>CM039462.1:11380059-11481749 GCA_022414725.1 Microglena sp. YARC | reverse complement strand
TGCTGAGCCCCCTGCTGGGGATGACCCATGCAATTGAGCCCCATAGAAGGGTGGTGACCGCATGCATAATTCCCGCGAGTATTATTGAGCCGATGCCTGAGCCCATGCAGGGTGGGTGACATGCCTGAGCCCATGTAGGTGGGTTGAGGCCATGCCAGAGTCCCATGCAGGTGGATACTGATGCCTGAGCCCATCGCATGTTGTGACCGGACTGCCTGAGACGCCCCTGAGCATTGAGTGGTGACTCATCGATGAGGCCCTCCTGGCAGGTGGTGACTAATGCAATGAGCCCCATGTAGGTGGTGTCCAATGTTCAGCCTCCATGCAGGTGGTGAACTCATGCCATGAGCCCAATGCAGGTTTGGTGACGATGCACGAGCCAGCCTTGCAGGTGGACGACGCCGATTACCTGAGCCCATTTGCAGGTGGTGATCATGGCTTGAGCCTATGCAGGTGGTGACCATGCTGAGACCCATGCAGGTGTGACCGCATGCATGAGCCACGTAAGGGTGTAGGACGCAATAGCCTGGAGCCCCTACGGTTGGCGGTGTGACCGGGATGCATAGGCCCATGGCGGGTGGTGAACCAATCAGCGTGAGCCCCATCTGCAGGTGGTTGACACCATGCATAAGCCCCATTGAGCGCTCGGTGACCAATGGCACGAGAGCCCCATGCAGGTAGTGTGACTCATGCATAAGCCCATGCAGGTGGTGAGCGCGATTGCAAATGTTTAATGCAGGTGGTGACTCATATGATGTAGCCGTCATTGCCAGGTTGGTGACTGGATGCAGAGCCCTGCAGGTGTGACATGCTGAAGCCCATACAGGTTGGTGACCCATGCACAAGTCGCCCATCTGACGCGTTGGATGACCATTGCATGAATGAGCGCATCACATTAGGTGGGTGAGCATGCATGAGCTGCCCATGCGGGTCGTTGACCCCGGGTGCAATAAGCCCATACTCCAAGGTTGGTGACCTGATAAGCCCCATTGCGGGTGGTGACTAGCTCAGTGCAGTGACCCCATGGCAGGTGTGGTCATGTTGAGCCGCCATAGAGAGTGATCTAGCACTAGGATAGAGACCCATGTATGTGTGCCATGCTGAGCCCCTGCAGGTAATGACCATGGCATTAGCCCAGTTTACCATGCATTCGTCGGCTTACGTGAAGGTGCAGTTGGTATGGGGACCGCTAGACGAGGCAATGCAGGGGGATGACTCATGCTGAACCCTATTAGCAGGTAGCGCTGAGACGTACGCACAATTTGCATGAGCCCATGGCAGAGTGGGTTGACAGAGCATTGCGCGCTGAGCCCATGGCAGGTGTAGATCGCGATGTGAGCCCACATGCAGGGTGGGTGTTGCATGTGTGAGCCGGCTCACATGCACGTGTGGGTGAACCATGCTGGCACATGTATGGGGTGCCGCATAGCCATGCACGCATGCAGGTGCTGATACCCATGCTTAGGATGGCAGCCACCAGTAGGAGTGTGGTGACCTGCTGAGCCCCATGTAGGTGTTGACCTTGAATAGAGGAACCCACGTGAGTGGTGACAAATGCTCGAGCACATCGCGGGTGGTTGACTCCTGTCTGACCCATTGCGAGTGGTTAACCGATGCATAAGCCCATCGCGGTGGTGACCAATGCGTGTCGCACGTTAGTGCAGGTGTGTGATCCCTGCGCGCGAGACAGCTGGCATTAAGAAAAAGACGCGCCGACCATTTGTCACTCCAGTGGTTGATGATGCAAGGGACGCCTATGGACTAGAGTGGTGATCATAGCTAGGAGTACCAACTCCATGGATCTCAGCGATGGTGGCCCAATGTCTGAGCCCATTCGAGTTAGGGTGACGATTCATCGCATGAGCAGCGCATGCACGTGTGGTGACCCCATTGCATGAGCCCATTGCGATGTTGCCGTGTCTGCTAAGCCTCGCATGGGGTGGTGGAGCTCATTGCATGATAGCCGAAATTGACAGCGGTGGTGACCAGCATGATAAGCCCACCAGTGCAGGTGGTGACTCATAGCGGTTGAATACCGACACTGCAGGTGGTGACTTATGCTGAGCCCCATTCGCAGGTGGTGTCCATGTATCTTTGAGGCCACATGCAGGTGGTGAAGACAACATTCGCTTGAGCCCTTGGTAAGGTGGTGACTCCCTGCATAAAGCCACCATGCAAGTGTGACCGATGCAACGATGGCCAATGCAGAGGGGTGACCATGCCTGAGCCGCATAGAAGGTGGTGACTCATCCTGACGGCATGGCAAGGGTGGTGACCGATGTCAGGCGAGCCGGCTATTAGCAGGTGGTGACATGCCTGGAGACCATTCAGGTGGTGGACCCATGCATAGCCCCATGCAGGTGGTTTGAACCATCACATACAAGAACTCCCAATTGCAGGTGGTGACCCTGCATGAGCCACTAGCTGGTGACTACAGGCCTTGAAGCCATTGCAGCGAGTGGTGAATGAATTGCACTAAGTCCCTATGCAGGGTGGTGACCCATGCCTGACCCGATGCACGTGGAGTGTGACCTAGCTGAGACCCCATGCAGGTGGTGCCACATGCACTTGTGCCTTCATGGCTGCTTGGTGGTCACCAGTGTCTGAGCCACACTTTGCAGGATGGTGACCCATGTTTGGAGCTGCATGTCGGTAGCTGGTGACGTATGCTTTGAGCACCCATGAGAGAGATAGGCTAGAGCTCACATAGATAGAGACATGCAGGTTTGTTGAACCATTCACTGAGCCCCATGAGGTGGTAGATCATGCTGAGCCTCATGCAGGTGGTGACGTAGCAATGTAGCCCATGGGGGTGGTGACCCATGATGAGCCCCATTGCAGGTCGGTGACCCAATGCATAAGCCACAATGCAGATAAGTTGACCATAGCTTGAGCCGTCCATGCGGTGGTGACGGCACCATTACGGAAATATGCTGAGCACCATGTAGGGTGGGTGACCAGCCAGGCCCCATGCGGTGGTGACTGATGCTTGAGCCCCACTAGATGTGTGACGGATGCGCTGCAGCCGCTTGCACGGTGGTGAGCAATGACTGACGCTCTGCAGGTGGTGATAATGTGGGCAGCCCCATGTAGGTGGTAGTCCCATTTTGATGCCGCCATCCAGTGGTGATCATGATTGATCCATGCGGTGTGGATTCTCAGTGTGAGCCGATAGGCAGGTGGTGACCCATGGCATTGAGCTTCCCCGTAGCGTGGTGACGCCATGGCCTGAGGCCATGCGGGTGGTGCGATTGCATAAGCCCATGCGGGTGGTGACGAGTCCGCGTGCAGCCGCTGCAGGTGTGAACCCAGTGCATAGCACCCATGCAGGTTGGTGACAGCAATGCAGCGAGGCCATGAGAGATTGTGTACATGCATAAGCCCGCTATTGGCAGGTGGTGAACCTTGTCTGAGCCATGAGTGTGGTGCACGCCCATGCTGAGCTGCGCCATGCGAGGTGGTTGACGTCAGTGCCCAGAGGCCAATGGGCAGGTGGTTGAGGACACTTGACTGAGCCTCATGGGCGGTGGTGACTCATGCATGAGACAATTTGCAGGTGGTGTCCCATGTGTTGAGCCCGCATGAGGTGGTGATCATTGGCATGAGCTCATGCAGGTGGTGATTGATCGAAGAGAACACATACGACACAACAGGTGGATAGAGTAGATGAGTCCATTGAGGTGGTGACCTCATTGCATGAGCCTCAATGCGGTGGTGACGATGCACAGCTCATGCCAGGTGGTGGACATGCTGAGTCCTGCCATACAGGTGGTGATTCATGACAGCACCCATGGCAGGTGGTGAGCCCTGATGAGCCCAATAAGGTGGGACCCTGCATGTGAGACCCTGCGGGTGGTTGACGTGCTAAGGGAGCCCATCATCGCGGTGGTGACACACAATGAAATCAGTCCAGTTGCAGGTTGGTGACTATGCGATGAACCGCCCATGCAGGTGGTGTCCATGTCTGAGCCCATGCAGGTTGGTGACCACTGACTGGGCACCATGTATGTGGTGACGCCACTGTGAGCCCATAGGTATATGACCATGCATGAGCCGTCATGCAGGTGTGGTGACCGGATGCAACGAGGCCCAGTGCCTGAGGGGTGAAAACATTGCTGAGTGCCTCCATGCCCAGGTGGTGACCATGTACTGCACGCCCATGCAGGTGGTGACCATAGCGGCTGACGCCCCACAATGCAGGTTGGTGAGCTACATGTTGAGCCCCATGCAGGTGGTGTGCATGTCTGAGCCCGCGTGGCAGGTGGTGACGCCATGCTGAAGCCCTGTAGGTGGTGACCGCATGCCTGAGCCCCATGCAGGTGGTGAATCACAGTTGGGTTGAGCTAGCCGTTGTGGTGTGAGCTCATGCCTGAGTCCCATGCAGGTTGGTTGGGAGCCATGCAATGAGCCAAGTATGACGAAGTGGTGACCCATGTGAGCCCATGCGGGTGTGGTGACGCCATGTTGAGCACGATCCCGAGCCAGTGGTATCGATGACAGATAAGCCCCATGCAGCGTGGTGACCAATGCGTGAGCACCTTCATGCAGGTGGTGATCCATGGCATTAAGCCATGCAAGTGGGTGACTGGATAGAGAGCCTTCTTACTCACACCATCGCAGGTTGTTTGACTCATGCTGAGCCCATGGCGGTGGTGCAGCCCCGAATGTTTAGAGCCCCATAGTGCAGTGGTGACAGCTGATGCCCTCAATTGCAGGTGGTGACCATGCATGAGCGCGACCATTCGTGCGGAGTGGTGACCGTGTTGATAAGCCATGCAGGTGTGACTCTGCATGCGCCCAATTGCGGTGTGACCCATTCATAGCCCATTGCAGAGTGGGTGACTGGGGATGCGCTGAGCCCGATGCGGTGGTGATCATGTGAGCCCCCATGCAGGTGGTGTCCATGTCTGAGCCTCCATGGCAGGTTGGTGAGCCATGCTGAGCCCATGGTAGGTGTGAACATGCATAAGCCTAGATGCAGGTGGTGAACGATGCACACATCTGAGGCGTACGATGCATTGGGGTGACCACATGCTGAGACCCATGCAGGTGGGTTGACCCCATGCCTGAAGCTCTGCAGGTGGTGACGATGCACGGCCCCTTGCAGGTTGGTGACCCTGCTGAGACCCGTCGCAGGTGGTGACCATGCTGAGCCACCCATCGAAGGTGGTGAACCATTAGGCGATGTCCCTTAATGCAGTTGGATGCGTCTCCATGTCTGAGCCACCATCGCAGTGCTGACATGTTTGAGCCCCATGCAGGTGGTGTGTGACGATGCTGTGCAGCCGCCCATGCAAGGTGGTGACCCATGCATGAGCCAAATGCGGTGGTGAACAAGCAATTCATAGGCACCATGTGCAGGTGGTGAGTCCATGACTGAGCCCCTTGCAGGTGTGACTTGCGCATTGCAATGAAGCCCCATGGGGTTGTGAGCCATGCTGAGCCCATGCAGGTGTGACCCTATGCATAAGCCTCCCATGCAGATAAGTGACCATAGACTGAGCCCATGCAGGTGGTGACCATGCTGAGCCCCATTGGAGGTGGTGAAGCATGCCAGAGCCCATGCCAGGTGTGATGAAATGCCGTGAGCCCCATGCATGTCGTGACCGATGCTGAGCCGCGCATGCAGGTGTGGACGGCATCGATGAGCCCTCATGAGGTGGTGTGAATGATGAGCGCCTTGTAAGGTGGTGTACTATGTCTGAGCCCCATGCAGGTGGTGATCATCATGAGCCCATGCAGGTGGTGACGGCCATGCCTGAGCCCCATGCAGGTGGGTTGACCATGATGAGCTACCCACGTAGGTGGTGACCATGCGTGAGCCCCATGCAGGCAGTGGAGCATGCCTGGAGCCCCATGCAGGTGGGTACCTGTTGAGACCATGCAGGTTGGTGAACATTGCATGAGCTCCATGCCGGGTTGGTGACGATGCCGAGCGCCCATGGAGGTGGTGACACATGATGGAGCCTTTCATGAAAGTGTGGTGACTCAATGTCATGTAAAAGCCGCTGATGGTGGTGTCTGGTTGAGAATTACGTCCATTGCAGGTGGTGATCATGCAATGAGCCTCCATGCAGGTGGCGGATTGAATCGAACGAGCCCATCGCAGACGAGATGGTGACCTTCCATGAAGCGCCATGCAGGTGGTGACCCATGCTTAAGCACGCCATGCAGGTGGGTTGACGCATGAGATGGCGAAATCAGGTGATGGAACCTATGCTCTGAGCTGAGCATGCCAGGGTGGTTGACTGATGCCTGGCCCCCATGCAGGTGGTGCCTGATACGCATGCGAAGCCCATGCAGCGTGTGTCCATTGTGCTGAGCCCCATACGCGAGGTGGTGACGCCCAGTCGCTGAGCCCCATCGTAATGCATGGTGCTCATGCTGAGCCCCAATGTGGTATGAGACATAGACTAAGCATAGAGGTGGTGACCCATGCGATAAGCTGCATGGCAGGTGGTGACGCTGCGTAGAGCCCCATGCAGGCAGTGACCCCATGCCTGAGCATCGACTGCAGCGTGGTGACCTTGTCTGAGAGACGCACACATGCAGGTGTGAACATTTGCTGAGCTCGACATGAGTGGTGGTGACCGATGCAGAGGCCCATGAGGTGGCTTGATATTGACTGAGACCGTCCATGGCGTGGGGTGACATCTTGCGAATGAGCCCCATGAAGGTGTGATTCATGTCTGAGCCCCATGCAGTGGTGACTTCAGCATGGAGCCTCCATGCAGGTGGTGATTGATGACGAGCTCCTGAGGTGAGATGACTGCAAGAGCCCCCACTGCAGGTGGATACCATGCCTAAGCCCCGATGCAGGTGGTGACAGCAAATGATCGCCCACATAGGTTGGTGAGCCATGCTGAGCCCATTGCAGGTGGTGATGATCTGATGCCCATGTAGGTGTGACTGATGGCCTGCAGCCTTGTCCATGGCAGGTGGTGTCCATGTCTGAGCCCATGCAGGTGGGTGACATGCTGAGAATGTATGTTGGTGATCTGAGTATGCTTGGTAATTGCCCATTGCTATAAGCCTGCAGGTGGGTGACGCGATGCGCACGAGGACATGCAGGAGGGTTATGACCCTCATGCTGAGCCCATGAGGCAGGTGGTGACCATGCATGAGATCCATGGCAGGTGGTGACCCATGCTGGAGCCCCATGCAGGTGTGAGACGCCATGCCTGAGCCCATTGCAGGTGGTGTGCATGTTGAGCCATAGCAGGTGGTGACGCCATTGCCTGAGCGCCATGTAGGTGGTGACAATGCCTGAGCCCCATTACAGGTGGGTGATACATGCTTGAGCCATGCAGGTGGTGACTCATTGATAAGCGCCATGAGAAGGTGGTGCCCATAGAATGAGGCACCACGCGAAACAGGTACTGTTGATTGGAACTCCCGGCCAGGTAGGGTGGTGTCACATGCTGAGCCATGCGGTTGTTTGGCGCGATGCATAAGGTCCGACTTGCTAGGTGGTGACACCATGATGAGCCCTAGATAGGTGGTGACCCATGGCAGTAAGCCCTCCATGCAGGTGGTGACTGATGCTCTGAGCCCATTGAGGGTGGTGATCATGCCTTGAGCCCAGTGCAGGGGTGGTCGCCTGTTGAGCCCCATGCAGGTGTCGACCATGCTTGGCCCCATTGTATAGGTGGTGAACATGCTGAGCCCTGCAGGTGGTGACACCATGCATGAGCCCTATGCGAGGTGATGACGACATGATGCATTGAGGCGGGAGGACATGGCACGCGCTGTCGCACTCGATATCGCCAATGAGTCGATACATTGAGGACACCAGATAGGTTGTTTGACCTTCTGCATGAGGATGTGCGTCTATAGATAGTACACGCGTGTCGACGCACCACTATAGAGTGCTAACTCGGGCCCTTTAGCGGTTGGTGATCGCATGCTGAGCAGCCACACTCGCGGCTGCGTCGAACCATGATAAGCCCCATGGCAGGTGGTGACCCTATGGATAAAATCTGCCCACAATAGCGTGGGTGTGGAGCGGCCAACTGTAGGTGGTGAACAAGGCTGAGCCCATGCAGGTGGTGAAGATGGGGCCTAGCCGCTATGCAGGGTGGTGACTCTGCTGAGCCCATGCAGGTGTGGACGCATGCATGAAGAGTCATGCAGTTGGTGCCGCCAGCTGTCTGAGCGCCAGGCTTTGGTGACCTGTTTGGCCCCCATGCAGGTGGCTGGTGACCGTGCTTGAGCCCCATGCGGTGGTGCCTAGCTGCCCCTGCGGTTGGTGACCATTCCTGAGCCCCCATGCAGGGTGTGGTGACTCATGCCTGAGCCCATGCAGGTGTGACCCATGGCATGAGCCCCCATGCGGGTGGTGACCATGCATGAGCCCCCATGCGGTGGTGCCCTGTGCCCCATGCAGATAGTGACCTGCCTGAGCCCCCATGCAGGTGGTGACCCAGCCTGAGCCCCATGTAGGTGGTCGACCCATGCGAGAATGCAGGTGGATACTGATGCTGAAGCCCCATGCATGTTTGTGACGATCCTGAGCCCCCATGCAGGTGGTGACCCATGACTGAGCCCTCATGCAGGTGTGACTAATGCATGAGCCCCATGTAGGTGTGTCCACGGATCTGAGCCAGCGGACATGCAGGTGGTGATCATGCATGAAGCCCCCATGCAGGTGTGACCATTGCTGAGCCCCATGCAGGTGTGACCCATGGCATGAGCCCCCCATCAGTAAGGTGGTGACCATGCCTGAGGCCCCCATGCGGGTGGTGACGCGATGGCATAAGCCACCATGCGGGTGGGACCCATGCGTGAGCCCCCATGCAGGTGGTGACCAATGCATAAGCCCCCATGCAGGTGGTGACCCATGCCGAGCCCCCATGCAGGTGTGTCCCCATACTGAGCCCCCTGCCAGGTGGTGAACTCATGCATGAGCTCCCATGCAAGATGGTGACCATACACGAAGCCCCATGCACCCGTGGTGACCCATGCTGAGCCCCCATGCAGGTGGTGTCCCCATGTCTTGAAGCCCCAGCAGGTGGTGTCTCATGCATGAGCCCCAGGCAGGTGGTGACCATGCACCGAGCCCCCATTGCCAGGTGGTGACCCATGCATAAGTCCCCCATGCAGGTGATGACTCAGCATGGCCCCCATGCAGGTGAGACCGATGCACAAGCCCCTATGCAGGTGTGATCATGCATGAGCACCCCATGCAGGTGGTGACCATGCATGAGCCCCACGTAGGTTGTGACCCATGGCTGAACGCCCCATGCGGGTGGTGACCGGTGCATAAGCCCCCTGCAGGTGGTGACCCATGCGGAAGCCCCCATGCAGGTGTGACCCATGCATAAGCCCCCAATGCAGGTGGTGACCCATGCAGGAGCCCCCATGCAGGTGGTGTCCCATGTCTGAGCCCCCAATGCAGGTGGTGACTCATGCATGAATGCCCTCCATGCAGGTGGTGACTCAATGCACAAGCCCCTATGCAGGTGGTGACCATGCCTGAAGCCCCCATGCAGTGGTGACCCATGCCTGAGCCCCCCATGCAGGTGGTGACCCATGCATGAGCCCTCATGGCAGTTGGTGCCCCATGTCTAGCCCACCATGCAGTTGGTGACGTCCATGTTGACGCCCGCATGCAGGGGCTGGTGACCGATGCTTTGAGCCCCATGCAGGTGGTGAACATGCAATAAGCCCCATTGCAGTGGTGACCATTCCTGAGCACCCATGCAGGTGGTGACTCATAGCCTGAGCCCCATGCAGGTGGGACCATGCATCGAGCCCCATGCGGGTGGTGTCCCATGCAGAGCCGCCCATGCAGGTGGTGACCCATCATAAGCCCAATGCAGATTACGTGACCCATAGCCTGAGCGCCCCATGCAGGTGGTGACCCATGCCTGAGCCCCATGTAGGTGGTGACCCATGCCAGAGCCCCATGGCAGTGGATACTGATGCCTGAGCCCCATGCAATGTTCGTGACCGATGCCTGAAGCCCCATGCAGGTGGTGACCCATGACTGAGCCTCCATGCAGGTGGTGACTATGCATGAGCCCACCATGTAGGTGGTGTCCCATGCCTGAGCCCCATGCAGGGGTGACTGCATGCATGAGCCCCCATAGCAGGTGGTGACCACATGCCCTGAGCCCCATGATGGCAGGTGGTGACCCAATCCTTGGAGCCCCCCACGTGGTGGTGACGCATGCCTGGCCCCATGCGGGGGTGACCGATGCAATAAGCCCCATGCAGGTGGTGACCCATGCGTGAGCCCCCATGCAGGTGGTGACCCATGCATAAGCCCCTATGCAGGTGGTGACCCATGCCTGAGCCCCCATGCAGGTGGTGTCCCATGTCTGAGCCCCCATGCAGGTGGTGACTCATGCATGAGCCAATGAATGTTGCAGTGGTGACGCAATGCACGAGCCCCCATAGCAGGTGGTGACCATGCTGAGCCCCCATGCAGGTGGTGTCCCATGTCTGAGCCCCCATGCAGGTGGTGTCTCATGCATGAGCCTCCATGCAGGTGGTGACCAATGCACGAGCCCCCATGCAGGTGGTGACCCATGCATAAGCCCCCATGCAGGTGGTGACTCATGCATGAGCCCCCATGCAGGTGGTGACCAATGCACGAGCCCCTATGCAGGTGGTGACTCATGCCTGAGCCCCCATGCAGGTGGTGACCCATGCATGAGCCCCCACGTAGGTGGTGACCCATGCCTGAGCCCCCATGCGGGTGGTGACCGATGCATAAGCCCCCATGCAGGTGGTGACCCATGCGTGAGCCCCCATGCAGGTGGTGACCATGCATAAGCCCCCATGCAGGTGGTGACCCATGCCTGAGCCCCCATGCAGGTGGTGTCCCATGTCTGAGCCCCCATGCAGGTGGTGACTCATGCATTAGCCTCCATGCAGGTGGTGACCAATGCACAAGCCCCTATGCAGGTGGTGACTCATGCCTGAGCCCCCATGCAGGTGGTGTCCCATGCCTGAGCCCCCATGCAGGTGGTGACCCATGCATGAGCCCTCATGCAGTTGGTGCCCCATGTCTGAGCCCCCATGCAGTTGGTGACCCATGTTTGAGCCCCCATGCAGGTGGCTGGTGACCGATGCTTGAGCCCCCATGCAGGTGGTGACCCATGCATAAGCCCCCATGCAGGTGGTGACCCATTCCTGAGCCCCCATGCAGGTGGTGACTCATGCCTGAGCCCCCATGCAGGTGGTGACCCATGCATGAGCCCCCATGCGGGTGGTGACCCATGCATGAGGCCCCATGCAGGTGGTGACCCATGCATAAGCCCCCATGCAGATAGTGACCCATGCTTGAGCCCCCATGCAGGTGGTGACCCATGCCTGAGCCCCCATGTAGGTGGTGACCCATGCCAGAGCCCCAATGCAGGTGGTGACTGATTGCCCTGAGCCCCCATGCATGTCGTGAACCGATGCCTGAGCCGCCGGTCATGCAGGTGGTGACCCATGACTGAGCCTCTCAGCAGGTGGTGACTCATGCCTGAGCCCCCATGCAGGTGGTGACCCATGCATGAGCCCCCATGCGGGTGGTGTCCCATGCATGAGCCCCCATGCAGGTGGTGACCCATGCATAAGCCCCCATGCAGATAGTGACCCATGCCTGAGCCCCCATGCAGGTGGTGACCCATGCCTGAGCCCCCATGTAGGTGGTGACCCATGCCAGAGCCCCCATGCAGGTGGATACTGATGCCTGAGCCCCCATGCATGTCGTGACCGATGCCTGAGCCCCCATGCAGGTGGTGACCCATGACTGAGCCCTCATGCAGGTGGTGACTAATGCATGAGCCCCCATGTAGGTGGTGTCCCATGTCTGAGCCCCCATGCAGGTGGTGACTCATGCATGATCCCCCATGCAGGTGGTGACCCATGCCTGAGCCCCCATGCAGGTGGTGACCCATGCATGAGCCCCACGGTAGGTGGTGACCCATGCCTGAGCCCCATATGGGTGGTGACCGATGCATAAGCCCATGACAGTGTGGTGACCCATGCGTGAGCCCCCATGCAGGTGGTGACCCATGCATAAGCCCCCATGCAGGTGGTGACCCATGCCTGAGCCCCCATGCAGGTGGTGTCCCATGTCTGAGCCCCCATGCAGGTGTCTCATGCATGACCTCCATGCAGGTGGTGACAATGCTACGAGCCCCCATGCAGGTGGTGACCCAGTGCCTAGAGTACCCCCCATGCAGGTGGTGTCCATGTCTGAGCCCCCCATGCAGGTGGTGTCTCATGCATGAGAAGCCTCGATGCAAGGTGGTGATGTTACCAATGCACGAGCCCCCATGCAGGTGGTGACCCATGCATAAGCCCCATGCAGGTGGTGACTCAATGCATGGAGCCCCCATGCAGGTGGTGACCAAATGCACGAGCCCCCCATGTTGTTTTGCAGGTGGTGACTCATGCATGAGCACCCATGCAGGTGGGTGACCCATGCATGAGCTCCCACGTAGGTGGTGACTCATGCCTGAGCCCGCCATGCGGGTGGTGACCGATGCATAAGCCCCCATGCAGGTGGTGACCATGCGTGAGCCCCCATAGCAGGTGGTGCCATGCATATAGCCCCCTCATGCAGCGTGCAGAACGGTGATTCCTGTAACCCATGCCTGGGGAGCAGCCCCATGCAGGTGGTGTCCCATGTCTGAGCCCCCATGCAGCGTGGTGACTCATGCATGAGCTTCGCAGGGTGGTGACCAATGTGCCGAGCCCCCATGCAGGTGGTGACCCATGCTTGAGCCCCGCATGTCAGGTGGTGTCCATGTCTGAGCCCTACGCGATGCAGGTGTGTCCTCATGCATGAGCCTCCATGCAGGTGGGTGACCAATGCACGAGCCCCAATGCAGGTGGTGACCCATGCATTAAGCCCCCATGCAAACGGTGGTGACTCATGCATGAGCCCCGCATGCAAGGTGGTGACCAAAGGTGCACGAGCCCCTATGCAGGTGGTTGACTCATGCATGAGCACCCATGCAGCGTTGGTGACCCATGCATGAGCCCCCACGTAGGTGGTGACCCATGCCTGAGCCCATGCGGTGGTTGACCGATGCATAAGCCCCATGCAGGTGTGACCCATGCTGAGCCCCCATGCAGGTGGTGAACCCATGCATGGCCCCCATGCAGTGTGACCGATGCACGAGGCCCATGTCAGGTGGTGACCCATAGCTGAGCCCACGCAGGTGGTGACTCATGCCTGAGCCCCCATGCAGGTGGTGACATGCTTGAGCCCCATGCAGGGTGGTGACCCATGCATGAGCCCCATGCAGGTGGTGTGATATTCCCATGCATGAGCCCCTCATGCATGGTGGTGACCATGCGCAACATGCTGAGCCCCTATCCCATGCAGGTGGTGACCCATGCCTCGAGCCCCCATGCAGGTGTGACCCATGCTTACGAGCCCCCATGTAGGTGGTGACCCATGCCTGAGCCCCTCATTCGCAGGTGGTGTCCCATGTCTGATCGCCCATAGCAGGTGGTAACCGTGCCTGAACCCCCCCATGCAGGTGGTTACTGATGCATGAGCCCCCCATGCAGGTGGTGACCCATGCCTGAGCCCCCATGACAGGTGGTGACCCATGCCTGAGCCCGCCATGCAGGTGGTGACCCCATGTCTGAGCCCCCTGCAGGTGGTGACCGCATGCCTGAGCCCCCATGCAGGTTGGTGAACCCATGCTTGAGTTTCCCATGCAGGTTGTGACCCATGCCTGACTATACTTCTATTACTATAAGTTACTAAACACACAAAAGATACATACAAGTTTACAAATTCAAAACATAAGTCCCTAAGCGTCTTCAGTTTACCATACATTTCGCTATTAGACATTACAGACACCGAGTACTCCATAGGTCGACAAATCGAACCTAACATGAAACAATCAGCCTCGGAATCATATAAAAAATGTTTTTTCGGGACGTGACCACAGGGAACCCTTTATGGAGGTCCAAGGGCCGCAAATGAGTGTAAAATAGCGCCCCTCCCTGGCTTGTGTCCCCCCCGCCGTCCCCCTGATCCAGACCAAACCATTCGAATCGCGGGTTCAAACGCGACGCGGGTTCATTTGAATTCCGTCGGCGCTCGGCGCTCGGACGCTCGGCGCAGCGAGGAGGAATGGTGAGATCAGGGGCAGTTAATTCTTTATTTTCCTACCATGTCAGTGTGTCACTGATGATCTGCTCCGTGTGTCTCATTTCTCCTTATTCGATACCGTGAACCTCAGCCCGTCAATTAATCACTGCGTTGAGACTGTACGGGAGAGACGACGGCCAGCCATTTGTTGCCGAGTTGGAGGAAAGGAGCCCCTAGACGAGCCTGGGCGCTACTGGCGTTATCAGCGAAGGGACCCTTTTCCCACCAGGAGGTGTTTGTACGATCCTGCAGCGTGTGGTGCTTCAGCCAGAAAGGTCGTCAGGACAGCTGGTACGTATAAAAGGTGTGGGCAGACGAGAGTTCTTGGAGCTTATCAGCAACAATGGAGCTTCAAGTTTTCAGCACTGATGGTGCTTGAATGCAACAGCTCTCTTGGTGCTTGGATTTATCTGCACTGATGGTGCATTTTTTTATTGACACTGATGGTGCTTGATTTTATCTGCACTAACGGTGCTTGAATTTATCAGCAATTGCGATGCCTGGTTTTTTTGGCCCTGATGATGCTTGAATTTATCTGCACTGATGGTGCTTGATTTTATTGGCACTCACGTCATGGTGCTAGAAGCTTATCAGAACTGACGGTGCTTCAATTGTCAGTGCTGAGGGTGCTCGCATGTATCAATTAGTGAATCAGCTCTGCTGGTGCCTGGATTTATCTGCACTAATTGTGCTGGATTTGATTGGCACTGATGGCTCTTGAACTTTATAATGCACTGATGGGCTGCTTCATTTATAGGGTGCGGACCTTCCCAGTTGATGGCGCGCATCCAAAGAAGACTCCTTTCCGTCCGAAGTGAATACGCGTGCAACGCACAAGCAAGGTGAGCAATCCTTGTTCGCACAGCTAGTTAGCTCACACCTGAAAGAAGCAAACCATTACCGGCATGAAGCTTTCGGATTGATGTTGCGTACCCATAGAAGACTCCTTTACGTCACATGAACCTAAACGACCTTGCTTGAAAGCAAGTGCTTAAAAGTGAAAGCAAGTGAAAGCAAGTGCTTAAAAGCATCTTGCAAGCCAAAGCTAGACTACATGCTACTTCTTGTCCCTGCTTCTTGCGTAATCAGTCATTTCCCTACCGGTATCAACAGTTTCACATCCTTTGTTCTAGTCACGATATAACGCATGGAGGGAAAGCCTGCACTTTGATGAGACTTAGACCGGATTGGTATGTTCCTGCAATGTTCTCACATTTGTATCTATCTTTCTTTGTAGCCCGTAATTTCTAAGGGAGCCTTCCAACAGTCCTGAGTACCAGGAGTAGCTAAAACCTTTCTGGGCAGCTCCCCTGCGGCTATGCTACACCCCAGATATTTGGCAGTTAGTTATATTACTATACAACCTCCGCTTTGTATTCTTGTCCTCCCTCCAGATAATTATGCAATTGATTGTTAGCCTTCAAGTCTCCCCTTGCGTTTGGGTTGGGCTGAATTTAGCTGGCATTTTCAGGTTGTCGAAGACAGCAAGCAGCCAAATTGCTGGGTGGAGCCAAACTGAATAGCCAGACATGGGAGCTACCTTGAAGAGAACAACTCTGATAGCCGTACATAAACCACCTAATAGGATCCATTTGTAAGCTCTTTTTCTCTGGCTGCAAAATTCATTTATTAAGAACTTGCGTTATTGCTATGGCAGGTGGAATACCATGAGGCAGTGCTTGGTGCTGCATTACATTACATTTCATGTTAAAGTCTACTTGACACCCACGAGGGTGTATGAGACTCTATGCTTAAAACAAAAAGAAAAAAGCACCTACATATGCAAAAATGCACGTTCGTCCTTCGACAAAAAGTGCTAGGAGGAGATGTTTGAAATTGGTATAGACAATTGAAGGGTCGCTGTGAAAGTTTTTGGACATCGAAGTTAATTAAATTCAATCCAATTCAAATTCATAAAATTTAAATCGATTAGATGCATTCAATTTCATCGTAAACCAATTGCGATTTGATGACATTAAATTGAATTGAAAAACAAAAGATTAAATACAATTAAACTAAAATCAATTACAATATTTCCAATGAAGAAATCTCATCATTTTCATTCGGGAACGCGCCTCAAAAGGCGCCCTCAATTGAAATTGTATACAATTGAAGGGTCGCTGTCAAGTTGGATGACTGGCTTATATATGAAAGAGGAGAAACATGGAAGTATGGAAATATTTCAGTGCGTTTTCTGGAATTTTACAGGATGATGCTTTTGAGACCTGGGAAACCCCTGATTTCTCGATTTCATTTGCTTTTCAGTGTTCTGAAAATTATTTTGCGCTTTCTGTTTTTTGTAATCTGATAATGCATTTGATATTTGGGTAATCCCTGATTTTCCGATATTGTTTATGATTCCATGTACACTTACCCGGATTCACAGGAAATTTGGGTCCAGGGATGGGTCCAGGGAATACATACATACAGATTCGCCACTTAAAATACCGCCCATCACCCCTCCCTCCCTCTTCCTTAGACTCAAGCCCTAACAGTCTTCGACTACTCTGCCCAATCGGGCAGCTTCGCCTTTGTACTACCAGATACCTCCTCAGAGTCCCCTTTTTTCTTTGATCTAGCTAGCAACAATTTGGATTACGATTTAAGTACAAACACACGAGCCTCATAACAAGTACAAAGGTAAAGAAGCTCCTTGTGAGAAACTTGTAATGCTTTCCAAGGTTCTAGGCTACCGATGTTTACACAGGCAGCAAGGGCGGGGCTTGCTAACATTGTACACATTTTTTACTGGGGGCTAGTAACGTATGAAACAGGGAGGGGCCAACTTCTACAGAGCAGGAAAGATGCAACTCAGAATATGAAACGACAAAACAGTACAACAGCAATAGAATAGGAAACAGCATCGTTACTATGTACAATGCTCAGCCAGCTACGAAAAGGAGACGTTTACTACGGTTGCTTATGAAGAGGCCAGACAGGCTTATTCATAAAGCCAGACAGGCTTTTTCATAAAGCCAGCTTTTTCAAGAACCTAGACAGGCTTTTTCTTGCTAGGCAGCCTTTTTTTTGTAGTTGTGAAAGTTATTTCACCCCAGGAGGTGGATCTCCCTACACAAACCAGCGGCACCGAGGATTCAGTTCGAGTGGCGTTGCCCCTCCTACAATAAAGTAGGCGCAATTGGGAGATACCGACTCTCAGCCAAACGAACATTCACCACTACTTATGAAAAAGCCAGAGATTTGCTAGGCAGTTGAAAATATATGTTTAGGTAGCCTAAACATATATAGGCAGCCTTGACTTCTATTCAACTGCCTATACATGTGTATGTTCAACTACCTATGTATGTATGGGCAGTTTAACACATATGTATACGTCTCCAACCATCATTGCAGAGACCTTTGGTTGAGGAACTCAACAGGGATTTTTTCTACCGCTTGTCGTGGCGTCTTCTAGGCCACACTCAAATAAATGAGCATTCGGGAAATATGATGATGAAAGCTTCTAGGGGCACCAGTGCAGTAGAAAAGAAAAGAAAAGCAGTACGCCTAGTCGGCGTGATTTAAGGAAGCAGTCCAAAGGGGGTCCTCGAACAACACCATGGGGGGGAAGGGGGTTTCGGGGTAAATTAATGACTACACTGGACGGACCAGACTTTCCCCTGCCTTGGGCAACACGTTATCACCCACTGCTTTTGGCTACAAGCTAGGGTGGTTGCCATTTGGCTGGACAGCTAGCCGGGGGATCTGCCTATAAGTTGCTAAGAAAAGCTGAAAAGAAAAGCATTGGAAATCTACGTGATTGGTAAAAAACATGTCCGAAGCTGCTGAGTCTTGCTTTGGTCATCCGCCAATGGATTCCCTTTCTCCTTCTGCTGATTGTGAGCTCAGATGCCAAAGAAATGAAAGATGAGACCCTGCAATTGCGCATGTGCAGGAATTAAATGCAATGCATTGACATGGTTGATACCTATAATTGTTAAGAATGATATACCGATATAATATATGACCGACGTATTGTACCATGTGATCGTATTTCATTTATCGCCTGATGATGTATCATATATCCGTAGGATTATTATATTAATGGTATTGTATGATGAATCATCAATCATATGATTGTATCCTTTATGAATTATGATATTGTATGGTGTATCATATATTGAATGCATATTTCATATGGTATTGTATCTTGTATCGTTTGATGATGTATCATACATTGTATGATGAATCATATGTCGTATGATTATATCACATGATATTGCATCATATATTGTATGATTATATCACATGATATTGCATTATATATTGTATGATTATATCACATGATATTGCATCATATATTGTATGATTATATCACATGATATTGCATCATATATTGTATGCTGATTCTGGGGACCAGTATGATACTGATAACCTTAAGTGCGCCTACTCTTTTGGTAGGAGTGGCGAACGCGCAATTAAAACTGAATCCTCGGTGTCGCTGGTTTGTGTAGGGAGACCCACCTCCTAGGGTGAAAATCCTTTCACAACTTAAAAAAAAGTAATATCATATCTCCTCCCACGCAGGCATGATAAGAAGTATAGATAGGGGTCGGCTATGTTATATAATATTAGTGAAATAAATATATGATATATATATTAGTCGGACAAGCCGTCTCACCAGAAATTCGAATTCATTTGGAAAACTAAAATTATTTGTGACACTATATATAATATTAGGTTAATTTTAATTTTTCAAACACTTATATTAGTTTCCGTTCCCTAAGTATAGAAAAATGGGGTAAATACCCAAGGCTCATAAGGGACGATGCATAGAAGCTCCTACAGGCCAAAAACACAATCACGCTATGCTTGCTATTTCTTCCTACCTGGCCATTAAACAGCAAGAATTAAGGTTTTCTGGCCTTGTTTCTCATATTTGTAAATATTCTTGATTTTTTCTGAAACTTACATACGCCAGTTACTTTCTGCTGGCTGCTAACAAGGGGAGCGACGCAATTACGAAATGCAAGAAATTTTGTGGCCATGGCCGCAAGAATAAATAATGGGGGCGGTCACTAAAAGATCACAAGGGATGGGCAAGGGGAGCTGCCTAGAAGCTGCTACTTGCCAAAAACAGAGACAATGATCCTAGGACGTTATCTCTTCTTACTTGGCCATGGCCACTAGCATAAAGCGAATTGACTGAGCGCGACTTCCAACCAACCAGGTATCTAAGCGCAAAGAGGAAGATACAGGGGAAGGAAGGGTTGGGGGGGGAAAGGTGAAGAGAAAGAGAGTGTTTGTGATGGGGTGGGAATGAGGGGTAGGAAGAGGTCGGGGGAAGTAAGGGATACTGTTGGGTCTGGATGGAGGAGGGGGGGGATGGTATGCGTGCATGAGAGGGTGGGAGGCCACGGCTGAAGCACAAGGGGAATAGGCGGGGAGAGGAGGTGTGCGTCTGTGGGTGCAGGGGGAGAGGGAGGGGAGCGTCGGCGGAGATGGCTGATATCTTGACTGTGTGTAAGGGAGAGGGGGGGGGGGGGGGGGGGGGGGGGGGGGGAGGGGGGGAGCGGTACCCGTTCTGTAACCCAGACCAGACCAGGATCCATGACCTGGGTGGGTGGGGGGTGGCCACCGGCCACACGGGCTACCGTACTTGTACATACATACATACACATATACATACATACATACATACAAACATACATATTGGGGTGCTTGCTAACTCTTCTCACCTGGCAATGGCCGCAAGCAAAAAAGAATGGGGCGCACACTAAAAGCTTATAACTCATAAGGGATGGGCAAGGGGAGCTGCCTGCGACCTGCTACTCGTAGCGAACAACATAAACATTGATGCTTGCTTTCTCTTCTCACCTGGCCATGGCCGCAAGCAAAGAAGAATGGGGCGAAGACCAAAGACTCCACAGCCATGAGCTTGACCAGAATGTTGAGAGAGGGCCCAGAGGTGTCCTTTAGTGGATCACCCACGGTATCTCCAATGACAGCGGCCTTGTGGCAATCACTTCCCTTGCCACCTAGCATTCGGGCGTGCTCAGTATTGCCAGCCTGGATATAAGCATAGATCAGCAGACAGATGTGGATATAAGCAAAGATCAGTAGATATAAGCATACATCATTGGATATTGATGATGATTACACATTTCCTTGTGACCTTCTCGACTCCAAATGTGTCTGCGGTGCGGTGGATAGTAGTGGATTGGTGCCTGGAGCTTGGTGGATATTGGTACATTGACCACTAAAAAGAAAGATTACAAGTGGCACTTACCCTAGCAGTGGAACACCACCGCCCACGAAAGAACGGACTCGAGACGCCCACTGTCTGCCGACAGTCTCGGCTTTCCGACAGGCTCGGCTTCCGACAAGGCTCGGGCTTCCGACAGGCTCGAACTCCCGTTGCCGTGACCTTTAACAACGGGATCTGGACCATACCTCCATTGCATCTCGAAGAACAGCCGCCATGCACATGGCAATCACTAGCCTTGCCATGTAGCATCTAATTCCCATTTCGACAAATGGCTCAATGGCAGAGCCCCTTGAGCGGAGAAGTTGCAAAGTTCGAATCCCTACGGGTGCGTTTTAGTGTTCGCGGTCGCTGCCAACTGCCATGGTAGCTTTGTCCAAGTAAAGTAGCAGCCCGTTCCCTACCGCCGTAAAACATGGCTCACTTAATACCACGCCCCGCCAGGCGTTATCATTACCGAAGGGATCATGATAGGAAGGGCCTTCACGAAATAGCATTTATGAACTAAACACCAAATAATCGTTTTACTGACGGGGGCACTGATTCGTGCTACACATGAAAATTGCAATTCAATGATTATATACATGCATACATGAGTCAATGATACGACCTTAACTCCACTAGAGATTTGAAGAACTGCAGCCTTCGCCGCCATAGCACCGACTTGTCACATTCACAACCTTGAGCCCTATATCACTTTACATCCCAATCAACATCTCAATTCAATATCCCAATTAAATACATCAATAAATAGCTAAATACCGATGATGGTCCCAATCGACATCTCAATTCAATATCCCAATTAAATGTATCAATCAATATCTCAATTAATATCCCAATCCGATGAACATCTCACTTCAACATCCCAATAAATATCTCAATACATATCTTAATCCCAATGATTGTCCCGATTAAATATCCCAATAAATATCTCAATAAATATCTGAATCCCAATGATTGTCCCGATTAAAGATCGCAATAAACATCCCAATACATATCTCAATAAATATCTTAATCGTAATGATTTTCCCAATTACATATCTCGATAAATATCCCAATCTTTCCCCACTAAAATCCCGATCAATGTCTGAATCCATATCTGTCTGAGACAAATTCAAGTGTCAAGCATATATGTAGGTACATAGGTTTAGCCTCTTTCGGTGATATACATTGGTCTAGTGGTAGACTGAATCACTATAAAAATGAAGAGTCGGGGGGTTCGACTCCCCCTTCGGTCGCTCTTGGCGTTGCAGGTCGTCGTCAACTGCGATGGTAGCTTGTCCATTTGAGGTAGGAGACCGCTCCCCACCCGCTCCTTAACACCACGCCCCACCAGGCGTTATCGTTACCTTTTTAGGTACATAGGTTCAAAAATTGATTGGGATACTTCGAGGGACATTTTATGGGCTTTACCTTTCGGCTTTTTTCCATGAATTTCTGTTGTGATAACGATGATGATGGCATTTTTCCTGGTGCCCTACTGGAATCCAACTGTGCATCAAGGCTTGACGGCGTGAAGTGGGGCTTATGAACACGACGAAACATTGATGCGCCACGCTATCTAGGTAAAACAATTATTGGGGTGGCTGAGTGCGTAAATCTAGACTGAGACGCGATCCAAGCACGTGAAAGGCAAGAAAGCCACAAGAGAACACAATACAAGAAGGCATGGATTTCTCTTAAGATCATCCCTACCCCCTCGCTGTCTAGTATAAACAATTATTGGGGTGGCCGATTGAGTATGTAAATCAATTTGTCGCTCAATTTGTGCCGCGTCGCACACAAGGTAATGATAACGCCTGGTGGGGCGTGGTGTTAAGGGAGCTCGTCGTACGCGGGTGGGGAGCGGTCTCCTACCTCAACTGGACAAGCTACCATCGCGGTTGACGACGACCTGCAACGCCAAGAGCGACCGAAGGAGGACCCCCCGACTCTTCATTCTTAAAGTGATTTAGTCTACCACCAGACCAACGTATATCACTGAAAGAGGCTAAGCACACAATAACACTGTAACCTTTCACAGAGGGAACGAGTCAGAATGGAAGCCTTGAGAGACGGAGGGAAGACTACTGCAATAAGACGCTAAACTGGCAGCTACAGGCCTCTAGCGAGTACCGTGAAAATGCTGCAGTACATTTTTCAAATGTACTGGAGCGTTTCATGCTACTTGCTGGAGGCCTGCAGCTGTCAGTCCAGTGTCCTATTACAGTCGTCTCCCCTCTCCTAGTGTCGCCACTCTCACTCTGACTCGGTACATGTTTTGAATGAACTAGAGCGTTTCACGCTAATCGCTGGAGGCCTGCAGCTGTCAGTCCAGTATCCTATTGAAGCCGTCTCCCCTCTCCTAGTGTCGCCACTCTGACTCTGATTCGGTACATGTTTCGAATGAACTAGAGCGTTTCACACTAATCGCTGGAGGCCTGCAGCTGTGAGTCCAGTATCCTATTGAAGTCGTCTCCCCTCTCCTAGTGTCGCCACTCAGACTTGGACATAACATGGTACATGTTTCGTTTGAAGTAAAGCCTTTCACGCTAATCGCTGGAGGCCTGTAGCTGCCAGTTCACTAGTTCAGCATCCTAATGGAGTCGTCTCCCCTCTCCTAGTGTCGCCATTCTGACTCGGACTCGGGACATGTTTCATATGAACTAAAGCTTTTCACGCTAATCGCTGGAGGCCTGTAGCTGCCAGTCCAGTATCCTATTGGAGTCGTCTCCCCTCTCCTAGTGTCGCCACTCAGACTTAGACTTGGTACATATTTTGAATGAAATGGCGCGTTTCACGCTAATTGCTGGAGGCCAACAGCTGTACAGCTGTACAGCTGTTAGTCCAGTATCTTATTTAAGTCGCCTTCCTTCTCCCAGTATCGGCACTCGAATGAAATCGACGTGGATCTAAATGCAAACTGTACAAAAGTGACGTCGTCGCTATGGCTAACGAAATGACTTGTTCTTCCTACCAGAGTACTGGGTTTAGATTTAGGTTTCCTCAATGTACTTCGTGGAATTGTCTCAGGCCCCCCCCTGAGTTTGACATAGACACAGAATAACTGTAACCTTTAGAGCCATCACACAAATTTTGTAATAGGCACAAGATATAGCTCCATCCACCCCTATGAACATCCGAATCATTATCCTAATGAATACCTGAATCAGTATCCCTCTTAATTAATATACTAATGAAACCAGGGTACTTCAAATGGCCAAACTGGCCAGCGCTTTAGCGCACTTGAAAACAAAAAAACTGCGCTTTGCAGAGCAAAAAGCGCAAAAATTGCTTGCAGCGCCAACAAGGGGTTGCAAAAAACTGCGCTTAAAGCGCAGAGGGGGTCACAAAGTCAGCGTCCAAAAGCGCAAAAGCGCGAGCTTTGAATTACCCTGAATGAAACCACTAGCCTCAATGTACTTCTTGGCATTGTCCCTGGCACCCCGGGGGGGCATCCCCTAAGTTTGACCTAGACATGGTTGAACTGAATCCTCAAGTACAATCACACAAGTTTTTTCACAGGCACAAGATTGAGCACCATCCCCATGAATTTCCAAATGAAAATCTAACAAACCACTTGCCTCAATGTACTTCTTGGCGTTATCCCACGCACCCCCCGTGTTGGACATTGATACTGCCAGCTGCACTCCACTGATCAATGCACCTGCCAGGGTGCCAGCTAGGGCCTGCAACAAGGGGCCACGACACATAAGAGCATATGGTGTATATGCATATGATGCATATTATACATTGTGTTTATGGTGCATAAGATCATTTGGTGCATACGTACAGGCATGCAATATATATAAGCATATTGCACATACGAGCAAGCCTGATCTACCAGCCGCTATCAAGGCACATATGAGCATATTTTATATATAAGCAAATGGCATATTCGAGCAAGCATAATCTACCAATCGGTATCAAGGCACATAAGAACATCTGATATATATAAGAATATGATGGCATATATATAGGGCCGAGCGCGCATAAGCCTTCAGAGACAGTGTTTTTATAGATATTTAAAGCCTTGTAGGGCCAAACCTTTTTTTACAGCGGCAATTTGGCCTAAAAAGGGTTCAAAATGAAGTAGTGATCATAAAGTAGTGATCATAAAGTAGTGATCAAAAAGTAGTGATAAAAAAGTAGTGATCATAAAGTAGTGATCATAAAGTAGTGATCATAAAGTAGTGATCATGAAGTAGTGATCATAAAGTAGTGATCATAAAGTAGTGATCAAATAGTAGTGATCATAAAGTAGTGATCATGAAGTAGTGATGGGGGAACTAGTCCTTGCATGAGCCAGTTACATCCCCTAGATTTTGGCTCCCGCTCTTGTCTGCCATGGTGACTTTCCCCAGCTACGACGTACGGGAGGGTGCCCTTAACACCACGCCCCTCCAGGCGTTTCTTTTTAAGGGGGGGTGTGTGTGTGTGGGGGGGGGGGGGGGGGACTGCGGCAAACTAGGGAGCACGAATTTCCGATGAATTTGAAAAGTCAGTAGCCACAGTGTGGTTTCTTTTTGACCTCTACATAGAGCGTGAGGGGGACCCTGGTTATCCACGGGAAGTCCCACTTGATAGTTTGCACTTATCATGAACATTGAAGGTTTTGCAAGTCCCTTTCGCATTCTTAGTACCCCTGGACTGTAACATCCATCCATGCCATGGTTCCAAAGAATGACCAAGGGGTGAGCAAGATCCGAGCACCAAGAGGGGGAACCATCTCAGTCAAGGAGGCAGCTAAGGCTACGTGCCTCATACGGTGAAACAGGCAGGCATAGAGATGACAAGGCATGAAGGCAAATAGGCAATGTAATAGACTTTGCTCGCACCTGGGTGCCAAAGAAAGCTCCAACCAGGAGGGGGGTGAGCAATACCAGAGCACGACGGGCTACCATCTCAGTCAAGGAGGCAGCTAAGGCTAAGTGCCTCATACGGTGATTCAGGCAGGCATAGAGATGACAAGGCATGAAGGCAAACAGACAATGAAATAGACTCTGGTCGCACCTGGGTGCCGAAGAAAGCTCTGGCCAAGAGGGGGGTGAGCATGATGTATCAGGGCACGAGGGGGTACCATCTCAGTCAAGGAGGCAGCTAAGGCTATGTATCTCATACGGATACAAAATAACAACGGGGCATTAAGGCAAACAAACGGTGAAAAGACTCAGATCTCGAATCTCCCATTTTGACGATCGGCTCATTGGTTGTGTTCGTTGAAATCAGACTGGAGGTGCGGGGTTCTAATCAGGGTAATTCAAATCGCACACTTTTGTGCTTTTGAGAGCTGACTTTTTGACCCCCTCTGCGCATTTAGCGCAGTTTTTTGCAACTCCCTGTTGGCGCAGCAAGCAATTTTTGCGCTTTTTGCACTACAAAGCTCAGTTTTCTTGTTTTTAAGTGCGCTGGCCAATTTGGCAATTTGAAGTACCCTGGTTCGAATCCCTAGGGTGCGCTTTAGTGTTCGCGATCGCTGTCAACCGCCATGGTAGCTCTGTCCAGGTAAAGTAGAAGCCCGTTCTCTACCGCCGTAAGACAGGGCTCCCTCAATCCCACGCCCCACCAGGCGTTATCATTACTCTTGTCCCGTCTGGGTGCCCAAGAAAGCTCTGGCCACGAGGGGGGTGAGCTTTACCGGATCTCCAGAGGGAGCCATCTCTTTTAAAGAGGCAGGCATATAGAAAACAAGGAATAATGGGGAACATACCATGGAATAGGTAAATAGACTCTGATCCTACCTTGGTGCCAAAGAAAGACCCATCTAGTGCAGAGAGGGTTGAACATGATCCAATCACCAGGAGGGGGCACCATCTCAGTCAAGGAGGCAACTAAGGCTATGTATCTCGTACGGATACAAAACTACAACGGGGCACCATCTTAGTCAGTGGGTGGATGGGGGGTGGATGGGGGTTGCAGAGAGGGTTGAGCATGATCCAAGCACCAGGAGGGGGCACCATCTCAGTCAAGGAGGCAGCTAAGGCTATGTATCACATACGGATACAAAACTACAACGGGGAAACTAAGGAAAACAAACGGTGAAATAGACTCTGGTCCAAACTGGTTGCCTAAGAAAGCACCAACTAAGAGTAAGGCAACCATGACAAGGGCACAGGGTACTTCCATTGACCAAATTGGCCAGCGCTTTAGCGCACTTGAAAAAACAAATTGCACTTAGTAGTGCAAAAAGCGCATAAATTGCTTGTTGTGCCAACAGGGGGTTGCAAAACACTGCGCAAAACGTGGCATGAAGGCAAAAAGACAATGAAATAGACTCTGCTCGCACCTGGGTGCCAAAGAAAGCTCCAACCAGGAGGGGGGGTGAGCAATACCAGAAGACTACGGGCTACAATCTCAGTCAAGGAGGCAGCTCAGGCTAAGTGCCTCATACGGTGAAACAGGCAGGCATAGAGATGAAAAGGCATGAAGGCAAACAGGCAATGAAATAGACTCTGGTCGCATCTGGGTGCCGAAGAAAGCTCCGACCAAGAGGGGGTGACCGACCAAGAGGGGGTGAGCAATACCAGAGCACTACTGGCTACCATCTCAGTCAATGAGGCAGCTAAGTCTATGTGCCTTGTTGGTTAAAGAGGCAGGCATAATAGATATTATAAGGCATGAAGGCGAAAATACAACGAAATGGACTCCGGTCCCACCTGGGTGCCGAAGAAAGCTTCGACCAAAGGGGGGGGGGGAGGGGGGCATGATACAGGGTAATTCAAAGTGCGCGCTTTTGCGCTTTTGAGCGCTGAATTTTTGACCCCCTCTGCGCTTTAAGCGCAGTTTTTTGCAACCCCCTGTGGGCGCAGCAAGCATTTTTTGCGCTTTTTGCACTACAAAGCGCAGTTTTTTTGTTTTCAAGTGCGCTAAAGCGCTGGCCAATTTGGCCATTTGAACTACCCTGGCATGATATATCAGGGCATCAGGGGGTACCATTTCAGTCAAGGAGGCAGCTAAGGCAATGTATCTCATACGGATTCAAAACAGCAATGAGGCATGAAGGCAAACAGACTGAATCAGACTCTGCTCGCACCTGAGTGCCAAAGAAAGCTCCGACCAGGAGGGGGGTGAGCATGACAAGAGCTCCAGGGGGCACCATCTCTCTTAAAGAGGCATCCGTAGAGATCTCAACACAGCGCTTGTAGTCAGGTTTGGCGGTGCCCTCCATCAATCCTGCAATAGTACATTAATGATGATGATGAGATTCGTTTGTATTACTTCCCTGCTGGACTCCAAACGTGCCCCCGGCTTGACGTAGTCAAGGAGGAAACATGGCAAGAAATTGAAGTTATATTATCTGGGTTTAGGGTTTTGAGTTCAGGGTTCAGGGTTCAACTAAAATCTGTCAAGGGTGAAATATTGCAAGGAACTTGAAGATATATTATCTGGGTCTAGGGTCTTGAGTGTAGGGTTCAACTAAACTCTGTCAAGGGTGAAATATGGCAAGGAACTTGAAGATATATTATCTGGGTCTAAGGGTTTTTGAGTTTTAAGGGTTCAACTAAACTCTGTCAAGGGTGAAATATGGCAAGAGACTTGAAGTGATATTATCTGGGCTAAGGGTTCAGGGTTCAAGGTTCAGGGTTAAACTAAACTCTGTCAATGGTGAAATATGGCGAGAAACTTGGAGTGATATTATCTGCATACCACGAGCTTTGTGGGGGTGCCTTCAAACCCTCGTGCTTCCAGTTATTAAATTGGATGGTCGGCAGGCCGTGCTGCTGTCCTGTCTTGGCAGTGATTTGCTGAGTTTATGTAACTAATCCTCTCTGATAACACTCCAAAACTGATAGAACTCATAGAACTCCAAGGCCCCCATCGTCTACGATTTGTTTGGGTTTAATTGGCCATTACTTCTTTTTAAAACTCCTTTCCTGTTTTTAAGGTTGGGAAAGTCCCTTTAGCTTATACTGGCTACCCATGGGTTTTAAGGTTGGGAAAGTCCCTTTAGCCTATACTGGCTTACCCATGCGGTTTTTTAAGGTTGGCGAAAGTCCCTTTAGCCTATACTGGCTACCCATGGGTTTTAAGGTTGGGAAAATCCCTTTAGCCTATAATGGCTACACAAGGATTTTACAAATACATACTTCATATTGCAGTACGCATAAGATTCAGAAGGCGTGTTACGTGGATGTACGCGTCTTCGGACGTATCATTTAAGTTGTAAACATCTTCAGACGAAGAATTTAAGTTGTAAACATCTTCAAACATATCATTGAAGTTGTAAACATCTTCAGATGAAGAAATACATTTTCACTGTCACAAAAACTAAGGGCATCCGATGATTAAACAATTGGTTGGGGTTTGGTTCATCAATGCTTTTTCCACTGTTTTTTTCCAGCTAGCAGCTCCAGCTTGTAGGCAGCTCCCTGAGACTGCCACTGGTCCAAACCCAAAGACGCCAGGAGCATAGGAAAGCTCACGATATCAGCTTCCAGGGGCCTTGGTTGCTCCAGGTTTGGATGAAGGGAGAGCCCAGGGAGCTGTTTAGAAGCTGCTGCTTGTTGCTGAAAATAAAACAATAGGCTTTTTCATGTTAAGCCCCTCTTACCGATTTTGGGCAGGTCCCTTAGCCTATTCGGCCTACCCCAGCAGAGTAATTCCATTGACCCAAATGGCCAGCGCTTAAGCGCACTTGAAAACAAAAAAGTGCCCTTGGTGCAAAAAGCGCAAAAGGTTCGCTGCGCCCACAGGGGGCTGCAAAACTCTGTGCGGAACGCACAGTGGGTCTCAAAAAGGCAGGGAGCCAGCGCGCAAAAGCACGCGCTATGGAAATCCCTGTACCCAGGACAGAAACAACGTACAACAAGTCCTATGGCAGCGACGCAGAAAATTGGCGGATTTGTGTTTGGCAACGGATCCAAAGGTGGCAACGATGGAGGTGACTGAAGTGAGTTAGTTGCGCGACCGTTGAGTAGTCAGCTCCCCCTTGCTACACTCCCTTGCTTACACCCCTTGCTACCTGCAGACCTCCCACCCCTCAGCTCCCCTTGCTACACCCCCCTTTGCTATACCCTTGCTACCTGCAGACCTCCAAACCCTCAGCTCCCCCTTGCTACACCCCCCTTGCTACAACCCCCTTGCTACCTGAAGACCTCCAACCCCCTCAGCTCCCCCTTGCTACACCCCTTTGCTACATGAAGACCTCCAACTCCCTCAGCTCCCCCTTGCTACATCCCCCTTGCTACACCCCCTTCTACCTGCAGACCTCCTACCCCCCCTCAGCTCCCACTTGCTACACCCCCCTTGCTACACCCCCTTTGCTACCTGAAGACCTCCAACCCCCTCAGCTCCCCCTTGCTACACCCCCCTTGCTACACCCCTTGCTTTCTACCTGCAGACCCTCTTAAACCCTCAAGCTCCCCCTTGCTACACGCCCCTTGCTCCTGAAGACCTCCAACCCCCTCTGCTCCCCATTGCTACACCCCCTTGCTACATGAAAGACCACCAACTCCCTCTGCTCCCCCTTGCTACACCCCCTTGCTACCTGAGACCTTCCAACCCCCTCAGCTCCCCCTTGATACACCCCCCTTGCTACACCCCCTTGCACTGAAGACCTCCAACCCCCTCAGCTCCCCCTTGCTACACACCCCTTGCTACCTGAAGACTCCAACCCCTCAGCTCCCCCTTGCTACATCCCCCTTGCTACACCCCCTTGCTACCTGAAGACCTCCAACCCCCTCAGCTCCCACTTGCTACACCCCCCTTGCTAAACCCCTTGCTACCTGAAGACCTCCAACCCCTCAACTCCCCATTGCTACACCCCCTTTCTACCTGAAGACCTCCAACCCCCTCAGCTCCCCTTGCTGCTACACGCTACCCTCCAACCCCCTCATCCCCCTTGCGCTACACCCCCCTTGCTACACCCCTTGCTACCTGCAGACCTCCAACCCCTCAAGCTCCCCTTGCTACACCCCTTGCTACACCCCCTTGCTAACCCTGCAGAACTCCAAACCCCCTCAGCTCCCCCTTGCTACACCCCCTTGCTACCTTGAAGACCTCCAAACCCCCTCAGCTCCCCTTGCTGCTACACCCCTTGCTAACATGCCCAATACCTCCAACTCCCTCTGCTCCCCCTATGCTTACACCCCCCTTGGCTACCCTGAAGACCTCCAACCCTCAGCTCCCCTTGTTGCTACAACCCCCCTTGCTACACCCCCTTTGCTACCTGAAGACCTCCAACCCTTCAGCTCCCCCTTGCTACACCCCCACTTTGCCTATAACCCTTGCTACCTGAAGACCTCCAACCCCCTCAGCTCCCCCTTGCTACACCCCCCTTGCACTACACCCCCTTGCTAACCTGAAGACCTCCAACCCCTCAGCTCCCCCTTGCTACACCCCCTTGCTACATTAAAACCTCCAAACTCCCTCGGCTCCCCCTTGCTACGTCCCCCTTACACCCTTGCTACACCCCCCTTGCTACCTGAAGAATCCAACCCCCTCAGCTCCCACTTGCTACACCCCCTTTGCTACACCCCCTTGCTACCTGAAGACCTCCAAACCCCCTCTGCTCCCCCTTGCTACATCCCCCTTGCTACACCCCTTGCTACCTGAAGACCTCCAACCCCCTCAGCTCCCCCTTGCCACACCCCCTTTGCTACACCCCCTTGCTACCCTGCGAACCTCCAACCCCCTCAGCTCCCCCTTGATACACCCCCCTTGCTACACCCCCTTGCTACCTTGCAGACCTCCAACCCCCTCGAGCTCCCCCTTGCTACACCCCCCTTGCTACACCCCGTGCTACCTGCAGACCTCCAAACCCCTTAGCTCCCCCTTGCTACACCCCCTTGCTACCTGAAGACTCCAACCTCCCTCAGCTCCCCTTGCGTACACCCCTTGCTACCTGCAGACCTCCAACTCCCTCTGCTCCCCCTTGCTACACCCCCTTGCTACCTGAAGACCTCCAACCCCTCAGCTCCCCTTGCTACAACCCCTCTTGCTACACCCCTTGCTACCTGAAGACCTCCAACCCCTCAGCTCCCCTTGCTACACCCCCCCTGCTACACCCCCTTGCTACCTGAAGACCTCCAACCCCCTCTGCTCCCCCTTGCTACACCCCTCTTGCTACCTGAAGACCTCCGACCCCCTCAGCTCCCACTTGCTACACCCCCTTGCTTACGTCCCCCTTGCTACACCCCCTTGCTACATTAAAACCTCCGACCCCCTCAGCTCTCCCTTTGCTACGCCCCCTTTGCTACATCCCCCCTGCAACACCCCCTTGCTACATTAAGACCTCCAACCCCCTCAGCTCCCCCTTTGCTACACCCCCTTGCTACATCCCCCTCGCTACAACCCGCTTGCTACATTAAGACTCCAACCTCTCAGCTCCCCCTTGCATCACCCCCTTGTTACATCCCCCTCGCTAAACCCCTTGCTACATTAAGACCTCCAACCCCCTCAGCTCCCCTTGCTACACCCCCCTTGCTACACCCTTGCTACCTGCAGACCTCCAACCCCCTCAGCTCCCCCCTTGATACACCCCCCCTTGCTACACCCCTTGCTACCTGCAGACCTCCAACCCCCTCAGCTCCCCCTTTGCTACACCCCCCTTGCTACACCCCCTTGCTACCTGCAGACCTCTAAACCCCTCAGCTCCCCTTTGCTACACCCCCTTGCTCCCTGAAAGACCTCCAAAACCCCCTCTGCTCCCCCATGCTACACCCCCTTGCTACATGAAGAACACCAACTCCCTCTGCTCCCCCTTGCTACACCCCCTTGCTACCTGAAGACCTCCAACCCCCTCAGCTACCCTTGCTACACTCCCTTGCTACACCCCCTTGCTACCTGAAAGACCTCCAACCCCTCAGCTCCCCCTTGCTACACCCCCTTGCTACCTGAAGACCTCCAACCCCTCCGCTCCCCCTTGCTACATCCCCTTGCTACACCCCCTTGCTACCTGAAGACTTCCAACCCCTCAGCTCCCACTTGCTACACCCCCCTTGCTACACCCCTTGCTACCTGAAGACCTCCAACCCCTCAGCTCAACCCTTGCTACACCCCCTTGCTACACCCCCTTGCTACCTGAAGACCTCCAACCCCCTCAGCTCCCCCTTGCTACACCCTCCTTGCTACACCCCCTTGCTCCCTGAAGACCTCCAACCCCCTCTGCTCCCCATTGCTACACCCCCTTGCTACATGAAGAACACCAACTCCCTCTGCTCCCCCTTTGCTACACCCCCCTTGCTACCTGAAGACCTCCAACCCCCTCAGCTCCCCCTTGCTACAACCCCTTGCTACACACCCCTTGCTACCTGAAGACCTCCAACCCCTCAGCTCCCGACCTTGCTACACCCCCTTGCTACCTGAAGACCTCCAACCCCCCTCCGCTCCCCCTTGCTACATCCCCCCTTGCTACACCCCTTGCTACCTGAGACCTCCCAACCCCTTCAGCTCCCACTTGCTACAACCCCCCTTGCTACATCCCCTTGCTACCTGAAGACCTCCAACCCCCCTCAGCTCAACCTTGCTACACCCCCCTTGCTACATCCCACCCTTGCTACCTGAAGACCTCCACCCCCTCAGCTCCCCCTTGCTGCACCCTCCCTGCTACACACCCCTTGCTACCTGAAGACCTCCCAACCCCCTCAGCTCCCCCTTGATACACCCCCCCTGCTACACCCCTTGCTACCTGCAGACCTCCAACCCCTCAGCTCCCCCTTGCTACACCCCCCTTGCTACACCCCTTTGCTACCTGCAGACCTCCAAACCCCTCAGATCCCCCTTGCTACACCCACCCCTTGGCTACCTGAAGACCTCCAACCCCTCAGCCCCCCTTGCTACACCCCCTTGCTACATGAAGACCTCCAACTCCCCTCTGCTCCCCCTTGCTACACCCCCTTGCTACCTGAAGACCTCCAACCCCTCAGCTACCCCTTGCTACACCCCCCTTGCTACACCCCCTTGCTACCTGAAGACCTCCAACCCCCTCAGCTCCCCTTGCTACACCCCCTTGCTACACCCCCTTGCTACCTGAAGACCTCCAACCCCCTCAGCTCCCCTTGCTACACCCCCTTGCTACACCCCCTTGCTACCTGAAGACCTCCAACCCTCAGCTCCCCCTTGCTACACCCCCTTGCTACATGAAAACCTCCAACTCCCTCTGCTCCCTCTTGCTACATCCCCCTTGCTACACCCCCTCGCTACCTGAAGACCTCCAACCCCTCAGGTCCCACTTGCTACACCCCCCTTGCTACACCCCCTTGCTACCTGAAGACCTCCAACCCCCTCTGCTCCCCCTTGCTACACCCCTTGCTACACCCCCTTGCTACCTGAAGACCTCCAACCCCTCAGCTCCCCCTTGCTACACCCCCTTGCTACACCCCCTTGCTACCTGCAGACCTCCAACCCCTCAGCTCCCCCTTGATACACCCCCTTGCTACACCTCCTTGCTACACCCCCTTGCTACACCCCTTGCTACCTGCAGACTCCAAACCCCTCAGCTCCCCCTTGCTACACCCCTTGCTACCTGAAGACCTCCAACCCCCTCAGCTCCCCTTGCTACACCCCCTTGCTACCTGCAGACCTCCAACTCCCTCTGCTCCCCCTTGCTACACCCCCTTGCCTACCTGAAGACCTCCAACCCCCTCAGCTCCCCCTTGATACACCCCCCTTGCTACACCCCCTTGCTACCTGAAGACCTCCAACCCCTCAGCTCCCCCTTGCTACACCCCTCTTGCTACACCCCTTGCTACCTGAAGACCTCCAACCCCCTCAGCTCCCCCTTGATACACCCCCCTTGCTACACCCCCTGCTACTGAAGACCTCCCCCCTCTGCTCCCCTTGCTACACCCCCCTTGCTACTTGAAGACCTACGACCCCCTCAGCTCCCACTTGCTACACCCCCCTTGCACGTCCCCTTGCTACACCCCCTTGTACATTAATCCTCCGACCCCCTCAGCTCTCCCTTGCTACGCCCCCTTGCTACATCCCCCTCGCTACACCCCCTTGCTTACATAAGAAACTCCAACCCCCTTAGCTCCCCTTGCTACACCCCCTTGCTACATCCCCCTCGCTACACCCCTTGCTACATTAAGACCTCTAACCCTCTCAGCTCCCCCTTGCTACACCCCTTGCTACGTCCCATTGCTACACCCCCTCTACATTAAAACCTCCGACCCCCTCAGCTCTCCCTTGCTACGCCCCCCTTGCTACATCCCCCTCGCTACACCCCTTGGTACATTAAGACCTCCAACCCCCTCAGCTCCCCCTTGCTACACCCCTTGCTACATGAAGACCTCCAACTCCCTCTGCTCCCCTTGCTACACCCCCTTGCTACCTGAAGACCTCCAACCCCCTCAGCTACCCCTTGCTACACCCCCCCTTGCTACACCCCTTGCTACCTGAAGACCTCCAACCCCCTCAGCTCCCCCTTGCTACACCCCCTTGCTACACCCCCTTGCTACCTGAAGACCTCCAACCCCCTCAGCTCCCCCCTTGCTACACCCCCTTTCACACCCCCTTGCTACCTGAAGACCTCCAACCCCCTCAGCTCCCCCTTTGCTACACCCTTGCCTACATGAAAACCTCCAACTCCCTCTGCTCCTCTTGCTACATCCCCTTGCTACACCCCCTCGCTACCTGAAGACCTCCAACCCCTCAGGTCCCACTTGCTACACCCCCCTTGCTACACCCCCTTGCTACCTGAAGACCTCCAACCCCCTCTGCTCCCCCTTGCTACACCCCCTTGCTACACCCCCTTGCTACCTGAAGACCTCCAACCCCTCAGCTCCCCCTTGCTACACCCCCCTTGCTACACCCCTTGCTACCTGCAGACCTCCAACCCCCTCAGCTCCCCCTTGATACACCCCCCTTGCTACACCTCCTTGCTACACCCCTTGCTACACCCCTTGCTACCTGCAGACCTCCAAACCCCCAGCTCCCCCTTGCTACACCCCCTTGCTACCTGCAGACCTCCAAACCCCTCAGCTCCCCTTGCTACACCCCCTGCTACCTGCAGACCTCCAACTCCCTCTGCTCCCCCTTGCTACACCCCCTTGCTACCTGAAGACCTCCAACCCCTCAGCTCCCCTTGATACACCCCCCTTGCTACACCCCCTTGCTACCTGAAGACCTCCAACCCCCTCAGCTCCCCCTTGCTACACCCCTCTTGCTACACCCCTTGCTACCTGAAGACCTCCAACCCCTCAGCTCCCCCTTGCTACACCCCCCTTGCTACACCCCCTTGCTACCTGAAGACCTCCAACCCCCTCTGCTCCCCCTTGCTACACCCCCCTTGCTACTTGAAGACCTACGACCCCTCAGCTCCCACTTGCTACACCCCCCTTGCTACGTCCCCCTTACTACACCCCCCTTGCTACATTAATCCTCCGACCCCCTCAGCTCTCCCTTGCTACGCCCCCCTGCTACATCCCCCTCGCTACACCCCCTTGCTACATTAAGACCTCCAACCCCCTTAGCTCCCCCTTGCTACACCCCCTTGCTACATCCCCCTCGCTACACCCCTTGCTACATTAAGACCTCTAACCCTCTCAGCTCCCCCTTGCTACACCCCCTTACTTACGTCCCATTGCTACACCCCCTTGCTACATTAAAACCTCCGACCCCCTCAGCTCTCCCTTGCTACGCCCCCTTGCTACATCCCCTCGCTACACCCCTTGGTACATTAAGACCTCCAACCCCCTCAGCTCCCCTTGCTACACCCTTGCTACATCCCCTCGCTACACCCCTTGCTACATTAAGACCTCCAACCCTCTCAGCTCCCCCTTGCTACACCCCCTTGTTACATCCCCCTCGCTACACCCCCTTGCTACATTAAGACCTCCAACCCCTCAGCTCCCCCTTGCTACACCCCCCTTGCTACACACCTTGCTACCTGCAGACCTCCAACCCCCTCAGCTCCCCCTTGATTACACCCCCCTTGCTACACCCCCCTTGCTACCTGAAGACCTCCAACCCCCTCAGCTCCCCTTGCTACACCTCCTTGCTACACCCCTTGCTACCTGCAGACCTCCAAACCCCTCAGCTCCCCTTGCTACACCCCCCTTGCTACCTGAAGACCTCCAACCCCCTCAGCTCCCCTTGCTACACCCCCTTGCTACCTGAAGACCTCCAACTCCCTCTGCTCCCCCTTGCTACACCCCCTTGCTACCTGAAGACCTCCAACCCCCTCAGCTCCCCCTTGCTACACCCCCCTTGCTACATCCCCCTTGCTACACCCCCTTGCTACCTGAAGACCTCCAACCCCTCAGCTTCCCTTGCTAACACCCCCCTTGCTACACCCCCTTGCTACCTGAAGACCTCCAACCCCTCAGCTCCCCCTTGATACACCCCCCTTGCTACACCCCCTTGCTACCTGAAGACCTCCAACCCCCTCTGCTTCTGGAACAAGACCATACATAAAGAACCTGAGGATCTCATTAGAATGGCTCTTGAGGAATCTTTTTGACTCCAACACTGGCTGGGTTCATGACTTGCGTTGTGCTCTCCACAAGCTAGGATCCAGTAAAAACATCAACCATTTTGGAGGCTGTCGATGTCGAAGGTATTATGTCTGAGTTTTTGAGTCATGGAGGTTTAAGTACCCAAGTGACACCAATGCAGTTAGAGACATCCCTGATGAGAGAAGGGTTGGCTTTAAACGCCTCCGATACCAAAAATGGTTCGCAGCCAACAGCAATGATGAGAAATGGCTTGATTCCCTTTACATCCGCCTTACATAAGCAGGATCAGATTCGTTCTATAGCACAGTTTAGAATGGGTTCCCATTGGCTGAACACAGAAAGAATGAGGGTGGTGGATAGAGCACACATCCCTCGCTCAATGAGACACTGTCAAATGTGTGGGTTCCAAAAAACTGAGGATGAAATGCATATGTTTGAGTGCCCTTTTTATAATGATATTCGCCTCCGCTACCAGAATCTGTTTACAGATATTTATAGGGCATGTCCATGAGGATACCGACTTAACCGTATGGAATGTGGAATTCTGCGATTCCACATTCAGAACCTTTATGAATGGAAATGGCACTAAGTCTTTTTGGAGCAACCTAGCCGACTATCTTTCTACTTGTAGAAGAGCAAGACAGGAAGCCCTGGACTGCTTAGTGGCACCGTAATTTATTATCCCTTTTTTTCTTCTTGAGACTTCTCATTTGTTAGCTTCTTACCTCCGCCACTGTAAGTGGTTGAGATCTGGGTCCTGCTCTAAGGGGTTTAATACCTACGCCACCAAAACGGTGGTTGGGAGTTTGGTTTGTTTGTCCTCGACACACCTGATGTAATGGGGTTTTTTGCTTTGTGGGTGCTTTTTCTTTTTGTTTAAAGCACAGAGTCTCATACACCCTCGCGGTGTCAAGTAGACTTTAACATGTAATGTAATGTAATGTAATGCTCCCCCTTGCTACACCCCCCTTGCTACCTGAATACCTCCGACCCCTCAGCTCCCAATTGCTACACCCCCCTTGCTACCTCCCCCTTGCTACACCCCTTGCTACATTAATCCTCCGACCCCCTCAGCTCTCCCTTGCTACGCCCCCCTTGCTACATCCCCCTCGCTACACCCTTGCTACATTAAGACCTCCAACCCCTTCAGCTCCCCCTTGCTACACCCCTTGCTACATCCCCCTCGCTACACCCCCTTGCTACATTAAGACCTCCAACCCCCTCTGCTCCCCCTTGCTACGCCCCCCTTGCTTCATCCACCTCGCTACACCCCCTTGCTACATTAAAACCTCCAACCCTCTCAGCTCCCCCTTGCTACACCCCTTGTTACATCCCCCTCGCTACACCCCCTTGCTACATTAAGACCTCCAACCCCCTCAGCTCCCCCTTGCTACATCCCCCTCGCTACACCCCCTTGCTACATTAAGACCTCCAGCCCCCTCAGCTCCCCCTTGCTACGCCCCCCTTGCTACATCCCCCTCGCCTACACCCACTTGCTACATTAAGACCTCCAACCCTCTCAGCTCCCCCTTGCTACACCCCCTCGCTACACCCCCCTCGCTACACCCCTTGCTATATTAAGACCTCCAACCCCTCAGCTCCCCTTGCTACATCCCCCTCGCTACACCCCCTTGCTACATTAAGACCTCCAACCACCTCATCTCCCCCTTGCTACACCCCCCTTGCTACATCCCCTCGCTACACCCCCTTGCTAAATTAAGACCTCCAACCCCCTCAGCTCCCCCTTGCTACACCCCCCTTGCTACATCCCCCTCGCTACACACCTTGATACATTAAGACCTCCAACCCCTTAGCTCCCCCTTGCTACACCCCCTTGCTACCTGAAGACCTCCAAACCCCGTTTTGGACAAAAAAATTGCTACCCAAGACCTCTAACCCCCTCAGCTATTAGGGGAAGCTGGGGTATGGGTCTGTGTGGGGGGGGGGGGGGGAGGGGGGGGGAGGGGGGGGGGAGGGGGGGAAGCTGGGGTACAGGGGTGGGTGGGTTGGGTAGGGGGGGAAATGTGTGTGGCTGTTTGGGGGTGGGGTGGGGTGGGGTAGGTGTGTGGGTGGGTAGGTGGGGAAATGTGTGTGTGTTTGTGTGTGTGTGGGTGGGGGGTGGGGGTGGGTGGGGGGCTGGGTGGAAGCTGGGGTACGTGGGTGGGTGGGTGGGTGGGTGGGTAGGTGGGGAAATGTGTGTGTGTTTGTGTGTGTGTGGGGTGTGGGTGTGGGGGCTGGGTGGAATCTGGGGTACAGGGGTGGGTGGGTGGGGGGGTGGGGGGGATATGTGTGTGTGTTGGGGGGGGGGGGGGGGGGGGGGGGGGGGGGGTGATAGCGGGGGTATGGGGGGGGGGGGTGAGTGCGGGGTGGGGTGGGGGGGATATGTATGTGTGTGTGTGGTGTGGTGGTGGTGGTGGTGGTGGGGTAGGGTGGGAAATGTGTGTGTGTTAGTGTGTGTGGGGGGTGTGGGGGGGGGGGTCTGGGTGGAAGCTGGGGTACAGGGGTTGGTGGGGGTGGGGCTGGGGTGGGGGGATATGTGTGTGTGTGTGTTCGTGTGTGAGTGGGGTTTGGGGCTGGGTTAAAGCTGGGGTACAGGGGTGTGTGGGGTGGGGTGGAGGGAAATGTGTGTGTGTGTGTTCGTGTGTGAGTGGGGTGTGTGTGTGGGTGTGTGTGTGGGGGGGGGAGTCGGGAGTGGGGGGGCTGGGTGGAAGCTGGGGTAGGTGTGTGTGGGGGGCATGTTTGTGTGTCTGGAGGGGGCGGGGGGCGGGGTGTTCCCACTGCCAACGGATAGAAATGGCGGAAATAGACAAGGATATGAATGATGATGAACCCCACTACCACTATTCAAGTGAAACGACTACCACTATTCAAGTGCAACGACCATGATTTGAATGAAACGACCACAATTCGAGTGAAATGTCCACAATTCGAGTGAAACGCGTTCCGCAGATACACATCCTGAGTAAACAAGAGACAATTGTGTGATTGATGGTGGTGGTGGTGGTGGTGGTGATGATGACGACGATGGTGAAGGTGGTGGCGGTCAAGCATGAACCCGGTGACAGGGCACTCTTCTGGCTTTGCATCACCTGTAAACTCTGTAAGGAGGCCAGTTCAGATGTCACTGGTAATCATGGCAACCCTTCACACTATCAACATCAACCCTAAGTGCGCCTACTCTTTTGTAGGAGTAGCAACGCCATTTGAACTGGAACCTGGTCGCTGGTTTGTTTCAGGAGACCCACCTCCTGGGGTGAAAGTCCTTTCACCACTAGAAACAAGAAACAGGGGGAAAAGGGGCGTGAAGGTGAGTCCTCCCTCCCACCAGACACGTCACCCCCTCCCTCCCCTCCCCCACCAGACACGTCACCCCCTCCATGCTCACGCCAGAATACATAAAAATCCAATTGAATGGACTCATACCTAAGTCCTACCCCGAAGCTCACCTCAAAAGGCATCCTGCATAGGTGGAGGATTCGAAACACAACGCGTAGAGAACGTATTGAGAACGCATAAAGTTAGACGCTACAAATTGGCGAGGATGCTACTGAAGACAGTTAAAGGCGAAGAGGCAACGGGAGCGAGTTAGTTACGAGACCGTTGGCTGGCGTTTTAGGCTTCATCGAACCAGGGGTCTTTGAAAGAGTATATAATGTTTATAATAAATATTGTATGATACAAATAGTATCAGTATCGAATCACATACCAATAATGGTGTTGAACTGCCTGCGAACCTCCTCGACCATGGCAAGAGCTGCCTTGCCCACACTCTTCATTGTCATAGCACTGAACCAGTAGGGCAGCATGGCGCCAAACAACATGCCGGCGAAGACCTTGGGGTCCAAGATGGAAGCATGGACCTGGAATCAAGTGAGCGACAACAGCTGGTGATATGTTTCACATATGTACATGTGCATATATATATAGAGAGAGAGCGAGAGATAGAGATGCTGCTTCTGGTTATGATGCTACTTTTGATACTGATACTGCTGATGCTGATGCTGAAAATGAGGTTTACATTATAGTGTGGCAATAGATGCTTTGACCGCACTCTGCATTGTCAACAAAGCGAAGACCGTGGGGACCAAGACGGAAGCATGTACCTGGAATCAAGTGAGTGACGACGGCTGGTGATATGTTGCAATATTTATATATCTATAATATACATATTTACATATATGATATTATTTTGTTTTGTACCTTTATGATGCTCCAAAAAGGGTGAGAGAGACTAGATCCTTACAACGAATTGTACTAGTATGCAATCACTTAATCAATCTAAGAGCGGGTGATGTAGGCTCCAAAAAGGGCGAGATATACTAGATCCTTCCTATCATGTTGAAGTACGCTTTTACCATGTTGAAGTACGCCTGTATTGTGTTGAACAAATGTACTCACTAGATCAACCTATGAGTGGGTGATGTAAGTTCCAAAAAGGGCGAGAGATACTAAATCCTTCCTATCTTGTTGAAGTTTGCCTTTAGCATGATTATGTACGCTTTTACCATGTTGAAAAATGTACTCACTAGATGTGAGTGATGTAAGTTTCAAAAAAGGCAAGAGATACTAGATCCTTTCTATTATGTTGAATTACGCTTTTATTACTTTGAAAAATGTACTCACTAGATCAATCTTTGAGCGGGTGATGTAAGCCCCGAAAAGGGCAAGGGAGACAAGAGCAGCAGACCCGATACAAAAGCCCTTTCCTATGGCGGCCGTGGTGTTTCCAGCAGCATCCAAAGCATCAGTGCGCTCACGAACAGCCTAGATAAAGCAAGGGGTGGTTATGTTGTTAGATGATGATGATTACATTTTCCTGGTGTCCTACTGGACTCCAAAGGTGCCCTCGGCTTGACTGAGTCATGGGGGACTTATGAACATCATGCAAAAAGAAGAAAAGAAAAATAAAGAATTTGATGTGCCATTCTGATTGGTGAAATTTTTCGTCGGTCATCCGGCTATGTTGTTAGGTTATGTTGTTAGGAGTGTTATGTTGTTATGCTGTTATGAGTGTTACCAAATACTATGATCACACATACGGCAGAGCCCATAGGGCATCCTTTTCCAAAGATGGCCATGGTGCTACCAGCAGCATCTGTGCGCTCACAAACAGCCTAAATAAAGCAAGGGGTGGCTATGTTGTTAGGATTGTTATTAACACATGTTATAATGACACACACGGCAAAGCCGATAGTGCATCCCTTTCCAAGGGCGTCAATCAGCTATTTTTTCTGTTCCGAAAGTGGGTCATTTTATAGCTAAAAAAAACGGAGACAATCTCTGGCGGCATTGGCGCTGCCTGCCACATCAGTGCTAATGCAAAACGCCTAGATGAAGCTAGGGGTGGTTGAATTGCTAGGATGGAGTGACATTGTTGTGACAATCACAAGGCAGCCGATAGAGCATCGCTTTCCAAGGGTGGCGATGGCGTTTCTAGCCACAGCATGGCACTTGCAAACCACCTAGATGGAGCTAGGGGTGGCTTAGTTGCTAGGATGGAGTGACGTTGTGCCAATCACAAGGTATCCGATAGGGCATTCCTTTCCAAGGGCGGCAAAGGCACTACCAGCCTCATCAGTGTGCTTGCCAACCGCCTAGATGGAGCTAGGGGTGGTGTAGTTGCTAGGATGGAGTGACATTGTGACAATCACAAGGGTGCTGATAGGGCATCGCTTTCCAAGGGCGGCAATGGTGCTACCGGCCACATCAGTGCGCTTGCCAACCGCCTAGATGGAGCTAGGGGTGGCTTAGATGCTAGGATGGAGTGACGTTGTGCCAATCACAAGGTATCCGATAGGGCATCCCTTTCCAAGGGCCCATATCAGTGCGCTTACAAACCGCCTAGATGAAGCTAGGGGTGGTTCAGTAGCTACGATCAAGTGACATTGTGACAATCAAGCGGGTAGCGGGTGTGTTTCCAGCAGCACCCAAAGCATCAGTGCTTTCATGAACAGCCTAGATACAACTAGGGGTGGTTTAGTTTTCAGTAGTATTAATCATGGTTCGAACTCTGGGCTGTATGGTATAGTACTACCCAGTCGACGATCAGACAGGTCTGAGGTGCGAGCCCTGGCCAAGTTTTCCCCAAGTGCTATCCGCGCGGAAGTCCGATCTCAGGCGCAGAAGGTCTGCGAAACCAAATAAACCCAACATGGTAGCTTTCTCCAGTATGTACACATATATGCAAACGGGAGGGTTCCCTCAATCTCATGCATGAAGCATGGCGTAGTAATTTTCAATTTTCAGTAGTATTATACGGCATTATATGACGAGCCAATGGCAGCAGGTGTGTCTCCAGCAACATCTGAGGCATCAGTGCGCTCGCGTGCAGCCTGGATCAAACAAGGGGTGGTTTACTTGTCAGTAGTATTATACAGCATCATATGACATGCCGATGGTGGCAGGTGTGTTTCCTGCAACATCTGAGTCATCAGTGCGCTCACGAGCAGCCTGGATGAAACACAGGGTGTTTTTTGTTTTTAGAAGAAGTAAAATGTCATGATGCCACTGGCGGCAGGTGGGTTTCCAGAAACATCTGAGGCATCAGTGCGCTCGCGTGCAGCCTGGATGAAACAAGGGGTGGTTTACTTGTCATTCGCAAAAAACAAAAAACAAAAAAACATGGCACGATGCCAGTGGCGGCAGGTGTGTTTCCTGCAACATCCGAAGCATCAGTACTAGCAAGCAGCCTGGATAAAACTAGGGGTGGTTGACATGTCATTTAAAAAAACGAAACCTAATGTATATAATGATGTCAATGGCGGCAGGTGTGTTTTCAGCATCATCAACAAAATCATCATCATCAAAACATTATTGAGCTAGCAAGCAGTCTGGATGAACTAGGGGTGGTTTACTTGTCACGAGTAATATAAATATTGTACGACATATTGACATGCCAATGGCAGGTATGGCTAAGGTATGTTTCCAGCAACATCCGAGGCATCAGTGCGCTCGCGAGCAGCCTGGATTAAACGAGGGGTGGTTTAGTTGCCAGTAGTATTATACAGCATCATATGACATGCCGATGGTGGCAGGTGTGTTTCCTGCAACATCTGAGGCATCAGTGCGCTCGCGAGCAGCCTGGATGAAACACAGGGTGTTTTTTGTTTTTAGAAGAAGAAAAAATGTCATGATGCCACTGGCGGCAGGTGGGTTTCCAGAAACATCCGAGGCATCAGTGCGCTATGTCTTGATGCCAATGGTGGAAGGAGTGTTTCCTGCGACATCCAAGTCACCAGTGCTCGCATGCAGCCTGGCTGAAACGAAGGATGATTTACTTGTCATTCACAAAGACAAAACAAAAAATTGCATGATGCCAAAGGCGGTAGGGGTGTTTCCTGCATCATCACATGCATCAGTGCTCTCACAAAGGTTTTCTGGTTCAAAACATGGTTTTCTGGATCTAGACCAGGAAATGGGTTTCTGGTTCAAAAACATACAATAAATTCTGGTTTAAAAACAATCTGCTTCAAAAGCTGAAAATGGGTTTCTGGTTAGAGAAATGTGAAAATGTGAAAATGAGGAATTCAGCTTATTGATTGTCTCCACCATACCAAATGAAATGGCATGTATGGGAGAGGTCAGAGTTTGATCATAAATGCAGTTCATATATCGAAGAACATTCTTACACCAACAACAAAACGCACCTCTCCCATGCATGCCATTTCAGCAATGCCTCCAGCGTTATCGGAGATTGGTCCATAGGCGTCAATAGCCAATCCTGCAAACATGTGTATGTATACATTTGTACAGTCCATGGGTAGCCCAATAGGGGGGGGAAATAAAGGAACTAGCCCAACCGTATTAGCAGGAAAGGCAATTAAAAAACACTGGAAATGAATGCACAGCTTGCAACTGAAAGGATACGTCGTTATTGTAGCGCAAACTCAGGACCCCCGTCGGTAACACGTTTTTTTGTGCCTGCTAGGCTGGCCATATCTAGCTGCATAGCTCAAATCGCTTTAATTGCTAGGCCAACCTTGAAAGCGATGGGTTTCATCTCTAATAGCCACACATCGCTTACACAAAAACTGCCGGGTTCACTTCATCACTTTCCCTCTGTTTCAGACCCTCTTGATATCAAGGTTGGGCAAGTCCCTTAAGCATATTTGGCCTACCCCTGAACTGTAATAATATACAGGCAGACGGCACAAGTAGACGTGTCTCATAGTCCTTAGAAGCTCTCTCAACTGCTTATTGCATGACGTTCATAAGTCCCCGTCTACATATGTATGTCTGGGGCGTTGCTTATGCCATGTGTATGGGTGTGTGGGTGTAGGTGTGGGTGTGGGTGTGTGGGTGTGTGTGTGTGTGGGTGTGGGTGTGGGTGTGGGTGTGGGTGTGGGTGTGGGTGTGGGTGTGGGTGTGGGTGTGGGTGTGGGTGTGGGTGTGGGTGTGGGTGTGGGTGTGGGTGTGGGTGTGGGTGTGGGATGTGGGTGTGGGGATGTGGGTGCGGGTGGGTGGATGTGGGTGTGGGTGTGGGTGTGTGTGTGTGTGTGGGTGTGTGTGTGTGTGTGTGTGGGGTGTGGGTGTGGTGTGTGTGTGGGTGTGTGTGTGGGTGTGGGTGTGGGTGTGGGTGTGGGTGTGGGTGTGGGTGTGGGTGTGGGTGTGGGTGTGGGTGTGTGTGTGGTGTGGGTGTGGGTGTGTGTGTGGGTGTGGGTGTGGGTGTGGGTGTGGGTGTGGGTGTGGGGATGTAAGTGTGGGGATGTGGGTGTGTGTGGGTGGGGGGGGTGAGTGGGTGGGTGGGTGGGTGGGGGAAGAGCTACTAACCAAGGTACAAAACAGCCCTAAATCAGCCCCAAATTAGCCCTGTCCCCCTTGTGTCGCCAATGTCTATTGAGAAGCTCTATTGAGATAAATGCCTTCATTGTTCATGCATACTAATGCAGGCTGTAAGCGAGCAAGGAGTTATAGCCGCCCCTCAAGGCCCCCGTCGGTACAACGATTGTTTGGGGTTCAGTTCATCAGTTTTTTTTCATTTTAAGCCCTTCCTACACGGTTGGGCAAGTCCTTTTAGTTATTTGGCCTACCCCTGGAATGTAACAACATACAGCCGCCAATTTTCCGAGAAAAGTTACAAGTCTCCTTTCGCCTGGCCAAGCCTGGGCTGCTTTACGTTTTTCTGGAGGCTGAGACAGACATCCATCGATGGACGCCATTTTTGCATGTAGGGATGCTTAAAGAGATTTCTATGCTGCTGCAAGTTCATTACCTGAGAGGATATGTAGGGTTGTGGTAGAGAGAGAGAAAAACGCTTCGCGTTTTCATGAATACCGAGGAAACCGTCCAATGATGGACGCCATTTTTGCATGTAGGGATGCTTAAAGAGCTTTACATGCTGCTGCTAGCTTGTTACACATGACGATCGAGGGGGTGGTAGGGAGGGACAAATGCTTTGAGCTTTTATGGATGCTGAGTAAGGGAAGTCTGGCTTCCTCTACATCCAGTAAAACGTAAAGTGTTTTTCTCCCTCCCTTCCACCCCAATATCGTCACAGGTAACAAGCTAGCAGCAGCATGTAAAGCTTTTGAAGCATCCCATCATGCAAAACATGGCGTCCATCAATGGATGGCTTCCTCTACTTCCTGTAAACCGTCAAGTGTTTTTTTTCCCTCCCTACCATCCCCCAATTGTCATGTGTAACAAGCTAGTAGCAGCATGTAAATCTCTTTAAGCATCCCTACATGCAAAACATGGCGTCCATCAATGGACGTTTACCTCAGCATCCAGAAAAGCGTAAAGCGTCTTTCTCTCTCCCTACAACACCCCTATCGTCACAGGCAATAAGCTTGCAGCCTCATGTAAAAATCCTTAACATGAAGCTTCAAGCTTATTACCTGTGACGATAGGGGGGAAGCATCCCTATATGCAAAATAGGCGTCCATCGCTGGATGGTTCTGTTGGCATCCAGAAAAGCATGAAGTGGCTTTCCCCCTCCTTGCCACGCCCCTGTCACCACAGGTAATGAGCTTGCAGCCTCATGTAAAAATCCTTAACATGAAGCTTCAAGCTTATTATCTGTGACAATAGGGGGATAGCATCCCTATATGCAAAATAGGCGTCCAAAAATGGATGGTTTCGTCGGCATCCAGAAAATAGTACAGTTTTATCTCCCTCCCTACCACACCCCTATTGTCACAGGTAATAAGCTGAAATAATCATTTATAGCAATTTGCATGAGGCTGCAAGCTTATTAGCTGTGATGATAGGGGGGAAGCATCCTGAGATGCAAAAAGGCTTCCGTCGATGGATGGCTTCCTTAGCATCCATCTAATCATTAAGTGGTTTTCTGTTCCCTATCCTCGTAGGTATGAAGCATTCAACAGCATGGGAAATACCGTCCTCATTGTGTATGATGCAGTCAAGGGGGCAGCCTACTAGGCCGACCTACAGGTACCCACCTCCTTGTTAGTAACAAATCCAATGATCAGTGAACACAAATAATCCTGACGTGCCACCAAGAGTTATGCAATGTGAGGCTGCATGAGGATGAGGAACTTTTGGTAACATGGGCTGTCCTACGGGTACCCACCTCCTTGTTCTGAGGAAGAGTGACTCCGCTGAGCAGTGAACACATATGATCCTGACGTGCCACCAAGAGTTATGCAAAGTGAGGCTTCATGAGGATAAGGAACCTCTTGCACCTTTTGTACATGAGGGTCCCCTTAACACCCCTTGTTTTACATAAGAACTTTGCAAATACTGGCAAACAGGGTACTACTACGCGCGCGCGGCAGCGCGGTGCCACGCTGTCTTTTTGAGCCCCTCTGCGTGTTTTGCGCAGTTTTTCAACCCCCTGTGGGCGCAGTGCGCAGATTTTGCGCTTTTTGCACTAAAAAGCGCTGAACAATTTAACGTTTGTGCGCTCTAAGCGCTGGCCAATTTGGCAGTAAGTAGTACCCTGCTGTCAAATACTGGCCGATATCTCACTCGCCAAATGGCACCAACCCATCACCTGGTAACATGTGGTGGGTCCACGTGGTCTTTTCAAGCCCTGGATTGCTCTCTTTTGTCAAGACCAGATGTCATCATAAATTAACAACGTGATAAGATAATTTAATTTGACCGCACTCCCACAATGCTGGGCAATTTAGCTATAATTTAGCTATAATGTCTCGATCCCAATCCCACAATGAATGCTGGGAAATTTAGCTATAATATAGTTAGCTATAATGTCTTGACCCCAATCCCACAATGAATAATGGGCAATTTAGCTATAATGTAGCTATAAGGTTTCGACCCCACTCCCACATTGTGGTCAATTTAGCTACAATTTAGCTACAATGTCTAGAACCCAATCCCACAATGAATGCTGGGCAATTTAGCTATAGTGTAGCTACAAGGTCTCGACCCCACTCTCACATTGTGGTCAATTTAGCTACAATTTAGCTACAATGTCTAGACCCCAATCCCACAATGAATGCTAGGCAATTTGGCTATATTTTAGCTATAAGGTCTCGACCCCACTCCCACATTGTGGTCAATTTAGCTACAATTTAGCTATAATGTCTAGACCCCAATCCCACAATGAATAATGGGCAATTTAGCTATAATGTAGCTATAAGGTCTCGACCCCACTCCCACATTGTGGTCAATTTAGCTACAATTTAGCTACAATGTCTAGACCCCAATCCCACAATGAATGCTAGGCAATTTGGCTATATTTTAGCTATAAGGTCTCGACCCCACTCCCACATTGTGATCAATTTAGGTACAATTTAGCTATAATGTCTAGACCCCAATCCCACAATGAATGCTAGGCAATTTGGCTACATTTTAGCTACAAGGTCTCGACCCCACTCCCACATTGTGGTCAGTTTAGCTACAATTTAGCTATAATGTTTTGACCCCAATCCCACAATGAATGCTAGGCAATTTGGCTATAATTTAGCTATAAGGTCTCGACCCCACTCCCACATTGTGGTCAATTTAGCTATAATGTCTTGACCACAATCCCACAATGAATGCTGGGCAATTTGGCTATAATGTAGCTAAAAGGTCTTGACCCCAATCCCACAATGCTGGGCAATTTAGCCACAAAGTGCTTTGTTCCAGTGGTTGGGAGGAGTTCATCTAGCGAGCATGATCCCTCCTCCGGTGAATGGAAACCACCAGAAGATACAGGGTTCCCTATTGGTCACATCCCGAAAAAACCTTTTTTCCGTTGTATGATTACAACATGGTCTAAGATTGAAATGTGTTAAACGCTTAATTACTAAAGGGCCTCCTTCAAGGACTCTTTGGTCTAAGAGCGAAATGTGGCAAAAAGCCTAAGTGTCAAGACAAGCGGGGGGGGGGGACCCCCCCCCCCCCCCTAAAGCCCTTGTGCCTTGCTAAAATAACACAATGTTAGTGCCATGGTCAATAGAATGCCCCAAGCAACTCGAATATGTACACAATAGTGAAGTTCTGGGATTCGTGGTGTGTAAAAGTGCGATTTTCAGAAAAAGTATTGTTTGGTCCGAGGCAGATTCGAACTGCCGACCCCTGGATTACATGTGTGGCTCTATGGTCTAAGAGCGAAATGTAGCAAAACGGCATAGTGCCAAAGACACTATTTCACGGATTTAGATGCTTATATGTTTCCAAATGGATCGTTTAAGAACATTTCTATTCACAAACACATGTTTAATCTCATGTTGGTATACTTATCTTTCGCAATGTTAGCTCGTGGCACCCTTAAGTCGAATCCTTACTTGTGAATTGTTACATTTTGGCCCAAAATACCCAAAATTGTGTTGTCTTTTTGATTTGTGATGCTAATGTTTGATCTGATTATAATGTGCTTGAAATAAATAAGATGCACAATTGCTATATGATATTCTATGTGTCCCCTTGCTTAGAGTAAGAAGAGTGCAACACCGACAAATTAGCGATTTTGTATTATATTTACACCGCAAGCTAAATAACTATGCTTATATCTTGCTCAAACAACTTTATTTAAGTGCTACGGATGATAGAAAGTCCCAAGGAACCCGAATTTCAACATAATAGTGAAGTTTCGGATTCGTGGTGTGTAAAAGTGCGATTTCAGAAAAAGTATTGTTTGGTCGGAGGCAGATTCGAACTGCCGACCTCTAGATTACATGGTCGGCTCTATGGTCTAAGAGCGAAATGTAGCAAAACGCCTCAGTGCCAAAGACACTATTTCACGGATTAGGAGGCTTATATGTTTCCAAATGGATGTTTTGAAAATATGAATCAGTCCATACAGATGGTTAGGTTCGTGATGGTATACTACGTATTTGCAATTTTGGCTTGTTGCACCCTTAAGTCGAATCCTTACCTTTGTGCCTTAAGTTTTTGCTTGGTATTTTCGTACTTTGTACCGCAATTTACTATGGTTATACATGGTCCAAACATGATTTCCTAAGTGCTACAATTCAATAGAATTCAAATTCAAATCCGAATATGCAATCAAATTGTCATAAAACGACGTTTTTAGAAAATCGTTTTTTTACCAGGTCTTTTTGTACTTTGTACCGCACTTTTCTATACTTATATGTGGTCAAACCATCATTTCCTTAAAAATGCATGTAATAGAATTTCAAGGCGTTTCCGAATATGAAATAAAAATTAGATTTGAAGAACATTTTGTTTTTTCCTTACAGGTGTGTTTTTGTACTTTGTACCGCCATTTACGATGCTTATATGTTGGCGAAACACGAATAACAAGAGAAGGGGGTCATAGAATTTCAAGGAGAGTCCGAATATTCAATAAAAATGAGGTTTGGATAATTGTGGAGAAAGTTTTTTTTTATGTTTTTGGTTGGTCAGGAATCCCAAGCGATAATCCCTTCAAAACAGAAAATGTACCATTTTCGTGTTTTTTCGGGTACCCTTAGCGCGCTTAATTTACTATTTGAGGCAGACTCACGCAGCTGATGGTGTAGTTGGGTGGGTGGGTGGGTGGTTGCAAAAGTGGCAGTAGTGGTGGGGGGGGGGGGGGGGAGTTTGGGTGTGTGTGTGTGTGGGGGGGGGGGGGGGCGTTTGGGTGGGGGTAGTGGGGTGGTGGGGATGGGGGGTGAGTAGTAGTAGCAGTAGGTGGGTGGTGCACAGTAGGACATTTCCTGGTAAATTGATCATTTGGGTGGTGGTGCACAAACACATGCTTATAACCTCTGACGATAAGGAAGCGGTGAGCGGGCAAGGAGTGATATAACCACTTTACATTTGCAAAACATGAGTGCGCTGCTCTCTAGTAGCAAATGCAAATGTCCACCACTCCCACTCCCACCACTCCCACTCCCACCACACAACTGCTCCCCTCACACACCGAGGAACGTCCTTCTTCTTCCTGTCGAAGACACACCCCAACCTCGAGCCCACCCACCCACCCCCACCCCCACACCCACAACCCACAACCCAACCCACCCACCCTGAACTGGCACCCCCAACGCAACCCCCAACCCCAACACCACACTCCACACCCCCAATACGCACCCCCACCCCCCACGCCCCACCCCCCATCCTCAACTCCCGCACCCCCAACCCGCACCCCCAGCCCAAACACCCCAACACCCACACTCCACACCCCCCGATCCGCACCCCACCCCCACGCCCCATCCCCCACCTTCAACTCCACACCCCAAACCCGCACCCCCAACCCGCACCCCCCAACCCCAACACCCTAGCACCCACACCCCAATCCACACCCCACCCCCCACTCCCACACCCCCAACCCGCACCCCCAACCCGCACCCCCAACCCCAACACACCAACACCCACACTCCACACCTCCAATCCGCACCCCACCCCCACGCCCCACCCCCCACCTTCAACTCCCATACCCCAACCTGCACCCCCTACCCGCACCCCCCAACCCCAACACCCTTAGCACCCACACCCCCAATCCACACCCCACTTCCCACTCCCACACCCCCAACCCGCACCCCAACCCGCACCCCCAACCTCAACACCCCAACACCCACACTCCACACCTCCAATCCGCACCCCACCCCCACGCCCCACCCCCACATTCAACTCCCACACCCCAACCCGCACCCCCAACCCGCACCCCCCAACCCCAACAACCTAGCACCCACACCCCACACCCCACTCCCACACCCCCAACCCGCACCCCCAACCCGCACCCCCAACCCCAACGCCCCAACACCCCAACACCCGCACCCCCAACCCGCACCCCCAACCCGCACCCCCCAACCCCAACACCCAACACCCCAACACCCACACCCCCTACCCGCACCCCCAACCCGCACCCCCAACCCCAACACCCCAACACCCCAACACCCGCACCCCCAACCCGCACCCCCAACCCGCACCCCCAACCCCAACACCACAACCAACACCCACACTCCGCACTCCAATCCGCACCCCACCCCCACGCCCCACCCCCCACCTTCAACTCCCATACCCCAACCTGCACCCCCTACCCGCACCCCCCAACCCCAACACCCTAGCACCCACACCCCAATCCACACCCCACTTCCCACTCCCACACCCCAACCCGCACCCCCAACCCGCACCCCCAACTCAACACCCCAACACCCACACTCCACACCTCCAATCCGCACCCCACCCCCACGCCCCACCCCCCACATTCAACTCCCACACCCCAACCCGCACCCCCAACCCGCACCCCCCAACCCCAACAACCTAGCACCCACACCCCACACCCCACTCCCACACCCCCAACCCGCACCCCCAACCCGCACCCCCCAACCCCAACGCCCCCAAACACCCAACACCCGCACCCCCAACCCGCACCCCCAACCCGCACCCCCCAACCCCAACACCCCCAACACCCCAACACCCACACCCCCTACCCGCACCCCCAACCCGCACCCCCAACCCCAACACCCCAACACCCCCAACACCACGCACCCCCAACCCGCACCCCCAACCCGCACCCCCAACCCCAACACCCCAACACCCCAACACCCGCACCCCCAACCCGCACCCCCAACCCGCACCCCCCAACCCCAACACCTCAACACCCCAACACCCGCACCCCTCAATCCGCACCCCCACCCCAATTACCCCAACACCCCAACACCCGCACCCCCAACCCGCACCCGCAACCCCAACACCCCAACACCCCAACACCCGCACCCCAACCGCACCCCCAACCCGCACCCCCAACCCCAACACCCCGCACCCCCAACCCGCACCCCCAACCCGCACCCCCAACCCGCACCCCCCAACCCCAACACCCCAACACCCCAACACCCTCACCCCCCAATCCGCACCCCCAACCCCCACTCCCACACCCCCAACCCGCACCCCCCAACCCCAACACCCGCACCCCCCAATTCCCACCCAAACCCCCACGCCCTACACCCCCAACCTGCACTCCCAACCCCTACTCATCAGAAGCCAAGGTGTCACTGCTTTGTGTTGGGAGACCCACCTCCTGGGGTGAAATACCTTTCACAACTAAAAAATACAAATAAATGTGGCCAACGCCAAATAATAAAATAAAATATTAAAAGTACAAATAAATAAAATAAATAAAATAAAATATTAAAAATACAAATAAATGTGGCCAACGCTACCAAAGCAGAAAAGAGGTGTCAGTAAAGATGAGATCGCTAGTGAGAAGAGCGTATGACTGGAGAAGGGAAGCTGCCTAGAAGCTGCCACAAATAGAGTTTACAATGAAGGTGAGGACGCTTGGGAGAAAAGCGCAGGGCTGAAAAGAGCAGCTGCCTAGAAGCTGCCACAGATTGAGTTTACAATGAAAATGAGGACGCTTGGGAGAAAAGCGCAGGTCTGAAAAGAGCAGTTGCCTAGAAGCTGCCACAAATAGAGTTTACAATGAAGATGAGGACGCTTGGGAGAAAAGGGTATGGCTGAAAAGAGCAGCTGTCTAGAAGCTGCCAGAAATAGAGTTTACAATGAAGATGAGTTGGGAGAAAAGCACATGGCTGGGGAAGGGCAGCTGCCTAGAAGCTGTTGCCGCAGATAGAAAAAAATGGAACCAGTGTTTGGAGTGCCCTATTCACCGAATACCACTGTGCCAAATCTGACCCCCCCCCACCCCACCCCCCCACACACACACCCCCACACCCCACACACACACTCTCACACACTTCCCCCCCCACACACACACACCCACACTCCCCCGACCGCACACTCTACTCACCAGAAAGCCAGTGTGGCCAACATGCCCAGCGCAGCGCAGGCCAATACCGTACATTCCGGCAAGCGAGTTTGCAATGAAGATGATGACGCACATGATTACACTTGGGAGAATAGCGCTCTTGTATCCCAGAGCTAGACCAAATATGATGTCAGTTGCGGCACCGGTGCGGCAAGAGTCAGCAACTTCCTGACTGGCGCGAACCTATGGGCGGAGTTGGTAATGTTGAAAGGAGTGTGTGTGTGGGAGGGGGGCGGGGGGGGCGGGGGGGGAGGGGGATTATAATATTTGTGTGAATATAACTCTTGTAACCCAGAGTGATACCAAAGATGATGTCAGTTGCGGCACCGGTGCGGCAAGAGTCAGCAACTTCCTGGTCTGGCCAGAACTTGTCGGTGGAGTTAGTAAAGGTGAGGGGGGGGGGTGAGGATTCTAATATTTGAGAGAATAGCACTTGTAAAGCGAGACCACATGTGAAGCCAGCTGCGGCATCGGTGCGGCAAGAATCGGAAACTTACTGGAGTGGCCAGAACCTATGGGCGCAGTAAGTTATGTTGTGTGTGTGTGTGTGTGTGGCGGGGGGAGGGGGGGAGGATTAGAAGATTTTCGTGAATAGCTCTTTTGTACCCCAGAGCGAGACCAAATATGAAATCAGTTGCGGCACTGGTGCGGCAAGAATCTGCACTTCATGGACTGGCCAGAACCTGTCGGAGGAGTTAGTGAAGGTGAGAGGAGGTGAGGGGAAAGGATTATAATATTTGAGAGAATAGTGCTCCTAAAGCTCAGAGCGAGTCCAAAGATAAAATCAGTTGCAGGACCCGTGCGGCAAGAATCGGCAACTTCCTGGAGTGGCCAGAACATTTAGGTGGAGTTGATAAAGGTGAGGGGGTGGGGGTGAGGATTATAATATTTGAGAGAATATCGCCCCTAATGCTGAGAGCAATTCTAACTATGAAATCAGTTGCAGAACCGGCGCGGCAAGAATCAGCATCCTCCTGGAGTGGCCAGAACATATAGGTGGAGTTGGTAAAGGTGAGGGGGTGGGGGTGAGGATTATAATATTTGAGAGAATAGTGCCCCTAATGCTGTGAGCAATTCTAACTATGAAATCAGTTGCAGCACCGGTGCGGCAAGAATCAGCATCCTCCTTGAGTGCCCAGAACCTGTCGGGAGCATAAGTGTAAGAGGGTGGAGAGGAGTAATGGAAATGGTGGAGGCTGCACTGTTGGGTGTGTGTGTGCGTAGGGTGAGGTGGGTGGGGGGAGGGGGGGTGGGGGAAGGAGGAATGGAAGGGGTGGGGGCAGTGCTTGTGAGTGTAAGTGTGTGCGTAGGGTGGGGGGTGGGGAGTAGGAATGGAAGGGGTGGGGAGTAGGAATGGAAAGGGGTGGGGAGGAGGAATGGAAGGGTTGGGTAGTAGAAAATGGAAGGGATGGGGAGGAGGAATGAAGGGGTGGGGGCAGTGCTTGTGAGTGTAAGTGTGTGCGTAGGGTGGGGGTGGGGAGTAGAAATGGAAGGGATGGGGAGGAGGAATGGAAGGGGTGGGGAGGAGGAATGGAAGGGGTGGGGGCAGTGCTTGTGAGTGTAAGTGTGTGCGTATGGTGGGGGGGTGGGGAGAAGGAATGGAAGGGGTGGGGAGTAGAAACGGTGGGGGTGGGGAGGAGGAATGGAGGGGTGGGGGCAGTGCTTGTGAGTGTAAGTGTGTGCATAGGGTGGGGGGTGGGGGAGTAGGAATGAAAGGGGTGGGGAGGAGGAATGGAAGGGGTGGGAGGAGGAATGGAAGGGGTGGGGGCAGTGCTTGTGAGTGTAAGTGTGTGCGTAGGGTGGGGGGGTGGGAGTAGGAATGGAAGGGGTGGGTAGGAGGAATGGAAGGGGCGGGGGCAGTGCTTGTGGGTGTAAGTGTGTGCGTAGGGTGAGGGGGTGGGGAGTAGAAATGGAAGGGGTGGGAGTAGGAATGGAAGGGGCGGGGAGTAGGAATGGAAGGGGTGGGGAGGAGGAATGGAAGGGTGGGAGGAGGAATGGAAGGGTGGGGAGGAGGAATGGAATGGCTGGGGGCAGTATTTGTGAGTGTGTGTGAGTAGGGGGGTGGGGTGGGAGGAGGAATGGAAGGGGTGGGAGTAGGAATGGAAGGGGTGGGGAGTAGGAATGGAAAGGGTGGGGAGGAGGAATGGAAGGGGTGGGGAGGAGGAATGGAAGGGGTGGGGGCAGTGCTTGTGAGTGTAAGTGTGTGCGTAGGGTGGGGGGGTGGGGAGTAGGAATGGAAGGGGTGGGGAGGAGGAATGGAAGGGGGTGGGGAGGAGGAATGGAAGGGGTAGGGGCAGTGCTTGTGGGTGTAAGTGTGTGCGTAGGGTGAGGGGTGGGGAGTAGAAATGGAAGGGGTGGGAAATAGGAATGGAAGGGTGGGGAGGAGGAATGGAAGGGGTGGGGGCAGTGCTTGTGAGTGTAAGTGTGTGCGTAGGGTGGGGGGGTGGGGAAGTAGGAATGGAAGGGGTGGGAGTAGTAATGAAGGGTGGGGGAGTAGGAATGGAAGGGGTGGGGAGTAGGAATGGAAGGGGTGGGGAGTAGGAATGGAAGGGTGGGGAGGAGGAATGGAAGGGGTGGGGCAGTGCTTGTTGAGTGTGTGTGAGTAGGGGGATGCGGGGGAGGAGGAATGGAAGGGGTGGGGATTTGGAATGGAAGGGGTGGGGAGTAGGAATGGAAGGGGTGGGGAGGAGGAATGGAAGGGGTGGGGGAGGAGGAATGGAAGGGGTGGGGGCAGTGCTTGTGAGTGTAAGTGTGTGCGTAGGGTTGGGGTGGGGAGTAGGAATGGAAGGGGTGGGAGTAGGAATGGAAGGGTGGGGAGGAGGAATGGAAGAGGTGGGGGCAGTGCTTGTGAGTGTAAGTGTGTGCGTAGGGTGAGGGGCTGGGGAGTAGAAATGGAAGGGGTGGGGAGGAGGAATGGAAGGGTGGGGAGTAGGAATGGAAGGGTGGGGAGTAGAAATGGAAGGGGTGGGCAGGAGGAATGGAAGGGGTGGGGGCAGTGCTTGTGAGTGTAAGTGTGTGCGTAGGAAGGGGTTGGGGAGTAGGAATGGAAGGGGTGGGGAGTAGGAATGAAAGGGTGGGGAAGAGGAATGGAAGGGGTGGGGAGGAGGAATGGAAGGGGTGGGGAGGAGGAATGGAAGGGGTGGGGGCAGTGCTTGTGAGTGTAAGTGTGTGCGTAGGGTGGGGGGTGGGGAGTAGGAATGGAAGGGGTGGGAGTAGGAATGGAAGGGGTGGGAGTAGAATGGAAGGGGTGGGAGTAGGAGTGGAAGGGGTGGGTAGTTAGGAATGGAAGGGTGGGGGAGGAGGAATGAAAGGGGTGGGGAGGAGGAATGGAAGGGGTGAGGAGGAGGAATGGAAGGGGTGGGGGCCAGTGCTTGTGGAGTGTGTGTGAGTAGGGGGGTGGGGTTGGGGAGGAGGAATGGAAGGGGTGGGGAGTAGGAAAATGGAAGGGGTGGGGAGGGAGGAATGGAAGGGGTGGGGAGGAGGAATGGAAGGGGTTGCGGCAGTGCTTTGTGAGTGGAAGTGTGTGCGTAGGGTGGGGGGGTGGGAGTGGAATGGAAGGGTGGGGGGGGGTAAGGATGGAAGGGGTGGGGAGGAGGAATGGAAGGGGTTGGGAGTAGGAATGGAAGGGGTGGGAGGAGGAAATGGAAGGGGTGGGGAGGAGGAATGGAAGGGGTGGGGAGGAGGAATGGAAAGGGGGGGAGGAGGAATGGAAAGGGTTGCGGCAGTGCTTGTGAGTGGAAGTGTGTGCGTAGGGTGGGGGGTTGGGAGTAGAAATGGAAGGTGGGAGTAGGAATGGAAGGGGTGGGGAGTAGGAATGTAAGGGGTGGGGGAGGAGGAATGGAAGGGGTGGGGAGGAGGAATGGAAGGGGTTTGCGGAGTGCTTGTGAGTGAAGTGTGTGCGTAGGGTGGGGGGGGGGGGGGAGTAGGAATTGGTAAGGGGTGGGGAGTAGAATGGAAGGGGTTGGGGAGGGCAGGAGTGGATGGGGAAGGGTGGGGAGGAGGAATGGAAGGGGTTGTGCGGCAGTGCTTGTGAGTGGAAGTGTGGTGCGTAGGGTGGGGGTGGGGAGTAGGAATGAAGGGGTGGGGAGTAGGAATGGACAGGGGTGGGGAGGAGGAATGGACAGGGTTGGGAGTAGGAATGGCAAGGGTGGGGAGGAGGAATGGAAGGGGTGGGTTAGGAGAGGAATGGAAGGGGTTGCGGCAGTGCTTGTTGAGTGGAAGTGTGTGCGTAGGGTGGGGGGATGGGGAGTAGGAATGGGAAGGGGTGGGGAGTAGGAAATGGAAGGGGTGGGGAGAAGGAATGGAAAGGGGTGGGAGGAGGAATAAAAGGGGTGGGGAGGAATGGAAGGGGTTGCGGCAGTGCTTGTGAGTGGAAGTGTGTGCGTAGGGTGGGGGTGGGGAGTAGGAATGGAAGGGGTGGGGAGTAGGAAATGGAAGGGGTGGGGAGGAGGAATGGAAGGGGTTGGGAGTAGGAATGGAAGGGGTGGGGAGGAGGAAATGGAAGGGGTTGGGGAGGAGGAATGGAAGGGGTGGGGAGGAGGAATGGAAGGGGTTGCGGCAGTGCTTGTGAGTGGAAGTGTGTGCGTAGGGTGGGGGGGTGGGGAGTAGGAATGGAAGGGGTGGGGAGTAGGAATGGAAGGGGTGGGGAGGAGGAATGGAAGGGTGGGGAGGCAGGAATGGAAGGGGTGGCAGGCTGTGCTGGTGGTGTGTGTGTGCGTAGGTTGGGGGGGTGGAAAGGTGGGTGGAGGAATGGAAGGGGTGGAGGCAGTGTTGGTGAGTGTGTGTGGTGTGCGGTAGGGTAGGGGGTTGGGGAGGAGGAATGAAGGGGTGGAGGCTGTGGCTCGTTGAGTGTTGTGTGTGCTTAGGGTAAGAGGGGGGTGGGTGGGAAGGAGGAATGGAAGGGGTGGAGGCAACGCTGTTGGGTGTGTGTGTGTAGGGTGGGGGGTGTGGGGGGGGGAGGGATGGAAGGGGTGGAGGCAGTGTTGTTGAGTGTGTGTGTGCTTAGGGTAAGAGGGTGGGGGTGGGAGGAGGAATGGAAGGGGTGGAGGCAGCGCTGTTGTGTGTGTGTGTGTGTAGGGTGTGGGTGTGGGTGTGTGGGGTGTGGGGGTGTGGGGTGTGTGGGGGGGGAGGAATGGAAGGGGTGGAGGCAGTGTGGGTGAGTGTGGGTGTTGCGTATGATGGGGGGGGGGGGGGGGAAGAATGGAAGGGGTGGAGGCAGTGTTGGTGAGTGTGTGTGTGTGCTTAGGGTGGGTGGTGGGTGGGTGGTGGTGGGGGGAGGAATGGAAGGGGTGGAGGCAGTGTTGGTGAGTGTTTGAGTGCTTAGGGTAAGCGGGTGGGGGTGGGGAGGAGGAATGGAAGGGGTGGAGGCAGCGCTATTGGGTGTGTGTGTGTTTAGGGTGGGGGTGTGGGTGTGGGGTTGGGGAAGAATGGAAGGGGTGGAGGCAGTGTTGGTGATTGTGTGTGTGCGTAGGGTCGGGTGTGTGTGTGTGTGTGGGGGGGGGGGGGGGGGGGGGGGAATGGAAGGGGTGGAGGCAGTGTTTGGTGAGTGTGTGTGTGCTTAGGGTAAGAGGGTGGGGGTGGGGAGGAGGAACGGAAGGGGTGGAGGCAGCGCTATTGCGTGTGTGTGTGTGTGTGGGGGGGGGGGGGGGGGGGAGAGGGAATGGAAGGGGGGAATGAGTGTTGTTGAGTGTGGTGTGTGCGTAGGGTGGGAGTGGGAGGAGAAATGGAAGGGGTGGGGAGAAGGAATGGAAGGGTGGCGGCAGTCTTGGGGAGTGTGTGTGTGCGTTAGGGTGCGTAGGGTGGGGGGAGGAGAAATGGAAGGGGTGAGGAGGCAGAATGGAAGGGGTGGAGGGCAGTGGTGCTGATTGTGCGCATGAGGTGGGGTGGTGGGGGAATGGGGAGAGGAATGGAAGGGGCGGAGGTAGTGCTGGTGAGTGTGTTTTGCGTGGTGTGTGTGTGTGTGTGTGTGTGTGTGTGCGTGTATGAAGGGTGGGGGGGGGGGGGGGGTATACGATTTGTGAGATTATCACTTTTGCATCTTATAGCAATGCAAACTATGAAATCTGTTGGGGCACCCGTTGCGGTAAGAATCGGGGAACTTTTTGAACTCGCTAGAATATGTCCGTAATGTAAGTGTAAGAGAGTGGGGGTGGGGGGGAGGATTATGAGGAGAGGAAGCAGCGTAGCGTGAGTGGGGGTGGAGGGGAGGAGTAGAAGGGGTATAAATACTGCATGTGTGTGTGTTTGGGTGTTGGGTGTTGGGTGTTGGGGTTGGGGTTGGGGGGGTTGGGGGGTGTGCGGGGGGGGGGGGGATTATATAAAATTGTATGAGAATAGTGAATTGTCTTCGATATTAGAACATGCACGATCTTTCTCGCACAATGACTAACCTTTGGATGTGAGAAAGTCAAGGGCTCCTACCAAGGCACCAGGCCAGTCCAGGACACGACTTTTACACACCCAAGGTTAGTCAATGTGCGAGACAGATTGTGCATCTTCTTTGAGGGTAGTGATGCGCAACAGTTTTAGCGATCCATGCAACGACATTTGTGGCAACAGCAACGATTGTTATTGTTGCAACTAACATGTTAGAACATATCGTGAGTTTAGAATGGCCCATCAAATTATGGCGCATCAAATTATTTACTTATATTTTCTTCTTTGTGCATAATGTTCATAAGTCCCCCTTGACTCCGTCAAACGGAGGGCGCTTTGGAGTCTAGTAGGGCACCAGGAAAATGCAATCATCATCATCATCATAGGGTTGCAAAAAAAAAGGTAATGATAACGCTTGGTGAGGCGTGGTGTTAGGGGAGCCCGTCGTACGCGGGTGGGGAGCGGTCTCCTACCTCAACTAGACAAGCTACCATCGCGGTTGGCGACGACCTGCAACGCCAAGAGCGACCGAAGGGGGAGTCGAACCCCCGACTCTTCATTCTCAAAGTGCTTTGGTCTACCACTAGACCAATGTATATCACTGAAAGAGGCTGTAGGGTTGCAACCTATATGCACTAACCTCCTTGATCTTCATCAACACCACGTTAGTTGTCCGCCGTCTGCGAGGGGCATCTGCCTAGGAGAGCGTAGTCGCCTTCGGCCATCTTGACGTTGGAGATCGCGCCGCTGTCTAAACACATCATTCGTGAGTCTTTGGAAGGTTGCTAGAGCATTGCACAATCCAAAAGGTAAGACTTTGAAATCTGTACAGTCCATCAGGGTACTGCATTTTGTCAAATTGGTCGGCGCTTAAAGCGCATAAACGTCAAATTGGTCAGCGCTTTGCAGTGCAAAAAGCGCAAAAACTGCGCGCTACGCCCACATGGGGTTGAAAAAACTGCGCGAAACGCGCAGTGGGGCTCAAAAAGCGTGCGCGAAATCGCGCTGCCGGGCGCGCTTTGTAGTACCCTGCAGTTCATATCTTGTTTGAACTGCAGTTTTGGGGATATCCTCCGGACTGATCCTTATCTGGTGATAACATGATCTTAGATCAATCTTGGAGAACACCTTTGCTCCATGTAATCGATCCAAAAGCTCATCAATACGCGGAAGTGGGTAACCCCGGGAGGAGGGACCAATGTAACATGACATTTCATATTCAAACAACCAAACAATGCTTTGAATGAGTCCTGAATTCTAAACCTTCCCGCTGGTCAGACATACCTGGACAATGTATTACATTCAAACATGGCTCTTTGACTTCACGTAATTGATTGGATTTTTGATTGGTTACATGGAGCAGAGAATTTCCTTAAATTGAACTTCGATTAGGCTATCACCAGATACAGATCAATGTAAAGGATATATTTTTCCGAAAGGATAATGGATCCATTGATCTCGTTGACTGTGGGTTCAAGATGATATATTTTTCCCTTTGCATAAAAATGTGCAATGATACATGAATGGCAGAAATTGTTTTGTACAGCCTAGCCAATAACGCATGGAATACATTCAGTTGTTGCATGCAGCCTAGCCGGTTGAGATGTAGCCAAATGTTGTTTTGCACAGCCTAGCCGGTTGGCGGTTGGCGGCAGTTGTTGCGTACAGCCTAGCCGGTTGGCGGTTGGCGGCAGTTGTTGCATACAGCCTAGCTGGTTGGCGGTTGGCGGCAGTTGTTTTGTACAGCATAGCCGGTTGGCGGTTGGCGGCAGTTGTTGCGTACAGCCTAGCCGGTTGGCAGTTGGCGGCAGTTGTTGCGTACAGCCTAGCCGGTTGGCGGTTGGCAGCAGTTGTTGTGGAAAGCCTACCGACGTTGTTGCGTACAACCTACCGACGCTACAGAGGGCGTCCCTCAAAGAATTGAAGGCCTCAGCAGCTCAGGGGGACCTCCTGCCTCTGAGTTTGTCCCCCTTCAGCTGCCCAGGCTGAGCGCAGGACCTCCGCTCGCTTCTCCAGCACTTGTGGGGTTCAATGTGGTGTATGAACAGAAGTACGAGCTTTTGCTCATACACTACATCAAAGCCCACACGTGCTAGAGGGTTTGAGCCGGTTGACGGTTGGGCGGTTGGCGGCAGTCGTTGCGTACAGCCTAGTTGGCGAAGCCAAATTGGCTTGATAGACGTGCTTAACCTCAATATTGGGAATAGCTTTATACAAAATAAGCACTGGTGAAGTGAACAATAACATATTGTCACGACGGGGGTCACGAGTTTGTGCTATGCAGATGATTCGACTTCAACTTAGAAGACATTAATCAATACTAATGTAAATAAATTGATGAATATGTCAGTTATCTTCATCATACCAACTCTTCAACATTTGGCATGTTCTGAAAGTGTTGATAAACATCTTATGGCGTCAACATCCATACAACTGTCTATAATTATCAACTGTATTTCCAATGTTTTGGAAATGGAGTTGATAATTACAGACAGCTGTACAGATGTTCAAATGAGAAGATAGTGAACAGATTTTGGCAACACTTTATGTAAGGAGTTGATCAGATTGTTATGTCTTGTTGTAATGATTACACTTGGTGGGGCGTGGTATTAAGGGAACCCGTCGTACACGGGTTGAGAGCGGTCTTCTACCTCAACTGGACAATCTACCATCGCGTTTGACAACGACCTGCAACGCTCAGGGCGACCGTAGGGGGAATCGCACCCCTGACCCTGCATCCTCAAAGCGATTTGGTGTACCACTAGACCAATTGATTTACTGAAATGGGCTATGTCTTGTTGTAGTCATTCAAGTCCAGAAAATTCTGATCAACTACTACCAATACTAAGCATTACCTACCTATCTGTTCAATATCTTCTCATTTAAAAATCCATACAGCTGTCTCTACTGATCAACTATATTTCCAAAACAGCGAAAATATGGTTGATATTTAGAGACATTTGTACGGATGTTGATGCCATATACTGTATATGAACACTTTCAAAACATGCTAAATGTTGAAGAGTTGGATTGATGAAGTTATACGACATAGTCATCAATGTATTTACAATAGTAATGATTGTTGTCTTCTGTACCACGAACTCAGGGCCCATGTCGGTAAAATGATTGTTTGGGGTTCAGTTCATCAGTGCATTTCTTTGTAATCCCTTCCTAAAAACAGTTGGGCAAGTCCCTTTAGCCGAGTTGGCCTACCTCTGGACTGCAACATACATACATACTTCTAAATTGAAATCAAATTAAAGTGCTCATGTATAGACAGCGTGGGTAAATCCTCATCCAATACATTATGAAGTCAATGAAGGCAATACAATTGGACGTTCAATCATTGCAAGCAAGCAAACCTTGTTTAATAGCCAATTGCATGTTTGAACATGCTCGATCATTTGCATCCTGGTTTGGCCTGGTGCCTCAAATCTATCAGACACTACCTAAAGTACTTTTATTTCCAGCTTTAATCAGCAGCTTCTAAGCAGCTCCCTGACTGATCCACTAGGCTTTATAGACCAAGGCAACCAACATAATTTCAGTCTCTTGCACTTGGACGCTGATGGCATATATTGAGTAGAAGAGCTTCTAGGTAGCTTCCTAACTCGTTAGGATTGGCTGTATAGCCAGGCAAGGGGGCTGCCTAGAAGCTGCGGCGGATATGTATGTATGTTCCAGTCCAGGGGTAGGCCAAATAGGCTAAAGGGACTTGCCCAACCGTATAGGAAGGGCTTAAAACGGATAGCTTCAAACAAAACGGATAGCTTCAAACAAAAGCAATGACTACCTACCGGTTGGATGTGAAGTATTCAGTTTGAAGGCCAATCAGCAGACCTCCCCAAAGACCAGCGGCAACCGTGACAAACATGTGCCAGTTAGCGACAACCTATGCATGGAAAATAATCATGGGAGGTCACGAATCAGTTGCAACTTGGGGTGGCTTTGGTTGGGGGGAAAGCTAGAAGATGAAGGAAATGCTACATGGATTTTTACATCAGTATTTATTTGAAGGCCGAGCAGCAGACCTCCCCATTGACCAGCAGCAACCATGAGAAACATGTGTCCCTTTGCAACAACCTGTTTATGGAGCACACTCACGGTAAGTCACCAAGCAGATGAAGGTGGGGTGGCATTGGTGGTGTTCCCAAGTTATTCTAACTTTGATGTGTGTTTTTAAAGGGCATATAGAAACATTAATCAGCAACATAGCCTTAACATTTAACATAACATGCTTTTTGTCGTTTTGACGGCGGTTGAACTGCCTAATTGACAATACCAAAAACCCGTCATGTTTGGGAATGTTAGGGACTTGTCTCCATTAGTCCGTTCTCATTGTAAGCACATCAACCAGCACCTCCATCAGCACCTCCATCAATCAGCAGACCAGCACCAGCACCAGCACCAGCACCAGCACTAGCACTAGCACCAGCACAAGCATAGAAGAAATGCCAGAGTAGGGATCTAGCTAGCATAGGACTAGCTGGCACAGGACTAGATGGCATAGGACTAGGTGGCATAGGACTCGCTGGCATAGGAATAGCTGGCATAGGACTAGCTGGCATAGGACTAGCTGGCATAGGACTAGCTGGCATAGGACTAGCTAGCATACGACTAACTGGCATAGGACTAGCTGGCATAGGACTAGCTGGCATAGGACTAGCTGGCATAGGACTAGCTAGCATACGACTAACTGGCATAGGACTAGCTGGCATAGGACTAGCTGGCATAGGACTAGCTGGCATAGGACTAGCTAGCATACGACTAACTGGCATAGGAATAGCTGGCATAGGAATAGCTGGCATAGGACTAGCTGGCATAGGACTAGCTAGCATACGACTAACTGGCATAGGACTAGCTAGCATAGGACTAGCTGGCATGGGTCATTAGCCTGATAGTGATCATCTGCAGGTAAAGAAAATTAAAGAAAACAGAACGCCACGCGGCTAGTCTTGAGGAAGCTTTCCTTCGGGGGGGTCCTTGGACATCACGACAGTAAGCTTGGAACACTAAGGACGCATGCAAGCATCTGAATACCAACCGTTCTTAGAGGCAGTATAACCACCGACCTATTTCGGCAACCATATTTTCGACCATTTTCGACCATTTTCGACCATTTTCGACCATTTCCAGATGTATCGTTGCATAGGTCTTCCGTCAAGGGCAGACCAACGCAAAGGATGCAAGCAGCAATGATAACTATAGCACAAACTTAGGGCCCCCGTCCGTAAAACGATTGTTTGGGGTTCAGTTCATTAGTCCTTTTACTTTTTAAGCCCTTCCTACTACGGTCGGGCAAGTCCCGTAAGCCTATTTGGCCTACCCCTGGACTGTACATACGATAAGCAAGCAAGCATCTCACCTTGGTGATGAAAGGCTCTCCAGGCACAGCCCCAGGGACGGACAGTTCAAATGTAGGCGGTAAGGACAGCAAAGCAACTCCGTAGGCAACCTATGATGAAAATCAGAGAGCAAGCGAGAAAAATGTGATCAATAAGTCTGACTAGGACAAATGACCACGTATGTACAATATCACATTATGCAATTTGTAAGATATCATATGATATAATAATAGCCTTTGGTCGACATCATATGATATGCCGGTTCCTACTAATGATTCTTATCCACACATGATATGAGCTGTTGACAAACGAGGTTGATGATAGGAGCAGGGTACTTCCATTGACCAAATTGGCCAATGCTTTAGCGCACTTGGAAAAGAAACTGCGCTGTGTAGTGCAAAAAGCGCAAAAACTGCTTGCTGCGCCCACAAGGTGTTGCCCAAAACTGCGCGAAACGCGCAGTTGGGCTCAAAAAGGCAACGCGCCAACGCGCAAAAGCGTGCGCTTGGAAGTACCCTGGATAGGAGACAAGGGGGTAGGTGGCTCGTTCTACATTCTTCTGCCAGGAATGAGGACGTCGGGCATCGCTGACTCGGGGATTTGGTGGATATGGGGGATTCAGGTTAAACTTGATGGTTCACCATCAAGTTTGTCCCGAATCCACTGCTGACTCAGGGGTTTGGTGGATTTCGGGGATTCAGGTTAAACTTGATGTTTCACCATCAAGTTTGTCCCGAATCCACTGCTAACTCAGGGGTTTGGTGGATTTTGGGGATTCAGGTTAACCTTGATGGTAAACCAACCAAGGTTAACCCGAATCTACCGTTTGCTCCGGGATTTGGTGGATTTGGGTGATTCGAGTTAACCTTGATAGATGGTAAACCATCGAGATTGTCCAGAATCCATTGCTGACTCAGGGGTTTAATGGATTTTGGGGATTCAGGTTAAAATTGATGGTTCACATGGCGATTCAGGTTAAGCGATTTGGTGGATTTCGGGGATTCAGGTTAAACTTGATGGTTCACCTGGCAATTCGGGTTAAGCGATTTGGTGGATTTCGGGGATTCAGGTTTAACTTGATGGTTCACCTGGCAATTCGGGTTAAGCGATTTGGTGGATTTCGGGGATTCAGGTTAAACTTGATGGTTCACATGGCAATTCGGGTCAAGCGATTTGGTGGATTTCGGGGATTCAGGTTAAACTTGATGGTTCACCTGCCAATTCGGGTTAAGCGATTTGGTGGATACCGGGGATTCAGGTTAAACTTCATGGTTCACCTGGCAATTCAATTAAGCAATTTGGTGGATTTTGGGGATTCAGGTTAAACTTGATGGTTCACCTGGCAATTCGGGTGAGGCGATTTGGTGGATTTCGGGGATTCAGGTTAAACTTGATGGTTCACATGGCAATTCGGGTTAAGCGATTTGGTGGATTTCGGGGATTCAGGTTAAACTTGATGGTTCACCTGCCAATTCGGGTTAAGCGATTTGGTGGATACCGGGGATTCAGGTTAAACTTCATGGTTCACCTGGCAATTCAATTAAGCAATTTGGTGGATTTTGGGGATTCAGGTTAAACTTGATGGTTCACCTGGCAATTCGGGTGAGGCGATTTGGTGGATTTCGGGGATTCAGGTTAAACTTGATGGTTCACATGGCAATTCGGGTTAAGCGATTTGGTGGATTTCGGGGATTCAGGTTAAACTTGATGGTTCACCTGGCAATTCGGGTTAAGCGATTTGGTGGATTTCGGGGATTCAGGTTAAACTTCATGGTTCACGTGGCAATTCGGGTCAAGCGATTTGGTGGATTTCGGGGATTCAGGTTAAACTTGATGGTTCACCTAGCAATTTGGGTTAAGCGATTTGGTGGATTTCGGGGATTCAGGTTAAACTTGATGGTTCACGTGGCAATTCGGGTCAAGCGATTTGGTGGATTTCGGGGATTCAGGTTAAACTTGATGGTTCACCTGGCAATTCGGGTTAAGCGATTTGGTGGATTTCGGGGAATTAGGTTAAACTTGATGGTTCACCTGCCAATTCGGGTTAAGCGATTTGGTTGATTTCGGGGATTCAGGTTAAACTTGATGGTTCACGTGGCAATTCGGGTCAAGCGATTTGGTTGATTTCGGGGATTCAGGTTAAACTTGATGGTTCACGTGGCAATTCGGGTCAAGCGATTTGGTTGATTTCGGGGATTCAGGTTAAACTTGATGGTTCACGTGGCAATTCGGGTTAAGCGATTTGGTGGATTTCGGGGATTCAGGTTAAACTTGATGGTTCACCTGCCAATTCGGGTTAAGCGATTTGGTTGATTTCGGGGATTCAGGTTAAACTTGATGGTTCACGTGGCAATTCGGGTCAAGCGATTTGGTGGATTTCGGGGATTCAGGTTAAACTTGATGGTTCACCTGGCAATTTGGGTTAAGCGATTTGGTGGATTTCGGGGATTCAGGTTAAACTTGATGGTTCACGTGGCAATTCGGGTCAAGCGATTTGGTGGATTTCGGGGATTCAGGTTAAACTTGATGGTTCACCTGCCAATTCGGGTTAAGCGATTTGGTGGATTTCGGGGATTCAGGTTAAACTTGATGGTTCACCTGGCAATTCGGGTCAAGCGATTTGGTGGATTTTGGGGATTCAGGTTAAACTTGATGGTTCACCTGGCAACTCGGTTTAAGCGATTTGGTGGATTTTGGGGACTCAGGTTAAACTTGATGGTTTACCTGGCAATTCGGTTTAAGCGATTTGGTGGATTTTGGGGACTCAGGTTAAACTTGATGGTTCACGTGGCAATTCGGGTTAAGCGATTTGGTGGATTTTGGGGATTCAGGTTAAACTTGATGGTTCACCATCAAGTTTAACCCCAATCTCCGAAATCCACCAAATCCCTGAGTGATGCCTGCACCGATTTGACTCAAGCCAGCAGCAGAGAAGATATGATGAGCTACATCTTCGCATTTTTCTCAATGCCACCCTCAAACAATCAAGATCAGTTGTAGATTAACACGATGAGCTAATTGAAAGGAGCGTTTGAAAAACTGGTGAGCGTCTGCGACACTAACTCGAGCCAGCAGCAGAGTAGATATGACGAGGTGCATTGGTAGGTTGTTCTCAATGCCACCCTAAAAAAAACAAGATCAATTGTAGATTAGCAGGAGGGGCTAATCTACAGTTGATATATAGTTAAATGTAAGATTAAGTTGCAGACCGTTTGCGTGTGCAGCACTGACTGGAGCCATGAGCAGAGTAGATATGATGAGCTGCATCTTGAGGATGCTCTCAATGCAACCCTAAACAAAACAAGTTCAACTGTAGATTAGCCGGAGGGGCAAAATCCAAGATTAACTTGCATACTGTTGGTGTGTGCAGCACTGACTGGATTCATGAGCTGAGTAGTTATGATGTGCTGCACTAGTAGGTTGTTCTCAAGGCCATCCTAAAAAACAAAATCAACTTTAGATTAGCAGGATGGGCTAATCTACAGTTCATGTATAGTTATATGTGTATAGCACTTACTGGAGTCATGAGCAGAGTAGAGATGATGAGCTGCATCTTGAGGGTGTTCTCGATGTCACCAATTTCCTTAGCAGGCTGAAGGTCGGTGGCAATGAACGTGGTGAGGAGGCAGACAAGGATGCCAGTAGCACTGCATGGGGGGTGAATGTGTAATGGGAGTCAAATAGTCAATGACTTTCCTAGCGTTGTGTGTGGTGAGGAGGCAGACAAGGATGCCTGTAGCACTGCATGGGTCAAGAATAAGTAATTGAGTCAAACATGCAATTAATTTCATTGCAGCGTGTGTGGTGAGGAGGCAGACAATGACGCCAGAAGCACTGCATGGGGGAAGAATGTATAATTGAGTCAAATATGCAATTAATTTCATTGCAGCGTGTGTGGTGAGGAGGCAGACAATGACGCCAGAAGCACTGCATGGGGGAAGAATGTACAATTGGGTCAAATATGCAATGACTTTCCTGGTATTGTGTGTGGTGAGGAGGCAGTCAAGGATTGCAGTGTCACTACGGGGACAAATAAATGCAAGAGGAAGTCCAGGCACAGATTCAATGATCTTCTTGCTAGCGTTTGCTCCGATCTGAATTTTTCAAAGGATCTGAACTGAAGTGATCATATGATCTGAATCTTGCAAAGGATCTGAACTGAAGTGATCATATGATCTGAATTTTTCAAAGGATCTGAACTGAAGTGATCATATGATCTGAATATTGCAAAGGATCTGAACTGAAGTGATCATATGATCTGAATATTGCAAAGGATCTGAACTGAAGTTATCATATGATCTGAATATTGCAAAGGATCTAAACTGAAGTGATCATATGATCTGAATATTGCAAAGGATCTGGACTGAAGTGATCGTATTATCTGAATATTGCAAAGGATCTGAACTGAAGTGATCATATGATCTGAATCTTGCAAAGGATCTGAACTGAAGTGATCATATGATCTGAATATTGCAAAGGATCTGAACTGAAGTGATCATAGGATCTGAATATTGCAAAGGATCTGAACTGAAGTGATCATATGATCTGAATATTGCAAAGTATCTGAACAGAAGTGATTATATGATCTGAATATTGCGAAGGATCTGAACTGAAGGGATCATATGATCTGATCACTTCAGCCAAGTTTAAGCAGTATTCAGGGTTAGTGGTAAGGAATGCGGTGGGTGGGCAGTCATGGATGCTGGAAACACTGCAGGTGAGGGGAGAAATACTAGGTTGTCGAGGAAAAGATTTGGCCTACCCCTGCAAGTGTGCTTGGTGACACAAAGCACACTTGCAAGGGTAGGCCAAATAGGGGCCGTCACGCTTCCTCCACACTGGCTACACTACATGTTATGTTGACAGTGCTGATGACATAGCCAAACATAAGTGATTATGATTATGATTGGATGGCTGAGGACGGTGACACCGATAAAGTGGACATATGTGTTGAGAATGTACGGGTGGAAGGCTTGCAAGGTGCCACTTGTACAAGGAGGGTGAGGGGGAAATAATAGGTTGTCGAGGAAAATATTCTGCCTCACCCTATTTTTACCACCCATGCAAGCGTGCTTGGCAACAGCATAGCCACTAGAAACCAAGGCCCAGTCCGGGCCCTTGTTCTAGAGCCTATGCTATCATCAGGGACGCTTGCAAGGGTAGGCCAAATAGGGGCCGTAACGCGTCCTCCACACTAGCTACACTACCTATTGTGTTGACAGTGCTTATGACATAGCCAACCAAAATTACGATGATTATGATTGGATGGCTGAGAACAGTGACACCGATGATGTGGACACAATTGTTGTGTATGCACATATCAGAAGAAGAAAGAAGAGAGAAAAAATCATACGTATGAATATACGAATGTATGATCATACGTTCATATGTCGATCCAACCCTACACATGTGGATGGCTTACAAAGTGCAGCTTGTGCAAGGTGCAGGCTGCATCGTGCAGCTTCTGCAATGTGCATCTTGTAATCCGCCCACCCGCCACTCATCATGTCATCATGTACCACATTTCGAACCACCTAGGTAGTTATCTCCTTGCTTGCTACCCTTATTAGTACTATAACACCCAAGCAGTTGTGTTCAGGAATCCCTACAGATTACACAAAATGTAGCGACCCTGCTGAAGCTTGATAGCTGGAGTACAACTAATTATGTCTGTACTGTGGCACATAGTTACCACGCTTCTCTCCCATCTATGCACGTGTGTATGCTGCATTCCAGGGGTAGTCAATTGGGATACATGGTCTTGCCCAATCTTGCATACTCAATACTAGGTTTTTCAACTTGTCTGTATGGGTGGCCTTAAGCCTCCGCTCGCATGTTCAAATCTTGCAGTGCCAAGTAGATATAAATTTAAATACACGTGTAGATTTGTTGGATGATCTCACGCCTGGATGAGCTAGCATATATTGACATGACCGCATGATAAGAGCGCCGCCAAGGGCAAGGGTCCACAGCATGCTAGTGGCCTGGTGCTTGAGTTGGTGTCTATAGCATCAGCCATACCCTTACCTTGCTTCCTGTGTTGACTGTGTTTTAGCTATCTTTTTTAGCGGTATTTCACTTTTTAAGCAGTTTTTATAAAGGCACTCGTTGATCATAAGCGTCATTCTGTCGTGGCCAAAGGACAAAATCGCCGCCAAGGGCACGGGCTCACAGTATGCTGTTGGCCTGGTGCTTGAGTTGGTGCCTGTATGATCAGCCATTCCCTTACCTTCCTTTCTGTTTTAGCTGTGTTTTTTAGCTATTTATTTTTAGCGGTATTTCAAATTAATAAACGCACTAGGCAATTATAAGCGTCATTCTGTCGTGGCCACAGGACAAGAGCGCCACCAAGGGCAAGGGCCAACAGTATCCTGGTGGCCTGGTGCTTGAGCTGGTGCCTATATCCTCAGCCATGCCCTTACCTTGCATCCTGTTTTAGCTGTTTTTTTGCTATCTTCTTTTAGCGGCATTTTGAAGTTAATGAACGCACTAGGCAATTATAAGCATCATTATGTCGTGGCCATAGGACAAGAACGCCGCTAATGATGAGGGCCTACAGTATGCTGGTGGCATGGTGCTTGAGTTTGTGCCTACGCATGCCTCCCCCATACCCTTACCTTGCTTCCTGTTTTAGCTGTGTTTTTTAGCTATCTTTTTTAGCGGCATTTCAAATTAATAAATGCACTAGGCGATTATAAGTGTCATTGTCGTGGCCACAGGACAAAAGCGCCGCCAAGGGCAAGGGCCCACAGTATGCTGGTGACTAGGTGCTTGAGTTGGTGCCTATATCCTCAGCCATACCCTCACCTTGCTACCTGTTTAGCGTTTTAGTGTTATTTAACTATTTTTTGTAGCGATAATTCAAATTAATAAACGCACAAGGCCATTATAGGCATCATTCTGTCGTGGTTGCAGGACAAGAGCACAGCCAAGGGCAGGTACCCACTGTATGCTGGTGGCCTGGTCTTTGAGTTGGTGTCTATAGCATCAGCCATACCCTTACCTTGCTTCCTGTTTTAGCTATGTTTAAGCTATCGTTTTAGCGGTATTTCAAATTAATAAACACACTAGGCAATTATAAAAGTCATTCTGCCATGGTTGCATGACAAGAGTGCCGCCAAGGGCAAGGGCCCACAGTATGCTGGTGGCCTGGTGCTTGAGTTAGTGTCTATAGCATCAGCCATACCCTTACCTTGCTTCTTGCGTTAACTGTGTTTTAGCTATCGTTTTAGCGATATTTCAAATTAATAAATGCACGAGGCGATTATAATCGACAAAATGTTGTGGCCGCATGACAAGAGCGCCGCCAAGTGCAAGGGCCCACAGTATGCTGGTGGCCTCGTGATTGAGTTGGTGCCTATATCATAAGCCATACCCTCACCTTCATTCATGCGGTGATCACAATAGAGGCGCACCAACTGGGAGGACCTCTCATGCCTGTTCTCATCCTGGGGCGTGCCTGTCGAGGACCAGGGTACTACAAAGCGCGCTCGGCAGCGCGATTTCGCGCACGCTTTTTGAGCCCCACTGCGCGTTTCGCGCAGTTTTTTTCAACCCCCTGTGGGCGCAGCGCGCAGTTTTTGCGCTTTTTGCACTTGAAAGCGCTGACCAATTTGACGTTTGTGCGCTTGAAGCGCTGACCAATTCGACAAAATGTAGTACCCTGTCGAGGACTGCCCTGCCGCAACTCTTTCAATTGCTAAGGCCCACCCATAGCGCTTTGGCATGCCAAGATCTGTCTGTCGTATCGGCTTCTGGGGCTGAATTCGCAATTGAAAGAGTTGCGGCAGGGCAGTCCTCGACAGGCACGCCCCAGGATGAGAGCACGCATGAGAGGTCCTCCCAGTTGGTGTGCCCCTATTGTGATCACCGCATGAATCTTGAAATTCTTCCTGTTTTAGCTGTGTTGTAGCTATATTTTTAGCGGTATTTCAAATTAATTAACACACGAGGTGATTAGAAGTGTTTCTGTCGTGGCCATATGACAAGAGTGCCGCCAAGGGCAAGGGCCCACAGTATGTTGGTGGCCTGATGCTTGAGTTGGTGCCTATATCCTCAGCCATACCCTTACCTTGCTTCCTGTTTTGGTTGTGTTTTAGCTATCTTTTTTAGCGGTATTTCACTTTTTTAGTGGTATTAATAAACACACTAGGTGATTGTAAGCGTCATTCTGCCGTTGCCAAAGGACAAGAGCGTCGCCAAGGGCAAAGCGAGGACTCATAGTACGTTGGTGGCCTAGTGCTTCAAACCTATTTATATGTAGGTAACGGCAATATGATGTCATATGATATCATGCCATCATATGATATCATACGATATCAAATGATGCCGCCCGTCTAACTAGTCTAAAGTTACCATTTACATACAATATCATATGATGCAATTTGTATGATATCAAATGAGATCATACTGGCCTTTGGCCAGCATCATATGATTTGCCGATCCATATTTATCTGAGTTGATGTTCCTGGGACCACATGTGATATGTTGGCCAAAGCAGTATAGACACTCTATGTGGTAGTCAAAATATAACTGGTTATCAGGTACGGTAAGCAGCAATACACTGATAAGTGCACGGCTGGGTATGCGGCTGCACATCACAAAAGGTTGAATGAGAGAAAGTGCCCCCTGACCAAACTTGCCACCATGTCAGGTTTGATATGTACATCGATCTCAGCAACCACCATGACACCCATGTAATGGCGGAAATGAGGAATCTCAACACAAATATAGGTACTTCATAGCTTATGAGCTTGAGAGGATGCGGTTCTAGATCAAGACTTGGGTGGTACAGCAACCGGGCGACAAGCTCATATTGTTTAGGTTCAACCCCCATGCCTACACTGCTGACAGCTTCATTTGTTTCAGGCTTTTGTAGCACAGATGTCGTATATATAGGTCCGGGGGTTAAACCGTACATTTGTTAGGTTAAAACCCTGTGCCTACACTCTTGACAGCTCAATCGTCAATTTTTTGTTTCAGGCTTTTGTTGCCACGGATGTCGTATATAATTTAGGTCTAAGGGGTTAAACCGTACATTTGTTAGGTTAAAAAACTGTACCTACACTCTTGACAGCTCAATAGTCAACTTGTTGTTTCAGGCTTTTGCTTCCACAGATGCCTTCAACAGTTTAGGCATGAGGGTTGAACCGCACGTTTGCTAGGTTCAACCTCCGTACCTACACTCTTGACGGCACATAGTCAATTTTTCGTTTCAAGCTTTTGCTACCACGGATGCCGTCAACAGTACAGGCATGGGGGTTGAACCTTACGTTTCGTGAGGTTCAACCCTCATGCCTACACTGTTGACGACACATAGTCAATTTGCTGTTTCAAGCTTTGGCTGCCACAGGTGCCGCCTATAGTGTGGGCATGGGGGTTAAACCGTTATTATCTAGCGCTTCAACCCGCATGCTTACAGTGTTGGCGGCACGTAGTCAATTCACTGTTTCAGGCTTCTGCTGCCATGCATGCCGTCAAATGTGCAGGCATGGGGGTTGAACCTCACGCTTTGTCAGGTTCAACCCCCATGCCTACACTGTTGACGACACATAGACAATTCGCTGTTTCAAGCTTTTGCTGCCACGGATGCCATCTATAGTGTAGGCATGGGGGTTAAAACGTACGAGTCGTGCGGTTTAACCCGCATGCCTACGGTGTTGACACCACATAGTTAATTTGTTGTTGCAAGTTGTTGCTACCACGGATGCCGACTACAGTGTATGCATGGGGGATGAACCGTACCTTCATACGCTTCAACCCCCATGTCTGCACTCTTGACGGCACACATCCAATTTGCTCTATCAGGCTTTATTTTCTCCCCGGAATACCGTCAACTGTTTAGGCATCGGGGTTGAACTGTACGCTTTGTGAGATTCAACATGCTTGCCTACACTGTTGACGGCACATAGTCAATTTGCTGTTTTAGGCTGTTGCTGACACGGATGCTGTCTCTAGTGTATTCATGGGGGTTGAACCTTCCATTTTGTACGGTTCAACCCGCATGCCTACTCTATTGACTTCATCCGTGGCAGCAAAAGCCTAAAATGGCAAATTGACTATGTGCTATCAACCGTGTAAGCATGCTGGCTGAACCGTACAAAGGATAAGGTTCAAACCTCATGCCAAAACTCAAGACGGCGTCCATGTAAGCAAAAGCCTAAAATGGCAAATTGACTATGTGCCGTCAACCGTTTGGCATGGGGTTTGAACCATACAAAAAGTAAGGTTCAATCCCCATGCCAACACTGAAGACGGCATCCATGGTAGCAAAATCCTGAAACAGGACCTGACGCTTGTAATTGCTACTACGCTACTAATTACATTACATTTCATTACATTACATTACATGTTAAAGTCTACTTGACACCGCGAGGGTGTATGAGACTCTGTGCTTTAAACAAAAAGAAAAAGCACCCACAAAGCAAAAAACCCCATTACATCAGGGGTGTGTCGAGGACAAACAAACCAAACTCCCAACCACCGTTTTGGTGGCGTAGGTATTAAACCCCTTAGAGCCGGACCCAGATCTCAACCACTTACAGTGGCGGAGGTAAGAAGCTAACAAATGAGAAGTCACAAGAAGAAGAAAAAAAGGGATGATAAATTACGGTGCCACTAAGCAGTCCAGGGCTTCCTGTCTTGCTCTTCTACAAGTAGAAAGATAGTCGGCTAGGTTGCTCCAAAAAGACTTAGTGCCATTTCCATTCATAAAGGTTCTGAATGTGGAATCGCAGAATTCCACATTCCATACGGTTAAGTTGGTATCCTCATGGACATGCCTATAAATATCTGTAAACAGCTTCTGGTAGCGGAGGCGAATATCATTATAAAAAGGGCACTCAAACATATGCATTTCATCCTCAGGTTTTTGGAACCCACACATTTGACAGTGTCTCATTGAGCGAGGGATGTGTGCTCTATCCACCACCCCTCATTCTTTCTGTGTTCAGCCAATGGGAACCCATTCTAAACTGTGCTATAGAACGAATCTGATCCTGCTTATGTAAGGCGGATGTAAAGGGAATCAAGCCATTCTCATCATTGCTGTTGGCTGCGAACCATTTTTGGTATCGGAGGCGTTTAAAGCCAACCCTTCTCTCATCAGGGATGTCTCTAACTGCATTGGTGTCACTTGGGTACTTAAACCTCCATGACTCAAAAACTTCAGACATAATACCTTCGACATCGACAGCCTCCAAAATGTTGATGTTTTTACTGGATCCTAGCTTGTGGAGAGCACAACGCAAGTCATGAACCCAGCCAGTGTTGGAGTCAAAAGATTCCTCAAGAGCCATTGTGTGTATTTATTATGGGAGCTTTTAGTTTCTGTATTCCCATCACGTTTTCAATATGTTTGTTAACATACATATAGGTAGTCAAGGTACGATTTGGCTTACCCCAGTACCCTAACCTTAACCCTGGACCTGGGACCCGGGACCCGAGACAAGGCAGGGGCAGGGGCAGGGGCAGGGACAGCCGTGCCTTCCTCTCTTGATCAATTAAGAAGTAAGGATACTACTGCAGACACGTCAAGATCCTACCCACCTGATCAAGAGAAGCAAGCACATTCCCATCAGGTCATGATCTTTTCCCAAAGAGGATACCCGAAAAAACACGAAAATGGTACATTTTCTGTTTTGAAGGGATTATCGCTTAGGATTCGTGTCCTAGTAAAAAAAATGGATAATGCAAAACATCTCCAAATGTAAATTGTATTGCATATTCGGAAACGCCTTGAAATTCTATGGTACGTAGGGTTGTAGGGTTGAAGTTCCTCATGCAAACAAATCAGGAACAGCAACATTCAAAACATTAGATCCGTCTCACCTGATCCAGAGAAGAAAGCACATTCCAAACAGGTCGTGATATTTTCCAAAAGAAGATACTACTCATATGCCTTTTTCCGAAGAGAATCTTGCCCATATGAACATAGCAGTAACATGAATATTCAAAACATTAGAAAGATCCTCACCTGATCAACAGAGGGAAACTCATTCCAACCAGGTCGTGATCTTTTCCTGTGCAGGATACTGCTGATATAGTGATATAGTGATATGCCGTTCACCTTTTGTCTTTTCCCATTTGCCATTTTCCGCCATTTGCCTATTGCTGAAGAGTATCATGCCCATATGAACTAACCAGTAACATCAACATTATAAGGATCCTCACTCCTCACCTGATCAACAGTGGGAAGCTCATTCCAACCAGGTCGTATTCTTTTCCCAAAGAGGATACCGTGGATATGCCCTTCGCCTTTCGCCTTTTGTCTTTTTCCATTTGCCATTTGCCAAAGAGGATCATGCCCATATGAACAAAGCAGTTACATCAATATTCAAAACATTATGAGGATCCTGACTCCTCACCTGATCAAGAGAAGAAAGAACATTCCAAACAGTTTGTGACCTTTTCCCGAAGAGGAAACTGCACATATGCCTTTTGCTGAAGAGGATCTTGCCCATATGAATAAAGCAGTAACATCAACATTCAAAACATGATTAGGATCCTCACTCCTGATAAACCTGATAAAGAGAGGGAAGCTCATTTCAACCAAGTCGTGATATTTTCCTGAACAGGATACTGCTGTTATATTGATATGCCTTTCACCTTTTGTCTTTTCCATTTGCTATTTTCCGCCATTTGCCTTATGCCGAAGAGGATCATTGCCATACAAACAAAGCAGTCACATCAATATTCAAAACGTTATAAGGATCCTCTCCACCCGATCAAGAGAAGAACGCACATTCCAAACATTTTGTGATATTACCCCATAGAGGATACTGCACATATGACTTTTGATACTGCACATATGCCTTTTGCCGAAGAGGATCTTGCCCATGTGAACGAGGAAGTAACATCAACATTCAAAACATTGTAAGGATCCTCACTCCTCTCCTGATCAATAAAGGGAAGCTCATTCCAACCAGGTCGTGATCTTTTCCCAAAGAGGATACCGCGGATATGCCATTCCTCTTTCGCCTTTTGTCTTTTTCCATTTGCCATTTGCCAAAGAGGATCATGCCCATATGAACTAACCAGTAACATCAATATTCAAAACATTATGAGTATCCTCACTCCTCACCTGATCAACAGTGGGAAGCTCATTCCAACCAGGTCGTGATCTTTTCCCAAAGAGGATACCGCGGATATGACTAAAGCTGCACAGGACGACTCTGCAAAGGACCCAAACAAGTCGGATCCCATGCCAGCAATGTCGCCAACATTATCTCCGACGTTGTCTGTAGAGCAAAAGGTTTGGAAGTGAAGTGATAAATGGTAGTGAAAAATGAGCCAGACAAGTTGGAGCCCGTGCCAGCGATGTCGCCAACATTATCTCCGACGTTGTCTGTAGAGCTAAAGGTTTGGAAGTGAAGTGATAAATGGAAGAGAAAGAAGAGCCAGACAAGTTGGAGCACGTGCCAGGGATGTCGCCAACATTATCTCTGGCGTTGTCTGTAGAGCAAGAGTGTGTAGGTGAAGTAAGAAATTGAAGTTAAAAAAGGGCCAGTCAAGACGAAGCCCATGCCATCTATGTCGCCAATATTACCTCTGACTTCGTCAGTAGGGGAAAAGGGTGCAAGTGAAGCGAGAAATGGAAGTGGAAAAGTGCCGAACAAGGCGGATCCCGTGCCAGCAATGTCGCCAACATTATCTCCAACGTTGTCTGTAGAGAGAAAGTGTGCAAGTGAAGTGAGAAAGGGAAGTGAAAAAAGAGTAAAACAAGGTAGAGACCATGCCGGCGATGTCGCCAACATTATTTCCGACGTTGCGTGTAGAGGAAATGTTTGTACGTGAGGTAAGAAATTGAAGTATTAAAAGAGCCAAACAAGTCAGAGCTCATGCCAGAAATGCCGCTTACACGCAACTAGTAGATAGAGCAAACATTTGCAGAGAAACTGGAATTTAAAAATAACTATACTTCAAAAATAGCTAAATAGTTATCAGTTGTCATCAGGGGAGCCCTGTGGAGACAAGAGGTAAAACCCACAGCACCTTAACACAAATAGGTTCTATCCGGAGGAAATGCTACCGGCAATTCGTTTATTTAGGCACTTCTTGTTTGTACATGCGATCAGATGTTCGTATTGTAGCCGCATTGCCCCTATTCCTTCTTGAAGTTGCCGTAGCGTTTTCTTCTAGTGATCAGATGAACCATCAGGAGACTAGAGGAAAACGCCACGGCACATTATAAGATTATATAGTTTATTTACCGAGGTAATGCTATCGGCAGTCTGTCAAATCTTCAGCAGGGACTTGTTACGGGTGTCGTCAAAGCGTGATGCTGTGCAACTGTGGCGTTTTCTTCCAGTCAAATAGTATATCCGGTGATAGTGTGTCTAACGAAAAACGCTTTGGACAAGCAGTCATCAAGACATATTATCCGTGTGGATGTGTTTCTGGCGGCAATCGTTGAATACCTTATTTCTTTAGCAGAGACTTGACTTCTTCCGCTTGGATGAGTCCCCGGATCTTCCAAGCACACAGCAAATTTCAGGGTACTGAAATCAGGCATTTCGACTATCTCCAAATCCTTGAGGCAGGCGTTCCTTTATCTAGTCTGGTTAGCCAGCTAACTACGCAAAGGAAATTTTGAATTCGGACGCTGATGCTACAAGTTTAAAGGCTTAAAATGGGATGCAGCCAATGCAAAGACCCAGACGCACCCCCTTGATTTGTCGGAGACTCTTTACCCAAATGTGCTGTCCAGGCAGGGGTAAGTTAGCCCTCACTTATATTTAGTGGGTTTAGGGTTTAGGGTTTATGGTTTAGGGTTTATGGTTTAGGGTTTAGGTTTTGGGGTTTCGATTCAAAGGCATGGGTGATGATTAGTTGGCAATGCATGAGGCTGAGCATGCCATTACGCGTGTAGCACTACCAGCATGTGCCGCCAGTGCTACACGTGTAGTGGCATGCTCTGCTTCATGAGTTGCCAAATAGTTTACTCGGTGGGCTACCAGTCCTCTCGGGATGACGTTATCCTTAGCCGGTGTAGCTACTTTGCGAGCCAAGCTATCTAGCTAGCTAGTTTGGCTCGTAAAGTAGCTACACAGGCTAGCGGCCCTGAGAGAACTGATAGCCACCTCGGTTGACTTGCTGCCAAGTGCAAGCCCATGTCTCAAGGTGACGTTATTGCCAGCCCGTGTAGCTAATACGCCAGCCTAGCTTGCTAGTTGGTGTGCCTGGGTGGCTACCTGTTCTTAAAAACAGGAAGCCACCCGGGCACACCAACTAGCTAGCATGGCTAGCGTATTAGCTACACCGGCTAGCAATAATGTCACCCTAAAAGAACATGTAGCAACCCAGGTTGACTCACTGCCAAGTGCACGCCATCAATGCCGCCAAACCAGCATGTGCTGCCAGTGCGTGCTACACGTGTAGTGGCGTGCTCTGCTTCATGAGTTCCCAACTAGTTTACTCGGTTGGCTACCAGCTCTCTTAGGGTGACATTATCCTCAGCCTGTGTAGCTACTTTGCGAGCCCCCCACCCACCCCATCCCACACTCACATACACTCTTCCATTACTCCACTACCCCCCCCCCCCCCCCCCCCCCCCCCCCAAAAAAACACACACACACACACACGAGCTTGGCCAGAAAAGTAGCTACACAGGCTAGCGATCACTCACCCTGAGAGAACTGTCTACACCCCCATCTGCTGGAAAACCTTCAACACCATCATGCTTTACAAGAAAGGAGACCCCACCCAAGCCAACCTCTATAGACGTATTGGCCTTAGCAACACCATGGGTAAACTGTGGACTAACATGGTCACAACAATTATGTCCAAATACTTGGACCAATACCAATCCTCAGTGACTCTCAAGAGGGATTCAGACCGACCAATCCTCAGTGGCTCTCAAGAGGGATTCAGACCGACCAATCCTTAGTTACTCTCAAGAGGGATTCAGACCGACCAATCCTTAGTTACTCTCAAGAGGGATTCAGACCGACCAATCCTCAGTGACTCTCAAGAGGGATTCAGACCGACCAATCCTTAGTGACTCTCAAGAGGGATTCAGACCGACCAATCCTTAGTTACTCTCAAGAGGGATTCAGACCGACCAATCCTCAGTGACTTTCAAGAGGGATTCAGACCGACCAATCCTCAGTGGCTCTCAAGAGGGATTCAGACCGACCAATCCTTAGTTACTCTCAAGAGGGATTCAGACAGACCAATCCTTGGTGACTCTCAAGAGGGATTCAGACCGACCAATCCTCAGTGACTTTCAAGAGGGATTCAGACTGATCAAAGGCACCCAGAGGCAGCTCACCCACCTCCTATATAACATTGAGGATGCGGCCCACTTCATAAGATACCTGTTTGCTGCCTACTTTGACTTCTCCTCTGCCTTCAATATGGTAGACCATGACAAGCTGCTCCAAACTATTTATAAGTAGGAGAGAAAGAGGCTGCTATGCTCCAGGGTATGAACCCTCTTACCCTGCCCATCCAAACACTTCAATACTTTACCCCTGCCCGGAAAATGCTCATCCTCAAAAGAGCCTCTATCCAAATCCACATGGAGGATGACACCCTACCCAATATAATGTATAACTTACCAGAAAAGTATACATATATATATGTAAATATATTATATATTATATATATATAACTTACCAGCAATTACAGCAGGGTTACGTGGGTCGTCCTCTGGGATGTCCTTCTCAATCTTGCCAACAAGATCAGCGCCAACGTCTGCAGCCTTGGTGTAGATACCTCCGCCCACTCTCCCAAACAGAGCAATGGACGATCCTCCCAAACCAAATCCGGTGATAGCTTCGTATAGACCCTTCCAATCGTCACCATAGAACTGGATAGGAGGACACAAGAGTTCAGGGTTCAGGGTTTAGGTTTCAAAGCTCAAGCTACAGGGTACAAGGGTACAGGGTACAAGGGTACAGGGTACAAGGGTACAGGGTACAAGGGTACAGGGTACAAGGGTACAGGGTACAAGGGTACAGGGTACAAGGGTACAGGGTACAAGGGTACAGGGTACAAGGGTACAGGGTACAAGGGTACAGGGTACAAGGGTACAGGGTACAAGGGTACAGGGTACAAGGGTACAGGGTACAAGGGTACAGGGTACAAGGGTACAGGGTACAAGGGTACAGGGTACAAGGGTACAGGGTACAAGGGTACAGGGTACAAGGGTACAGGGTACAAGGGTACAGGGTACAAGGGTACAGGGTACAAGGGTACAGGGTACAAGGTACAGGGTACAAGGGTACAGGGTACAAGGGTACAGGTACAAGGGTACAGGGTACAAGGGTACAGGGTACAAGGGTACAGGGTACAAGGGTACAGGGTACAAGGGTACAGGGTACAAGGGTACAGGGTACAAGGGTACAGGGTACAAGGGTACAGGGTACAAGGTACAGGGTACAAGGGTACAGGGTACAAGGTACAGGGTACAAGGGTACAGGGTACAAGGGTACAGGGTACAGGGTACAGGGTACAGGTACAGGTACCTGATCTGGAATATGATTGATTACATGGTCTATCAGCCTTCAGGATGCTCTTTGTCTGCAGGCAGTAGGAATTTGAATTTGATTTTGAAATGATTACATCTCCTCGTATAGTTGCTCACCATCTGCAGGCGGAGAATAGCATGGGAAGCATAAACTCGTCATAGCTTTTCTTGTCAGCTACCAGCAGCAGATTCTAAGCAGCTCTCTGAAACTGCCACTGGGCCAAACCAAAAGATTCCAGGAGCACTGGAAAGCTGACGGCAGTATCTTCAAGGTGCACTGGGTTGCCTAAGGTTTGGACGAAGAGAGAGCTAGAAAAGCAGCTGAAAAGTAAAACTATGGTGCATTCCTTATTGAATCACAACTTGTATTTGGGGGGCTACTGGTAGCAGCTTCTAGGCAGCTCCCTTTACCTGTCCTTGAGTCAAATCTGAAGCTAGCTAGTGGTTTTGACAGCTGCCATGACAGGCATTCGAATGCAGCTACAAGCTTGGGGTTTTACCCAGTGGCTGGCTATTGGAGCTGGTGGGAAGCTGACACGAGTAGCCCAAAAAAGAAACAGTGTCACTCACAACTTTGAACACCATGATGGCCAGGTAGAGGTTGAGGATTCCAAACCCGGCCAGCAAAAATCCCATGACGGCTCCAGAGCGAAAGGCTGGAGGATATGGGGGCATCAGAAGGGCAAGTGGTTAGGTTAGGTCACCATACATTGACCATGCTCTTACGTGTCAGCCCTAGGTGCATGTGGGCGATGCATGAGCAAGCACATGCACACCCAATTACATTGCATTACATTGCACTACACTACACTGCACTGCACTGCACTGCACTGCACTGCACTGCACTGCACTGCACTGCACTGCACTGCACTGCACTGCACTGCACTGCACTGCACTGCACTGCACTGCACTGCACTGCACTGCACTGCTCTGCACTGCTCTGCACTGCGCTACACTGCGCTACACTGCACTGCACTGCGCTACACTGCGCTACACTGCGCTACACTGCGCTACACTGCGCTACACTGCCCTACACTGCCCTACACTGCCCTACACTGCCCTACACTGCACTACACTGCACTACACTGCACTACACTGCACTACACTGCACTAAACTGCACTAAACTGCACTACACTACACTACACTACACTACACTACACTACACTACACTACACTACACTACACTAAACTACTACACTACTACACTACTACACTACAACACTACAACACTACAACACTACAACACTACAACACTCCAACACTCCAACACTCCAACACTCCAACACTCCAACACTCCAACACTACACCACTACACCACTACAACACTACAACACTACAACACTACAACACTACATGCGATTCCAACTACAACACTACAACACTACAACACTACATGCGATTCCACATTCAGAACCTTTACATTACATTACATTACATTACATTACATTACATGTTAAAGTCTACTTGACACCGCGAGGGTGTATGAGACTCTGTGCTTTAAACAAAAAGAAAAAGCACCCACAAAGCAAAAAACCCATTACATCAGGGGTGTGTCGAGGACAAAACAAACCCAAACTCCCAACCACCGTTTTGGTGGCGTAGGTATTAAACCCCTTAGAGCCGGACCCAGATCTCAACCACTTACAGTGGCGGAGGTAAGAAGCTAACAACTGAGAAGTCACAAGAAGAAAAAAAGGGATGATAAATTACGGTGCCACTAAGCAGTCCAGGGCTTCCTGTCTTGCTCTTCTACAAGTAGAAAGATAGTCGGCTAGGTTGCTCCAAAAGACTTAGTGCCATTTCCATTCATAAAGGTTCTGAATGTGGAATCGCAGAATTCCACATTCCATACGGTTAAGTCGGTATCCTCCTGGACATGCCTATAAATATCTGTAAACAGCTTCTGGTAGCGGAGGCGAATATCATTATAAAAAGGGCACTCAAAATATATGCATTTCATCCTCAGGTTTTTGGAACCCACACATTTGACAGTGTCTCATTGAGCGAGGGATGTGTGCTCTATCCACCACCCTCATTCTTTCTGTGTTCAGCCAATGGGAACCCATTCTAAAACTGTGCTATGGAACGAATCTGATCCTGCTTATGTAAGGCGGATGTAAAGGGAATCAAGCCATTCTCATCATTACTGTTGGCTGCGAACCATTTTTGGTATCGGAGGCGTTAAAGCCAACCCTTCTCTCATCAGGGATGTCTCTAACTGCATTGGTGTCACTTGGGTACTTAAACCTCCATGACTCAAAAACTTCAGACATAATACCTTCGACATCGACAGCCTCCAAAATATTGATGTTTTTACTGGATCCTAGCTTGTGGAGAGCACAACGCAAGTCATGAACCCAGCCAGTGTTGGAGTCAAAAGATTCCTCAAGAGCCATTCTAATGAGATCCTCAGGTTCTTTATGAATGGTCTTGTTCCAGAAGCGCAAAGCTTGTTTAAGCCAAGCAAAAAAACAACGGGGTTCTACCCAGCTCTTCCATGATAATATTAGATGTAGTAGATTGGCAAACACCCAACATTTGTTTAAGTATACCTCTATGCCATTTCTCACAAGCATGGTCATTTGAGATAAGCGTGTTGTTCAGAATAGAAGGAGCCCACACCTCACAGCCAAAATTCAGGATAGGTTGTACAAGAGAATCAAACAGGTGGGTGAGAATATCAATATTGTATATCTCCATAGTATGGCATCGCCTACGGAGCATGTGGTGTGCCTTTTGGGCCTTAGTGAGCATCCTAGAAAAAGCAGCTTTTGCACGATTGCTTGAGTCACCATCCACAAAGAGGGATCCCAAGTAGATAAAAGATAACTTTGTAGAAAGTTGTGCTCCATCATAGACAAATTTGTAATCAGGATCCATGCGGGCCTCATCACAGAATTGCTTGTTGAAAACGACAATCTCAGTTTTCTTTATATTCACAGCCATCTTAGTAGCCTCGCAGAAATCTCTCAGGCAGTCAAGCATCGCTTGCATATCTGCCGGGGATTCTGCCATTATAGCTAGGTCATCTTTATGAATGGAAATGGCACTAAGTCTTTTTGGAGCAACCTAGCCGACTATCTTTCTACTTGTAGAAGAGCAAGACAGGAAGCCCTGGACTGCTTAGTGGCACCGTAATTTATTATCCCTTTTTTTTTTCTTCTTGAGACTTCTCATTTGTTAGCTTCTTACCTCCGCCACTGTAAGTGGTTGAGATCTGGGTCCTGCTCTAAGGGGTTTAATACCTACGCCACCAAAACGGTGGTTGGGAGTTTGGTTTGTTTGTCCTCGACACACCCCTGATGTAATGGGGTTTTTTGCTTTGTGGGTGCTTTTTCTTTTTGTTTAAAGCACAGAGTCTCATACACCCTCGCGGTGTCAAGTAGACTTTAACATGTAATGTAATGTAATGTAATGTAACTACACCACTACACCACTACACTACTACACTACTACACTACTACACTACACTACACTACAATACACTACACTACACTACACTACACTACACTACACTACACTACACTACACTACACTACACTACACTACACTACACTACACTAAATTACAGTACAGTACAGTACAGTACAGTACAGTACAGTACAGTACAGTACAGTACATTGCATAACATTACATGTTAAAGTCTACTTGACACCGCGAGGGTGTATGAGACTCTGTGCTTTAAACAAAAAGAAAAAGCACCCACAAAGCAAAAAAAAACATTACATCAGGGGTGTGTTGAGGACAAACAAACAAACCAAATTCCCAACCACCGTTTTGGTGGCGTGGGTATTAAACCCCCTAGAGCAGGACCCAGATCTCAACCACTGATCTCAACCCCTAGAGCAGGACCCAGATCTCAACCACTGATCTCAACCCCTAGAGCAGGACCCAGATCTCAATCACTGATCACAACCCCTAGAGCAGGACCTAGATCTCAATCACTGATCTCAACCCCTAGAGCAGGACCCAGATCTCAATCACTGATTACAACCCCTAGAGCAGGACCCAGATCTCAACCAATGTACGTGAGGTAGTCAGGTTGCATGAAAGTCAAGGTGAAAGCAACGTGCAGCTAGCAGGACAGTATGAGGCTGACACATGCACTCTCATCCACCACACATTGGCGCTGCCCTCAGGTTTCAGCCCTGGGTGCATGAAAGTGGTCACCAAAAGCGTGCATCAAAGTGTGTGCAAACATCAAGATGTATGGGCAGATAGATCATTGGTCCAAAATCATGTCCTGTGTTGTTCAGATACACTGAAGATCATGTATGTGGACTGTACTGTGGATACTCATGGACTGCACCATACATACAGGCCAAAACCGGCCAGCAAGATCTCGTGAAAGATCCAGAGCAAGAGGCTGGAGGACAAGGGAGTCTCAGAGTGGTAATTGGTCAGGGCATGTACACTGAAGCATGCAACAAATAGTATGCAACAAGTCATATGCAGCGTCGCAAGCGACGCTGAAAATTGGCGGAGAGTGTTGGCAACAAAATGCAGGAGTGAAACAAGGCGTAACATGTATTTATTTATGTATGCATGAGTGGCATAAGGCATAACATGCATTTATTTATGTACGCAGAAGTGACAGAAGGCGTAACATATATTTATGAGTTTATGCATACGTGAGTTAAGGCATAACGTGTATGTATATATCTGTTTATGCATAAGTAACCTACCACACATGAAGGCTGGGGCGACACCCTTGCGAGCCTCTAGCGCAGTGCGAGCATTGGCATAAGTTGCAATCTTCATGCCCAGGAAGCCGGACAGGATAGAGGTGAGGGCACCGAGGACGAAGGCTATCATCGAAAAGATGCCGTTCTTGCGCTCGTCGGCAGAGGTGCGCCCGTCTTCAGGGGGGACGATAGATAGCAGAGTGCAGATGACAGTGGCCATGATCACCTGGGTTTGGGTTTAGGGGTTGGGGGTTGGGGATTAGGCTTTTGTGGAGGGGAATGTGTGGGGGGAGGGGGAGGGGGAGGGGGAGGGAAGGGGGAGGGGGAGCGGGGGAAGGGGAAGGGGAAGGGAAGAAGGGGAAGGGGAAGGGGAAGGGGAAGGGGAAGGGGAAGGGGAAAGGGGGAAGGGGAAGGGGGAAGGGGAAGGGGGAAGGGGAAGGGGAAGGGGGAAGGGGAAGGGGAAGGGGAAGGGGAAGGGGGAAGGGGAAGGGGAAGGGGAAGGGAAGGGGAAGGGGAAGGGGAAGGGAAGGGAAGGGGAAGGGAAGGGAAGGGGAAGGGGAAGGGAAGGGAAGGGGAAGGAGGGGGAGGAGGGGGAGGGGGGAAGGGGGGGAGGGGAAGGGGGGGAGGGGGAGGGGAAGGGGAAGGGGAAGGGAAGGGGAAGGAAGGGGAAGGGGAAGGGGAAGGAAGGGGAAGGGGAAGGGGAAGGGGAAGGGGAAGGGGAAGGGGAAAAGGGGAAGGGGAAGGGGAAGGGGAAGGGGAAGGGGAAGGGGAAGGAAGGAAGGGAAGGGGAAGGGGAAGGGGAAGGGAAGGGGGAAGGGGAAGGGAAGGGGGGGAAGGGGAAGGGGGGAAGAAGGGGAAGGGAAGGGGAAGGGGAAGGGGGAAGGGGAAGGGGAAGGGGAAGGGAAGGGAAGGGGAAGGGGAAGTAAGGGGAAGGGAAGGGAAGGGAAGGACAGGGGAAGGGAAGAAAAGGGAAGGGGAAGGGGAAGAAGGGGAAGGGAAGGGGAGAAGGGGAAGGGAAGGGGAAGGAAGGGGAAGGGGAAGGGGAAGGGGAAGGGGAAGGGGAAGGGGAAGGGGAAGGGGAGGGGGAAGGGGAAGGGGAAGGGAAGGGAAGGGGAAGGGAAGGGGGAAGGGGAAGGGAAGGGGAAGGGGAAGGGGGAAGGGGAAGGGGAAGGGGAAGGGGAAGGGGAAGGGAAGGGGGAAAGGGGAAGGGAAGGCGGAAGGGGAAGGGGAAGGGGAAGGGGAAGGGAAGGGAAGGGGAAGGGGAAGGGAAAGGGAAGGGAAGAAGGGGAAGGGGAAGGGGAAGGGAAGGGAAGGGAAGGGAAGGGAAGGGAAGGGGAAGGGAAGGGAAAGGGGAAGGGGAAGAAGGGAAGGGAAGGGGAAGGGGAAGGGGAAGCGATAGGAAAGCAGGGTGCAGATGATAGTGGCCATGATCACCTGCATGCGTGTGGTTTGGTGCAGGGGCAGAGGTACGCCTATCTTCAGGGGGTACAATAGATAGCAGAGTGCAGATGACAGTGGCCATGATCAACTGGGTTTAGGGTTTAGGGTTTAGGTGTTAAGGTTATGTGGGGAGGGGGAGGAGGGACAATAGATAGCAGAGTGCAGATGATAGTGGCCATGATTGCTTGCATGCAGTTGGGGAGGGAGCAGGGGCAGAGGTAGCAACTGTCAGGACAGCAATCATGAGCTACGCCTGAACCGAATAGACTGTACAAATAAAAAATAAAGAAACTGTTTCTCTCATCGGCAGAGGTGTGACATCCTTCATGGGGGACGATAGATAGCAGAGAGCAGGTGATACTGGCCATGATCGCCTGGGGTTAGGGTTTAGGGTTTGGTGTTTTGGGGTCAGGTTTGGGGCGTTTAGGGTATGGGTGTGGGGAGGGGTAGGGGGGACGATACATAGCAGAGTGCAGATGATAGTGGCCATGATCGCCAGTATGTTGTTGTGGAGGGAGCAGGTGCATAGGTAGCAACTGTCAGGACAGCAATCATGGGCTACGTCTTAACCGAACAGACTGTAACAAAAAAAATGCTCTCATCGGCAGAGGTGCAACCGTCTTCAGGGAGGACGATAGAGAGAAGAGAGCAGGTGATAGTGGCCATGATCACCTGGGTTTAAGGTTAGGGTTTGGGTTTTGGCTACCCCTGGACTAAACCATACAAACATACAAAGGAAAAAAGTGAGCACCAGAATATTGCATGCTAGTATTGAGACCCACCTCCTGGGGTGAAAGTCCTTGCACAACTTCAGAAAACAAGTCCTATGCAGCGTCGCAAGCGACGCGTAAAATTGGCGGAGTGTGTTCGCAACGGAACGAAAGGTGGCAGCGAAGGAGCTGACCAGAGCGAGTTAGTTACAGGACCGTTGGATGACATGTCAGGCTTCAATTTTTTTGTCGCACAAACAGACAAATGTGTTAACATGGGGGCTCCCACCCCCTTGAAGAGGGGGCTAGGCCAAAAATAAAATGCTGAATCTCACCATGAAAACCCCCATGTACTTATACTCGGTTGTCAGGAAGGAGGTTGCCCCCTGTGAAATTGCTTCCTGAATCTCAGTGACCTTGCTCAACATGTCCTGCAATCAACACCATGCAATTGGAAAGTGTTAAGTCTTGCCACGGGGTGTGAGATTGAAGGAATCTTCCCGGTTGCTTGCACTGGGGAATGATTACCAGGGTAATTCAAAGCGCGCGCTTTTTGCGCTTTTGAAGCGCTGACTTTTTAGACCCCCTCTGCGCTTTAAGCGCAGTTTTTTGTAACCACCTGTGGGCGCAGCAAGCAATTTTTGCGCTTTTTGCACTAAAAAGCGCAGTTTGTTTTGTTTTCAAGTGCGCTAAAGCGCTGGCCAATTTGGCCATTTGAAGTACCCTGATGGTTACTGTGGGTTTTGCTCTCGCAGACCGCTACTGCGTCTGAGCTCGGACTATCGCCAATCAACATAGTGAGACATTTACAAGATTGGTTTGTAAGGTATGCATGTATGTTACAGTCCAAGGGGTCGCCAGTTAGGCTAAAAGGACTTGCTCAACCTCAAATAAGCAAGATAATTATAGACTACTATAAGGGTTTATAATAAACACTCCGAGAACTGATCCCCAAACAAACTGAGTTGTAAATCATTCATTACCTCATGCAGTCAGAATAACAGAATAACAGAATAATATAATAACACAATGACATAATGACAAAATGTAATAATGAGGCATGTACAAGGTTGAATCGCTAAATAAAGTAGGATGAGCGGTAATAATAGGGTTAGGCTTGTACCTGGCCTTTTTTTGAACGACAAGTTTGTCGTATTTTTAAGGAAAGAGCTGATTTCGCTTCTCACAAGAGTACAGTCGCTTCACACAGCTTCACCCAGCGCAAGAGAAGTCATAAAGATCGCTCACCCCGATCAAAGATGGAAGACTGGTAAAACGTAAGCATGTTTACATGACTCCAGCCTGCTAAGGCTGCTTGTTGCCAGTACAATATCCCCGTCCAACGAATGGCTCGATGGCTGAGCTCTTTGAACAACGAAGGTGTCGGGTTCGAACCCCCACGGGTGCGCGTGGGTGTTCTTAAACATTAGTTCCAGCCCGTTTCGGGGCATATTCCGAAGACTGAATAAATGAAATATTCGGATAGAACCCACCTCAGAGTCTGGCTGCTCCTCCAGCAAAGATTCCCTCTCACTGCCCCTGAGCGCATCGCCAGTTTGGATGCGAGACACCCTGATGGCCAGTTGACGAGGTTCAAAAGGTGAGTTGCTTTGACAAGAAGACGAATTTTCACGTGAGTCTATGCTCCTTCAATTAATAGGCGGCTGATCATTTTTTTGGAAATGATCAAATGAACCAGTGTCTTTATGTAGCACCATGCTGCTCCTAGCAGCCTTTGGAGTGCTACTAGCAATATTTTTTTGCCCACAAAAGCAACTCCACCAGGCTCCAACGTATAACCCTTTATACACCAAGGTTCGTAATTTAGCACTTGCGCTACAAGTGGCATCCTCAATACATTCCTGCGTCTGACCGTCTGCAGCATAGAATCAGCGTGCCCCCGTGCGATACCCAGAACATAAACGAGTGAGGACAACCATCCCAGGACGTCTGGGTCGTGGAGACCAACCCGAACGAGGCCAGGGATGAGCCAAATCGTCTGCTAGTCAAGAAAACAATAACTCGCTAAGCTCACCTTACCCACAGCCAGAAGCCAAACAGGATCCCGATCACCGCGGATCCAGGGATAAAGCATAGGACAGAAAGCTCGAGGAAATTCATTGAACAGGTTTTGCTGATGGCACTGCTGAGTTTGCAATGAACTTCCTGCCTGCAGAAATTAGCCGAACGGTTTGCTTAACGATAAATCCCCGCCTGCAGAAATTGATATTAATTAATTACAGGGAACAGGGGTAGGAGACCCCTGGTAGGAAACGAATACTCTGCCTGCGGGAATTTATATAGGAAGAAGAAGAAGAATTGTTGGAAATTGCTCTTATATCTCCGGTACCCCCCAAAATAAAACGACCACGTCAGCAAGATCAGACGTCTTGTCAGATGGCCTGCCTCCTCCTTTACTTCGAGCTTGTCCTTTCGACGCATTTCAGCTTTTCACTACAGCTGCCGGAGTCGCCCCGAACCCTATCCGAAGTCTGCTACGGTTGGCCGGGCTGTGCTGTTGCAGTGTGAAGACGAGAGATGGACAACGCGATGAGCCGCAGGTCACACACACACAAACAAGAAAACTTGACGCACAAGGCCACATCAACAACACTCTTACACACCTGGTATCCTGCGTGTATAAGCATGTTAAACCATGCTACCATATTATGCTTGGTCTTAATGTCGAACAAACAAATACGGACCTTGAACAGTTGGTTTCCCAAATGTGAACTGCCCCTTGCTCCCAGCCTTGCCCCCACCCTATCTCATGAGCAGAAGTGTCAAATCTTGGCAAACAATTTCATTTGTCTTGCGCGCATGCACATTCTAACGCCCAGAACATTGCCTTGGAGTTGAATTATAAAGATGAAAGCCAGGGAAGACGAAGACGTGTGACAGCTCAGTCGCTGGTCCGACTCTCGATCTCTGTGACAGCTGCCTGTGGCCTGTCGCTCCGGTGTCCTGACCGGGCATGCCTTGACCAGACTCTCTGGCCTTGACCTTCAGCCAACACTGTACCGCCCAGGCCCAGTGAAGTGCCAGTTCCGCCCAGGAGGGCCTGAATGACCGTTGCGTCCATCGCAAAACTCTACTGCTAACATTCCATCTCGTCGCTGATGCTCCCTTGAGTTAATCTAGGGCGGTCCTCTGCATCCTGAAGCCACAGCGCGCTCTTTTCCTTTCTCTTCCTTTCTTGATCCGAAAACCTCCTCCTTCCTTGTCTTGCGGTTGTTGTGGGCAACAACCGCTCCGACAGTTGTGGGCTTTCACCCGCTTTGAAACCCCATTGTTTTCATTGCTTTGCTTACTAGGAATGGAGGTGAGCGCCTCGACAGCATCTGTGCACGAGGGTATTCAAGACGGGCTGGAGAAGCTCCATGCTCTGGTTAAAATATTCAAAGAACTGATCACTGGAGCTTCTGGAAAAGGGGCATCAAGAGATATTCCATTGTCATCCACTTATCTGGAGACCAGTGCTGCATTGAGGGTGTCTCTAGAAGCTGTTTTCCTGGAGAGGGACAAGATTTCAGGAACCAGTGAAGGTAAAATATGACAGGTGTATGCATGGGCGGTTGATAATGTTTTGAATGTTGATGTATCTGCCGAAGACAGCTTGCAGGCTTGTAGGCTGGAGGCATGTTGCCAAGTCTAATTTAATGAACACTTGGAGCAGGATATGATATGATAGCTGTATTAAACAACACATGCATGCAAGATTTGGTATGCAAGCCATGGCAGGTGCATGCAAGCTATGGTATGCAAGATATTATGGGTTTATGAATGCTATAACAGGTGGATACAAGATTTGGTATGTAAGAGATGGTATGTAAGAGATGGTATGTAAGAGATGGTATGTGAGATGGAGTATGCAGGATATGAAAGGTGCATGCATGCATACGTAGGCACCCGGAGCAGGATCCCCCTGTCCTTTTCAAGACAAAAATATGTATGATCTGAAAAATTCTGGGTAGCACCTTCTCTCTCAACTTTAAACCTTGTTGAGCTTATTAGAGGCAAAGTTCACCCCACTGTTTTTCTTTTCAGCTTCTAGGCAGCTTCCTGAACAAGCCACTGGGCTAAGCCTCAAAAATTCAGCAGCGCTGTGAAGCTGATTACGTCTGCTTCAAGCTGCAATAGGTTGCATTGGGTTTGGCTGATAAGCCAGCCAAGAGAGCTGCCTAGAAGCAGCTGCTCGTAGCCAAAAATAAAAACAGTGGTATGCCTAGCAATAATCTGCCACCCATAGCTTTTCTCTTCAGCTATGATAAGTAGCTTCTTGGCAGCTCCCTGAGCCAGCCACAGCACTAAACCCCAAGATTTTAACTTAACTGGAAGGATGGTTCTGTCAGCTTCCATACACACTGCGCTGCAATAGAGTTGTCTGGGTGTCTAGCCAAGGGAGCTACCTTGAAGCTGCTGCTGGTAGCTGAAAATAAAAGCTATGCTGCTCCCACGGGGTTGGGCCCATCCCCCATCCGCCCCCATAACAGACATACCGTGCAACCAAACCAAGAAAATCATTGTCTTGTGTTCCGGGTGGGGTGGGGGGTGGGGTGTGTGAAGGAAGGGTAGTTCTTAAAATCTGTACTCTAATTTTTGTACATACCTCCACGTAAAGTCTCTGAGGATCCTTGACGAGGTATTGTCTTCGTGATCTGCAGGCCTTATCCAATTATCTAAGGAGTTTCCCTCCCTTGGGACTGGTTTGAAACTGATCAAATCAAGTGATCACTGTCTTCATGTTCTGCAGGCCTTGCCCAGTCATCTACATATAATTGTGACCTTGAAGCCCAACAGACCAAGTGATCATTGTCTTCGTGCACTGCAGGCCTTGCCCAGTCATATACATATAATTGTGACCTTGAAGCTCACCAAGCCAAGTTATTATTGTCTTCATGCACTGCAGGCCTTGACCATCCATCTACATATAATTGTGAGCTTGAAGCCCACCAGACCAAGTGATAATTGTCTCCATGCACTGCAGGCCTTGACCAGTCATCTACATATAATTGTGAGCTTGAAGCCCACCAGACCAAGTGATCATTGTCTTCATGCACTGCAGGCCTTGCCCAGTCATGTACATGTAATTGTGACCTTGAAGCTCACCAAACCAGGTTATTATTGTCTTCATGTTCTGCAGGCCTTGTCCAGTCATCTAAATATAATTGCGACCTTGAAGCCCACCAGACCAAGTGATCATTGTCTTCATGTTCCGCTGGCCTCGTCCACTCATTTACACATAATTCTGTCCTTGAAGCTCCACACACCAAGGTATCATTGCTAAATGTTCTGCAAATAATCCTTCTTCCTCTTCTTCATGCTCTGCAGGCCTTGCCCAGTAATCTAAGGATAATTGTTACCTTGAAGCTTACCAAACCATTTGAGTATTGTCTTCATGCACTGCAGGCCTTGCCCAGTCATCTACATATAATTGTGACCTCGAAGCCCTCCAGACCAAGTGATCATTGTCTTCATGTTCAGCTGGCCTCGTCCACTAATTTACACATAATTCTGTCCTTGGAGCTCCCCCCACCAAGTTATCATTGCCTTCATGTTCTGCAACCAATCCTTCGTCCTCTTCTATATTCTGTCCAGGCCACATCCAGCCATCTACCGATAATTGTGTCCTCGAAGCTCACCACACCAAGTCATCATTGTCTCCATGTCCTGAAAATATTAGTCCTTCCTTCTCTTTATGTTTGTGTTCTGCAAATTATCCTTCCTCCTCTTCTTTATTCTTAGCAGGCCACATCCAGCCCTCTACCAAGAATAGTGTCCTTGAATCTCACTACACCAAATGATCATCGCCTTCATGTTGTGCAAATAATGATCCTTCCTCTTCTTTGTTCTTTGCAGGCCACATCCAGCCATGTACCAAGAATTGTGTCCTCGAAGCACACGACACCTAATTTTCATTGTCTCCTTGTCCTGAAAATATCAGACCTTCCTTCTCTTCATGCTCGTTTTCTTCAAATTCAAATTAAAGCTAATCATTCTTCCTCTTCTTTATTCTTAGCAGGCCACGTCCAGTCCTCTACCGATAATTGTTTCCTTGAAGCTCACCACACCAAGTAATCATTGTCTCCATGTCCTGAAGATATTAGTCCTTCCTTCTCTTCATGTTCGTGTTCTGCAAATAATCCTTCTACCTCTTCTTTATCCTTAGCAGGCCACATCCAGTCCTCTACCGAGAACTCTGTCCTCGAAGCTCGCCGCGATTCTTTGAAGACACAGATCGAAGCGCACAACGAATTGCAAAAGCATTTGATGGACAGCTGTCGTAGCCTCTTGGATTCAATGGTGATGTGGGAAACAACCCGCAAGCAGCTTGAAATGCGTAACCAGGCCGCTTTGCAATAGCCAAGTACCCAGATGGGGAACTGTTTATCTTCGAATCGCAGAAGCAATGGATGGACAGCTGCCGTAGCCTCTTGGATTCAATGGTGATGTGGGAAACAACTCGTAAGCAGCTTGAAATGCGTAACCAGGCGGCACTGCAATAGCCAAGTACCGAGATGGGGAACTGTTTATCTTCGAACTGTAGAAGCAATGGATGGACAGCTGCCGTAGCCTCTTGGATTCAATGGTCATGTAGGAAACAACTCGTAAGCAGCTTGAAATGCGTAACCAGGCGGCACTGCAATAGACAATTACCCCAGTTTTTTCTTTGGGTTACCCCAGGCTTTACAGGCTCCACCAGCTCCTTTTGCCAGCCACTGGGCCAAGCCAAAAGATGTGAGGTGCATTCGATGCCTGTCATGTCCGCTTGAAGGCACACTAGCTAGCTAGCTTCAGGTTTGGTCCAAGGATGGGTAAGGAGTCGTGTGGGAAACGACTCGGAAGCAGCTTTGAATGTGTAACCAGGCGGCTCTGCAGTAGTCAACTACCCATATGGGGCACTGTTCATCTTTGAATTACAGATGAGATTGATGGACAGCTCTTCAGGTTTAGCCCAAGGATGGGTAAGGAGTCATGAGGGAAAGGACTTGCAAGCAGCCTGGAATGTGTAACCAGGCGGCTCTGCAATAATCAACTACCCATATGGGGCACTGTTCATCTTTGAATTACAGAAGCGATCGATGGACAGCTCTTCAGGTTTGGCCCAAGGATGGGTAAGGGGTCGTGTGGGAAACAACTCGGAAGCAGCTTGGAGACTCGTGTTGGACCAGGCGGCTTTGCAGTGGTCAAGTACCCATATGGGGCACTGTTCATCTTTGAATTACATTCGATTGATGGACAGCTGTTAAGGATTGAGCCAAGGATGGGTAAGGGGTCGTGTGGGAAACGACTTGCAAGCAGCTTGAAATGCTATCCAGGAGGCATTGTGATAGACAATTACCTCAGTATTTTCTTTGGGCTATGCATGGCAGAATCCTGCCAGCTCCTTTTGCTAGCCACTGGGCCAAGCCAAAAAAGTTGTCAGTTGCAATTCGATTGTCTGTCATGTCCGCTTGACGACACTAGCTAGCTTCAGGTTTTACCCAAGGATGGGTAAGGGATCGTGTAGGAAATGACTCGAAAGCAGCTTGGAATGTGTAACCAGGCTGCTTGCAAATAGCCAGCTACCAGATGGGGCAATGTTTCTCTTTTAGCTATTTGTATCAGCTTCTAAGCAGCTCCCTCGGCTGGCTATCAGGCAACCCTAAAGCAACCTGGGCCACCTGGAAGCTGACGTGATCAGATTTGTTCCGCTGCTGAATCATTGAGGCTTGTCCCAGTGGCTGGCTCAGGGAGCTGTCAAAAGGCTGCTAGCATAGGTCCTAGGCGCGTCGCAAGTGACGCGGGAAATCGGCGGAGAGTGTTGGCTATCGGAGCGACAGGTGGCACCTTAAACGAGTTCAGCGGACTGAAGCCAGGGTTTATGACAGGGGCCAGTTTAGGCCAGGGTTACTTGCCGACAGACAAACAGACAACGGGGCGACTCTGGGGGCTCTCGCCTCCTAGAAGTGGGGGTTCCACCAAAAAGATTGTATGTGGGATGAACCCGGGATGAACACTCTTTATTTTTTTGGTCTAAGCATGGTAGCTTCCATCCAGCTCCATCAGCCGGTCACTGGGTCGAGCGGAAAGCTTTCAGCTGCATTAGGACGCTTGTCCTACCAGGTTTCTGACACCACAGTATCCTTTGGGGGCTATGCGTAGCAGCTTCTAGGCAGCTCCCTTTCTGCGTCCTTGGGCCAAACCTGAAGCTAGGTAGTGCATCTTAAAGCCAACATGACAGGCATTCCAATGCAGCTGAAAGTTGTAGCATTGACGCAGTGGCTGGTCAATGGAGCTGGCTGGAAGCTGCCATGAGTAGCCCCCAAAAGAAACTGTGTCATACAAACTGGCTTGCTTCAAGTTTGGCTCAAAGATGGGAGAAGGGAGCTGTCTAGAATCTGCTACACGTAGCCCCAAAAAGAAAAAGTGGAGATGGGGGGTCTCGTTTGTGAATAGAGCTGCGTTGTTCGAGTTCTACCTATCTGACAGATGGTCAACAATTTGAATTTATGAAAAAATAAATGAATGTGACATAAGAACCTGGACTTCAACTTGGTTGTATGGCTCCTGCCTTTAAGGCTGTTTGCCGTCTTGCCGGCAGTAACATGACCAATTCAAATCATGGTGTTAGAGTTTGCAGAGCTGTGCCTTTGAACTGAAATGCGTATATCTGGAACAATGCAATCTTATGTTGTAGATTGGATTGTTACATGTTTCTTCAGCCAACTCTGGGTTGCTCACCGTCTTCCAATCCAGTCCCCCCCCGTGCTATACACACGGAAACCAAGGAACCCTAATAAGTAGACTATACAGTTTAAAAAGACTTGTCAGGTCTCGGTCTTACCTTGTGTAGTTTCTGTCCTAAAAGCACGTCTTAACTTGAACATGGTTTTCAATATTTTAGCCAGCAATCTGGCTGCTCGCGCCTTTGTAGTACATAACAATACCAGAAAAATGTACGCGAACATCATTTATTTTATTTTAAATCCCGTTACAACTGAAAAACAAATGTTACGCGCCACCTTGCAAGGTAGGTCTATCATGAGATAATTAGGCACCGCAGTTTTTTTACTCTCATCCCTGAAAGAGGACATTCCAAGTATGGTACGCGTACACAGCATTTTCCTTCTTGTGATCCCGACCTTTCAATCTCCAGGATGCGTATCTGATGGACTTGGTTCTGTAGTAGAAGAAACGATTCTTGAGAATAGGACTTCTCCACTTTTTCCAGTTCGCCCCTGTTTAAGTTTCGAAAATTCTACAACTCCATGTAAATTGGTGGCCAGAGGTCATCCGGAATCTTCAAGAAGTGCAGCATCGTGGTGACGCCAGATCTCCCCAGCAGAAGTCACACTTGCAAGCAAAATTGGTGACTTATTTGCGCATCAAAACATCGCTGGGCAGTCAGACACCATCCCGTGCTTAAACAGTCTTCGCGTTCCTACCATATTGATATCAGCAGTCAAATCAAACACGCAGGGATACGGTGACTCTTAAGCTAGCTCGCTACGCTGTGGTGTCCTTAACATCACATCCTGTGAGTAACTGTATTACACGGATGTAACAATTTCAATTTCAATATCAGCAAGAGCAACATCCCTCACCAAACCAGAGTTAATATCACAATATTTCAAAATGGAATCCCAAATTTAATACTCATTCAACCAGTAACAGTCAAATGCATTGAATACGTGACTGTAGCTAGCTCCGGCCTTATGCTGTGGTGTCCTTTAAAACATCACGTCCTGTGAGTAACTGTAATACACGGATGTAACAAATTTCAATTACAATTTCAATATCCAATATCAGCAAGAAGCAACATCCCTGCATCAAACGCTGAGTTAATATCAAAGTATTTCGCAATGGAATCCCAGAACGTAATCACTAATTCCAACCAGTTATAGTAAAGGCATTAAATTGGGTGGACTAGTGGGATAAGTAGGACGGACCTCGATTTGTAGAGGTTTGATGACTTGAACTGGTTACAATAGCTCAGCCAAGCAATTTAGCTGTTTCTCTGCGTCCTTCGGCAGTAAAAATAATTTTACCGGGGAACTGGAACATGGATTGTTTCTTTATCTTTCTAAGAGATAACAATAAAAAACTGTAAACCTAAAGTATTATGATAACTTGTCCAATTCGCTAACTTTGATAACATCGTAAAATTGATCTATGGATCTATATTGGGTGATTTGGCTTTTCGTAGAGAGCAGGGTAACTACTAAGCGCGCGCGCAGCGTGGTGCCGCGCTACCTTTTTGAGCCCCTCTGCGCGTTTCGCGCAGTTTTTTCAACCCCCTGTGGGCGCAGCGCGCAGTTTTTGCGCTTTTTGTACTAAAAAGCGCTGACCAATTTGACGTTTGTTGCGCTTTAAAGCGGGCTGGACTCAGGGTTGGCAAGAAGTAGTACCCCTGTACTAGAGTCTAGAGAAAAATAAAAAAAGGCGGCTTGTTCACGCCTGGTTCCATGTTTACATTCCCTGCAATATTGTTTTTTACTGGCCGAAAGACGGCGAGCAGCCAAATTGCTGGCTGGAGCCATGTACCAAAGTTCGAGTAGAGACTAGAGAGACCCTCCTGGTTATCTACAAATATTGTATTATTCGGGATTGGGCAAGTCACTTGGCTAATGGGACTTGTCCACAGCGGCAGGCTGCACATACATGGACACACTCCCCCCCATCCCCCACCCACAGGACTGGCACTCATAGCAAGCCATAAAAAAAAAAAAGAAAACAGAAACACGAATTGGCAAGCTGGCTAATGAAGCTGGCTGGAAGCTGCTATGGGAGGTAAATGTCACTCATTGGTGGTTTCCCCCATTGCAAGCAATCGGGCACCACCACCATCATATCAACCACCACATGCATGGCAAGCCCCCCCCAACCCCCAAGGGGTTGGCCCCAGTGCAAGCAATCGGGCTGGCCCCCTCACCTCACGCTTGTAATAAGGCATGCCATTTATTTACTTTAATAGCCCTCATTGGCTTACTACCACTGGAGGGTGATACTCACTAGATCAGCCAATGGGTGACCCAGCTGCAGGCTGCACTAAAAGGAGTACAGGAGGGGTCTCCTTGAACACCACGGCCCCTACCCAAGGCGTTATCATTTTTTTTGTGTGTGCAATGAGTTGAGATAGGCATAACCAGGTGGCGACATCAAATATAACCTCACTCGAGTCAGTTTAAAGCGGTGCTTGTATTCCCCAATGGAAATAATGCCTACTGTGCGATGTGGAAGTTTCTCCAGGCATTATGCATTTCTTCACCCTCACGGCAAAGCCCAGTTTGAACGGACACTCGGTGAGGCCAGTTCCAGCAAGGCTCGTCGCTTCCTGGAGGGCCGATCAGACCCAGTCCCACTGGGATGAGTCAACAGTAGTTATAGTATGTTCACCTGCTAGGGAGTAGGGTGTTGTGTGTGGGGGGGGGGTCATGGGTGGGGTGGGGGTGGGGTGGTGTGTGTGGGGGGGGTCAGGGGGTGCGGGGTGGGGGTGGTGGTGTGTGTGTGGGGGTCAAGGGGTGCGGGGTGGGGGGTGGTGGTGGTGGGGGGGGGGGCATGGGGTGCGGGGTGGGGGGGGTGGTGTGTGTGTGTGGTGGGGGTCATGGGGTGCGGGGTGGGGGTGGTGGTGTGTTGGTGTTGGGGGGGGGGTTCAATGGGGTGCGGTGGGGGTGGTGGTGTGTGTGCGTGGGGGGGGTCATGGGTGCGGGGTGATGGGTGGTGGTGTGTGGGGTGGGGGGTCATGGGGTTGCGGGGTGGGGGGTGGTGGTGTGGGTGGTGTGGGGGGTCATGGGTGCCCCGGTGTGTGTGTGTGGGGGGGTCATGGGGTGGCGGTGTGTGTGTGTGTGTGGGGGGGGGGGGG
>CM039462.1:11269368-11379059 GCA_022414725.1 Microglena sp. YARC | reverse complement strand
CCAATAATCCCCCCAACCCTCACCTGACACACAGCCCCCATAGTGAAAGGAATAGGCTACACAATCGCCGCCTCTTTCACGACTAGATTGGCGCTAACATCCTTTATAAGGTGTTCCTTCTCAACTGGCTTTCAGGGCTAACAAGCACTGAGGGTCACATGGTGGAACCCATGGGGTATGGATCAGATAGAAATGACAAACCACGGCAAGTCAGCCCCCCCCCCACCCCCCCCACACATTCGCCACACACACACGATCCAACACAACAGACCACACCCAGACAATAACCCACCCCCCAGCCCCCCAACCCAGCCTCCTCCAATCCGAGACACAACACACACAGATCACCATCCAACACAATAACCCGCCTTCCCCCACCACCCCACCTACAATCCTACACACACAACACACATCCACACCACGTATACGGACTGCCCACTCAACCACCACACCCTCTCCCACATCACTCTACACAAAACACAGATCCACACCGCACAATACCCCACCCCACGCCCCTAACAGTCACCACACACTCAACCGTTGCCACACATGTCACACTGACAGCTACAAAAACACAGATCCACCACATACCGCACCCCCCTCCCCACCCCACATCTCATCACACAACACAACACACAGATCCACACCCGACTATAACTCACCCGCCCGGGGTACTAGGCCCCACCCACCCTCCACACCAACAATCCACACACACCGACAAACCCAGATGCACACAACCTCACAATTAACGCCTCCTCACCCCCCCAACTAACCATACAAACACAAACACACACGAAACCACTGTGCAATCCACTGCTCACATTCACGAGCGAGATTGCAGTGATGGTTCCATCTTCGATCATGACCAAAAGCGAGGGGATGGGCTAAAAATTGCAAGTTTAGAGAGAGGAGTTTTGGAATTCACAAAGACACGAGAGAATATACGACCCACAAGGGAGCTGAAGGATGTGGAAGGAGGAGGGCACCGGCGACCCGCGAAAGTCCACGCACGCTCCACACACACAGGAAGCGACATACCACGGAAGAACGAGAACGGAAGAGCGGAAGCGACGATGTTTAGAAAGAGGCTAGAGGGGGAGCGGATAGTGGAAGGAGGCGGAAAGCGATGAGAACGACGAAATTCTAGGGAGCATCACGACACGGCAGAATAACCTGCGCCCACGGCACCAGCTACACGCGCCCCCCACCAACAGAGATCCACAAAAGCACGATATGAATCAGCAAAAGATCCACACCCACAATACCCCCCACACACACCGCCGCCGCCGACCACCCCTATCAGTCGACCACAACATCACAGAGAACACAAACGCAGAGCAGAAGGCTAAGCAACACATAATTGATGACTCACGAAGCGAACGGCGGAAGGGGATGCAAGCTCACGAGCGGAAGGCAGCGGCGAGAATCGGAAAGAGACTAAGAGGCGGAGGGAGCTACCCAGCATCCACTACAGAGACCGGACACAAACACACCAGAGCAAAGATTGCCGACAGCCGCACATCAATAACGCCCCACCTCCCCACCCACCCCACATCTCCACACACAAACGAGCACAGATCCCACCACAATAACACCCCCCCCACCCCCACCCCCCCACTCACACACGTGCACACACCAAACATCACAGAATCCACACCGAGCACTAATAACCCCGCACGCCCACCGCCACGATCTACACACATCCACACACACAAACAAACAGATCACACCCACAATAACCCCACACCCCCACCTCACGCCACCACAATCTCACAGCAGAGGAGGAGCAGACAAAGCTGACCACAGAGAGTCGAGCATAACACACACAGAAAACCCTCCGGATACCCATCGCCACCACCACCCCCACATCCCACATAGCTACAAACAACTACAGATCCACACACAAACAAATAACACGCACCGTTCCCTGCACACCAGACACCAGCAACACACAAACAGCACACGAGTCCACACACGGAGCAAGTGAACACGCCCCACGCACCCCGCACAATCCACACACACAACACACAAGATCCCCCACCACCAATAGCCACACCCCCAGCGCAAGGCCAGAACAGGACACAGTCACGCAGACGCATCACAAACAACCAGCAGATCCAACCACAAATCACCCGCACCGGCCCCCACCACGATCTACAAACATCCACACACAGACTAGATTCAGATGGAGAGGGGGTCGGAGCAGTCTGGGTTCATCACACATTCCACGTAAATCCCCCCATCAGATAACCGCGAGCAGAACCAGTGGAAACAACCAGTGACACACAACCAGCCGCCAGTTAAAGAGTTAGAATAGGCACGGAACTGCCCTCTGCTGTTCTATGCACCGCTAACTAAGCCCGCACGACTCTCACATAAAAGTGGTTCCCTAGCATCATGCGTAACACGTCTTGCGCGAACCCCACGCCCCCCCCCCCCCCCTTCCACCCTACCAAACATATGGCAAGTCCCCCATTCAGGACCGACCGCCCACGTACCGCTGCCCCATAATACACCTCACTCAACAGCACACACATGATAATCCCCCAACGCCAGAAGAGAGATTCTCACCATGAACACACAGCCATGTAAATGATCAGCACAGCACCTCTAAATATGAGTTGTGGGCTGCATAGCTCTTGGACGGTCACAATCACAGCTTCCTCTCTTGCCCCCTGCTGCCCCACACCTCACCGAAGGCCCCCCACTACACATGAATTCTCCAACCCAACCATGCACAACAGCAGCCCATGTAACATGAATTAGGATGGCCGACGCCCTCTGTTGTCCTGCTGCTCTGGACGTCAGAGTACACTTCCCTCTCCTTGCCCCCCCACCCACCCACCCCCCACCCACATAAACCCCCAAGCCCTCACCTGACACACAGCCCATGTAAAGATAGGGCACGACGCCCTCTGTTGCGCTGCATGCTCCTTGGATGTTCAATAGGGGTCCCGTCTTGAATGGGTCTGCCAGTCTTGTGCACTTGAGGCAGATGGTGCTCACTTGCATGGATATGCAAGATGTCGTTGAATGGTTGAAGCACGAGGCACCTGCCAGGCTGCTAGAGGACATATTTTTAGTACTTTATATAAATGTGTTGTGTAATAAGGATGTGGTGGTGTGGTATTATTCATATGTTGTGATAAGTATGTGTGTTTGAGTGGTGGTTTTGTGTGGCGTGGGCTGCCCAGTTCTAATAGGCATAGGGCACAGGGACGCCACTTGCTGGAAAGGTGGGCGATACAGTACTTGCGGGGTGGGGGTGGAGCATGGCTGGGGATGGGGTTGGAGTGGTATGGAGGGGGAATTGTGAGAGTGGGGCTGGCGGTGGAGTGCTGGTGGGTGGGGTGGGGTAGGTTTGGGGTGGGCGGTGGACAAGGTGGGTTGGGTGGCTGGTGGGTGGGGTGGGGTAGTTGGGGTGGGCTGGTGGGTGGTGTGTGGGTGGGGTGGGGTAAGGTTGGGGAGGGGAGTGATCATGGAGTGGCGTGGGGAGGGGGGGGTGTGGGTATTCGGGGGTGGGGATGACGGCTGGGTGGGGTGAGGTGGTTGTGGCTGGCTGGGGTAGGCAAATTGTGAGGTGGGATGGACAATGGGTGGGTGGGAGGGTGGGGTAGGTTGGGGGTGGGGGTGGACCATGGTGGTGGGTGGGGTGTGTGGTGTTGGGTAGTTGGGGTTTGGGGGTGACATTGGTGGGTGTGGTGGGGTGGGGTGGGTAGGTCCAGGGGTGGGGGTGGACATGGTGGGTGGTGGTAGGAGCTAAGGTCACGGACGGTATAGGGAACGGTGATGTTGCCTAAGTCATGATGCTATCAATATGCTAACATGTCATCAAAATGACAATCAATTTTTATGCCGGCAGTCTGGGACTAGGAATGGTAGGTAAAACCGTTATAACACAATGTCATCATACGATATCATACTGACTCGCCTTTAACATCAATGATACTGGTCAACATAAAAAGAATGCCCTTCCATAACGATATCAGGGAATGCCTTGCAAACTCTCTCGAGCCCCCCCCCCCCCCCCCCCCCCCCCCCTTCCCCCCCCCCCCCCACCCTCACCCCCGTGGCCCGCCACCAAGGTCAGCCCCCAACTCACTGATCTAAAGTGTGTGTCAAATGCACTGCCGCTCGGGGCGCGTTGCAGCCTTCACCCTGTTCAAACACCTCATTGCCCAACACTCCCAAACCCCCCTACCCCACCATAGCAGCCCCAACTCTCTCTCTCTCTGAAGTTTTGGTGTCTAAATGCACTACCGTGCTTAAGGCGCTTGCAGCCGTTCACCCTTGCCAAGCACATCATGCCCAGCACTCCACACACCACTACCCCACATAACCACCACCACCCACATCACACCGTCCCAGCCACAACATTCAACCCCCCTAGAACAGCCCCAACGATGTGCTCCAAACTCACTCGCTCTGAAGTTGGTGTCAAATTAGTGCCGCTAAGGCACCTTGCATGCCTTCACCCCCTCCAACACCCACCTTAATCACACCATCCTCCATCCACAATAACACACAACACATCCCACCCACGTGCTCCACCAAAGCAAACACCAACTCACTCCCCTCTGAAGTTGGTGGTCAAAATGACCACTGCCACCAGGGCTCGCTTGGCAGCCTTTCACCCTCTCTCATACACACACCCCACTACTCCATCCCGCCTTACCCCACACTCTCCCACCACTCCACCCTAGCTATCCACACACAGCACACACACACAAACACACTCAACCCTCCTGCCCCACAATGTGCTCCCAACTCACTCCCTCTATGAAGCTGGTGTCAAACGCACTGCTCGTGCTGCCTTGGGCACTTGCAAGCCTTCACCCCCTCAACACGCCCCCACCCCACTACCCCCTCCCCCCCTCCCCCGTGACCCCACCATAGCATCCCAAACTCACTTGCTCTGAAGTTGGTGTCAAATGCACTGCCGCTTAAAACACGTTGCAGCTTCACCCTCTCAAGCACCTCATTGCAATAATACACACACACCCCACCCATCCACACACACACCCTGCCCCACCAAAGCAGCCCCAAACTTACTCGCTCTGACGTTGGGTGTCAACATGCACTGCCGCTTAAAACACTTGCAGCCTTCCACCCCCTCCAACCGCGCCCCGCCCCACTCCCCGTGCCCCCACCAAAGCAGCCCCAACTCACTTGCTCTGACGTTGTGTGTCAAATGCACTGCCGTTTAAAACACTTGCAGCCTTCCCCACTCCAACCCGCCCCCCCCACTCCCCGTGCCCCACCAAAGCAGCCCCAACTCACTTGCTCCTGACGTTGGTGTCAAATGCACTTGCGCTTAAAACACTTGCAGCCTTCACCCCTCCAATACGCCCCCCCCCCCCCCCCCTCACACACACACACACACCGTGCCCTCCACCAAAAGCAGCCCAAACTCACTTGCTCTGACGTTGGTGTCAAATGCACTGCCCGCTTAAGGCACTTGCAGCCTTCACCCCCACCCCACCCCACCACCACCATAGCAGCCCAACTCACTTGCTCCAAGTTGGTGTCAATGCACTGCGCTTGGGGCGGCTTGCAGCCTTCACCCTCTCAAACACCGCATTGCCCAAAAACACTCCACACACACTACCCACAAACCAACCACCACCACCCCACATCACCACCCAGGCCCACACATTCAACCCCCCCAGCCCTACCAGATGTGCTCCAAAGTCCTCGCTATGAAGTTGGTGTCCAATGCACTGCCGCTTAAAACACGTTGCAGCCTTCATCCCATCCAAACAGCCCCCCCCTTACTACGCCCGCCCCCCCCCCCCCCAATATGCCCCCACCACCACACACACACACACAACCCACCACCACCATAGCAAGCCCCAACTCACTCGCTCTGAAGTTGGTGTCAAATGCAGTTCCGCTCGAGGCGCTTGCAGCCTTCACCTTCTCAAACACCTCATTGCCCAACACTGAAAAGAGTCCGTTAGATCCGACCAGAGCCAGATCACTGATCCCCGTGTCCTGGAAGGTTCTAGAAGAGCCGGGTAGAATGCACATGGAAGCTACTTGTCGGGGGAGGGGGTCAGCAGCCACCATCTGCATGGATACAAATCAACAACGTTAAAAAGCCCTTGTATATTATATTTATATTTGGGTATGCATTTATATAGGCCGTAGAACCGACCAGAGCCAGATCACTGATCCCCGTGTCGTTGGAAGGGTTCTAGAAGAGCCGGGTAGAATGCACATGGAAGCTACGTTGTCGGGGGAGGGGGTCAGCCCAGCCACCAATCTGTATGGATACAATGACAACGTTGAAAAAGCCTTGTGATATTTATATTCCAAATATATTTGGGTGCATTATATAGGCCGTTAGAACCGACCAGAGCCAGATCACTGATCCCCGTGTCTTGGAAGGTTCTAGAAGAGCCGGGTAGAATGCACATGGAAGCTACTTGTCGGGGGAGGGGGTCAGCAGCCACCATCAGCATGGATACAATGACAACGTTAAAAGCCCTTGTATATTTATATTTATAGGTGCATTATATAGGCCGTTAGAACCGACCAGAGCCAGATCACTGATGCCCGTGTCCTCGAAGGTTCTAGAAGACCCTGGCAGAATGCACATGGAAGCTACTTGTCGAGGGAGGGGGTCAGCAGCCACCATCTGCACGTTATAAATAAAATGTGTATTTTGACGTGCACTTCACAAGGGTGGGGGTCAGCAGCCACCACCTGCAAGGATACAATCACAAGGTCAAACGGTTGTATGTTGACGTGCACTACACAAGGGTGGGGGTCAGCAGCCACCACCTGCAAATTAAGAATGTAAAGGTCAAGTTCTCTATTAAAAGGTGTATAGTTAGTTGCACTATATGAGGGAGGGGGTCAGCAGCCACCATCTGCAAGGTGGTCCGATGATTGGTGATTTTTCAGAAGATGGTATAGTCTGAGGTTAGTCTGAGATTAGTAAATTTTCTAAAAAAGGATAATAAAATAATAAAATAATATTATAAAAATAAATAATACAATCAGATAAAAATCATATTAAAATAATAAAAAGTGCATTATCCCCAAAACGCCCTAATTCGGGATAAGAGTATGGGAGAGAGCTGTACACACTCCAAAATGCTGTGAATTGAATTCTGAGTAGATTGCGTTTCTAGTGAAGGTTTCAGCTAGACCCGCAGCATGTTGTGTTCCATGGGCATTCAGTCGCACGCAGCCCAGGCCGGCAGGCAGTTGGCAGTACACGTGATGTACGGAATATTCTGGGACAAATACAATCCGCGTCAAATATAAGGTCGCGCGAGCTATCGCGAATCAAGTTTCCGCGGGAAGAAAGGCTTATCTAACCCCTACCGCAAGAGAGAGGCTGCTCTTCAGCCTCGGCTTCTGAGTGAACTGCAATAGAAATTCCACCTGCCACCTTGGCCTAACCAGCATTCCACCTGCCATTTTGACCTATACCTGGGAAATATCCCAAATCAAAATCTAACTTCAGATGTGGATGTTTACTGAGAAGAAACGGTTTGACTTCATCTGGTTCCAAAACCCTGAGCATACCCAAATCCAAGTATTTATATGTTGAGCTGATGTGATTAAGCAACTTTGTAGAATTTGTTGGTTTTCACTGGACTGTAGTCCATGGGTCCCAAAAGGCCAACAATTAGGCACTTATGGAGCTACTGTTATGATAATAATAAATTGTGTTTAAATAAGAATAAAATAATTACACACTATCTCCATAGGTGCGTAAGTCCGAAAACGCCCGAAGTCGATACAAGAATATGATACAGAGCCGTACATGACCCAAACTGCTCGGAATCGAATTCTGTCTAGCTCATATTGTTCGCGAAGGTGTCAGCTATGCGCGCAGCTGCTTTTCGTCTGCGTTCACATCTGGTCGCCGAGCAGCCTTGTTCGCAGGCCGGTGGCAGCCACATCAGATGGTGCCGATAATTAGTGATACAAAAATCCACTTCGCGTCATATACGAGGCGGCGCGAGCTATTCCGAAGAAAGGTGCCTCGGGAAGAAAAGCTTATCGAACCCCTGTTATAAGGTCGGAGGCTGCGCTTCAGCCTTGGCCTAGGAATCTACTGAAATAGCTGTACATCTCAAGATTTTACCACCCAGTGGCCTACCACACCATGGCTCAGGATTAGGGTGTGTTTTCAATGATCTACTCCAAAACAAAAACTGAGTTCAGAAGTGGATGTTTGAAGACAAATAAAAAATAGTTTGTTTTTTGAATTTATTTTCAAAAATATTTGAAAAATTTGAATTTTCAATTTTCAAAAAAAAAAAAAAGTTGTTCTCTACGCTATATTTCAAGATAGAGCAAACCTGAGGCCCAAAATGTTTCAATTTAGGCTGTGCAGCTCTGACCTAGGCTTAGGACACCCACAAAATGTAAATAATCAGTGTTTTTGGGGTCCGTACTCAACTATACTGCCTGTGTACTGCCTTCCAAGACCTTCTGTAATAACTACTGGCAGGGAAAGACGTTACACAACATTTGTACCCAGTGTTCTTTTTGAATGGCTTGTTTCGGTCGCGATAGGCTCCGTATCACTTCATGCGTAAAACCCGTATCGACTTAGGGAACCCCATAGTAACAAATTAGCATGTTTCACATGACCTGGTTCCCACCATTTGAGAAAACACAAATCCGAGTATTGTATGGTACAAGGTCAACGTTGTATGCTGAACTGATGTGGTTGGGCAACTTATTGGCAACAATTGTTTTTGTTTTGACTTCAGGGCATAGGCTCAATCCATCTGTATCACTCAGGGTCTGACTTAGGCACCTATGGAGATAGTGTTAAAATAATAATAATAATAAGTATAATAATAATAATAATAATAAATAATAATAATGATAATACTAATACTAAATACATATACACACCCCTCACCTCATCGTGGTGTTTCATGTGTGCCATCTAGGCCACAGCTTCTCAGCACATGGTAGGGCCCCCACGTTGCCATACCCATCTGCAGCAGAAACACTCCCATCGTCGGCACACATCAAAATGGTAATAAATAAAGATAACAATTATAATACAATAGTGGGGAAAACAATAGTGTTCAAATAAAAATAAAATAGTATTAACATAATAACACAATAATAATATATGTACCCCTCACATCAACGTGTGCCATCAAGGCACACATCAAAATATACTACTACTACTTCTACTACTACTACTAATAATATCAATAATAATATATAGACATACCCCTCACCTCAACGCGTGTTTCATGTGTGCCATCAAGGCTCAGCTTCCTAGACACATGGTAGGCCCCCACGCTGCCATACCCATCCGCAGCGAAAAACACCCCGATGATCTCACGCCCTCCCTGCCTGGAGCCCGAGTAGAATGCTCCCTCAACCCGGTCCTGACACACAACATGCATCGCTGCGTGCCGCGTCGCTGTCCAAGCCAACTTCACCAACCACCCGGTGGTTGGGGAGATGGTGTAAACCACAAGCTTGTGGCCAACACTGACGATCAGGGTTTTGCTGTCCATCGCCGCCTGTTATCGCTGTGTACCGGGTCTGGCTGGCGCTTTCGGAGGACCATGCGCACGCGCCAGGGGCGCAGGACGCACGGGCTTGTGGCGGCGAGGGCGCTCAGATTCCCATTGGGAGGTGACAAATGCCACACTCAGGCTCGAGCAGGGGAGGCTGGTGGTGGCGGCGGCGGGGGTGGGGGTGAGGCGCGGGGGGAGGGGACTAGGGGCGGGCACGCGATCTCGGTAGAAGCGGAGGACGCTGATCTGCCCCTTGGCACCATCGGAGCCGTATAGACGTGAGCCCACGACAACGTATGCGCTTTCGGCTGGGCGGGGTGGCAACTCGTAGGCAGAGGATGCTGATGGGCTGCTAGAAGCAGGGGGGGTGCGGGCTGAAGGGGTTAGGTGGGTGGGGTTAGGTCGGGTGGTGGTGGGAGTGTGGGGGGGGGCGAAGGTGAGGTAGGGTGCATGTGGGGTGGCATTTCGTACGCAGAGGATGCCGATGGGCTGCTGGAAGCAGGGGGTGGGGTGAGGGGGTGAAAGGAGGGTAAGGTGAGTAGGGTGCATGGGGGGGGGGTAGGGGGGGGGGGGGAGGGTGGGGGTGAGGTTATGGTGCATGGGGTGGCAATTTGAAGGCAGAGGATACCGATGGCTGCTGGAAGTAGGGTTTGTGGGGTGAGAGGGGTTTTGTGGGGTGGTGGGTGTGGGGGTGTGTGGGGGGGGGGGATAAGGGTGAGGTAGGGTGCAATGTGGCGGCATTTTGTACGCAGAGGATGCGATGGGCTTGCTGAGGCAGGGGGGGGGGGCGGTGGGGTGCGACAGGGTGGAGGGGGGGTGGTGAGGGGGTGGGGGTGAGGTAGGGTGCATGTGGTGGCATCTTGTACGCAGAGGATGCCGATGGGCTGCTGGAAGCAGGGGGTGGGGTTGAAGTGGGTGAGGGAGGGGGCCGGGGGTGTGGGGTTGTGGGATGTTAGGGTGAGGTAGGGTGCATGTGGTGGAATAGGGGGATGGTGGAAGAGGGGGGTGGTGGTGGGTGGGGTGGTGGTGGTGGATGCATGGGGTGAGGTGGGGTTGGGTGGTGGGGGTGAGGGTGGGGTGTGGTGTGAGGGTGGGTGAGGTGTGTAGGGTGGTGGGGGTGAGGGTGGGGTGTGGTGAGGGGTGGGGGGTGAGGGTGGGGTGAGGTGGTTGTAGGGTGGTGGGGGTGAGGGGTGATGGGGGGTGAGGGTGAGGTAGGGGGTGCATGTGTGGCAACTCGTACGCAGAGGTTATACACTACACTCACCTAATACACGATTTTTTGTCATTTATTTATTTCACCACTTAACAGAGACTCCATTTTTCATTTTTTTATTTGCTCTTTATTTATTCATTTTGTTATTTATGTTTAAATTTATTTCACCCACCTAAACAAGGACTTTGTTATTTATGTATTTAATGTATTTTTTTCACTCACCTAACAAAGGAATTGTTATTTATGTATTTTATTGAATTCACTTATTTATTTTATTACTTATTTATTTCACTCACTTAATAGAGGAATTTTTTGTAACTTATTTATTTCACTCACCTAACAGAGGACTTCAATTGTACATTTTATTTTTTATTTAATTCACTCACCTAACAGAGGACTTGTAATTTATGTATTTATTTTATGTATGGATTAATTAATTTATTTTGTTATTTGTTTATTCCACTCGCCTAACGAAGGACTTGTTATTTATTCATTTTGATATATGTTTATTCCACTCACCTAACGGCGGGCTTTTCCTTCTTTTCACTCACCTAACAGGGGACTTGTTATTTACTGATTTGATTTATTACCTAATTATTTATTTCACTCATCTAACGGAGGACTTGATATTTATTTATTTATTTTAGTTACGGTATTCATGTATTCATTTACTTATTTTATGTATTTATTTTGTTATTTATTTCTTTATTTCACTCGCCTAACGGAGGACTTGTTATTTATTCATTTATTTATTTATTTTAGTTACGGTATTCATGTATTCATTTACTTATTTTATGTATTTATTATGTTATGTTATTTATTTATTTCACTCACCTAACGGAGGACTTGTTATTTATTTATTTATTTCAGTACGGTATGTCATTATTCATTTACTTATTTTATGTATTTATTTTGCTATTTATTTATTTATTCACTCGCCTAACGGAGAGACTTGTTATATATTATTTATTTATTTTAGTTATTCTCAGTATTCATTTACTTTCTTATGTGTTTATTTTGCTATTTATTTATTTATTTCACTCACCTAACAGAAGACTTGCTCTTTCCAGGATCAGAGCTCTTGCTGAGACCCCCTCCGACGCAAGACATGCTAGCTTGGATGCCCTTCCGATGGAAGAGCTTGCGCCGTTAACCTCCATAGCCTGTGTTGTTTGTGTGTGTGTGTGTGTGTGTGTGTGTGTGTGAGAGTGTGTGAGTGTGTGTACGTGCCCCCAGGCTCAGAGCTCTTGCTGACCCCCCCCTCGGACGCAAGACATGCTAGCCTTGGATGCCCTCCGAGGAAGAGCTTCGCGCCATTAACTCTCCCATAGCCTCGTGTGTTTTGCGTTGTGTGTGTGTGTGTGTGTGTTCGTGAGTGTGTGTCTGTGCCCCCAGGCTCAGGAGCTCTTGCTGAGACTCCCTCCGACGCAAACATGCTAGGTTTTCCTACCCTATCCGAGGAAGAGCTCGCGCATTTAACTCTCCATGCCTGTGTGTTTGTGTGTTGTGTGTGTTGTCTGTGTGTGTGTGGTATATGTGTGTGTGTGTCTGTGTGTGTGCACTCACCATTGGAGTGCTCCAACGTTTTCCATTTGGAGTGCTCCAACATGTGTGTGCGGTCGTGGTCTTTTTTTCTTACGCCATTGACCTCCATGGCGTCCGTGTGTGTGCGTGTCAGATCAGAGTGTCGCGTTTGAGTGGTTCAACAAGGGGAGTCCCACATTGGGTGGCTTGGGGCCCAGGGAGTGCCCCTTCCACCCCCCCCGCCCCACCCCCCCTCCTACCCTCCAACCCACACACACACACCACCAAAAGTAAAATTGATGGTCTATTTGATGATGATGTAGGTTGTGATGGAATTTGCAAGGCCCAAGCACGGATCAGAGTATCGCTCTCCAGTGGTTCCACAAGTGAAGTCCACGCACATTGTGGTGGCTTTGGGCCCAGGGTGTACCCGCTTCCAGGCCTACCCCCCCCCCCCCCCCACTCCGCCCCCCCCCCACCCCACACACACACACAGGGGCTATACGCGTGTATGAGTACGCCTTTTCCCGGCGGAGGCTTTTCCCGCCGCCCCTACCGAATATTCCGGGCCCTAGTGGCGTGCCATTTGTGAACCTCTAAGACGCGTTCAAAACGAGTCCGCAGCATTTTTTGTTTGTTCGATTATGTCAGTGCGAGATGCTGTAGGATATCAGGATGCTGTCGAAAGCAAAATAATGGTCTTGGGCCTTGCCTTGTGTCTTCTCTAAGCAGTACCCTACGCGAAGCTGAAATCAGGTCAACAACCCCAACTGCGCTCAAGCGCGCTGGCTAACACTCTTTCGATCCTGTAATAGCTAGCAGCGCATGCAGTTTATCTACGGTCGCTGGACGCGGCGCCTTCTTCGCTGGGGTTCGGCGCTGCACTCGGTCACATCTTGAAGATGTGGGAATTGGCCTGGGCACAACATTCAGCTGGCAACGCGCGTGCACCATTCGCAATCGCCTGGTGACGGAAACTGACCTACATTTGCAAAGGACGCAGATTTATTGTGTTCAACGTGGCTTTGTTTCCTGCCCGATGGGGAAATACTCCTCTGTCCTGCTCCAGTTTTGCTGGTTTCGGGTTCGAAAATGCAACGCCAAATCTCTGTTCCGTCGGGTATCAGGACAAACGCGCCTAGCTTCAAGGACGGCACTGGGCAGCATTCACACCTCCTACATGGCTATCAGAGGGCAAGTGTAACAAGTGCAAGAAAGTGTACCAGGAACACGTGCGAAGACCTGGTGTCGAAGCTGCCCGACTCCATTCGGCAAGAGTTGCTGCCTATGTACAGGACCGAGAAGAGCGGTCTGCCCCTCAGATGGTCGACTTGATGACTAACCTCGTCCCACAGGTGTGTGCTGTTTTGCCAGGGATGTGACGAAGGTGGGCTGCTGCTTGCTGCCCATGCATGGGGTGGGGGAATGATGGGGCTGCTGCTGCCATGCATGGGGTGGGGGAATGTGCTTGGCTGCTGCTGCTGCCATGCATGGAGTGGGGGAGCTGCCATCAATGGGGTGTATGCAGGTGTGGGGAGCTGCAGTTTCAGACTTTCATTCCATGATTGCAATGCTTAACCATTTCCCAAACTCCTTTTCTTGTTGCAGGGATTGACGTTCTCAAGCTTCTGCCACTGCACTTCAACTCCTGGCTGCACACTGCGCACGCCCGCCTTCCAACTTAGTTTTACCGACAAACAGATTGAGGCTAGGGCTGCCCAGCCTTCCAGCTCCAATGGTGCGGCAGCAAATCATTGTTTGGGCCTCTCCTAACCCCCACCTGTTGTTGCCTACTACTCCCCTGGATGAATCCAACAGCCAGCTGCTGCCCCAACTACGCTATCAGAGGTCTTCATCAAGGCTATCCAGCCTAAGAATTGAGAGCACCACTTTGTTTTGCAGGCCACCTTTGCCACCACGTAGCAGAAAGGCAGATGCCAATTTCAAGCTTGATGGACTGGGCATGACCACACTGATGAGTGGCGAGGCTTAATCATGGGCACTGTGTTGGGAACCAGCTCCTTGCGGGATTTGGCTGCTGGTCTAACTGCCATGGGCCTCAAGAGCCAGGCTCTGGGAAAGGAAGTGGCAGTGTTCTATGTGGACAACCCTTTCCATACATACAAGTTTGCTCCAGGCATGCGTTCCCCACCCTGGCAAAGGCCTCTTCACTGGTGACTGTGGAGTCAGATGGGACATGTACCATGGTAATCAATGTTATGAGGGACAGCTGCAGGGGCAACCATCTCCCTGATCAAAGAAGCTTTTGAGGAGCTAGTGGGACAAGCTGACATGGGTGGTACGACCAATTGGAGGTCATGTGGGAAGGAAGTTTATCCTCCCCGCTCATGTGCTGTCCAAAGCCTTCCAACAATGGGCAAACAAGTGGAGCACACACGGGCTGGATCACTGCACAAGGCTCCATAATCTTCTCCGTTGACAACCTACCGCTTTGTTTGACACGTTTTCCAAGGCGATCATGTTGTGGTTCTTCTCTGACCCATGAAATTGAGCAAAAGCTTGATGGCAGCTACCTCCCGATGGAGATGTATATTTGAAGCCAAAGGTGGTTCCGATGCCCCTGAGCTGCTCTCTTGTAAGAACACCTCCCTCGTGGAGTCCAGCACAGCAACAGCAACCGCATGAGTCGCTCTGCTGGATGTGAACGTACCAATGACGACCTGAGGGAGACACTGGTGGAGATTGAAGATTCCCGCTGGGACAGGAACAGGCTGGCCCGGATCAACGGTTGGGGCTTCCCTATTCCAGGACATGGGCCTGATGCAGGAGATCAACAAGCTGCACGTTGACTTTGGGATTGCAGCAGGAAATCACGCCTGCAAGTGGTAGCCAGCCGGCTGTGCTCAATGCCTTACCCTACCCGGACATTCCTCCCCACAGCACCAGCAACCCCTATGTGATGGCACTGATGAAGGCTGCATGTACCATGTATGCATGGGATCAACATGCGTGGTGCTCGATGTGCGGCTGAAGTGGTCTCCTATAAGGAAGAGGCGGGTAGCATCTGATAGGGCTGTTGTGGAGATGAGAAGCAGATGCAGAAGGAAGATGGAGGGCGCAATCAAGGCTGGCAAGTTTGTCATGCCCGATCCCACACCTTTGCCTGTCATGACCACCGTACCCACAAGTGGCTCTTTGCTGCCCCTCATCACCACGAGCAGCCCAGCAGTCTACCACAGCGAGTGGATTACCTTAGCTCTGACTTTATGGCGGTGATCAATGCACAAGAGGGTAGCGAGAAAACACATGACTGCGAAGCGCGAGGAGTCTGATGAGGTTGAGGAGCATGAGGAGGAGGAAGCTGCTGCCTGCATTTAGTGGGCATGCAAAACCAGAGTGCAGAGGATGCTGCATGCACACCAAGCAGCAAACTTTCCATCATCCCAAACCTCACCCAAGTCCAGCATGAGGAGGTCTGGCAGGAAACCAGAGTGCAGAGGATGCTGCCATGCACACCAAGTCAGCAAACTCCCATCACCCCAAACCTCACCCCCTTTCCGGTGGGTGGAGGGCAGCAGAAGTCTCAACGGATCTGTGCAAGTCGAGCACCGTTCACCTTGCACAGCAGGGGAAGCAGCAGAAGAGCCTCCAAGTTTGTTTCGCGATGGTGGAATCACAAAGATCGTGCCGACAGACCGGCCATCAGTTACCCAGGCTGAGAAAGTATTGTGGGCGGAATTGTTGCCCCAGTGCACAAGGAATGGGAAGACAGATTTCAGAGCCCTTGCGGGATGCCTTCAACCAGAGGTTTGCCCAGCTCTTCCAAGCTGGTGCACCAGATGTCCCTGATGATAAGATGCTGTACAGCAAGGAGTGTCACGCATCTGCGATCATACTTCAACACGCAGCAGCACCATGCTTTCAGAGCCAATGACAGCCACAGGTTCAACCGAGGTGTAGCTGCAATGCCTGGTTGCTGCCCAGCGTGGCCTTGTCCCCAGAGACTGAACCAGCCCAGCTTGCCAACCTGAGTGTGTCGAACCTTTAGCCTTGAGCTTGGAGCTTCCCAGCCTGACCTTGCGTCTACAGCTGCACAGCCTGCCCTTGAGATTGGAGCTGCCCAGCATAGCCTTGAGTCTGAAAGCTCCCCAGCTTGGCCATGGGCATTGGAGATGCCCAGCATAGCCTTCAGTCAACAGCTGCCAGCAAGGCCTTGAGATTGAAGCTGCCCAGCTTGCCCTGCCATTGGAGCTGCCCAGCCTGACCATTGTGTATGGACAGCAAAGCATGCTGAGGTTCTGTGCCCAATGGCAAGCAAAAGCAGAAGACAGCTCATGCGGACCGCTTCACCTAGTGTTGTCGCCTCAGCTACTGCAGTTTGCTACAGTAGTGCCTGGAAACTATCTCACAGGAGCAGGCTGTTGGGGAGAGACCTTCAGCCAACCAGCACCAGACAGCTCCAGCTCCCAGCTTCAGCCAACCAGGCAACAGACAGCTCCCAGCTCCAAGCCCCCAGCTTCAGCCAACCAGCAACAGAACAGCTCCAAGCTCCAAGCCCCCATCTCAGCTAAGCAGCATCAGACACGCTCCCAGCTCCAAGCCCAGCTTCAGCAAATCAGCAACAGCACAACCCTGTCACCAAGAAGTCCTACATGGTGCAAACAGTTGTGCCCTGCCTCGGCCACAAGTTGTTTGCTGAAGGCAGAGCACCCGAAAACTGGCTGTCCTTATAAAGGACAAGATGCTGAGGAGGCTAAAGTCACACCATGAAAGTCAGTGTCTTGGCCTGTGGGTACACAAGTGGACCTGAAAGCAATACTTGAGGATGATCAGCAGAGACAAGGCGCATCAGAAGGAGTGGAACCAGCTGGAGATGACTGATGCTGCAAAGCAACTGTTGAAAATGTAGCTCACCTGAACTACCAGCCCAGCCCTTAGTCAAGGCTGCCCTGCCTGGCCCTCAGTAAATAAGTGGCCCAGCCCCAGCCCTTAGTCCAAGAGCTGCCCTGCCTGGCCCTCAGTAAATAGGTGGCCCAGCCCAGCCCCTTAGTCAGAGCTGCCCTGCTCAGTAAAACGGTGGCCCGAGCCTGTCAAGAGCTGCCCTGCGGCCTCAGTAAATAGGTGGCCCAGCCTAGCCTTAGTCAAAGCTGCCCTGCCTGGCCCTCAGTAAATAGGTGGCCCAGCCAACCCTTAGTCCAAGAGCTGCCCTGCCAGGCCCTCAGTAAATAGGTGGCCCAGCAGCCCTTAGTCAAGAGCTGCCCTGCCTGGCCCTCAGTAAATAGGGTGGCCCAGCCCAGCCCTTAGTCAAGAGCTGCCCTGCCTGGCCCTCAGTAATATAGGTGGCCCCAGCCCAGCCCTTTAGTCAAGAGCTGCCCTGCCTGGCCCTCAGTAAATAGGTGGCCCAGCCTAGCCCTTAGTCAAGAGCTGCCCTGCCTGGCCCTCAGTAACAGGCTAGGTGTGCCCAGCCTAGCCCTTAGTCAAGGAGCTGCCCTGCCTGGCCCTCGTAAATAGGTGGCCCAGCCCTAGCCCTTAGTCAAGAGCTTGCTGCCTGGCCCTCAGTGAAATAGGTGGCCCAGCCTAGCCCTTAGTCAAGAGCTGCCCTGCCTGGCCCTCAGTAATAGGTGGCCCCAGCCTAGCCCTTAGTCAAGAAGCTGCCCTGCCTGGCCCTCAGTAAAATAGGTGGCCCAGCCCAGCCCTTAGTCAAGAGCTGCCCTGCCTGGCCTCAGGTAAATAGGTGCCCAGCCCAGCCTTAGTCAAGAGCTGCCTGCCTGGCCCTCAGTAAATAGTGGCCCAGCCAGCCCTTAGTTCAAGAGCTGCCCTGCCTGGCCCTCAGTAAATAGGTGGCCCAGCCAGCCCTTAGTCAAGAGCTGCCCTGGCCTGGCTCAGTAAATAGGTGGCCCAGCCTAGCCCTTAGTCAAGAAGCTGCCCTGCTGGCCCTGCAGTAAATAGGTGGCCCAGCCTAGCCTTAGTCAAGAGCTGCCCTGCCTGGCCCTCAGTAAATAGGTGGCCCAGCTAGCCCTTAGTCAAGAGCTGCCCTGCCTGGCCCTCAGTAATAGGTGGTCCCAGCCCAGCCCTTAGTCAAGTGCTGCCCTGCCTGGCCCTCAGTAAATAGGTGGCCCAGCCTAGCCTTAGTCAAGAGCTGCCCTGCCTGGCCCTCAGTAAATAGGTAGCCCAGCCAGGGCCCCTAGGTAAGTTGAACATTTAATAACAATGGTAGTGAAGATAGTCTTCTTTTAATGGTGACTCTTGATGGTGGGTTTCGATACTGATTGTTGAATCATAGTGATTTGTTTTTCTTTTGAAGATAGTGATTAAATATTTGTAAAGATAGTGATTAAATGTATTTGTACATTATAGTGATTATATATATATATATATATATGTAAAGATATTGATTAATCATTATTTTTTAAGAGAGTGAGTCAATATTTTGCCCCTGGATGCTTGCCATTGTTCCAAAGTTAGTGTGGGGTTTGGGGTGGGGCAGGCCATGCAAATTTACATGTGTGCATGACTTAAGTGATTTATTTATTTTATTTTTGACAGTATTTTTGGTAGATTGTGATTAAATCAGTTTCGGTGCGCATTATGTAAACCTCTATTGGAGTGTTGTGTAAGGCAAATTTGCCCTTGCATATTTGCCAATGGCCCAGGTGAGGATGGGATTAAGGGTGGGGCAGGCCCAGGCAAATTTGCTAATGCAAATTTGCATGTGTACAGGCCTTCGGCCTGTACACATGCAACTTTTGCCGGCCGTTGGCCTCTACACATACACGGAAAATTCGCCGTTTGTATTAATGTGTGTGTGGTGTGTATGTTTGTATGTATGTGTGTGTGTGTGAGGGGGGGGCTATGTGTTGCACCCACTTGGGCAAGCCAGCCAGGGCCCAGCTACACAGAGGAGGCTGATCATCCTCTTTGCGGTAACCGTTTTAACTGCTCACTGGGCAAATCGCAATTTTGGCTGGAGGGTAAATCTAAACCAAACCAAACAAAGATAACCACCCGAATTGGTGGGGACAGAGATGCAGGTGTGTGTGTGTGGTTGTGGAGATGATGTTGTGTGTGTGTGTGTGGTTGTGGAGATGGTGTGTGTCATAATGTGTGGTGGTGGTGGTGGTGATGGTGGTCGGTGGTGGTGGTGATGTGTGGTGATGGTGGGTGTGTGTGTGGTGGTGTGGTGATGGTGGTGGTGGTGGTGGTGGTGGGCATGTGTGGCACACACCTGGGGCAAGCCAGCCAGGCCAGCTACACAGAGGAGGCTGATCATCCTCTTGCGGTAACCGTCCAACTGCTCACTGGGCAAGCCGCATTCAGGGGGCGGTCCAGGAGCAGTAGGGATGGTCAGCACACCGTCAGATCCAAGGAGCGCGATCATATGTGCTCGTATGGCTTTTTTCTTCTCAGCCGCATCCTTTCGCTCCTAGGCCATGTGAGCATGGGGGGTTGGGTTGGGACGGATCGGCTTGGTTTGGTTTGTTTTGTGCTTGTATTTTTGGGGCTAGTTTGGTTTGGCTAGTTTTGTGCTTGTATTTTTGGGGCTAGTTTTGGGCTTGTATTTTTGGGGCTAGTTTGGTTTGGCTTGGTTTGTTTTGTGCTTGTATGGCTTTTCTTATTTTTAAGCCACAATCCTTCCGCTCCTAGTCCATGTGGGCATGAGGGTTTGGTTTGGATTGGATTGGGTTGGGTTGAGCTAGTTTGGTTTGGTTTGGTTTGGATTTTGTTGGGTTAGGTTAGGTTGGGTTGGATTGAGTTGGGTTGGGTTGGATCGAGTTGGGTTGGGTCGGGTTGGGTCGTGTCGTGTTGGGACGGGTTGGTTTGGTTTGGTTTGATTTGTGTTGGTTTGGTTTGGATTGGGTATGGTTGGGTTGAGCTAGTTTGGTTTGGGTTTGGTTTGGGGTTTTGGTTGGGTTGGGTTGGGTTGGATTCGAGTTGGTTTGATTTGGTTTGGGTTGAGCTAGTTTGGTTTTTTTGGTTTGGTTTTGGATTTTTTGTTGGGTTAGGTTGGTTGGATTGAGTTGGGTTGGGTTGATTGTGTTGGTTGGGTTGGGTCGTGTCATGTTGTGTTGTGTTGGGACGGGTTGGTATGGTTTGGTTTGATTTGTGTTGGTTTGGATTGGTTTGGTTTGGCTTAGTTTGGTTTGGTTTGGTTTAGTTGGGTTGGGTGAGCACAAGCTACATGGGAGGGGTTGTGTTGTGTTGGGACGGGTTGGTTTGGTATGGTTTGATTTAGTTTGGTTTGGTTTGGCTTAGTTGGGTTGGGTGAGCGCAAGAGGGGTTGTGTTGTGTTGTGTTACGTAGTCTGTTTGGCTAGGGAGATCCGAGCTATATCTCAATGTTTGTAGGAGGAGCTAGAAGGAGGTGAAGATTGGTTTTTGTGTGGGTGCGGTTTTAACTGGAAACTGTTCGTAGAGAGTGGCGTTTATTTTTTACAATCTGATAAATGGCGTCTTTTGCTTTTCGTCGTAGATAGCGAACACATACCCCTGGCTGCCTTCAGCCACCTCTGGGTTGATCAGGCCCTGGGTGTGGGGTGTCGGTGGGTGTGGGTATTGGTAGACACACTTTCAGCAGCTATGATGTGAAGGTCGTAGATGGTTGTTTGGGGTTCAGTTCATCTTAGCTTACCATGAGGCCAATAATTAAAGAAATACATGGTATGTCTTATTACAAGGCGTAAGGTTGGATGGTCTCAATTCATCAGTGCTTTTTTCTTTTCAAAGCTCTTTCCTAACAGTTGGGCAAGTCCCTTTAGCCTATTTGGCCTACCCCTGGACTGTAACATACATACAGACAGATAGATTGAGGAAGCACAAGTGATTCCGTGTACCAAGTTTAGGGTTTCCCTTCCCCTCCCCCCCCTTCCCCTTCCACACACAACCTCCTCTTCGACCCCCCTTCCCCCCCCCCCCCCCCCCCCCACCCTTCCCCTTCCCCCCACACCCTTCCCTTGGACCAAACTCAGGCTTGTTCTCAGTAATCCCCCCCCCCCCCCCCCCCCCCCACACCCACACCACATAACACACCCTCACCCACACCTCACCCCATTGCACAACATATGTCGAGCATGCTGATACACACCTGCTGGGTGATGCCCGAGGCCATGAGGAAGCGTTCACTAGTGCCTGGACCAAACTCAGGCTTGTTCTCAGTGATCCCAGCCCCCGCATGCAGGCTTGAGGTGCAAACCAAACTAACCTAGCCCCTCCCAGGTCATCACACCTCTATAGCTACACCCTTCCCCCCCCTTCCCCCCCCCACCCCCCCCCCCACACACACACACACCCAGCCCCCCCCTCACCCCATTACAAAACATATGTCGAGCATGCTGATGGATACCAGCTGGGTGATGCTAGTGGCCATTAGGAAGCATTCACTAGTGCCTGGACCAAAGACAGGATTGTTCTCAGTGACCCCCCCCACACACACAATAACACACACCCAGCCCCCCCCCTCACTCCATTACAAGACATTTGTTGAACATGCTGATGCACACCTGCTGGGCGATGCCGAGGCCACCTGAAAGCGTTCACTAGTGCCTGGACCAAAAGACAGGATTGTTCTCAGTGATCCCCCCCCCCCCCTCCCTCCCCCCTACACACACCCGCACCCACACACCCAGCCCCCCCCCCTCACCCCATTACGAAACATATGTTGAACATGCTGATACACACCTGCTGGGTGATGCCCGAGGCCACCTGAAAGCGCTCACGAGTGCCTGGACCAAACTCAGGCTGTTCTCAGTGATCCCAGCCCCCCCATCCTTCCCCCCCCACACCCACACCCACACAACACACCCACACCCTCACCCCACTACAAAACAAATGTTGAGCATGCTGATACACACCTGCTGGTGAATGCCCGAGGCCACCTGAAAGCGCTCACGAGTGCCTGGACCAAACTCAGGCTTGTTCTCAGTGGTTCCATGCCCCCCCATCCTTCCCCCCCCCCACCCCCCATACCCACACCCACACAACACACCCACACCCTCACCCCATGACAAAACAAATGTTGAGCATGCTGATACACACCTGCTGGGTGATGCCCGAGGCCACCTGAAAGCGCTCACGAGTGCCTGGACCAAACTCAGGCTTGTTCTCAGTGATCCATGCCCCATGGGTCTCCCAAATCTCACCAGCCTGCAGACAAAGCTTTTTTAGTTCAGTATGTGCAATTTGCAGATTCATTCAGTGCAGAAATGCTAGAAAAGCACCCCAAAATAAAAATTTGTGCAACCCTGGTCAGCCTTTATCCTAAGCACGATTAATCGTGCACGCACGATTATTAATGTTTATTCGCGAAATGGCCCTGGACCAAATTCAGGCTTATTCTCAGTTAACCGTGCTCTACCATGGGTCTCCCAAATCTCACCAGCCTTCGGGCAAAGCTTTTTTCCTTTAGTATTTGCAAATTGACTTAGACGCAGAAATTACAGAAACGCAAAAAAAATGCACCCCTGAATTAAACTCAGGCTTGTTCTCAGTGATACATGCTCCATGTGTTACCCAAATCTCACCAGCCTGCGGTTGCACACATATTGACAAATCTTGAACACACACTTGTAAAAAACAAACAACAAGTCCTATGCAGCGTCCCAAGCGACGCGGAAAATTGGCGGAGTGTGTTGGCAGCGGAACGAAAGGTGGCAACTATGGAGCTGACTGAAGCGAGTTAGTTACGCGACCGTTGGCTGACGTGTTAGGCTTCAATTTTTTGGTTGGACGGACAAATGGGTAAGCATGGGGGCTCCCGCCCCCTTGAAGAGGGGGCTACGCCAAAAATGTTCTTTGTGGCTATGGCTCTCCCAAATTGCACTAGCCTGCGGTTGCACACATATTGACAAATCTTGAACACACACTTGTAGAAAAACAAACACAAATGTTCTTTCTGGCCCTTGCTCTACCATGGGCCACCCAAATCTCACCAGCCTGCGGTACCACACGTATTGAACAGATAACTGTACACAAATCTTGAGCATACTATTGTAAAAAAACAAACACAAATGTTCTCTGTGACCCTTGCTCTACCATGGGCCTCCCAAATCTCACCAGCCTGCGGGCAAAGCTTTTTTACTCCAGTATGTGTCCCTTTAGCCTACTTGGCCTACCCCTGGACTGATACATACATACATACATACATACATACATACATACATGCACATACATACATAACACTCATGTGCAGTACCACAAATATTGACACATCTTGAACATTCAATTGTAAAAAAAGAGGCAAACCTGATGAACCCTGAAGACATCAAACCAGGATGTAAGCTCACCCACTCCCAGCCGCTCTAGTGCTGAGAGTGTCTCTGAAGGTTTTGATGCAGATGCCTTACCCTTATCTCCGCCAGAATCAGTGCTTGCTGCTGCCACTGAGCCAATGTCAAATTCAGATGGGATTCCGAGCACCTTGCGACAGTTCAATGAATATATTAGGGTTAGTGGGTTTTTTGAGGAGGGGTTTAGAGTAGCCACTATGGTTTGATAATTTAATCATACATCATGAATCATGAATCACTGCTTTGCTGCTGCCACAGAGCCAATGCCAATCTCAGATGGGATTCCAAGCACCTTGCGACATTTCGATGCAGATATGTATGGGTTTGTGGGGTTTTGGGGTGGGGTTTTGGAGTGGGGTTTTAGGGTAGCCACTATGGTGTGAATCATGAATCAGTGCTTTGCTGCTGCCACAGAGCCAATATAAATCTCAGATGGGATTCCAAGCACCTTGCGACATTTCGATGCAAATGTTAGGGTAAGTGGAATTTTTGGGGTTAGGCTTTAGGGTAGCCCGTAGGGTGTGGATCATGAATGAGTGCTTGCTGCTGCCACAATTGTAAGATTCATGAATCATGAATCCTGAATGAGTGCTTGTTGCTGCCACAGAGCCAATGTCAATCTTATATGGGATTTGGAGCACCTTGCGACATTTGAATAGAGATACGTTAGCAACAATGGTGTGATACAAGAATCAGTGCTTGCTGCTGCCACAGAGCCAATGTCGATATCAGATGGGATTCCTAGCACCTAGCAACATTTGAGTGTATATGTTAGGGTTAGTGGACGTTTTGGGGTTAGGGTTTTGGGTAGCCACTATGGTGTGAATAAAAATCAGTGCTTGCTGCTGCCACAGAGCCTTTGCTAATTCCAGATGGGATTCCGAGCACCTTGGGACATTTGAATACAGAGAGTAGCCACAATGGTGCGCTACATGAATCAAGAATGAGTGCTTGTTGCTGCCACAGAGCCAATGTCAATTTCAGATGGGATTCCGTGAACTATGCGACATTTCAATGCATACATACATGGGTTAGTGGAATGTTTAAGGTTAGAGTTGAAGGTGGCCACTTTGGTGTGAATCACGAATCAGTGCTTGTTGCTGCCACAGAGCCAATGTCAATCTCATATGGGATTCCCAGCATCTCGCGACATTCCATTGCATATGTACCGGGTTAGTGGAATGTTTTGGGGTGAGGTTTTAGTCTAGCCACTATGGTGTGAATCGTGAATGAGTGCTTGCTGCTGCCACAGAGCCTACATCAATTTTAGATGGGATTCTGAGCACCTTGCGGCATTTTAATAGAGAGGCTACTGCAATGCGGAGGTGTGTGTGTGTGGTGGGGGTGTTTGTGGGGTGGGTGTGGGTGTCTTGATGTGGGTGTGGGTGTAGGTGTAGGTGGGTGGGTAGCATAAGATGGGGGTCCTACCGTCGTGTGCCGCTGCCCTGAAATACGCACTGCATTGCTTGTGTGTGTGTATGTGTGTGTTGTGTGTGTGTGTGTGTGAGGGGGGGGGGGGGGGGGGGGGGTAGCATACGATGGGGGACCTACCGACATGTTCCGCTGCCCTGAAATACGCACTGCAATGCTTTGTGTGTGTGTGTGAGTGTGTGTGTGTGTGTGTGTGTGGGGGGGGGGGGGGTGAGGGTAGCATAAGATGGGGGTCCTACGACATGTGCCGCTGCCCTGAAATACGCACTGCACTGCGTGTGTGTGAAGGGGGGGGGGGGGGGGGGGGGGTAGCAAAAAGATGGGGTACCTACCGGCGTGTGCCGCTGCCCTGAAATACGCACTGCACTGCGTGTGGGTGGGGGGGTAGCATGAGATGGGGACCTAACGTCATGTGCCACCGGCAAAGGCAAGTATGATATCATACAAATTGCATCATATGGCATTGTACATAAATGGTAGCTTTGGGCTAGTCAGACTGCCGGCGTCATATGATACCATATGATGTGATCATCATATGATGGCATGATATCATATTGCCGTTCCCTACCTATTTGGCTTCCCCTGGACTGTAACATACACATACACACAGATTGGCATACAGGTCGATTAAGAGAGGATAGTAGTCCCTTTCAGTGATGTACAATGGTCTAGTGGTAGACCAGATCGCTTAAGGATAAAGAGTCGGGGGTTCGACTCCCCCTTCGGTCGCTCTTAGCGTTGCAGGTTGTTGTCAACCGCGATGGTAGCTTGTCCAGTTGAGGTAGGAGACCGCTCTCCACCCGCGTACGACGGGCTCCCTTGACACCACGCCCCACCAGGCGTTATCATTACCTTTTTTAGAGGATAGTGGTAAGAAGCCCACACATGTGAACGGCAACATGATACCATATGATATCATGTCATCATACAATATCATATGCTATCATATGATGCCGGCAGTCTGACTAGGCTAAAGTTACCTTGTACATACAATATCATATGCTATCATATGATGCTGGCAGTCTGACTAGGCTAAAGTTACCATGTACATACAATATCATATGCTATCATATGATGCCGGCAGTCTGACTAGGCTAAAGTTACCATGTACATACAATATCAAATTATGCAATATATATGATATCATATCATACACGCCTTTCGTCAGTATCAAATGATTTTCCGGTCCTTACACATGTGTGGTGTAGGCTTGCCTTGGGTCTAAACTGGCCTACCTAGGACACTTTAATGTTATACTGTATAGGCTTGGTTAGTGCTGGGTTTGCCATAAACTCCCACAAACACACACCCACACCCACACCCACACACAGACGAATAATAATAATTATTATTATTATAATAATAATAATAATAATAATAATTATGATAATAATAATAACGATTATAATAATGATAATGATAATAATGATAATAATAATAATACTAATAATAATACTAATAATAAAAAAAATAAATAAACATAAGATACGTAGTGATCGTTACTCACCTTCATGGCAGAGGGATGCTCGGACAACTTGTTGTAAATGGCTTGGCTGGTTGAGGGATCCGCCAAATTCCAAGCATCTCTTGCTACAAGCCATCTGCGGATGAGACGGGGAAAGGGAGGGTAGGGGTGTACGTGTGTATCTGTGCCTGCGGGGGGGGGGGGGAGGGAGCGTCGAGCGAGGGTGGAGATTGGTTGGTGTTATGGGGGGTAGGGGGGTGCATCCCTATTACAAGCCATCTGCGGAGTTGAAAACATGCAGCTTTCAGTGTTGCTGGTTTGTGTCCGGTTTAAACCCTAGACAAACATGTAATCATAAATACTAAAACATATCATCAGAAAAGCATATAATCATACATGCAAAACATGTAATCATATATATACAAACATAAAATCATAAACATAGAAATATAATCATACATTCGGATACATTTAAAAATAGTATGCAGTAAAGAGCGCCTACCCATAGGCCTCATGCATACCTGCTAAATTGGACATCCTTCTTGCTATCAGCTCATAGCAGCACAGCCCCTTTCAGTGATATACATTGGTCTAGTGGTAGACCAAATCACTTGTCAACTGCGATGGTAGCTTGTCCAGTGGTACAAGACCGCTCCCTATCAGTGTTTCATTTTTCGACGACGCGTCGCCATTCCGTCGCCATTCCGTAGAATGCAACACCCCCCGGACCCCCCGATATCGGGACGCGCTGCTACCCGATCCCCCCAGGCTCCGCGCTTTGCGCTCCGCCATGCGATGGCTACGCAACTGTCCTGAAATCAGGGTTGAGTAGCCCAAGTAGCTACTCAACCTGGACTACAGAAATCTGAAATTAAAAACACTGCTCCCTACCCGCGTACGACGGGCTCCCTTAATACAACGCCCCACCAGGAGATATCATTACCTTTTTGTAGCAGCACATGTCCAACAAACTTCAGCAGAGACAAACATATAATCATGCATATAAAACATATAATCATAGAAGCATATAATCATGCATACAAAACATATAATCATAAAAGTATAAAATCATACACATAAAACATATAATCATAAAAGCATATAATCATACATATAAAACATATAATCACATAAATAAAAACATTTGATCATACGTTTAAAAACAACGAATCATATGTATACACCAACATCATGTGGTGAAGAGCGCCTACCCATAGCCCTCGTGCATACCTGCTAAAGTGGACATCCTTCTTGCTATCAGCTTGTAGCAGCACTTGTCCCACATCCTTCAGCTGAGACGAGCATATAATCATACATACAAAAAATATAATCATACATATAAAACATATAATCATATATATACCAACATCATGCAGTAGAGAGCGCCTACCCATAGCCCTCATGCATACCTGCTAAATTGGACATCCTCTTTGCTATCTGCTTGCAGCAGCACGTGTCCCACCTCCTTGAGCAGAGACGAGCTGCGTGTGAAGCTTTCGGGGGAAAGGGCCGGTTTCAGTTGTTTAGTGAGGCGATGCTGAAATGTGATAAAGTGTGATGCATGGTGACTTGACTCACAACTTGTCATATCACAATGTCTCACACAAATTATCATCATCACAAATTATCATTATTCATGTCTCGCGCCATGCCCACACACCCACACACCCACCACACACACATCCTCATAGCAATCCATATTTTATTTTCGTTGTGTGAGGTTGGGCAGGTCCATTTAGCCTATTGGGCCCAATTTGGACTGGTATAAACAAACGCACATACCCCCCTCCCCCCCCTCCCCCCTGCCTCCCTCCTCTTAAGCCAGAGTTGACCTTGATTGCTCAAGGTTGGGGCAGATTCCTTTATCCTATTTGGCTGCCCCTAACTTGACCCGTACATACCCCCCTCCTCCCCCCACCCCACCCCACCCCCTTTGTCCTCCTAGGCATCAGGAGTTGATCTGATCGTTGGCCAGATTCCTTGACCCTACTGGCTGCCCCTAACTTGAAACATACCACACCCCCCTCCTCCCCCACCCCACCCCCTTTGTCCTCCTAGGCATCAGGAGTTGATTCTTTGATCGTTGGCCAGATTCCTTGACCCTACTGGCTGCCCCTTAACTTGAAACATACATACCCCCCTCCTCCCCCCACCCCACCCCCTTTGTCCTCCTAGGCATCAGGAGTTGATCTTGATCGTTGGCCAGATTCCTTGACCCTACTGGCTGCCTCTAACTTGAAAACATACATACCCCCCTCCTCCCCCCCACCCCACCCCTTTGTCCTCCTAGGCATCAGGAGTTGATGATGATCGTTTGAGGTTGGCCAGATTCCTTTATCCTATTGGCTGCCCCTAACTTGACACGTACATACCCCCCTCCCACCCCACCCCTCCCCCTCCACCCTCCTAGGTAACATGATTTGATCTTGATTGTTCGAGGTTGGCCAATTCCTTTACTTTATTGGCTGCCCCGAATTTGAAATATACTTACCCCCCCTCCTTCCCCCAACACACCCATCCAGTCTCCTAGGAATCCAGAGTTGATGATAATCGTTTGAGGTTTGGCAGATTCCTTTACCCTATTGGCTGCCCCTAACTTGACACGTACATACCCTCCTCCTCCCCCCACCCCACCCTCTCCGTCCTCCTAGGAATCCAGAGTTGATGATAATCGTTTGAGGTTGGGCAGATTCCTTTACCCTCTTGGCTGCCCCTAACTTAACACGTACATACCCCCCTCCTCCCCACCCCACCCTCTCCGTCCTCCTAGGAATCCAGAGTTGATCTTGATTGTTCAAGGTTGGGCAGATTCCTTTACCCTCTTGGCTGCCCCTAACTTAACACGTACATACCCCCCTCCTCCCCCCACACCACTCCCTCCGTCCTCCTAGGTATTCAAACTTGATCTTGATTGTTCGAGGTTGGGCAGATTCCTTTACCCTCTTGGCTGCCCCTAACTTGACACACGTACATACCCCTCCTCCCCCCACACCACCCCCTCCGTCCTCCTAGGTTTCCAGAGTTGATCTTGATTGTTCGAGGTTGGGCAGATTCCTTTACCATCTTGGCTGCCCCTAACTTAGAACATGCATACCTCCCTCCACCCCACCCCCACCATCCCACCCCACCCCCTCCGTCCTCCTAGGTTTCCAGAGTTGATCTTGATTGTTCGAGGTTGGGCAGATTCCTTTACAACTATTTAGGATCCCCTGGACGGGAAAATACACACCAACACCAACAACACCAACATGACTACTGCCACCACCACCAACACCAACGACAAGACTACTGACACCACCACCACTAACAACATCAACAACAAGAATATTGCCACCACCACCACCAACAACAACAACAACAAGACTATTGCCACCACCACCACCACCACCACTAATAACAACAACACCAAGACAGTGGTCAGACGGGGAAAATATCTGTGTGAGAGAGATCAGTATCCCGTCAGTCACATGCATACCCTACATATGCGACACATCAGATGTTACTAACCACATCATTTCTGTATCTTTAGCTAGGCATGGTAAAACACTGCTACACATGCGTGACTTAATATTATCCAGGAACCCACAGGACTTACTCTCCAACAGTGCAGAAGGATGGAGCTAGAGGTATAGCACCCACAGTAGATATGCGACACATCAGTTGTTACAAACCGCATCCTAGCTGTGTCACTAGCCAGGCATGGTACATACTGGTACACATACGTGACTTAATAGTATCCATACATGCACAAGACTTCCAATCTAACAGTGCAGAAAGATGGAGCTAGAGGTGTAGCACCAACCGTAGATATGCGACATATCATTTACCATAAACCACATCCTAGCTGTGTCACTAGCCAGGCAGGGTGAAACACTGGTCTGCATGCATGAATAAATATTATCCATACATACACAGGACTTACTGTCCAACAGTGCAGAAGGATGGAGCTAGAGGTATAGCATCGGCTGAGAGATACGACATATCAGTTGCTGCAAACCGCATCCTTTCTGTTTCTCTAGCTAGGCATGGTAAAATAATGGTATACATACATGAATGAATATAATCTCTACATGCACAGGACTTACAATCCAACAGTGCAGAAGGATGGAGCCAGAGGTATAGCACCCCCCGTAGATATGCGACATATCATTTACTATGAACACACATCCTAGCTGTGTCACTAGCCAGGCATGGTGAAATACTGGTCTACATGCATGACTCAATAATGTAATATAATCCAGACTTGTACAGGACTTACTATCCAACAGTGCAGAAGGATAGAGCCAAAGGCATAGCACCCACAGTAGATATGCGGCACATCAGTTGTCACAAACCGCATCCTTTCTGTATCTTAAGCCAGGCATGGTGAAATACTGGTCTACATGCATGACTCAATAATGTAATATAATTCAGACGTGTACAGGACTTACTATCCAACAGTGCAGAAGGATAGAGCCAAAGGCATAGCACCCACAGTAGATATGCGGCACATCAGTTGTCACAAACCGCATCCTTTCTGTATCTTAAGCCAGGCATGGTGAAATACTGGTATACATACATGACTAAATAATTTACTATCATTCAGACACGTACAGGACTTGCTATCTAACAGTGCAGAAGGATGGAGCCAGAGATATAGCATCGACAGTATATACACGACATAGCATTAGCTATACACCACATCCTAGCTGTGCCACTAGCCAGGCAGGGTGAAATACTGGTCTACATGCATGAATACATGTTATCCATAAATACACAGGACTGACTATCCAACAGTGCAGAAGGATGGAGCTAGAGGTATAGCACCAATCGTAGATATGGGACATATCATTTACGGTAAACCACATCCTAGCTGTGCCACTAGCCATGCATGGTGAAATACTGGTCTACATGCATGAATAAATATTATCCATATATGCACAGGACTTACTATTCAACAATGCAGAAGGATGGAGACAGAGGTATAGCATCGACAGTATATACACGACATAGAATTAGCTATACACCACATCCTAGCTGTGCCACTAGCCAGGCAGGGTGTAATACTGGTCTACATGCATGAATAAATATTATCCATATATGCACAGGACTTACTATTCAACAGTGCAGAAGGATGGAGACAGAGGTATAGCATCGACAGTATATACACGACATAGCATTAGCTATACACCACATCCTAGCTGTGCCACTAGCCAGGCAGGGTGAAATACTGGTCTACATGCATGAATAAATATTATCCATATATGCACAGGACTTACTATTCAACAGTGCAGAAGGATGGAGCTAGAGGTATAGCATCGGCTGAGAGATAGGACATATCATTAGCTATAAACCACATTCTAGCTGTGTAACTAGCCAGGCATGGTGAAATACTGGTACACATACATGACTCAATAATGAACTATAATTCAGACACGTACAGGACTTACTATCCAACAGTGCAGAAGGATGGAGCTAGGGGTATAGCATCGGCTGAGAGTTACGACATATCAGTTGCTACAAACCGCATCCTTCCTGTTTCTCTAGCTAGGCATGGTAAAATAATGGTATACATACGTGACTTAATATGCTCCATATATGCACAGGACTTACTATCCAACAGTGCAGAAGGATGGAGCCAGAGGTATAGCATCGACTGTATATACACAACATAGCATTAGCTATACACCACATCCTAGCTGTGTCACTAGCCAGGCATGGTGAAGTACTGCTATACATACATGACTTAACATGATCCCTACATGCATAGGACTTACAATCCAACAGTGCAGAAGGATGGAGCCAGAGGTATAGCACCGACTGTAGAGATGCGGTCATGAGTGGGCCTCAGTCCATAGAGACCGCAGAAAGATGACGGAATCCGCACTGAACCTCCTGTATCTGAACCAAGGGCGAAGTCTACGTCTCCACAAGCACACGCCACCTGTATGTGCGTGGTTACGTGGTTATGTGGTTATGTGGTTATGTGGTTATGTGTGTATGCCTATGTGTTTGTGTTTATGTGGTTTTGTGTGTCTAAACCAAGGGCAAAGTCTATGTCTCCACATGCACAAGCCAGCTGTATTTACGTGTTCATGTGGTAATGTGATTACGCCAATGTGTGTATATATTTATGTGGTGTGTGTTTATGCCCATGTGTTTATGTGGTTATGTGTTAATGTGTTCCTGAACAAAGGGTGGAGTCTTCATCTCTACATGCACACACCACCAGTATGCCACCTGTATGCCACCTGTATGCCACCTGTATGAACCTGTTCATGTGTTTATGTGTTTTTATGTTTGAGTGTTTATGCCTAAGTGTTTGTGTTTATGTGTTAATGTGATTCTGAACTAAGGGCAAAGTCTGCATCTCCACATGCACAAGCCAGCTGTATGTACGAGTTCATGTGGTTATGTGGTTATGCCGATGTGTGTATTCATTTATGTGGTGTGTGTTCATGCCTATGTGTTTATGTGTGTTATGTGTTTCTGAACCAAGGGTGAAGTCTACGCCTCCACATGCACAAGCCAGCGTTTCACTGACCGCAGATCCCGAGGAGGAGCCACCTGGCACATGACAAGCAGTGGGAGCTGCCTAGAAGCTGCTACGCGAAGCATAACAAAGGCACAGTGTTTCACTGACCGCAGATCCCGAGGAGGAGCCACCTGGCACATGACAAGCAGTGGGAGCTGCCTAGAAGCTGCTACGCGAAGCATAACAAAGGCACAGTGTTTCACTGACCGCAGATCCCAAGGAGGAGCCACCTGGCACATGACAAGCAGTGGGAGCTGCCTAGAAGCTGCTACGCATAGCACAACAAAGGCACAGTGTTTCACTGACCGCAGATCCTGAGGATGAGCTACCTGGCACATGACAAGCAGTGGGAGCTGCCTAGAAGCTGCTACGCATAGCACAACAAAGGCGCACTGTTTCACTTACATCAAATCCAGAGGAGGAGCCACCAAGCACAAGACCAGCAGTAGGAGCTGCCTAGAAGCTGCTACGCATAGCACAAAACATAGACAGCATTTCACTCACGGCAGATCCAAAGGATGAGCCACCTGGCCATTACCAGCAGTGGGAGCTGCCTAGAAGCTGCCACGCGTAGCACAAAACATACACAGCGTTTCACTCACCGCTGAACCAGAGGATGAGCCACCTGGTACATGTCCAGGGGCAGCTGGGTTCTTGGGGGTCCCATAATGGTGGTTCTCACCGTTCAAACTGCAGGGTGGGTGGGTGGGCGGGTGGGAGGGTTGATTTGTGGGTGGGAGGGTGAATACATGGGTGTTGGGTTCGGGTTTGGTTGGGTTGGGTTGGGTTCTTGGGGGTCCCATAATGGTAGTTATCACCGTTCAAACTGCGGGGTGGGTGGGTGGGCGGGTGGGAGGGTCGATTTGTGGGTGGGAGGGTGAATACATGGGTGTTGGGTTTGGGTTTCGTTTGGTTGGGTTTGGGTTCTTGGGGGTCTCATAATGGTAGTTCTCACCGTTCAAACTGAGGGGTGGGTGGGTGGGTGGGTGGGAGGGTCGATTTGTGGGTGGGAGGGTGAATACATGGGTGTTGGGGTTGGGTTGGGTTGGGTTTGGTCGGGTTGGTTTGGTTTGGTTGGGTTGGGTTCTTGGGGTCCTATAATGGTAGTTCTCACCGTTCAAACTGCTGGGTGGGTGGGTGGGAGGGTGAATATGTGGTTGGGTGGGTGGTTGGGTGGCTGGGAGGGTGTCTTCGTAGGTGCGAGGGGTGGTGGGTGGGTGAATATTTGGTTGTGTGGTTGGGTAGGGTGGGAGGGTGAGTATGTGGTTGGGTGGGTAGTTTGGGTTGGTGGCAGGGTGAATATGTGGTTGGGCGGGCGGGTGGGAGGGTCGATTTGTGGGTGGAGGGTGAATACATGGGTATTTGTGTTGTGTTGTGTTGGGTTCTTGGGGTCCCATAATGGTCTCACCCTCCAAATGCAGGGCGGGTGGAGGGAGGGTGAATGTGTGGTTGGGTGGTTGGGTGGGTGGGAGGGTGTATTCGTAGGTGGGAGGGTGGGTGGGTAATATTTGGTTGTGTGGGTTGGTAGGTGGGAGGGTGAGTATGTGGTTGGGTGGGTAGTTGGGTAGTTGGGTTGGTGGGTGGGTGGGTGGGTGGAAGGTGAATGTGTGGGTGGGCGGGTGGGAGGGTGTATTCGTAGGTGGAGGGTGGGTGGGTGGGTGAATATTTGATTGGGTGGGTGGGTGGAAGGGTGAATATGTGGTTGGGTGGGTAGGTGGGTAGGTGGCAGGGTGAATATGTGGTTTGGCGGGTGGGTGGATGGGTGGATTCATGGGTGGCAGGGTGAATACATGGGTGTTTAGGTTGGGTTGGGTTGGGTTGGGTTCTTGGGGGTGCTATAATGGTAGTTCTCAGGGTGCAAACTGCAAGTGTGTGCAAGGAAGGCAAGGTGAATATGCATGAAGGCAGGAAGCTGGAAGGAAGCTTCAGGAAGGCAAGGTTAGGAAGGCAGGGTGAATCTCCTCGACCTTGATCCAAGGTCAATGTAAAGTATAGGGTTGCCAAGTACGATATCGTGGATATTTATAAATCGTATCATATATTGTGCAAAATGGCACGCTATAACCATATATCGTATCACATACTGTGCGATATCATACGCTATATCGATATAACGTATCATATACTGTGCACCATCATACGCTGTGCACAATATATACACTGTGCATCATATATTGTGCACTATCACACGCTATATTGGTAATGATAACGCCTGGTGGGGCATGGTGTTAAGGGAGCCCGTCGTACGCGGGTGGGGAGCGGTCTCCTACCTCAACTGGACAAGCTACCTTCGCGGTTGACAATGACCTGCAACGCCAAGAGCGATTGAAGGGGGAGTTGAACCCCCGACTCTTCATCCTCAAGCGATTTGGTCTACCACTAGACCATTGTACATCACTGAAAGGAGCTACATTGGCATCATCGTACAACATATCAAACGATCATATTGGAACCCATATGATATTGACAGCCCTAGAAAAGTATGTCAAACAAAACTGCTCAGGGTTTTACACAGTTGTTTCCTCCCGACTTGGCCTCCCCATTCTGTCAACATTCAGTCGCTGCGTGGCAACACATGAGTCTGTCTAAACAGGTCAGAACTGCCCCTCCAGCCTCCAAAGGCTCCAAGGGGTTGGGGGGCAGCGCGTAGCACTGGGGTTGCACCGATAGCTCAATTTACGACGCGTCGCCATTCAGCAAAAGAATGGCGACGCATCGCCATTCTTTTGCTGAATGGCGATGCATGGGTCGGGCTTAACCAATCAGAAATGCCCCCCCCCCCCCCCCCCCCCCCCCCCCGCCCCCCCCACCACCACCCACACCCACACACATGCGTTGCACAATACTAAATACAGTGGCAGCCCTTCAAATATTCCTGACAATTGCAAATTGTTATGTCTTGCCACTGGGCGTGAGGTTGAAGGAACCTTCCCGTTTGCTTGCATGGGAATGGTTATAGTAGGTTTTAAATTTGCAGACCGCAACTGGGCGACAGTACAGACCTGTACCAACCAACCAACGAAGGCTGAGATGTACCAACCAAACAACCAACCAAGGCTGAACTTTACCAACCAACCAACCAACCAACCAACCAACCAACCAACCAACCAAGGCTGAGCTTTATAAACCAACCAACCAACCAACCAACCAAGGCTAAGCTTTATAAACCAACCAACCAACCAACCAACCAAGGCTGAGCTTCGCCAACGGACCTGTTCCTTGCCTGGAAGCTGCTACGAGTAGCTGAAAGTAAACAAAGTGCTTCAGTTACCTGTATGCCAGCTCTTCCATGGTTCTGCTGACTAGACAGCCATAGGAGCTGCCTGGAAGCTGCTACAAATAGCTGAAATTAGAAACAGTGTTGAAAATATAATGAGTCACCTGTATGCCAGCTCATCCATGGTTTGGCTGACTAGACAGCCATAGAAGCTGCCTGGAAGCTGCTACAAGTAGCTGAAAAGAAAACAGAGCTGAAAATAAAATCAGTCACCTGTATGCCAGCTCATCCATGTGAGCCTTCCCCTTCAGAGAAGCACCCGAATGAAGCAAGAGATCTATTGCAGTAGCGTTGGAGGATGCAGGAGAGTGTGTCTGACGCCAGATAGGGTTTCCAAAGCCAGTGACTTGTCCTTGTACCTGCATGTTCAAAGGTGCAATGTATGTTTGCATGTATGTATGTATGTATGTATGTATATATGTACGTATGCATGTATGTATATGTATGTATATGTATGTATGTATGTATGTATGTATGTATGTATGTATGTATGTATATGTATGTATGTATGTATGTATGTATGTATGTATGTATGTATGTATGTATGTATGTATGTATGCATGCATGCATGCATGCATGTATGTATGTATGTATGTATGTATGTATGTATGTATGTATGTATGTATGTATGTATGTATGTATGTATGTATGTATGTATGTATGTATGTATGTATGTATGCATGTATATATGTATGTATGTATGTATGTATGTATGTATGTATGTATGTATGTATGTATGTATGTATGTATGTATGTATGTATGTATGTATGTATGTATGTATGTATGTATGTATGTATGTATGTATGTATGTTACAGTCCAGGGGTAGGCCAAATATGCTGAAGGGACTTGCCCAACGGTGACAGGAAGGGCTGACAAGAAAAGGCATTGATGATCTAAACACCAAACAATTGGAAGAGACAAAAAAGTGCCGTAGACCCCCAACAGTTTGCAGTGGAGGCCCTAAGGAAATATTTGTTATATCTATGTCTTGGTCTTCCTCACTTAGGATTCCTTGTATATCCCATGGATGCTTGTGAAGCTGACTGTGAGAGGATTAAGAGCAAGTCCATCAGTCCCCATTGAATTTATGTCCATCCATATCTTTGATCATCGTCTAGCTTCTTAACACGCACGAAAGAAACTCAGGTGGATATATATCAACACGCTTCCTTCCCTTCCTCGGTGGGTCCTACTTACATCAAACAAATCTTTAACAGCAAAAGTGAGACCTCTGAGGGGTCCCTCATCGGCTCCACGCACTTCAAGCTCGGCATCGATGTAAGCCCCTGCCTCCACTCCAGACATACTCGACATTGCTCTGCTAACTTTGAACCTGCTGTTCGACCTGCTGTGCAGAGTAGCAAATCGCGGGACGAAATACCTCCCACTCTGGCGAACGAGGCTGCCTAACGTGCACTTGGGGGTATGCATATGCTTGTTCGCTTGTTTGATGTCTTGCTTGCACCCTTGGGTTGATAATGCAAGGTTCGTGTCCACATGTGAGTAGCCCTAGTAGCGTTTGATCTGTCTAGATCGAGCTGTAACTAGAAGGGTTACGCCAGTTTGGGCCAACAAAAGAGATCACATGCTTCACATGCTTTGTCATAGATTGGCCATTGCTGAGCCAATACAGCTATTAAGCATGTCGTATCGCCCCCTCGGATAGGCAGAGCGCAAATAATTGTTACGTTCGGTAGTTCCTTGACTCACAAACCAACCCGACCAGGCCCTATTTATAGCTAGTCAAGTGCTCAAGATTTGTGCGTTCGACAGATAGCCTGATCTGAATAGCATTGCACTATTCAGGATTAGATGGGAGGCCCACCAACGCCTCCTCCGCTTGCCGACTAAGCCAGCGCTGGGTGCGACGAGCTTGAGTCATGTCGTGCCTCCCATTCTGTGGCAGTGCTTCTGACGAGGTCGAGGATGGTGGAGTGGATGTGCTGCTTGTTGGACTAGAGGTGACAAACTGCATTGCTTGTTAATATAACCCCTACAGATAGTCAAGTTATCTTGGTTAATTGAGATTGGGCAGGCGTCTTTAGCCTAATTGTCGAACCCCTGGACTGTAACTTACATGCATTGGTTTGTTCATGAAAGCAAACAAAGCCCTGCTTGTCTTGGAGGACACGCATTGCATATTCCAGCCAACCCCATTACCTATCCACTGGGTCAAGCTGAAAGCTTCTAGCTGCATAGTAATGCCTGACATGTCAAATTTCAGACGCTCTAGTTTTTTATTTTGCTCCTTTTTCTTCTTGTTTTATTTTATGGCATGCTGCTCACAAGTCCCCCTTGGCTCCGTCAAGCTGAGGGCACAGTTGGAGTGCAGTAGGGCACCAGGAAAAATAGCATCATCATCATCATCATCATCATCATCATCATCATCATCATCACCATCATCACCATCACCATCACCATCATCATCATCATCACCATCATCATCATCATCATCATCATCATCATCATCATCATCATCACCACCATCATCATCATCATCATCATCATCATCATCATTATCATCATTATCAGCAGCAGCAGCATCTAGCTAGCTTCAGGTTTTGATCACAAGTGCCCTCACTGCAGTGCAATGAAGCATGCATGCCAGTACACTTGCATGGCCAGGTCATGAAACGCTTGTCAACCCAGCCCCTCCTGATAGTCAGCAACTACAAACACATGCACAAACACACGCATGCACACACACACACACACCACATACACCACCATCACCACCACTACCACCACACATATACAACCACACCACCACCATCACCACCACACATGCACAAACACACGCACGCATGCACACACACACACACCACATACACCACCATCACCACCTCTACCACCACACATATACAACCACACCACCACCATCACCACCACACATGCACAACGACTATTGATAATTCGAGGTTGAGCAAATCCCGTGAGCCTAATTGGCTACCCCTGGAATGCCGACAACGTTTGCAGTAGTAAGGATAGGTTTGATTTGAATATATGAGTTCTCGTAATTATCTGCACCCACACTTCAAATAGTAATCTACACCCACATTTCAAATACTTATCTACAACCGCAGTTCTCATAGTTATCTGCTCCCACAGTCCAAATAGTGATATAATCCCACACTTCAAATACTTATCTACACCCTCAGTTCAAATAGTTATCTACACCCACAATTAAAATAGTTATCTGCACCCATTTCAAATAGTCATCTAATCCCACAGTTCAAATAATTAAAAGTGAGAAGAGGTAGATTCTATGCAGTACCAGGGGTAACTGTTTTGGGCCCTGCATTCCGGAGGAGGGATGCAAGTCCCCACAAAGCCAGTCCCCAGTGAATCAGAAACCTACACCCTAAAACCTAAGCCCTAAAACCTTAACCACTGAACCTTAAACCCTAACCCCCAAACCTCTTAACCCTAAACCCGAGGAGATCTGGCTATGTGGGGACTGGCTATGTGGGGACAAGCTTCCCCCCCCCCCCTTGGAATGGAGCCCCCAGGGTTATCTATTTTTCTGGTTTTCTGAAATCCTGGCCCTAATAAAGTCGTACAACCAGGCTTTGGCCTCTCCCGTTACGCAACGCCAATTGGGACTTGTAACATTATGGTGTCATAAACAGACCATCATTGACCCAAGACAAGCCCACTCCGCCAGGGTACTACTTCTTGCCAAATTGGTCAGCGCTTAAAGCGCACAAACGTCAAATTGGTCAGCGCTTTTAGTGTAAAAAGGAGGTTGAAAAAACTGTGTGAAACGCACAGAGGGGCTCAAAAAGGCAGCGCGGCACCTCGCTGCCGCGCTGCCTTAGGGTGTATTTTGGCTCAGGGTGTGTTTTTGTTATGCTACATTATCTAGCTGTAGCATGATGGCGTGGGGTGTATATTTGTTATGCTAAAGGCAAATAGCTGTAGCATGATGGCTTGGGGTGTATTTCTGTTATGCTACAGCATATAGCGCGCGCTTCGTAGTACCCTGCACTCCGCAACATCCGGGGGGTCTTCCAGCCATCCTTGAAATGAAAATGAGATGCATGTGTGCACACGACAACTAAAAGCATATTATGCCACTTTTCCCTTGTTGATTTTGTATGACGGGTAATAGCCAGCCACCCAAGCAAAACTCAAACAAGCCTCGTCCCTAGTGACTTGGCAGGGAGCATACTCACACCCCACAATACCAGGGACAAGGGAAGACAGTGCTTGGTGATTTTGTATGACTGGTAATAGCCAGCCACCAAGGCAGAACTCAAACAAGCCTTGTCCCTTGAGACGTGACAGGGAGCAGGGAGCACACACACAAACCACACCCACCCACAGCACAAAACCACCCATACCCCACCCACACCCATCCCCAAACCCACACCCATACCCCACCCACACCACACCGCATTCGCACGCACACACGTACCCCACCGATTAACCACCCACACCCATACCGCACCCATACCACACCGATTAACCACCCACACCCATCCCCAAACCCACACCCATAACCCACCCACACCACACCGCATTCACATGCACACACGTACCCCACCAAGTAACCACCCACACCCATACCACACCCATACCCCACCGATTAGCCACCCACACCCATACCACACCCATACCACACCGATTAACCACCCACACCCATACCACACCCATACCACACCGATTAGCCACCCACACCCATACCACACCCATACCACACCGATTAACCACCCACACCCATACCACACCCATACCCCACCGATTAACCACCCACACCCATACCACACCCATACCCCACCGATTAACCACCCACACCCATACCACACCCATACCACACCGATTAACCACCCACACCCATACCACACCCATACCCCACCGATTAACCACCCACACCCATACCACACCCATACCACACCAATTTACCACCCACACCCATACCACACCCATACCACACTGATTAACCACCCACACCCATACCACACCCATACCACACCGATTAACCACCCACACCCATACCACACCCATACCCCACCGATTAACCACCCACACCCATACCACACCCATACCACACCGATTAACCACCCACACCCATACCACACCCATACCCCACCGATTAACCACCCACACCCATACCACACCCATACCACACCGATTAACCACCCACACCCATACCACACCCATACCACACCGATTAACCACCCACACCCATACCACACCCATACCCCACCGATTAACCACCCACACCCATGCCACACCCATACCCCACCGATTAACCACCCACACCCATACCCCACCGATTAACCACCCACCCACATACCGCACCCATACCCCACCGATTAACCACCCACACCCATACCACACCCATACCCCACCGATTAACCACCCACACCCATACCCCACCGATTAACCACCCACCCACATACCGCACCCATACCCCACCGATTAACCACCCACACCCATACCACACCCATACCCCACCGATTAACCACCCACACCCATACCCCACCGATTAACCACCCACACACATACCGCACCCATACCACACCGATGAACCACCTCCACCCCCCACAATACCAGGGAGCAGGAAACTCATCGCTTGGTGTTTTTAATGTGGGTAATAGGCAGCCACCCAGGCAGTACACAAGCAAGCCTTGTCCCTTGTAACTTGACAGGGAGCACGGAGAACACACATGCACATAACTAGGGACTGGCAAATCATATGATGTTGATTAAAGGCGAGAATGATATCATATGCTATTATACAGATTGCATCATATGATATTGCATATAAATGGTAACTGTAGCCTAGTCAGACTGCCGGCATCATTTGTTATCATATGATATTGTATGATGACATGATATCATATGATATCATATTGCCTATCCCTACATATGACATACCCACACCACACAAAACCAGGGGGCAGGGAAGATTTGTTTTTATGTGGGTAATAGCCAGCCACACAGGCTGGATGATAACACGCCTGGACCCTTGTGACTTGACAGGGCGAAGGGAGCACACCCACCCCCCACAAAACCAGGGGGCAGGGAAGATGTTTGTTATGACGGTAATAGCCAGCCACACAGGCTGGATGATAACACGCCTGGACCCTTGTGACTTGACAGGGCGAAGGGAGCACACCCACCCCCCACAAAACCAGGGGGCAGGGAAGATGTTTGTTATGTCGGTAATAGCCAGCCACACAGGCTGGATGATAACACGCCTGGACCCTTGTGACTTGACAGGGCGAAGGGAGCACACCCACCCCCCACAAAACCAGGGGGCAGGGAAGATGTTTGTTATGACGGTAATAGCCAGCCACCCAGGCTGAAATATAACAAGCCTGGACCCTTGTGACTTGACAGGGCGAAGGGAGCACACCCACCCCCCACAAAACCAGGGGGCAGGGAAGATGTTTGTTTTGACGGTAATAGCCAGCCACACAAGCTGGATGATAACACGCCTGGACCCTTGTGACTTGACAGGGCGAAGGGAGCACACCCACCCCCCACAAAACCAGGGGGCAGGGAAGATGTTTGTTATGACGGTAATAGCCAGCCACACAGGCTGGATGACAACACGCCTGGACCCTTGTGACTTGACAGGGCGAAGGGAGCACACCCACCCCCCACAAAACCAGGGGGTAGGGAAGATGTTTGTTATGACGGTAATAGCCAGCCACCCAGGCTGAAATATAACAAGCCTGGACCCTTGTGACTTGACAGGGCGAAGGGAGCACACCCACCCCCCACAAAACCAGGGGGGCAGGGAAGATGTTTTGTTTTTGACGGTAATAGCCAGCCACACAGGCTGGATGATAACACGCCTGGACCCTTGTGACTTGACAGGGCGAAGGGAGCACACACACCCCCCACAAAACCAGGGGGCAGGGAAGATGTTTGTTATGACAGTAATAGCCAGCCACACAGGCTGGATGACAACACGCCTGGACCCTTGTGACTTGACAGGGCGAAGGGAGCACACCCACCCCCCACAAAACCAGGGGGCAGGGAAGATGTTTGTTATGACGGTAATAGCCAACCACCCAGGCTGAAATATAACAAGCCTGGACCCTTGTGACTTGACAGGGCGAAGGGAGCACACCCACCCCCCACAAAACCAGGGGGCAGGGAAGATGTTTGTTATGTCGGTAATAGCCAGCCACACAGGCTGGATGATAACACGCCTGGACCCTTGTGACTTGACAGGCGAAGGGAGCACAACCCACCCCCCACAAAACAGGGGGCAGGGAAGATGTTTGTTATGTCGGTAATAGCCAGCCACACAGGCTGGATGATAACACGCCTGGACCCTTGTGACTTGACAGGGCGAAGGGAGCACACCCACCCCCCACAAAACCAGGGGGCAGGGAAGATGTTTTATTATGACGGTAATAGCCAGCCACCCAGGCTGAAATATAAGAAGCCTGGCCCCTTGTGACTTGACAGGGCGAAGGGAGCACACCCACCCCCCACAAAACCAGGGGGCAGGGAAGATGTTTGTTTTGACGGTAATAGCCAGCCACACAGGCTGGATGATAACACGCCTGGACCCTTGTGACTTGACAGGGCGAAGGGAGCACACCCACCCCCCACAAAACCAGGGGGCAGGGAAGATGTTTGTTATGTCGGTAATAGCCAGCCACACAGGCTGGATGATAACACGCCTGGACCCTTGTGACTTGACAGGGCGAAGGGAGCACACCCTCCCCCCACAAAACCAGGGGGCAGGGAAGATGTTTTATTATGATTGTAATAGCCAGCCACCCAGGCTGAAATATAACAAGCCTGGCCCCTTGTGACTTGACAGGGAGCAGGGAGCAAACCCACACACACCCATACCCCACCCATTAACTGCCCACACCCATATCACACCCATGCAACACACATACCAACACACATACCCCACCCACACCCTTACCCAAACCAACACCCATAACACACATACCCCACCCACACCCTTACCCAAACCAACACCCATAACACACATACCCCATCCACACCCTTACCCAAACCAACACCCATAACACACATACCCCACCCACACCCTTACCCAGACCAACACCCATAACACACATACCCCACCCACACCCTTACCCAAACCCACACCCATAACAAGCCTGGCCCCTTGTGAATTGACAGGGAGCTGGGAAGACGTTGCTTGGGAAGAAGCTGCAGAGTGAGTATGCCGATTCATAGATGATAGCAGCCGTTGATAGAGAGGGACAGTTTAAGTCGGCAGACTTGATGCGGGACTGTTGCTCATTGGCAGTTGAGTAGAAAGGAACCAGAGATTGTTTTGTTTCTGAAAGGGCGTCTCCTGGTAGCAATCAGGGATCTGGTGTATTCCACGGTTATTCTGGTGGTAGCATTTTGGGTAGGCGGCTAGAAGGGATGGCAATGATAGCAATCAGGGGTTTAGTGCCATTCAAGGTTTGTCTCCTAATAGCATTTTGGGTAGGCGGCTGGAAGGGCCGGCTATGGTACCAATCAGGGGTTTGGTGCCATTCAAGGTTTGCCTCCTGGTAGCATTTTGGGTACGCGGCCGGAAGGGCCGGCAATGGTAGCAATCAGGGGTTCGGTGCAATTCAAGGTTTGTCTCCTAATAGCATTTTGGGTAGGCGGCTGGAAGGGCCGGCTATGGTACCAACCAGGGGTTTAGTGCCATTCAAGGTTTGTCTCCTAATAGCATTTTGGGTAGGCGGCTGGAAGGGCCAGCTATGGTACCAACCAGGGGTTTAGTGCCATTCAAGGTTTGTCTCCTGGTAGCATTTCTGGTACGCGGCCGGAAGGGCCAGCTATGGTACCAACCAGGGGTTTGGTGCCATTCAAGGTTTGTCTCCTAATAGCATTTTGGGTAGGCGGCTGGAAGGGCCAGCTATGGTACCAACCAGGGTTTTGGTGCCATTCAAGGTTTGTCTCCTGGTAGCATTTTGGGTACGCGGCCGGAAGGGCCGGCTATGGTACCAATCAGGGGTTCGGTGCCATTCAAGGTTTGTCTTCTGGTAGCATTTTGAGTACGCGGCCGGAAGGGCCGGTAATGGTAGCAATCAGGGGTTCGGTGCCATTCAAGGTTTGTCTCCTGGTAGCATTTTGGGTACACGGCCGGAAGGGCCAGCTATGGTACCAACCAGGGGTTTGGTGCCATTCAAGGTTTGTCTCCTGGTAGCATTTTGGGTAAGCGGCCGGAAGGGCCAGCTATGGTACCAACCAGGGGTTTGGTGCCATTCAAGGTTTGTCTCCTGGTAGCATTTTTTGTAGGGGGCCGGAAGGGCCGGCAATGGTAGCAATCAGGGGTTCAGTGTCATTCAAGGTTTGTCTCCTGGTAGCATTTTGAGTACGCGGCCGGAAGGGCCGGTAATGGTAGCAATCAGGGGTTTGGTGCCATCCAAGGTTGTTCTGGTGGTAACATTTTGGGTACGCGGCCGGAAGGGCCAGCTATGGTACCAACCAGGGGTTTGGTGCCATTCAAGGTTTGTCTCCTGGTAGCATTTTGGGTAGGCGGCCGGAAGGGCCAGCTATGGTACCAACCAGGGGTTTGGTGCCATTCAAGGTTTGTCTCCTGGTAGCATTTTGGGTACGCGGCCGGAAGGGCAGGCTATAGTAGCAATCAGGGATTCGGTGCAATTCAAGGTTTGTCTCCTGGTAGCATTTCTGGTACGCGGCCGGAAGGGCCAGCTATGGTACCAACCAGGGGTTTGGTGCCATTCAAGGTTTGTCTCCTGGTAGCATTTTGGGTACGCGGCCGGAAGGGCCGGCTATAGTAGCAATCAGGGATTCGGTGCAATTCAAGGTTTGTCTCCTGGTAGCATTTTGGGTACGCGGCCGGAAGGGCCGGCAATGGTAGCAATCAGGGGTTTGGTGCCATCCAAGGTTGTTCTGGTGGTAGCATTTTGGGTAGGCGGCTGGAAGGGCTGGCAATGGTACCAATCAGGGGTTTGGTGCCATCCAGGTTTGTCTCCTGGTAGCATTTTTGGTAGGCAGCCGGAAGGGCAATGGTACCAATGAGGGATTTGGTGCCATTTAAGCTTGGTCTCCTGGTCGCATTTTGGATAGGCAGCCGGAAGGGCCAGCAATGGTAGCAATCAGGGATTTGGTGCCATTCAAGGTTTGTCTCCTGGTAGCATTTTGGGTAGGGGGCCGGAAGGGCCGGCAATGGTAGCAATCAGGGGTTTGGTGCCATTCAAGGTTTGTCTCTTGGTAGCATGTTGGATAGGTATGATGTTGACCAAAGGCAAGTATGATATCATATGATGTTGTACATAATGGTAACTTTAGCCTGGTCAGACTGCCGGCATCATATGATGACATGATATCATATTGCCTTTCCCTATATACACTTAGGTGGCAGGTCACCCTTCACGACTTCACTCTACCAACCACGATAACTTTCCTTGTTCCCAGCAGAGAGAAGCAATTGAGCAGCAACAGCCACAGCAGACCCCCCCCCCTGGCCTAATTATAAAGGGGTTGCGCTTTGTGCCGCACACTACAAAATCCGGTGGGCTACTCAACATGTATCAAATCAGGCTTGAGTAGCCCACCCAGCTACACAACCTTGCCTACAGAAATCTGAAATAAAAAACACTGACCCCCTCCTACAGTAATTCATGTTAACATGATTACAAGCGCTATGGCACAACCCCATCATTCCATTCTGTGCCTTGGTCTCCACAGTCAAGGTGGGCTTGGGACACGCAGCTTGGGCACCCTACCCACTGCAAGCAATATGGCCTACCCCCTCCCCCCCCCCCCTCACACACACACCCATCATTCCATTCTGTGCCTTGGTCTCCACAGTCAAGGTGGGGTTGGGACACCCAGCTTGAGCACCCTACCCACTGCAAGCAATATGGCCTACCCCCCCCCCCCCCACACACACACACACACACACACACACACACACACACACATGCAAACCCAAACACTCACCTATCATTTCATTCTGTGCCTCGGTCTCCACAGTCAAGGTGGGGTTGGGACACCCAGCTTGAGCACGCTACCCACGACAAGCAATATGGGTTATATGGCCTACCCCCCCCCCCCCCCCCCCCCCCCCCCCCCCCCCCCTCCACACACACACACACTCACACACACTCACCCTCCCTGCCCCCACCCCACCCCACCCCTCACATACACACTCACACACACACACTCCTGCCCCCCCCCCAACACACACACACACACACCCGCCAAACACACACACATACACACTCACACTCCCTACCCCCTCCACCCCTCACACACACACACCACACACATACACACACTTACACAACCACACTTACACACACACACCACTCACACACACACACATGTACCCTTCCTGACCCCCCCACCCCACCCCCCCACACACACACACACACACACGCTCACGCTCACGCTCACACATACAAATCCACACACTCACACTCACACTTACCCCCCATCCCCCACCCCGGCCACACACACACTCACACATACAATGCCTAGGTCTCCACGGTAGAGGCGGGCTGGGGACAATCAGCTTGAGCACCCTACCAAACGATAGGAACTGAGGTCTACCCCCCCCCCCCCCCACACACACACACACACACACACACACACACACTCACACCTACAAATCCACACACTCACACACACACTTACCCCACCCCCCACCCCGGCCACACACACACTCACACATACAAACCCTATCACACATATCCTTCCATTCTCTGCCTAGGTCTCCACAGCAGAGGCGGGCTTGGGACAATCAGCTTGAGCACCCTACCCACAATAGGAACTGAGGTCTACCCCCCCCCCCACCACACACACACGCACACACACACGTACACATGTACCCTCCCTGACCCCCCCCCACACACCCCCCCCCCCCACACACACACACACACGCACACACACACCACGCGCACACTTACCCACACACTCACACATACAAATCCACACACTCACACACACACTTAACCCCCACCCCCCACCCCCCCCGGCCACACACACACTCACACATACAAACCCTATCACACATATCCTTCCATTCTCTGCCTAGGTCTCCACGGTAGAGGCGGGCTGGGGACAATCAGCTTGAGCACCCTACCAACGATAGGAACTGAGGTTTTGGAAGTCAGGTGTCCAAGAAACAGCCAATTTAGATCAATTCGTTTGAGGTATAGTCACTTATTTCTACTTTCATTTATTCAAATTTGTACTTGAATTTCTGTATATGTTTACATGCATTTCTTTACATGTTTGCATGGATTTCTTTAAACACATGTTCGCCTCCTGTTTTCACCAAATTGGGAGTCACATGTCCAAGAAACAGCCAGTTTTAATCAATATGATTGAGGTTGTTGCTTAGAGTCCTGACCGATGAGTGGTCTTCAGTGTCAATGTGTTGCAGCTGATTGGGTCAAGCTCAAGCGGTTCAAGTCCAGTTAAGGTAGGAGACCGCTCCCCACCCGCGTACGACGGGCCCCCTTAACACCACGCCCCACCAGGCGTTATCATTACCTGATTGAGGTATGATAAAGGTACGGTCACTTATTTTTACATGCATTTCTTTACATTTTACATGAATTTCTGTAAATTCGTGTTTGCCTTCTGTTTCCACCAATTTGGAAGCCACATGTCCGAGAAGAGGCAGTTATATAGCAATTCAGGGGATGATTGGGAAGCACACTTTGTACTTCGGACTTGGTTCTCAGAATCTCAGGCCAATTATCGAGAATTCTCGCGAGAATTCTCAGATTTCCAGGTCAAATTCTCGATTTCATGTACAAAGTCCGGGTTCTTCAGAAACCTTGAACCCAAATCATCCGCTGAATGGCTATAATCAATTGACGTATGGTAACTTATTTTTACATTCACTTCTTTACATTTTGCATGAATTCCTTTAAATTCATGTTTGCCTCCTGTTTACCATTTTGGAAGTCAAGAAACAGCCAGTTTACATCAATACGATTGGGGTGTGGCCACTTATTTTTAGGGGCCTGCATATCATATGATCTGGACCTAAGGTGAGTATGATCTCATATGATATCATATAAATTGCATCATGTGATAGTGTACATAAATGGTAAATTCGGCCTAGTCTGACTGCCGTCATCATATGATATTATATTGCCGTTCCCTACGTCACATGCATTTAATGTACATGCATGCATTTAAAGTACATGCAGTGCATGCATTAAAGTACATGCATTTAAAGTGCATGCATTTAAGTACATGCATTTAAAGTGCATGCATTAAAGTATGCATTTGCATTTAAAAGTAAGTGCAAATGCATTTAAGGTACATGCATTTAAAGTGCTGCATTTAAGTACATGCATTTAAAGTACATGCATTTAAAGTAGATGCTTTAAGTACATGCATTTAAGTGCATGCATCTAAAGTGGTGCATGCATTTAAAGTTTATAACATGCATTTAAAGAATGCAGTACATGCATTTAAAGTACAGTGCATTTTTAAAGTACATGCATTTATTTACTAGTAGGTCATGCTTTAAAGTGCATGCATTGGTTAAAGTACTGCATTTACTAAAGTGCATGCATTAAGACACATGCATTTAAAGTACATGCTATTAAACACTGCAAATTTTATTTTTAAAGTGCATGTGCTTTTTATTACATTTAAAGTGCATGCATTAAAAGTAACATGCATTTAAAGTGCATGCATTAAGTACATTAGGATGCATTTAAAGTAATGCAGTTAAAGAGTACAGTGCATTTAATGTACATGCATTTAAAGTACATGCATTTAAAGTACATGCATTTAAAGTACATGCATTTAAAGTGCATGCATTTAAAGTGCAGTGCATGCATTAAAGTACGAATGTGAACATGCATTTAAATACATACATTAAATGTAAGTACTCATTTCGTATTTTTACATGCATTTAAAGTACAATGCCTTTTACGAAGTACATGCATATCCTGTAACTTGTTACGCAATGCCAATTTAAAGTATGCTTGTCCCATGCACTTTTTCTAAAGTACAACATTCTAAAGACATGCATCTAAAGTTAACAAATGCATTACTTAAAGTAGATGTGTGTACATGCAAAAGTACATGCATTTAAAGTACACTGTTAAATGGCATTTAAAGTGCATTTAGTACATGCAATTAAAGCATGATTTAAAGCATGCATTTAATGCAATTTAAGTATGCGATGAGACTTTTGCATTTAAAGAGAGTGCATGCATGTAAAAGTGCATCTACAATGCCAATGCATGTTACATGCTACATGCATCGTTTAAAGTACATGCATTTAAAGTACATGCATTTATTAAAGTGCTTATTAAACAAAAAAGTCATGCATTTTAAAGTACAACATGCATAAATTGCAAGTACTTTTTAGATGCATTAAAGTAAGCATGCATGCACATAAAGTAGAATTTACACATGCATTTTAAACATGCAGTACAGTGCATTTAAAGTATCGGTACATGCATTTAAAATCAAGACATAAAAAAAAAAAGAAGGCGATTTAAAGTAGTTTTGTTATCAGCATGAGGTTGGGAATATAAAGGACATTTTGAAGTCTTCTAGCGTATCATTTAAAAAAGAAAAGTACTGGGCGACGCCGAAAATACATTGCATCTACTATCACATGATTAAAATATACACTTGCATTTAAATATTTAGTACACATGTAACATAATTTTATAAGCAAAAAATAGAAAAAGTAAACACATAACAATGCATTGCAATCATATAAAGGTAAAGTACATGCATTTAAAGTGGTGGTAGTCAAATTTAAGAACGCATTAAAAATGCAGAAACAAAAAAATAATGCAAATTTTATTTTACTTAAATGCAAAGGGGAATGGCGACATGCATTTTAATAATTTAGTACATGCATACTAAATTACATTAATAGCATTTAAAGTACACTTAAATGCAGTCCTATATAGATTGATGCATTTAAGTACATTCATTTGTAGAGCTAATGTTGCACATCATTTAATTGTAAAACTTCTCTAGTAATGATTATAGCATGCATTTATAAAGTAAAGCATTTACAGTATGCATTTAAGTGCAATAGCATTTGAAGAATGCATTAAGTACATGCATTTAAAGACTTAAAGTAATGCATCTAAAGTACATGCAATTCTGCAATCTAAGTACTTAACTATCACATGCATTAAAGTAAGCAATTAAAGTAAAGAACAATGTTCATTTAAAGTACATTGCATTGTAAAAGTACATGCACTTCATTTAGTAAGTTACATGCAAATGTACATGCATCTAAAGTACATGTTACATGGCATTTAAAAGTAAAAGTACATTTAAAGTATGCATTTAAAGTGCATGTGCTTTAAATTAATTGCCTTAAAGTGCATGCATTTAGGAAAGGTACATGCATTTAAAGTACATGCATACAATTTAAAGTGCATGCATTTAAGTAACATGCATTTAAAGTGCATTTGTCAATAAGTACAATGCATTTAAAGTACATGCAGGTTTAAAGTACATGCATTTTTAAAGTACATGCATTGGAAATGTACATGCATTTGAAAGTACATGCATTTAAGTACATGCATTTAAATGTACATGCATTTAAAGTACATGCAAATTAAAGTACATGTCAACATTTAAAAGTGCTGAAGTGCTTAAGTACATGCATTTAGTGCATGCATTTAAAGTACATGCATTTAAAGTACATGCATTTAAAGTACATGCATTTAAGTCAATGCATGCATTTAAGTACATGTAAAAGTGCATCTGTGCATTTAAAGTATGCATGCATTAAAGTACATGCAATTTAAAAGGTGCATGCATTTAAAGTAACATGCATCGGTTACAAAGTAGGGCAATCTATTTAAAGTACATGCATTTTAAAGTACATGCATTTAAGTACATGCATCTAAAGTACATGCATTTAAAGTGCATGAATAACTAAAGTAACATCCCTGCATCTTAAAGTACATGCATGTAAAGTACATGCATTAAAGTACATGCATCTAAAGTACATGCATTTAAAAGCATTTAAGTAGTGCAATGAGCTGCATGCATCTAAAGTATCATGGCATCATATAAAGTACATGCATCTAAAGTGTACAATTAAGTAAATGCATCTAAAGTAGTGCATTGCATTTAAAGTAACATGCATTTAAAGTGCATGCAATATAAGTACATGCATTTAAAGTGCATGCATTAAAGTACATGCATAAAGTACATGCATTGCTGTGCATAGAAGTACATGCATTTAAAGTACATGCATTTAAAGTACATGCATTTAAAGTACATGCATTAAGTACATGCATTTAAAGTACATGCATCTAACATGCATTAAGCATGCATTTAAAGTTTACGGACGCATGCATTTAAAGTACATGCATTTAAAGAATAACTGCATTTAAAGGGCATTTAAGTACTGCATTTTAAAGTGCATGCATTAAAGTACATGCAATTAAGTACATGGCATTTAAGTGCGCATGCATTTAAAGTGGCATGCATGTTTAAAGTACATTGCATGTTAAAGTACATGCATCTAAAAAGTACATCTCTTAAAGTACATGCATTTAAAGTACACATTTAAAGTAATGCATTTAAAGTACATTGCAGTGCTCTAAAAAGTGTAGAGAGGATGCATTTAAATGCAGGTGAAGTAAGTGCATTTTTTAAAGTACATGCATTTAAAGTATTCATGCATTTAAAGTACATGCATTTAAGAGTGATGCATAAAGTAATGCATTTTAAATAATGCATGTAAAGTGGCATATACAGATGCATCTAAAGTACATGCATTTAAATACATGCATTTAAAAGTGCATGCATTTACATGCATTTAAAGTGCATGCAATTAATACATGCATTTAAAGTATGCAGTTAAAGTGCGTGCATGTAACAGTTTGCTAAAACATGCCATTACATGCATTAAAAGTGCATGTTGAAAGCAAGTAGTACTGCATGCAAAAGTACATGCATTTAAAGTACATGCAGTGCAGTACAGTACGATGCATTTAAAGTACATGCATGCATTTAAAGTACTTTAGCATACAGCCAGTTTACTGCATTTAAAGTGCATGGCCATTGCTTGCATTTAAAGTACAAAAGTACATGCATCTAAAGTGGTATTCAGGTGCTGGTACATGCATTTAAAGTACATGCATTTAAAGTGCATTGGGCGTTAATAGTACTTGCATTTAATGATGCAGCATGCATGCATAAGGTTAATGGGAGTGTAAAGGTACGGTTGGCATGGTGTAGAACATTTAATAGTCTTTTAAAAGTAGTACGATGCATTTATAGTAATGTTTGTAAAGTGATGCATGTATTTAGTATAATTTACGCTTTTTGATTGGCTTATTTTGCGATTTCGTGAGAGGGTGGGAGCATGCATTTAATGTGTTGTCGACATGCATTAGTAAATGCATTTAAAAGAACATGCATTTAAAGTACATTAAAAGGGGAGGCATTTAAGTGCTATGTAACATTTTAAAGTGGTTCTTACAGTTGGCATTAAGTACATTTAAGGAGTCGCAGTGCTATTAAGTGCATGGATTAAGTAGTAATTTGTCGATTTCTTATTAAAGTGCGAGTGGATGTAATCTGAAGCATTAAGTAAAGATGAGTGCATGCATTTTAAAGTACATCATTTAAAGTAAAGTACATGCATTCTAAGTGTGAGTAAAGCATGCATTAAGTACATTATTAAATGCATTTAAAGTACATGCATAAAAGACTTATAGTAATACATTTAAATTTGCATGCAATTAAAGTAACAGCATTAATGTGACATGCATTAAAATACATGGAAGTTGCATTTAAGTACATGCATTTAAAGTACATGCATTTAAAGTCATACATTTAAATGCATGCTGTAGGAGGTACAATTAAAGTAAAGAACACATTTAAATGCAGTTTGAAGAGTTAATGTACATTGCATGCATTTTTAAAAAGTGCATGCATTTAAGTACATGGCATTTCTAAATACATGCAATTAAAAGGGGGGTGCAGTTAAGGGTAATATGCATTTAAAGTACATTTTAATGCATCGTATAAGTACATTTAAAGTGCATGCATTTAAAGTAAACATGCATTTAAAGTACATGCCATTTAAAGTATGCATTTAAATAAAGCATGTACATCTAAAGTAAGCATGCATGTTAAGTACATGATTTTGCATTTAAAGATGCATTTTCTTAAAAAAGTACATGCATTTAAAGTAGGCATGCATTTAAAGTACATGCTTTGCATTTAAAGTACATGCATCTTAAAGTATTAGTACATGCATTTAAGTGCATAAGTACATGCATAAAGCATTAAGACATGCATTTAAATTTAAATGTGCACAATTTAAAGTACGCATCTTTTAAAAGTGCATCTAAAGTGCATGCATTAAGTACATGCATCATGCAGCAACAAACGACCTAATTGCGCGTGCGTTAGGTGATCTATCTATCATGCATTAAGTACATGCATTTAAAGTACATGCATCTTAAGTACATACATTTAAAGTGCATGCATTTAAAGTACATGCATTTAAAGTGCATGCATTTAAGTACATGCATTTAAAGTACATGCATTTAAAGTACATGCATTTAAAGTACATGCATTTAATGTACATGCATCTTAAGTACATGCATTTAAAGTACATGCATTTAAAGTACATGCATTGAAAATATCACACAATTTGCCAAGCGTCCGCAGTCGTTCAAAATATCGTACAATTTTTTTTGCATCCAAACAATTCCACATGTTTTCCATGTGCATTGATCTTTGTTACGTTTTTCAGATTGCAGCACTCCTTTTATTATTATTTTTGGTGGAGCCCCCCTTGGCCCACTCCTACAACAGTGATGGTTACGAGCGATAGTTAATAATCATTTTACCAACATGGGCCCTGAGTTTGTGCTACAGTGTGTGTCGGTTTGAGTAAGTGTTTGTTGCTACTGTCTATCTCGATCAGCTTCCTCTGGGGAAAACTGGACTCCCTGGGAGGCAGGAGCCCCCAGATTAACCCTTTGTCGTCCGAACCAACGGCTGAGACGAAGCCTGACGCGTCAGCCAACTATCTCATAACTAACTGGTTTCGGTCAGCTCCATCTTTGCCACCTGTCGTTCCGTTACCTACACTCTCCGCCAATTTTTATCATCGTCGCTTGCGACGCTGCTTAGAAATTGTTTGAACCCGTCATGCTTACTATGCACACCTCAGTGATTAGATTTGGCGGCAAATGCCTCCCACTGTGTCATGATTTGTCGAATACCCTCTCACCCCTCCCCTCTGTGGCCTGCGTACCCGAATACCCTCTCCCCCTTCCTCTGTGGCCTGCGTACCCGAATACACTCTCCTCCTTCCTCTGTGGCCTGCGTACCCGAATACCCTCTCCCCCTCCCTCTGTGGCCTGCGTACCCGAATACCCTCTCCCCCTTCCTCTGTGGCCTGCGTACCCGAATACCCTCTCCCCCTTCCTCTGTGGCCTGCGCGAATACCGAATACCTCTCCCTATCGCCTCTGTGGCCTGGTACCGAATACCCCTCTCCCCCTTCCCTCTGTGGCCTGCGTACCCGAGATTACCCTCTTCCCCTTCCCTTTGTGGCCTGCGTACCCGAATACCCTCTCCCCCTTCCTCTGTGGCTGCGTCACCCGAATACCCTCTCCCCCCTCAGGTGGGCCTGGTACGCAAATCCTCTCCATCACTACTGTGGCTGCGTCGCGAATACCTCTCCCTTTCTGTGGCTGCGTACCGATCTCATCTCCCCTTGACCTCTGTGGACTGCGTACCCGATACACTCTCCCTTCTATGATGGCCTGCGTAAACCGAATCCTGTCCCTTTCTCTGTGGCCTGCGTACGCGAATACCCTCTCCCTTCCTTTCTGGTTGGCTGCGTCCCGAAATACTCTCCCCTTCCTCTGTGGCTGCGTAGGCCGAATGACCCCCTCCCCCTGTGGCCCTCTGTAGGCCTGGCGTAGCCCGAGATATCCCGCTCTCCGCCCTTCCTCTGTGGACTGGTACCAAATACCGCTCTCCCCTCAGTGGCTTCCTCGTGGCGCTGCGTACCCGAGATAACCCTCTCCCCCTCCCGTCTGTGGGCCTGACGTACGCGAATACCTTCTCGCCCTTCCATCTGTGGCCTGGCAGCCGGTAGCCGCCGGAGTAACCGCTCTCCCCCTTTCCTCGTGCCTGGGTACCGAATACCGTCTCCCCCTTACGCGGCTCGGCCTATTCGGCGACGTACGCAGGCCACGAGGAAGTGGCAGGAGGTATTCGGGTACGCAGGCCACAGAGGAAGGGGAGAGGGTATTCGAGTACGCAGGCCACAGAGGAAGGGGGAGCTATTCGAGGTACGCAGGTCCACAGAAGGGAAGGGGGCGCCGTACGTGGTATTCGGTCACGCAGGCCCAGAGGCAAGGGAGAGCCGGTTACTTTTCCTTTGTTGCCTCGGGTACGCAGGCCACAGAGGAAGGGAGAGGCGTGTATGTGGGCAGTTACGCACGCCCCAGAAGGAGGGAGAAGGGATATACCGTCGTGTACTCCGCCAGCCGTCTCACAGCCTCTGGTGCCTGACGTACCCGAATACCCTCTCCCGCGCGTTATGGGGATTCCCTCCTCTGTGCCATGCTGTACCCGGAGGAGATTACACCTCTCCTCCCTTCTCTTTGGCTCGGTGACGCAGGCCACCTGGCGTGAAGGGGGAGAGGTAGTATCGGTGACGCAGGGCCACAGAGGCAGCGGGGAGGAGGGTATATCGGAGTACGCAGGCCGACAGATGGAAGGGGGAGAGAGATATTCGGGTACGCAGGCCACAGAGGCAAGGGGAGACGGGATATTCGGGTAATGCAGGCACAGAGCGAAGGGTAGCCCAGGGACTCTCGGGTACTGCATGCCACAAGAGGGATACGGGAGCATGGGATTTCGGGCTTAGCGTCGAGGCGCACCAGATGGCAAGGGGGTAGACTCGCTCACAATAACATCCGAATGACCCCTCTCGCCCGTAATTTCCCCTGTTGGCCTGCGTTCGCGAGAATACCCTCTTCCGCCGGCTTATCGAGGTCGCGATGTGCCTGCGGAGGTGCTACTGCCGGTGGGCGGGGGACGATCCTATTGAAAGAATTCAGCGTATGGATCATTCATGCCTCCTACTCCACTACAGGGCCCTATCGGTACGGTCCTCTGTGCCTAGGACCACAGAGGGAATTGTAGTCTTGCGAGAGGGACCACGCCGGGGAAATTTAACCCCTTCCCTATCCCTCTGTGGGCTGGCGCTGGTATCTTCGCGGTTTCGGGTACGCAGGCGATACCCGACACTCAAAACCCTCACCAGTCCGGGCCCTTCCTCTGTTGCCGCTGCGTACCGGAAAGGGCGGGGAGAGGATATTACCCTCTCCCCCTTCACAGTTCTCGATGTGGCCTTCCGAAGTGCATGTTATGTTCCGAATACTCTCGTTCCCTCCTCTGTGGGCCGTCGACGCCGATACTTGACCGCACGCAGGCCTCTCCCCACTTAGACCGTGCTATAGGCGGCTGGAGCAGTGTAATACTCGGATACGCCAGAAGTCCAACCGCTCTCCCCCTTCAGCGATACGAGTGAGAGGGTATTGCCGTGCGGTACTACGCAAGGCCCGAACCATCACCCTCTGCCCCACCCCGAGGAAGGTGGAGAGGTATTTCGGTACGCAGGCCCACAGAGGAAGGGGTAGAGTGGTATTTCGGGTACGCAGGCCACAGGGAAGGGGGGAGGAGGTGTATTTCCGGGTACGCACAAGGCACAGAGGAAGAGGGAGTGTTATTCTGGGTACGAAGTGCGACAGAGAAGGGGCCTGCGTGAGAGAGCGTTTCGCCGTACGCCAGGCACACAGAGGAAGGGAAGAGGTATTTGGGTACGCAGCCACAAAGGAAGTGGAGACCCTCTCCAGGTATTCGGGTACGCCAGGCCACAGAGGAAGGGGAGAGGTATCGGGTGACGCAGGCCACAGAGGGATGGAGAGCGAATATTCGGGTACGCCATCGGCCACAGAGCGAAGCTGGCGGATGTGGCCTGGAGCGGGTACCCCTATATACTCCGCTTCACCCCTCTCCTCTGTGGCCTGCCGTAACGGCCGCCAACAAGTAGACGCAACTGCGTGGCGACCCGAGCTTGTCACTTCCGTGTGGTGGAATCACCCACTGGGCTCCACGACGAGGGGGCGCGAGAAGAGTGGATCCCCGGGTCTCACGCCCACAGCCAGTTGCCGAGGTGCTGCAGTAGGCCTGTCATTTGTTAACGCAGCCACAGAGGGAGGGAGAGGTCATTTCGGGTAACGCAGGCCATCAGAGGGGAAGCGCTGGATGAGGACCCCGGGTACGCAGCACAGAGGCAAGGGAGAGGGTACTCGGGACGCACGTCTGGTCCCCAGAGCGAATGGCGGGTAGAGACGGGTATTTGTGTACGGCACGCCACAAAGGATACGCGCTCGTGACGAGCCCCCTTCGGCTCTACTTGTTCTCGTACCCTGCGCGCATTTAGCAAGGAAGGCCGAATACCCCTCCCCCTTCCTCTGTGGCCTGCTACGCACGAAACCGCTTCCCGCCCCCTTCCTCTGTTGGTCCTGACGTTACGTCCGACTGACCCTAGCGTCCACCCTAGTCCTCTGGTAGACCGTGGGGGGCAGTGAGCATCCTGGGTAACGTCACCCCATCCCGCGCTTACCCGGTCCTGGGACCTGGCGGTATCTCTCCAAGAAAACAACGATCTGACACAAGCCTACGGCCTCATCCTCGCCTAGGCCCTCTAGGTGGTTTGGCGTACCGAAAACGCCGCGTGCCCGACGCTTCCTCGACTGGGCCTGTGTCGTACTCCGTGCGGCGTACCGCATAGGACTACCCTAATACTCGTTCCCCAGGAGGCCTTGCGTCGAGATGCCCTGGTACGAGAGGGTTTCGCGAGAAGTGACCGCGCAACTCCGCGCCACCAGCACGCGTTGCCTCTGGTGGAGGGGCTTGAGGACGGGTATGTTCGAGCGAGTCGCGGCCACCAAAGAAGGGGAGAGCCGGTAATATTTGCGTACCCATACTCCCGCCTTCCAATACGTGTAGGGCAAAGGGGCATGCGGCATACGAAGGGTTTCTACGCACCGAGCCCAGAGAAGAATACCCTCTCCCCCTTCCTCAATGGCCTGGGGAGAGGGTATTCTGGGTACCGGGTACAGAATAGCCCTCTCCCCCTCCTCTTGATACAGGCACTGGTGCGTACCCAAAAGATGGGAGAGGGACCCGTTCTCCTCCCTCTTGCCTCTGTGCGTCTGCGTTACACCGGCATACCCTCGTCCCCCTATCCTCTTGTGGCCTGCGTACCCGAATTACCCTCGTCCCCCTTCCTGCTGTAGGCGCTGCCAGATACGACCAATACCCTCGTCCCCTGCCTCTGTGGGGCCTGCGTACCCAAAACCCTCTCCCCCTTCCTCTGTAGTGGCCTGCGTCCCGGAATACCCTCTCCCCCTTCCTCGTGGGCGCTGGTATTGTGCTCCGAGTACGCAGGCCACCGCAGATAGCCCTATACTCCCCCTATCCCTCTCTGGCCTGCGTACCAGAATACCCTCTCCAACCCTTCCTCATGTGCCTGCGTACCCGAATACCCTCTTCCCATCCCTCTGTGGCCTGCGTACCCGGATACCCTCTCCCCCTTCCTCTGTGGCCTGCGTACCCCGAATACCCTCTCCCCTTCGCTTTTGTGGCCTGCGTTACCCAATACCCTCTCGCCCCTTTCCTCTGTGCCTGCGACCGAATACCCTCTCCCCTTCCTTCTGTGGCCTGCGTAACCCGAATAACACACTCCTCCTTCTCTGTGGCCTGGCGTACGCCGAATACCCTCTCCCCCTTCCCCTGTTGCCTGCGTACCCGAATACCCTCTCCCCGCTTCCTCTTGCCTGCGTACCCGAATACCCTCTCCCCCTTCCTCTGTGGCCTGCGTACCCGAATACCCTCTCCCCCTTCCTTCTGTGGCCTGCGTATTCCGAATACACTCTCCCCCTTCCTCTTGTGGCCTGCGCTACTCCGAATACCTGCTCCCCCTTCCCCTGTGGCCTGCGTACCCGAATACCCTCCCCCTTCCTCTGTGCGCCTGCGTACCCGAATGCCCCTCTCCCCCTTCCTCTGTGGCGCTGGCGTACCCGGAATACCACCTCTCCTAATCCTCTGTGCCTGCGTACCCGAATACCCTCCCCCCTGTCCGTCGTGGCCTGCTGTACCCGAATACCTCTCCCCCTTTCCTCTGTTGGGCCTGCGTACCCGAATACTCTCTCCCCCTTCCTCTGTGGCCTGCGTACCCGAATACCCTCTCCCCCTTCCTCTGTGGCCTGCGTACCCGAATACCCTCTCCCCCTTCCCAGTGAGCCCTGTACCGAAATACCCTCTCCCCATCCCTCCTGCTGGCCTGCGTACCCGAATTACCCTCTCCCCCTCCTCTGTGGCCTGCGTACCCCAATACCCTCTCCCCCTTCCTCTGTGCCTGCCGTACCCGAATACCCTCTCCCCCTTCCTCTGTGGCCTGCGTACCCGAATACCCTCTCCCCCTTCTCTGGCCTGCGTACCCGAATAGCCTCTCCCCCTTCCTCTGTGCCTGCGTTACTCGAATACCCCTCTTCCCCTTCCTCTGTTGGCCTGCGTACCGAATACCCTTCCCTCCCCCCCCCCCTTTCCCCCCTCCCCTTCCTCTGTGGCCTGCCGTAACCCGTAATCCTCTCCCCTTCCTTCTGTGGCCTGCGTACCCGAATACCCTCATCCCCGCTTCCCTCTCGTGGCCTGCGCTACCCAATCCTCTCCCCCTTCCTCTGTGCCTCGTACCCGAATACCCTCTCCCCCTCCCTCTGTGCCTGCGTACCCCGAAAAAACCCTCTCCCCCTTCCTCTGTGGCCTGCGTCCGAATACCCATCTCCCCCTTCTCTGTGCCTGGTACCCGAATGAACCACTCCCCCTTCCTCTGTGGCCTGCGTACCGAATACCCTCTCCCCCTTTCCTCTGTGGCCTGCCGTACCGATACCCTCTTCCCCCTTCCTCAATGGCGCTGGTACCAGAATACCCTCTCCCCCTTCCTTTGTGGCCTGCGTACCCAAATACCCTCTCCCCTTCCTCTGTGGCCCGTACCCGGCAATACCCTCTCCCCCTTCCTCTGTGGCCTGCGTACCGAATACCCCATCTGCCCCCTTCTCTGTGGCCTGCGTCACCCGAATACCCTCTCCCCCTCCCTCTGTGCCTGCTACCCAAATACCCTCTCCCCCTTCCTCTGTGGCCTGACCCGTACCCTCTCCCCTTCCCAGTGGCCTGGGTACCCGAATACCCTCCCCCTCCTCTGTGGCCCGATACCAGATCATACCCTCTCCGCCTTTCCTCTGTGGGCCTGCGTATGCCTCTCAGTCCCTCTGGCTCTGGTACCCGAATACCCTCTTCCCCCTCCGCTATGGCTCTTTGGCCTGCGTACCCATCTGTGGTACCTGCTACGCCCTCTCCGCCTCGTCTTCCTTCTGTTCCTCCGAGTCCATGCTGCGATACCCAAAATACCTCTCCCCCTCATTCCCCTCTGTGGCCTGCGTACCCGAATACCCTCTGCCCCCATTCCTCTTTGGCCATGCGTACCCGAACTACACTCTCCTCCTTCCTCTGTGGCCTGCCGTACCCGAATACCCCTCTCCCCTTCCCCTGTGCCTACGTACCCGAATACCTGCTCCCCCCTCCTCTGCTGGCCTTGCAGTACCCGAATCACCCTCTCCCCCTTCCTCGTGCCTGCGTACCCGAAACCCCCCCCTTCCTCAGTGGCCTGCGGACCGGAATACCCTCTCTCCCCCTTCCTCTGTGGCCGCGCCCGAATACCCTCTCCCCCTTCCTTGTTGGCCGCCCGTACCCCAAATACCCTCCCCCCTTCCTCTGTGGCCTGCGTACCCGAATACCCTCTCCCCTTCCTCTGTGGCCTGACGTACCCGAATACCCTCTACCCCCTCCCCTGTGCCTGCGTACCCGAAATACCTCCCTCCCCTTCCTCTGTGGCCTGCGTACCCGAATACCCTTCTCCCCTTCCTCAGTGGCCTGGGTACTCCGAAATACCTCCCCGTTCCTTTCTGGTGGCCTGCGTACCAGAATACCCTCTCCCCCTCCTCCTGTGCCTGTACCCGAATACCCTCTCCCCCCTTCCTCTGGCCTGCTTACATACCTGAACCCCTTATCTCTCTCCCATTCCTCTTCTGGCCAATGCCTACCCCGAATACACCTCTCGCCGCCTTCCCCTGTGCCTAGCGATACACCCGAATACCCATCTCCCCACTCTTCCTCGAAGCGGGCTGCTACCCGAATCCCTACCTCCCTGGCCGCGACCCCGAATAACCCTCTCCTGTGGCTGTCCCTCTGTGCAACTGCACGTACCGACCCTCTCCCCCTGCATACCCCCTCCCTCTAAAGTTGTGGCCTGTGCTCGAAAATACCCCTCCCCTCTGTGGCCTGAATTACCCTCTCCCCTCCCTCTGTGGCCTGCGTACCCGAATACCCTCTCCCCCTTCCTCTGTGGCCTGCGTACACGAATACCTCTCCCCCTTCAGCTCTGTGGCCTGCGTACCCGAATACCCTCTCCCCCTCCCACTGTGGCCTGCTACCCGAAACCCTCTCCCCCTTCCTCTGTGGCCTGCACACCGAATACCCTCTCCCCCTTCCTCTGTGGCCTGCGTACCCGAATACCCTCTCCCCCTCCCTCTGTGGCCTGCGTACCCGAATACCCTCTCCCCCTCCCTCCCTCGGCCGGCTACACCCCCTTCCCCTCTATGTGGCCTGCGTACCCAGAAATACCCTCTCCCCACCCTCTGGTGGCCTGCGTACCCGAATACCCTCTCCCCCCTTCCTTCTGTGGCCTGCGTATTACCCGAATAGCATTCCCCCTCCCTCTGTGGGCCTGCGTACAGACCCGAATAACCCTCTCCCCTCCCTCAGTGGCCTGCGTACCCGAACCCCTCTCCCCCTTCCTATGTGGCCCCTCTCCCCCTTCCTCTGTGGCCTGCGTACCCGAATACCCTCTCCCCCTTCCTCAGTGGCCTGCGTACCCGAATACCCTCTCCCCCTTCCTCTGTGGCCTGCGTACCCGAATACCCTCTCCCCCTTCCTCAGTGGCCTGCGTACCTCGCCCTCAATACCCTCTCCCTCCTCCCTCTGTGCCTGAATACCCAAAAAACTGAATACCCGAATATCTGAACACCTGACTTTTGTAATCCTTCATACTGAGAGGTGGGGGGGCAACTGCTCCCCCTGTGGCCTGAATACCCTCTCCCCCTGTGGCCATGGTACCTGAACACCTGATTTGTATAATCCGACATGCAGAGAGGTGGGTGGCCAAATGATCCCCCTGTGGCCGGAGTACCTGAATACCCTCTCCTTCTTGTAGCCTGAATACCTGAATCCCCCAATACCCTCTCCCCCTGTGGCCATGGTACCTGAACACCTGATTCGTGTTATCCGACATGCAGAGAGGTGGGTGGCCAAATGATCCCCCTGTGGCCTGAGTACCTGAATACCCTCTCCTTCTTGTAGCCTGAATACCTGAATACCTAAATACCCTCTCCCCCTGTGGCCATGGTACCTGAACACCTGATTTGTGTAATCCGACATGCAGAGATGGTGGGGGCCAAATGATCCCCTGTGGCCTGAGTACCTGAATACCCAAACACCATCTCCCTCTGTGGCCTGAGTACCTGAATACCTGAATACCCGAATATCTGAACACCTGATTTGTGTAATTCGTCATGCAGGGAGGTGGGTGGCCAAATGATCCCCCTGTGGCCTGAGTACCTGAATACCCAAATATCTGAACTCCTGATTTGTGTGATTCGTCATGCAGGGAGGTGGGTGGCCAAATGATCCCCCTGTGGCCTGAGTACCTGAATACCTGAATACCCAAATATCTGAACACCTGATTTGTGTAATTCGTCATGCAGGGAGGTGGGTGGCCAAATGATCCCCCTGTGGCCTGAGTACCTGAATACCTGAATACCCAAATATCTGAACACCTGATTTGTGTGATTCGTCATGCAGGGAGGTGGGTGGCCAAATGATCCCCCTGTGGCCTGAGTACCTGACAGAGAGCAAAATGATCGCCTTTGTGGCGGATGTTGCATCACGAGCATCCCTAGCACCTGCAGCCGTAGAGCTGATGGAGCTCCTGCATCATCCTAAAGCTCAGGTGAGTCTTGGATCCAATAGCAGCCTAGGATTGACCCTAGTCCTCGGATTGGAGGGAGAGCAGCCAAATTGCTGGTTGAAGCTATGTAGCCAAGATCTAGTTTGGATTAGATCCTATAGCTCAGGTGCGTCTAGATCCAATAGTAGCCTAGATTGGACCCATAGTTTCCGGATTAGATCCTATAGCTCAGGTGCGTCTAGGATCCAATAGTAGCCTAGGATTGGACCCTAGTTCGGATTAATCCTATAGCTCAGGTGTCTAGGATCCAATATAGCCTAGATTGGACCCTAGTTCGATATAGATCCTATAGCTCAGGCGTCTAGGATCCAACAGTAGCCTAGGATTGGACCCTAGTTCGGATTAGATCCTATAGCTCAGGTGCGTCTAGGATCCAATAGTAGCCTAGGATTGAACCCTAGTTCGGATTGCTAAGTTGGATTAGATCCCTCATCTAGGAATCCAATAGTAGCCTAGGATTGGGACCCTAGTTGGATTAGATCCTATAGGCTCAGGTGCTCTAGGATCCAATAGTAGCCTAGGATTCAGGACCCTATTTCGGATTAGAAGCTCAGGGCGTCTAGGACAATTCGGGATCCTATAGCTCATCGGACCTAGTTCGATTAGATCCTATAGCTCAGGTGCGTCTAGGATCCAATAGTAGCCTAGGATTGGACCCTAGTTCGGATTAGATCCTATAGCTCAGGTGCGTAGGATCCAATAGTAGCCTAGGATTCTAGATTAGATCCTATAGCTCATAGGTAGCTATGATTCCTAGTTCGAATTAGATCCTATAGCTCAGTTGCGTCTAATCCAATTAGTAGCCTAGGATTGGACCCCATTAGATCCTATAGCTCAGGTGCGTCTAGGATCCAATAGTAGCCTAGGATTGGACCCTAGTTCGGATTAGATCCTATAGCTCAGGTGCGTCTAGGATCCAATAGTAGCCTATTCCTATTTTGATCCTAGCTCAGGTCGTCTAGATCAATAGTCCAGAGTTAGGATCCAATAGTAGCCCTAGGATTGGACCCTAGTGGTCCTATAGCTCAGCTCTAGGATCCAATAGTAGCCAAATAGTTAGCCTAGGATTGGACCCTAGTTCGGATTGGACGGCTAGCAGCCAAATTGCTGGTTGAAGAGTCTATGGTATTCTAGTTCGATTAGATCCTATAGCTCAGGTGCGTCTAGGATCCATAGAGACCTAGGATTGGACCCTAGTTCGGATTAGATCCTATAGCTCAGGTGCGTCTAGGATCCAATAGTAGCCTAGGATTGGACCCTAGTTCGGATTAGATCCTATAGCTCAGGTGCGTCTAGGATCCAATAGTAGCCTAGGATTGGACCCTAGTTCGGATTAGATCCTATAGCTCAGGTGCGTCTAGGATCCAATAGTAGCCTAGGATTGGACCCTAGTTCGGATTGGACGGCTAGCAGCCAAATTGCTGGTTGAAGCTATGTAACCAAGTTCAAGTTCGAATTAGATCCTATAGCTCAGGTGCGTCTAGGATCCAATAGTAGCCTAGGATTGGACCCTAGTTCGGATTAGATCCTATAGCTCAGGTGCGTCTAGGATCCAATAGTAGCCTAGGATTGGACCCTAGTTCGGATTAGATCCTATAGCTCAGGTGCGTCTAGGATCCAAGTAGCCTAGAGATTGGACCCTAGTTCGAATTAGATCCTATAGCTCAGGTGCGTCTAGGATCCAATAGTAGCCTAGGATTGGACCCTAGTTCGGATTCGATCCTACAGCTCAGGTGCGTCTAGGATCCAATAGTAGCCTAGGATTGGACCCTAGTTCGGATTAGATCCTATAGCTCAGGTGCGCCTAGGATCCAATAGTAGCCTAGAATTGGACCCTAGTTCGGATTAGATCCAATAGCTCAGGTGCGTCTAGGATCCAATAGTAGCCTAGGATTGGACCCTAGTTCGGATTGGACGGCTAGCAGCCAAATTGCTGGTTGAAGCTATGTAACCAAGTTGGAACCTAGTTCGGATTAGATCCTATAGCTCAGGTGCGTCTAGGATCCAATAGTAGCCTAGGATTGGACCCTAGTTCGGATTGGACGGCTAGCACCAAATTGCTAGCTATGTAACCAAGTTCTAGTTCGGATTAGATCCTATAGCTCAGGTGCGTCTAAGATCCAATAGGAGCCTAGGATTGGACCCTAGTTCGGATTAGATCCTATAGCTCAGGTGCGTCTAGGATCCAATAGTAGCCTAGGATTGGACCCTAGTTCGGATTAGATCCTATAGCTCAGGTGCGTCTAGGATCCAATAGTAGCCTAGGATTGGACCCTAGTTCGGATTAGATCCTATAGCTCAGGTGCGTCTAGGATCCAATAGTAGCCTAGGATTGGACCCTAGTTCGGATTGGACGGCTAGCAGCCAAATTGCTGGTTGAAGGTATGTAACCAAGTTCTAGTTCGGATTAGATCCTATAGCTCAGGTGCGTCTAGGATCCAATAGTAGCCTAGGATTGGACCCTAGTTCGGATTAGATCCTATAGCTCAGGTGCGTCTAGGATCCAATAGTAGCCTTAGGATTCCCTAGTTCGGATTAGATCCTATAGCTCAGGTGCGTCTAGATCCAATAGTAGCCTAGGATTGGACCCTAGTTCGGATTAGATCCTATAGCTCAGGTGCGTCTAGGATCCAATAGTAGCCTAGGATTGGACCCTAGTTCGGATTAGATCCTATAGCTCAGGTGCGTCTAGGATCCAATAGTAGCCTAGGATTGGACCCTAGTTCGGATTAGATCCTATAGCTCAGGTGCATCTAAGATCCAATAGTAGCCTAGGATTGGACCCTAGTTCGGATTAGATCCTATAGCTCAGGTGCGTCTAGGATCCAATAGTAGCCTAGGATTGGACCCTAAGTTCGGATTAGATCCTATAGCTCAGGTGCGTCTAGGATCCAATAGTAGCCTAGGATTGGACCCTAGTTCGGATTAGATCCTATAGCTCAGGTGCGTCTAGGATCCAATAGTAGCCTAGGATTGGACCCTAGTTCGGATTGGACGGCTAGCAGCCAAATTGCTGGTTGAAGCTATGTAACCAAGTTCTAGTTCGGATTAGATCCTATAGCTCAGGTGCGTCTAGGATCCAATAGTAGCCTAGGATTGGACCCTAGTTCGGATTAGATCCTATAGCTCAGGTGCGTCTAGGATCCAATAGTAGCCTTGGATTGGACCCTAGTTCGGATTAGATCCTATAGCTCAGGTGCGTCTAGATCAATAGTAGCCTAGGATTGGACCCTAGTTCGGATTAGATCCTATAGCTCAGGTGCGTCTAGGATCCAATAGTAGCCTAGGATTGGACCCTAGTTCGGATTAGATCCTATAGAGGTGCGTCTAGATCCAATAGTAGCCTAGGATTGGACCCTAGTTTGGATTAGATCCTATAGCTCAGGTGCGTCTAGGATCCAATAGTAGCCTAGATTGGACCCTAGTTCGATTAGATCCTATAGCTCAGGTGCGTCTAGGATCCAATAGTAGCCTAGGATTGGACCCTAGTTCGGATTAGATCCTATAGCTCAGGTGCGTCTAGGATCCAATAGTAGCCTAGGATTGGACCCTAGTTCGGATTAGATCCTATAGCTCAGGTGCGTCTCCCAATAGCCTAGGATTGGACCCTAGTTCACGGCTAGCAGCCAAATTGCTGGTTGAAGCTATGTAACCAAGTTCTAGTTCGGATTAATCCTATAGCTCAGGTGCGTCTAGGATCCAATATCCTAGGATTGGACCCTAGTTCGGATTAGATCCTATAGCTCAGGTGCGTCTAGATCCCAATATAGCCTAGATTGGACCCTAGTTCGATCTATAGCTCAGTGTAGATCCAATAGTAGCCTAGGATTGGAACCCTAGTTCGGATTAGATCCTATCTCAGGTGCGTCTAGATCCAATAGTAGCCTAGGATTGGACCCTAGTTGATTAATCCTATAGCTCAGGTGCGTCTAGGTAGTAGCCTAGGATTGGACCCTATCGGATTAGATCCTATAGCTCAGGTGCGTCTAGGATCCAGAGCCTAGGAGTTCCTCGGATTAATCCTATAGCTCAGGTGCGTCTTAGGATCCAATAGTAGCCTAGGATTGGACCCTAGTTCGGATTGGACGGCTAGCAGCCAAATGCTGGTTGAAGTATGTAACCAAGTTCTAGTTCGGATTAGATCCTATAGCTCAGTGCGTCTAGATCCAATAGTAGCCTAGGATTGGACCCTAGTTCGGATTAGATCCTATAGCTCAGGTGCGTCTAGGATCCAATAGTAAGCCACCCTAGTTCGGATTAGATCCTCTAGCTCAGGTGCATCTAGGATCCAATAGTAGCCTAGATTGGACCCTAGTTCGGATAGATCCTATAGCTTCAGTGCGTCTAGATCCAATAGTAGCCTAGGATTGGACCCTAGTTCGGATTAGATCCTATAGCTCAGGAGCGTCTAGGAACCAATATTTGCCTTGGATTGGACCCTAAATCGGATTGGACAGTGCACTAGTAAACTGAACCCCAACAAATTTTTATCTGGTAATTGGAAAGGGCTGTATACAAAACACGCACTAGTAAACTGACCCTGAACAAATTGTTATCTGGTAATTGGAAAGGGCTGTATACAAAACACGCACTAGTAAACTGAACCTGAACAAATTGTTATCTGGTAATTGGAAAGGGCTGTATACAAAACACGCACTAGTAAACTGAACCTGAACAAATTGTTATCTGGTAATTGGAAAGGGCTGTATATAAAACACGCACTAGTAAACTGAACCTGAACAAATTGTTATCTGGTAATTGGAAAGGGCTGTATACAAAACACGCACTAGTAAACTGAACCTGAACAAATTGTTATCTGGTAATTGGAAAGGGCTGTATATAAAACACGCACTAGTAAACTGAACCTGAACAAATTGTTATCTGGTCATTGGAAAGGGCTGTATACAAAACACGCACTAGTAAACTGAACCTGAACAAATTGTTATCTGGTAATTGGAAAGGGCTGTATATAAAACACCCACTAGTAAACTGAACCTGAACAAATTGTTATCTGGTAATTGGAAAGGGCTGTATACAAAACACGCACTAGTAAACTGAACCTGAACAAATTGTTATCTGGTAATTGGAAAGGGCTGTATATAAAACACGCACTAGTAAACTGAACCTGAACAAATTGTTATCTGGTAATTGGAAAGGGCTGTATACAAAACACGCACTAGTAAACTGAACCTGAACAAATTGTTATCTGGTAATTGGAAAGGGCTGTATACAAAACATGCACTAGTAAACTGAACCTGAACAAATTGTTATCTGGTAATTGGAAAGGGCTGTATATAAAACACGCACTAGTAAACTGAATCCCAACAAATTGTTATCTGGTAATTGGAAAGAGCTGTATACAAAACACGCACTAGTAAACTGAACCCCAACAAATTGTTAACTGGTAGTCGGGAAAGGCTGTATACAAAACACTCATTAATAAACTGAACCCCAACAAATACACAACGCATACTCAACACATGCACAACGCATACACAACGCACACACCACACACACAAATTGTAAACTGGTTTGCGAAGAGAGACCCGCATCCTTGGGGTGAGAGTTCCTTGCATCACATTACATTACATGACATATTATTGCACTACATTGCATTACATTACATTGCATCACATTACATTGCATTACACTGCACTGCATTACATTGCATTGCATTGCATTGCATGCCATGGCATTGCATTGCATTGTCATCGACAGGCCATTGTTGCGATTGCCATTGTTGTGATTGTTAAAAGATTTCCTTGCCTAAATAAATTAATATATAGTACGCCTTATAATGAGGCTTGAGGTTGAGGGGGCAACCACCAGTTCCTTGCATTGCATGACATGACATTACATTTCATTGTCATCGACAGGCCATTGTTGGCCCAAGACAAGCCCGCTCCACAACATCCGGGAGGGGTATTACAAAAACTCCTCCTTAGGGTTAGAGTTCCTTGTATGAATAAATAAATAAATAGTACGCCTTATAACGAGGCTTGAGGTTGCGAGAGCCAGCCGGTTGACTTACTGGGGGCAACCACCAGTTCCTTGCATTACATTACAGTACAGTACAGTGCATTGTCATCGACAGGCCATTGTTGGCCCAAGACAAGCCCGCTCCACAACATCCGGGTTTTCCAACAAATCGTCAGAAAAAGAAAGGCGGAATATCAGCAAGTAAGCAATATTTCCAGCACGTATTCCATAATAGCAAACAAACAACCTGTGTTCCAGAAGCCCCCCTTGACCCTGTCACGTTGAGGGCTCAGTTGGAGTCGGTAAAACGTTTGTTTGGGGTCCAGTTCAATGCTTTTTATTTTGAAGCCCTTCCTATCACGGTTGGGAAAGTCCCTTTAGCCTATTTGGGCTACCCCTGAACTGTAACATACACACATGCAAGGAGTCCAGTGGGGCACCAGGATAATGTATCCTTCATCATCCATATCATCAACATCATCAACATCATCATCAACATCATCAAGATCATCAACATCATCAACATCATCCACATCATCAACATCATCAACATCAACATCATTAACATCAACATCATCATCAACATCGTCAACATCAACATCAACAGCATCATCAACATCATCCATATCATCAACATCATCTTCATCAACATCAACATCAGCATCATCAACATCAACATCATCAACATCAGCATTATCATCATCAACACCGCCAGCAACATCATCATCATCATCATCATCATCATCATCATCATCATCATCATCATTATCATCCTCATCATCCTCATCATCATCGTTAATGCCACCATCAACATCATCATTTGCATCGCCACCATCACCATTGCCATCATCAAGACCACCACCACCACCATCATCATGCATTGCCACCTGCAGGGTACGCCGGTATGTATCATCCTCAACATCATCAAAAGCATGAATATCACCATCACAGTTGCCATCATCAAGACCACCACCACCATCAACATGTATTGCTGCATCAACATTTGCATTGCCACCTGCAGGGTAAGCCAGCTTGCATCATCCTCAACATCATCAACATCATCAACATCAACATCATCAACAACAACATCATCAACACCAACATCATCAACATCAATATCATTAGCATCATCAACATCGTCGTCCACAACATCATCAGCATCATCATTCTCATCATCAACACAACCAGCAACATCAGCATCAGCATCATCAATACCTTCACCATCATCATTTGCATTTCCACCTGCAGGGTAAGCCAGTGTGCATCATCCTCAACATCATCAAGACCACTACCACCACCATCATCATGCATTGCCACCATAACTATTTGCATTGCCACCTGCAGGGTAAGCCAGTGTGTATCATCCTCAACATCATCATTTCGATCATCAACACCACCATCCAGGGTACTACAAAGCGCGCGCGGCAGCGCGATTTCGCGCACGCTTTTTGAGCCCCACTGCGCGTTTCGTGCAGTTTTTCCAACTCCCTGTGGGCGCAGTGCGCAGTTTTTGCGCTTTTTGCACTGAAAAGCGCTGGCCAATTTGACGTTTGTGCGCTGTAAGCGCTGACCAATTTTCCAATAATTACCCTGCCACCATCATCATTTGCACTGCCACCATCACCATTTGAATTGCCACCTGCAGGGTAAGCCGGTGTGCATCATCCTCAACAAGATTGACCTCCCTCTAGCCGTTTCACGTCCAGAGCTCGAGGTAGTGATGCATCTACACGACCTCGAGAGAGGTTCCAGCGGACTTGTGACAGTTATGGAGATATCAACTGTGGACTCGACTAATGAGTTGCAAGCAGAACTTATTCTCAATTGGATGATAGCTCAAAAGGCAAATATTGTGAGCACACCTCCGCCTGCACAACATGCCAAATAAGTCGATTTTTTTTTTAAGTATACGAAAGCGGAACCTCTTCTCAATTGGATGGTGGTTAAAAGGCAAATATGCTGAGCTCACCTCCGCCTAAACTATATGCAAAATATGTTGACTGGAACCGTCTGCAAGCGTAACATCTTCTCAATTGGATGGTGGTGAAAAGGGCAAATATGTTGAGCACACATCCGCATACACTACATGCCAAATTGGTTGGGTGGAAGCACATGAAAGCGTAACTTCTTCTCAAGTGAATGATGGTTAAAAAGGCAAATATGCTGTGCACACCTCCGCCTACACTACATGCCAAATAGGTTCATCGCAAGCATACGAAAGCGTAACTTCTTCTCAATTGGATGGTGCTTAAAAATGCAAATATGCTGAGCACACCCATGCCTACACTACATGCCGATTTGTAAGTCCCCCTTGACTCCGTCAAGCCGAGGGCACATTTGGAGTCCAGAAGGGGACCAAGAAAAGGGTAATCCTCATCACCAAATAAGTTGATTGCAAGCGTAACTTCTTCTCTATTGGATGGTGATTTAAAAATGCGAATGCGCCGAGCTCACCTCCTCCTATTGAAATTGAAATTGTTACATCCCAGTAATGAGCCACTCTCAGGACGTGAAGTTAAGGACACCACTGCGTAAGCCGGATCTAGCAGTAGTCACCATAAAAGAGTCTCCTTGTTAGAAGATCTGAATAAGCCTCTTGGTAAGATCTAAAACAAGGAGAACCAGGAAAAGTGCTAATCCCCTGGTATTGACTATTGAGCCCTGTTGGGTCTCCATAAAGCGTCGAACCTCCTCCTACATAATTTGAACTTAAACTAGGTTACATCGCTTCAGAAAAATGGGAAATGGAAAAATCATGTGTTCGCGTTTACACTTCCTAGTGATAATGTTTTTACTGCCGAAGACGGCGAGCGTCCAAATTGCTGGCTGAAGCTCTGTAACCAAGTTCATGTTCAAGTTGTGCGAAATACTGTGATGGTTACCTTGGTATGATGAGGGATGTTGCCATTGCTGATCTCAATCTGGATAGAGATCACCGAGACTGTTGGAGCAAGGGTGTGTCTGATAACCTTGCGATATTGTCCTCCTTGGAAGACTCCCAAGCAGGGTAGTGCAGGGCGCAGCTTCTTGCGCCATAGGACGCAACATGGGGGGGGGGGGGGGGGGGGGGGGGGGGGGCAATGCGTCGCAAACGCAGGTCCAGGACTCCAGGATGTTGGTTACGTCTCACCCATCAGTTGATTGGCCCACCAGTCCACCACCACTCCATTTCCGTGGGCTGCGGGTTCTGTTGACAGTATGACGCAGGCTAATGGTATGACTGCGTCCCAGGACGCAACCTACCGATTTCGGTGCGTCTCAGGACGCAACCCCTGGGGTCCGTTTGAAGTACCCTGCTCCCAAGATGAATCTCTGGCCACCAATTTACTTGTAGGTGTGTGACCTTTGGAACTGGAACAAAGTGGAGAAGGTCCTGTTCTCCAATCATTTTTCTTTTACTATACGGTATCACCATGTCATCAGATACGTGCCCTTTACATGAAAGCTCTCGATCACGAGGAAGGAAGATTTTTATTTTTTAGTTGTGAAAGGTATTTCACCCCAGGAGGTGGGTCTCCCTGCATAAACCAGCGGCGATGAGGATTCAGTTTGAATGGCGGTGCCACTCCTACAAAAGAGTAGGTTCACTTCGTAGTGGTGAATGTTCGCTTGGTCGAGGGTTGGTATCTCTCAGCGAGCGGCAGGGCGGGCCTGCTGCCCAGAAAAAAGTAGGCGCCTTATAGTAAGCATGGGTATGTTTGTGAGTGTAGGTCTGTGGGTGTGGGTGTGGGACTGTGGGGGTATGTAGGGGCGTCTGTGTGTTTGTGGGAGTGTGTTTGTGTTATTATATATGGTTGTGTGTGGTGTGTGTGTCTGTTTGTTACAGTCCAGGGGCAGCCAACTACGGTATGCAAAAGGAACTTGCACATTCTCAAATAATAAAGATAAAGAAAAGAAAAGCAGTACGCCAAGTCGGCATGATTAAGGAAGCCAGGGATTTTTTTCCCGTTTTTGAAGCCCCCCCTTTCCATAGCTATTCTGGTTCCGTAGCCATCTGGCCAGTCTCCGTTTGTAGCTATTCATAGCTATTTTCAAATTGGCGTCTTTCAACATTCTAACTTCAAATTTAACTTGGCCAAGGATGGCGAGCTCAAGTGGATCTAGGTCTGGTCTAGGTTTCCCCCAATTACAAGCACACTCCATAAGTTCAGATTATTTATCCCCTGAACTACTGCTTACCCCCTCCACTCTCTACCAGAACCACTTCCTTGCCCTTCTCTCCCCCCCCCCCCCCCCCCCCCCCCCCCCCCGCCCCCCACGAACATGTACCGTACATACTCCCCTCCTCCAACCAATCTGTCTACCGCTCTTGCACCTCATTTGCGGCGAGCATTGATCATGCAGAAAGACAAAGACCAGGTTGCGAATTCAACCTACCTGATTGAACCAAGTTGCGAAGTGTTGATTCCGCGATGTGTACCGGAACTACGCAATCACAAATATAAACGCCTGGAGCTTCTGCTTTGCGCGCAGTTACCCACTCGGTTGGGTTTTCAAGCTATCCAATCGAGTCGATCAGCCTACGCAAGTAAACTTGGTGCATGGTATGCAATACATCTGTTTGGCCATGACCCATAGGGGGAAGATTCTTTCTCTTATCAGGGAGTATCCTTGGAATAATCGACAGATGGGAATGTAATATTGTCCTCGAGGAAAGCAACGAGGCTGCACATCGCACTCGACCCCTCTTCTATAACTGCCAGCCAGGGTTTGATCACTACGGCGAGAGTTACCACGTGCTGCACGGGGGCGGGGGGGGAGCCGGCCAGGCTGGCCGAGCCTGGCCAGAAATTCGAGGAGTTCCAGGTCAGCTCATAGGCGGCCTGGGCCAGGCCAGTTGGGACTCGAGGACCAGATCTAGCTGCATCGCTCAAACCGCTTTCATCGCTAGGCCAATCCCGAAAGCGATGGGTTTCATCGCTAATAGCGACACACCGCTCAAATAAAGAACCCTGAAGGAAGCTGTCCAAATGGGGTCCTCGGACAATAGATAATTATAGACTAACCGGGATTCAGGCTTCTCGGCGGAGTGAGAACGGCAGTACTGCAGTATAAACGGCAGTACAAAAATCCTGGCTCGGAATACTATCAGATGGGTGTTTTGGGCAGTCTCCAACCAAGCAACCGGTGTGTACATCCATCTGGTAGTATCAGGGGCTTGCACTTTTAGAGCCGGGCTGCCATATGCTCAGGTGCAACATTTGGGATGGAGAAACGTGTAACATTGGAAGCCCGATGCCCAGGTGTAACATTTGGGAAGGCAGACACGTTTTATATCGGGCAACCTTTTGGGCCTGCCCGATTCCAGAATCGAGCCGCGCTTATCTCCTTACATTTTGGCCAATAAAAAAACTATTGTATCAGCATCTGCAGCTTTAGGGCTCAAAAGTGTGCACTTTTGCAAGAGCATGTTTGAGAATCGTTCAAGCTCCCACAATCTACATGCCAAGGGAGGGAACCTTTTTTCCTGGTTAATTATTTTTACTGCCGAAGACAGCCGGCATTAAAATTGATGGCTGGAGCCGTGTAGGGTTACCACTTACCAAGTTCCAAGGGAGCAAAGGGGGGTGACTGCCCTGCTTGTATGCCGTAGTCAATAGGGCTAGTGGTGAATGTTTGTTTGGTCGAGGGTCGGTAATCTTTGTATCATGTGTTTTCTGTTTACATTAATAGATGCGCACCGGTATATAAAATAATAATTTCGTGGTTTTGGTCAGTGTTTTTTCGAAGGTTTTGGCCATAAACATTAAGTATATGGCAGCCCGATTCCCAGGTGTAGACTTTTGTGGGACAGAAACATTAAGTATATGGCAGCCCGATGCCCAGGTGTAGACTTTGGTGGACGTAAATATTAAGTATATGGCAGCGCGATGCCCAGGTGTAAATTTGGAAATCCATAAACATTTAAGTATCTGACACGCGCGATTTTGCTTACAGATGGTTACCCAAAATCGTGTCGGGGAATTTCTTTTATTTTCCTCATACAAAATAATGTGTTGCTTTGGTTTTAAATATGTATAAACGAGCCTTGGTCCTTAACCGTATTTTTTAAACTGTGGTAACTAACAAACCCTAGAACCCTAGAAACAACTGGTTGCCCTATAAACTATTCCGGTCGATAACCCTAGTTGCGATTTTGAGACAAATCATGGCAACCTATACTAATAGCCCTTGTGGAATGTACTACCACTGAAAACCATGTTAACAAATTATAGTAGCCTCTGTGGAAAATATTAGCAACAAACGTGGTTGTCACAAGATAACTAAAACTAAATAAATAATCCCAGTCAGAAATTCAGGTTACCAATGGGGCAAACCATGGTAACAAATCCTAGTAGCCCCTGTGGCAAATACAGGCAACAACTCCTGAACATCAGTTCAAGTCCTTGGCAGCTTAGGGTAGCTCCAAGCTTGTCCAACACTGGCAGCTCCAGGCAGCTCCTTGCAGCTAGCATCCTTGCAGCTTCTTGCAGCTCTGGCAGGTCCATGCAGCTAGCATCCTTGCAGCTTCTTGCAGCTCTGGCAGGTCCAGGCAGCTCCAGGCAGCTCCTTGCAGCTCCTTGCAGATCTGGCTGGTCCAGGCAGCTCCTTGCAGCTAGCAGCTCAGGCAGGTCCAAGCTGCTCATGATCCAAGCAGCTCAAGGCTTGATCACCTGGCGGCGGGGGCACTTGTCAGACCAGTGCTTGAAAGCCTCCTCGAATGAAAAGGCATGGGCAGGGAAAAGGTCTCGCATCGTGAAGGCCCTGACAGTGCAGTTCAGGTGGTGCTCCTGCAATCTGTTCCGAGTCAGGGACTTGATGTAGTTCATTGCACTGAACGTCCTCTCCTCCTCGACTGATCCCCCCACCATTGTGAGAGCAATCTTGGCGACTTTGATCCACTCGGGATATGTCACAGCACTAGGCAAAGCATCCAAATGCTGCCAAAGCATGGTGGGAGGGGAGGGACCGGTGTAGGAGGTGATGCCACCAGCTGCAACAACAGCATGGTCGTGCTGGTTCAGGATGATCTCACTGGCCCGAATGATAGCCTCGAGGAAGGGCTTCCACTGCTTGACAAGATCATCTTTGGAGAGCAATGGCGGTACCTTCAGGCCAGCAGTACCTACAGGCTTCTCATGCCCAAAGTGACAAAAACTTTTGGTAGAGTAAAAAAATGACTTTGTTACATGGATTCAGGCAGCAGTAAGTGTTTTCGCCCTGCCTTGGTGTAAAAGCAATAATATCACGAGTTACACACGAAAAGGTCTTTATTTAAATGAAAGAAACGATGTGATCAGCACGTGAGGGTGCTATGTGTACATCCCTAAATATGAGAGTCTGAGTCCATGCAAGAATGAACATTTTAGCGTTGTTTGTGGGTCCCATCCCTGACCCCAAGGTTTAACAGACTCTGCTTCAGGTTGAAAACCCTGTCGCCTACCGGGTAGGCATCGAAGAAAGTAAGAGGAAAGGTATTTTTGGCAAAAAAGCTTTGAATATAGCGTTTACTGCCGAATAACACTCAGTCAGAAAGTGGAGCCATGTATAAGCTCAGGAAATACAAATGGTTAGGATTTCCGAAGAGCACTATAGTCTAAAGTTTACTTGGCCATCATTGTGGTGTTAAAAAACACCGTTCTGTCGCTGGGATGCTGCTGGTCGGATTCAAGCCCTTTCTCCACGGATGCGGCGAGCGAGCTGGATGTCCTTAGGCATGATGGTAACACGCTTGGCATGGATGGCAGCCAGGTTGGTATCCTCAAACAGGCCAACCAGGTAGGCCTCGGCAGCCTCCTGGAGGGCCAGGACAGCAGAGGACTGGAAACGCAGATCGGTCTTGAAATCCTGAGCGATCTCACGAACCAACCTCTGGAATGGCAGCTTGCGGATGAGCAGCTCTGTGGACTTCTGGTACTTGCGGATCTCACGCAGGGCGACAGTGCCGGGCCTGTACCTATGAGGCTTCTTAACACCACCAGTTGCAGGGGCGCTCTTCCTGGCCGCCTTGGTGGCTAGCTGCTTGCGGGGAGCCTTGCCACCAGTGGACTTACGGGCAGTCTGCTTAGTACGGGCCATTGTGAGTAGAAGGAATTATTGGTAACTAAGGAGTTCGTTTAATGTTCGAGCTGGGCCGCTATAGCTTTATATAGTAAGCCGATATTTGAGAATTTACGGATGAGGGAAAGATCAGCAGACAAGACATGCGGATCAGCAGACCGTCCCTATCGCTGTCTGTCGTTGACCGAATTCAAACCATACCCTGAATTCGAGCGTACAAATCCGCAGCTGTCGACGTCAAATCCATCAAACTTATCCCCTTTTCACTACTCTAACAAATTGAACATGTCTGGACGCGGCAAAGGTGGCAAGGGACTCGGGAAGGGAGGAGCCAAGCGCCATCGCAAGGTCTTGCGTGATAACATCCAGGGTATCACCAAGCCTGCCATCCGTCGTTTGGCTCGCCGCGGTGGCGTGAAGCGTATCAGTGGCCTCATCTACGAGGAGACCCGCGGTGTGCTAAAGGTCTTCTTGGAGAACGTCATTCGTGATGCTGTGACCTACACTGAGCACGCTCGTCGTAAGACTGTCACAGCTCTGGACGTTGTCTATGCCCTCAAGCGCCAGGGCCGCACCCTGTATGGCTTCGGTGGATAAGCTCATCCATATCTATCTTCCAAACTACGACAGAGGCAAACAAACGGTGTTTTTTAACACCACAACTTCATATTGAGCTGTTGGCACACCATGCCTCCGCGAACACTTCCAGACGATGCGTCAGCTGTGACATGCACCCCTTGGACTCCCTGACCGGTACGCCTGGCAAGCACCCAGATGTTACCTACTACCGTACTGCTCTCAAAATTTGACAGCTTTTATTTTGAGATTTATTATAAATTTACGGTTCACATTTGACGGCTGTTTTAATAGGAATATAAATCGACGTTACACATTTGACAGTTTCCATTTTAATAAAGTCCATTTATGCAACTGAACGTTTCTATTAAATCATGTTACACTGGTTCATGGTACAGGGAGTGTACATTTAATAAATGATCCCAACATCTTGTTCAGGATAACACTACCGGTACTCTTTGAAATGACTAGAATGAGACATTCAATCGTTTTATTAACTCCTGAAATCATCTATTGCTCAGTTAATGTCATAAACATATGCGCATATACGTTGACTTCCTATCCCTATTACCTCTGTTCTTTTTGTACCTGTATCAGCATCAATTGCGGTTCACTCGATCGTTTTATGTCTTGGTGACTACTACTGTACTTCCTTAGAACTATAGATGTAGATAGTAACTGCTTTTCTGTACTGTGTCAGCTTCCCGTAGACTGTGTCATCCTTCATGACACAGTGACAGCTTCCTGTAGGCTGCGTCCCCTGGTCCTCTGACACGCGCTGTATTGCCTGTGCCAGGCTTAAGATTCCTGGCTTAGGTTCTAGGCTTAGGTTCCAGGCTTCCGCCCCTTCCACCGCTGGTGTCTTTTGTGGTTCCCCTGTCCCTTTAATCATTCTCATCTCCGTGTATAGATTGGCGCGTTTGACCGTGCAAGCATCTCTCCACTCTTTGAAGTGTTTAAGCTGATAGGTTATCGGGCTCATCATGGTACCACTGCTTTGCAATGCATCTTTTGCGTCGTCCTCTCCTTGGCTTCAACAAGCTTCATTCTGGAAGTTCCGAAGTCCTGACATGACGACAAATTGGCTGGATGTGCGCGCACCTACGGCCTCTGCTGCCGGAGAAGAGTTTCCTTCCGCCATCGTGGAAGCCACCCCCCCTCACCATTCTTCCATCTACCCTTCTTTTTCCTCCCCTGCCGTCTGTCGCCCCCTCCCGTCTGTCGAAGATGAATGTGACGTGCAGACTCAAGTCGGCGACTAGCCTGGACATCGGTGGAGGCACCCTGCCTTCGTCTGCTTGCGTCCTTGACGTCGCTATCATATCTCCGGTGTTTGAGGCTCTGCCTGCGAAACCGGAGGTTGCCAAGCCGACCAAGCTCCCTGCTGATGTTCCACTGTCTACGTCGTCTGTGACATTTAATGTGAGTGTACATTTAATAACTGATCCCAACATCAAACAGGCATCCTCACTACTCTGGATGACCAGTCCACACACACACACACACCAACGCTTCATATCTTGATAACCCCACTGGTCACTGTCTTGGGCACATTCCCAACGACAGACTCACCTCTCTTAAACAAAACTATGACCACTTTAAAAATCACCACCCTACCAAATGGAACCAATTGACCCAAGGAGGAACATACCATACTGACTTAGCTGCCCTCTTCAGCAGATACAGAGCTGCCCCTGCTGCCACCAACACTCTTTCTCCTTTCCTCTACCAAGCAGCAGCTGCCCTGGGCATTACTCACCATCGTACTTCTAACCCCCTTAGCTACGACCAAAGCCTCACCAGCTTCTCTTCTACCAGCCCTGCTGATCAGCTCTTTGGCTCCAACCAAGACCCCTTTCTTACCATCTGGACTGGGGGCTCACTGGTGGACATTCCCAACTCCACTACACAAGCACACCAAGCTCTAAGGTGGGCCCTAGCCAGTGCTGACCATGCTGAAAATACTCTCAGCCCTACCTGCACCCTGATGCTCCTCCCTGATGACCTTGCTGCCCCTTACAAAACTCTCCTCCATCACTCCTGGATTCACTATATTGACTCTAGACCACAGTCTGAATTTTATACTACCTCTGAAATTTGGCTTGGCAGCAAATCTCACACTCCACCCTCCACTCAAAAATTGAAATTGAAATTGTTACATCCGAGTAATGCGCCACTCTCAGGACGTGAAGTTAAGGACACCACTGCGTAAGCCGGAGCTAGCAGTAGTCACCATAAAAGAGTCTCCTTGTCAGGGAGTCTGAATAAGCCCCTAGTGGGCAAACTTTAACAAGGAGAACCAGGGAAATTACTAATCCCCTGGTATTGAGCCCTGTTGGGTCTCCATAAAGCGTCTGCACTGTAAAATACTTTGAAAGCTAGAAATAGAGTGAGAATGGACTGTGTCTGCCAGTCGAAGGGCACACAATCTGTTAAGTCCAAGTGTAGCCATATAAGTCAAAAAGGAAGTTGGGATAGTACCCGTTGTTCCAATTGTGATAACTACGTAGTGAACAAGATATCCAGCCGATTGGAGGCCATCCACTAGTCTAGCATGCTGGGCATGTTTAGTGATAAACTTGGTAGCATGGTTGGTATCAGAGCAATAGCCAAGCTCAAGGAGCCAAATTTCTTTATCTCTTAAGACGGTAGGAGAGTCTATGTCAGGTAGGATGGCAAGGTCAGGTCTCATTCTCCTCCAGGCCTCTTCTGTAATAGAGGAAGGGCGTAGCCAGTCAGGGAGGCGTTTGCCTAGGACCCCCCCTGGGGAGGTCCTCTTCCTTGCCAGCGTCCATAATCATTCTGCGTGAGCCCAGGTCGCCAGTGCAGATGGCCTTGTGGATGAGTCGCACTGCGGTGTCATGTCTCTTGATATAGAGCCCCTTGAAAGTCTGGTGTGAGCAGCCCGCCAGAATGTGGCCCGCTCCGTCCTCACAGATGCGGCATATGGGGCATAGAGGGTTGTGGGCGGGTGGGTGTTGTTAATATAAGGAAGTTTCCACCGATATGCAAGTTTACGATTCCACAGTCGACCCCAGCGGGCTTTAAGGATGTGGAATTTAGTTTTATGTTGGATAAGGGTAGAGGACCAAAATTTATTACTTGCATGAGGAAGTTGGTGAGGAGTGTTATCGGCCCAGGTGGTTGCATGAATCCCTTTAAGCGGGGTGTTGCCAAGGTGGCAGCTAGTGGGTAGGTTGGAGCTGATGCCTTGTGTGAGGTTAGGTGCTATAATGCGTGGGGGGATATCTCCCATGGGTGTGCGAGGAGGTTGGACAGTGGTCCAGTAAACATTGTGTCTGGGGATTTCCCCAGTGTTATCAGTATATCTGCTGGAGGCAGGGTCATCTGCGGCCTTACGCCGCTAGGCTGTCAGCCCGGTCATTTCCAAGAATGCCTGTGTGGGAGCGTACTTTGCAAAGGGTGGTGTGTGAGCCATGTACAATTCGTTGAATAAGGTGAGATTGGATTGAATGTAGCAGCTCAGCATGTAGGGAGCGCGTGGCTGTGGTGGGATCATGGATCATTTTTTTGATGAGTTGAAGTGAACAGAGACTGTCAGTGTGGAGGGTCACTCAAAAACTACACCTCATCCTTATATGCAACCCTCACAGCTGTATGTAACCCTCACGGCTGCAGCCAAGATACCTACTTTCCTAAACTCCCAGATTTTATTGAACAATGGACATACTATATGCAAAGCCTCTCCTCATCCTGGGAGCCTTCTACTATCACACCACCTCCCACTCTCACCTTCTCTGATATTGTCATTACCTACCCCCGGAAACTTAAATCCCTTGCCAAAAATCCCCGGCAAACTCCACTCCACCAACACCCTCCTCCCTCTCCTCTTACCATCACCCACCCTTGTCTTCACCTAGCTACCCCCTCTTCAGGCCTCCAGGTCTACACAGATGGTAGCCTAATAAAAGGTGAACCAGGGCACCCTAGCAAAATAGGTGCTGCAGTATATGTCCCGGCTGCAGGACACAGCTACACCATCAATCCTGGGGGAATAGGGGCCACCAAAACTAACAACCGGGCAGAACTGGTAGCCATCCACCAAGCCCTTCTCAACATTGACTATGACAAATCTCTTACCCTCCATACAGACAGCCTCTGCTCTCTTCAACTTATAAAAAAATGATTCATGACCCTACCACAACAACCCGTTCTATTCATGCTGAACTACTGCAATCAATTCAAAAACACCTCATTCAACGCATCCTGCATGGCTCACACACCACTCTTTGTAAAGTCCGTTCCCACACAGACCAAAAATGGTTCGCAGCCAACAGCAATGATGAGAATGGCTTGATTCCCTTTACATCCGCCTTACATAAGCAGGATCAGATTCGTTCTATAGCACAGTTTAGAATGGGTTCCCATTGGCTGAACACAGAAAGAATGAGGGTGGTGGATAGAGCACACATCCCTCGCTCAATGAGACACTGTCAAATGTGTGGGTTCCAAAAACCTGAGGATGAAATGCATATGTTTGAGTGCCCTTTTTATAATGATATTCGCCTCCGCTACCAGAAGCTGTTTACAGATATTTATAGGCATGTCCATGAGGATACCAACTTAACCGTATGGAATGTAGAATTCTGCGATTCCACATTCAGAACCTTTATGAATGGAAATGGCACTAAGTCTTTTTGGAGCAACCTAGCCGACTATCTTTCTACTTGTAGAAGAGCAAGACAGGAAGCCCTGGACTGCTTAGTGGCACCGTAATTTATCATCCCTTTTTTTCTTCTTCTTGTGACTTCTCATTTGTTAGCTTCTTACCTCCGCCACTGTAAGTGGTTGAGATCTGGGTCCGGCTCTAAGGGGTTTAATACCTACGCCACCAAAACGGTGGTTGGGAGTTTGGTTTGTTTGTCCTCGACACACCCCTGATGTAATGGGGTTTTTTGCTTTGTGGGTGCTTTTTCTTTTTGTTTAAAGCACAGAGTCTCATACACCCTCGCGGTGTCAAGTAGACTTTAACATGTAATGTAATGTAATGTAATGTAACAGGCATCCTTGGAAATGACAGAGCAGACACTCTTGCACGCAAGGCAGCTGAGCACCCTGCCTCAACCAATTTTACTGACAACACTGGGGAAATCCCCCGCCACAATGTCTACTGGCCCACAGTTCAACCTCCTCGCACACCCATGGGAGATATTCCCCCACGAATTCTAGCACCTAACCTTACACAAGGTATCACCTCCAACCTGCCCACTAGCTGCCACCTTGGCCAACACCCTCTTAAAGGTATTTATGCAACCACCTGGGCTGATAACACCCCCCACCAACTTCCTCAAGCAAGTAACAAATTTTGGACCTCAACCCTTATCCACTAAATTCCACATCCTTAAAGCCCGTTGGGGTAGACTGTGGAACCGTAAACTTGCATTCCGCTGGAAACTCCCTTATATTACCAGCATTCACCCACCCACGAACTCCCTATGCCCCATTTGCCACACCTGTGAGGACGGAGCGGGCCACATCTTGGCGGGCTGCACACACCGGACTTCCAGGGGGCTCTATATCAGAGACATGACGCCGCAGTGCGACTCATCCACAAGGCCATTTGCACCGGAGCCCTGGGATCCCGCAGAATGATCATGGACGCTGGCAAGGAAGAGGACCTCCCCAGGGGGGTCCTGGGCAAACGTCTCCCTGACTGGTTACGCACCTCCACTATTACTGTAGCGGACTGGAAGAGAATGAGACCTGATCTTGCCGTCCTGCCTGACATAGACTCCCCAACCTGTATGTCTGATAAAGAACTCTGGGTTCTAGAGCTTGGATACTGCTCTGATACCAACCATGCTACTAAGTTTATCACTAAACACGCCCAGCATGTTGAATTAGTAAATGGCCTCAGATTGGCTGGATACCTTGTTCACTACGAAGTTATCACCGTTGGAACGACTGGTACTATTCCGACCTCTTTTTTGACTTCCATGACCACCCTTGGACTTCAGAGATCATGTGCCCTCAAACTGGCGGACACAGTCCACTCCCACACCATCACTAGCTTTCAGAGTATTTTACAGTGCAGACGCTTTATGGAAGCACACCCCGGGTCGATACCCGGGGACTAGCACACAAACCGTCCCCCCTCTCAGGTTTTGTCTTACTGAGCTGCATTGTGTCGGTGCTTCCCAACTGCGGTGAAAAACCCCCATATTAAGCTGCACTGGCATGATGTGGCTACGGTGCCTGCCGTTCAGGCATCGGTGGTAATTCTTTTTACTGAGATGGTCCTACGGTGACTATAGCTAGCTCCGGCTTACGCTATGGTGTCCTTAACTTCACGTCCTGTGAGTAACGGTTCTACACGGATGTAACAATTTCAATTTCAATCCCAACATCTTGTTCAGGATAACACTACCGGTCCTCTTTGAAATAACTAGAATGAGACATTCAATCGTTTTATTAACTCCTGAAATCATCTCTTGCTCAGTTAATGTCATAAACATATGCGCATATACGTTGACTTCCTATCCCTATTACCTCTGTTCTTTTTGTACCTGTTAGCCTTTTACCTCCCCTAACCTTTCCCATCACCAGTGTGCCCTAATTCAAACAATTGGAGCAAGGAAGAGTGGTTAAAGATGGCCACAGGTTCTGTGCTCCTAAACTCGTTATTTTCGTCAGATGAGGCATCTGAATATGCAGACAGATGCCGGCGGTCCCAGGGATCTCGTATCACTAAAAATTGTAGTGTTCGGCCCAATGAGTAGTGAGATGTGTGCATTCTAGTGATGCACCTAATATCGCACAAAAAGCCGGTTTGACGGTTTTTCGTTGTGTAATATACCGTACGCCACGATTTGACGGGTGCTTCCGTCAATTTAAACCGTTAAATTTTGAGAGCAGCACGGTATCCTGAAACAGACTGCATGCTGTGTATGCGCCCACGTGGCATGAGGCCGAATGTCTCTTGTACGCATTAGTCTCGATTTTGTTACCTGACAATGACAGGTATCTCCCACATAGCTTGTTACACTACTGCCAAAAAAAAAGTAGTCGCCTCATGTCAACAAATGAGGCGCCTACTTTGTTTTGTGCAGTTGTCCCTCACAGCCGCTCACTCCGTTCGAGGTTTCGTGGTTCTGTTGTGGAGGGGTCAGACCTGGACGATGGAGATACCGACCCCCGACCAAACGAACGTTCACCACTACCCCTAATCCCCTATTGACTTGGACATCCTCGTCATGAGAGTGGGAAACCTGAGATGCCTACTTATTTTATAGTCAGCAGCTGCTGTACTCGTAGAGGCTTAATGCATTGCAATTCGATAATAGCAGAGAGGTGCGCGGAAACTATGTAGCAAGTAGCATGGTATGAATAGGTTATTTTGATTGATAGGTATGAATAGGTTATTTTTTGTACTGTTTTTTCGTTCAGAAGAAGAGGAATATAAATATAAAAAATGAAAAGAAAAAAAGTGATTGTTCGAGTTTACATTTTCCTGGTAATAATTGTTTTACTGCCGAAGTCGGCGAGCAGCCATGCTGGCTGAAGCTATGTAACCAAGTTCAAGTAGCAAGATATAACCTAACCTCATCACACGCCAGTGGTATACAACCGACGTGGTCACAGCCACTAGCTGGCTAGCGGTCTCAGTCACTACCTTGACTGGATAGGGTGGACACGCGCCCTTGATTGCCACAGGGTACGGCCTATAAGCAGTACCATAACACTTATCTCATCAGACATCGCAGCTGCTAGTGTGCTGAATATCACCATCTCTGAGAATAGGGTCTATATGGAGCTTGCAAAACTTCAACGGAATAAAGCCTTTTGAGTAGATGGTATACTTGCTGAGTTCTATATCCCTATTAGACAACATTACATTACATTACATTACATTACATTACATTACATTACATTACATTACATTACATTACATTACATGTTAAAGTCTACTTGACACCGCGAGGGTGTATGAGACTCTGTGCTTTAAACAAAAAGAAAAAGCACCCACAAAGCAAAAAACCCCATTACATCAGGGGTGTGTCGAGGACAAACAAACCAAACTCCCAACCACCGTTTTGGTGGCGTAGGTATTAAACCCCCTAGAGCAGGACCCAGATCTCAACCACTTACAGTGGCGGAGGTAAGAAGCTAACAAATGAGAAGTCACAAGAAGAAAAAAAGGGATGATAAATTACGGTGCCACTAAGCAGTCCAGGGCTTCCTGTCTTGCTCTTCTACAAGTAGAAAGATAGTCGGCTAGGTTGCTCCAAAAAGACTTTGTGCCATTTCCATTCATAAAGGTTCTGAATGTGGAATCGCAGAATTCAAGCAAGGGTGTGTCTGATAACCTTGCGATATTGTCCTCCTTGGAAGACTCCCAAGCAGGGTAGTGCAGGGCGCAGCTTCTTGCGCCATAGGACGCAACATGGGGGGGGGGGGGGGGGGGGGGGGGGGGGGCAATGCGTCGCAAACGCAGGTCCAGGACTCCAGGATGTTGGTTGCGTCTCACCCATCAGTTGATTGGCCCACCAGTCCACCACCACTCCATTTCCGTGGGCTGCGGGTTCTGTTGACAGTATGACGCAGGCTAATGGTATGACTGCGTCCCAGGACGCAACCTACCGATTTCGGTGCGTCTCAGGACGCAACCCCTGGGGTCCGTTTGAAGTACCCTGCTCCCAAGATGAATCTCTGGCCACCAATTTACTTGTAGGTGTGTGACCTTTGGAACTGGAACAAAGTGGAGAAGGTCCTGTTCTCCAATCATTTTTCTTTTACTATACGGTATCACCATGTCATCAGATACGTGCCCTTTACATGAAAGCTCTCGATCACGAGGAAGGAAGATTTTTATTTTTTAGTTGTGAAAGGTATTTCACCCCAGGAGGTGGGTCTCCCTGCATAAACCAGCGGCGATGAGGATTCAGTTTGAATGGCGGTGCCACTCCTACAAAAGAGTAGGTTCACTTCGTAGTGGTGAATGTTCGCTTGGTCGAGGGTTGGTATCTCTCAGCGAGCGGCAGGGCGGGCCTGCTGCCCAGAAAAAAAGTAGGCGCCTTATAGTAAGCATGGGTATGTTTGTGAGTGTAGGTCTGTGGGTGTGGGTGTGGACTGTGGGGGTATGTAGGGGCGTCTGTGTGTTTGTGGGAGTGTGTTTGTGTTATTATATATGGTTGTGTGTGGTGTTGTGTGTCTGTTTGTTACAGTCCAGGGGCAGCCAACTACGGTATGCAAAAGGAACTTGCACATTCTCAAATAATAAAGATAAAGAAAAGAAAAGCAGTACGCCAAGTCGGCATGATTAAGGAAGCCAGGGATTTTTTTCCCGTTTTTGAAGCCCCCCCTTTCCATAGCTATTCTGGTTCCGTAGCCATCTGGCCAGTCTCCGTTTGTAGCTATTCATAGCTATTTTCAAATTGGCGTCTTTCAACATTCTAACTTCAAATTTAACTTGGCCAAGGATGGGCGAGCTCAAGTGGATCTAGGTCTGGTCTAGGTTTCCCCCAATTACAAGCACACTCCATAAGTTCAGATTATTTATCCCCTGAACTACTGCTTACCCCCTCCACTCTCTACCAGAACCACTTCCTTGCCCTTCTCTCCCCCCCCCCCCCCCCCCCCCCCCCCCCCCCCCCCCGCCCCCCCACGAACATGTACCGTACATACTCCCCTCCTCCAACCAATCTGTCTACCGCTCTTGCACCTCATTTGCGGCGAGCATTGATCATGCAGAAAGACAAAGACCAGGTTGCGAATTCAACCTACCTGATTGAACCAAGTTGCGAAGTGTTGATTCCGCGATGTGTACCGGAACTACGCAATCACAAATATAAACGCCTGGAGCTTCTGCTTTGCGCGCAGTTACCCACTCGGTTGGGTTTTCAAGCTATCCAATCGAGTCGATCAGCCTACGCAAGTAAACTTGGTGCATGGTATGCAATACATCTGTTTGGCCATGACCCATAGGGGGAAGATTCTTTCTCTTATCAGGGAGTATCCTTGGAATAATCGACAGATGGGAATGTAATATTGTCCTCGAGGAAAGCAACGAGGCTGCACATCGCACTCGACCCCTCTTCTATAACTGCCAGCCAGGGTTTGATCACTACGGCGAGAGTTACCACGTGCTGCACGGGGGCGGGGGGGGGAGCCGGCCAGGCTGGCCGAGCCTGGCCAGAAATTCGAGGAGTTCCAGGTCAGCTCATAGGCGGCCTGGGCCAGGCCAGTTGGGACTCGAGGACCAGATCTAGCTGCATCGCTCAAACCGCTTTCATCGCTAGGCCAATCCCGAAAGCGATGGGTTTCATCGCTAATAGCGACACACCGCTCAAATAAAGAACCCTGAAGGAAGCTGTCCAAATGGGGTCCTCGGACAATAGATAATTATAGACTAACCGGGATTCAGGCTTCTCGGCGGAGTGAGAACGGGCAGTACTGCAGTATAAACGGCAGTACAAAATCCTGGGCTCGGAATACTATCAGATGGGTGTTTTGGGCAGTCTCCAACCAAGCAACCGGTGTGTACATCCATCTGGTAGTATCAGGGGCTTGCACTTTTAGAGCCGGGCTGCCATATGCTCAGGTGCAACATTTGGGGATGGAGAAACGTGTAACATTGGAAGCCCGATGCCCAGGTGTAACATTTGGGAAGGCAGACACGTTTTATATCGGGCAACCTTTTGGGCCTGCCCGATTCCAGAATCGAGCCGCGCTTATCTCCTTACATTTTGGCCAATAAAAAAACTATTGTATCAGCATCTGCAGCTTTAGGGCTCAAAAGTGTGCACTTTTGCAAGAGCATGTTTGAGAATCGTTCAAGCTCCCACAATCTACATGCCAAGGAAGGGAACCTTTTTTCCTGGTTAATTATTTTTACTGCCGAAGACAGCCGGCATTAAAATTGATGGCTGGAGCCGTGTAGGGTTACCACTTACCAAGTTCCAAGGGAGCAAAGGGGGGTGACTGCCCTGCTTGTATGCCGTGGTCAATAGGGCTAGTGGTGAATGTTTGTTTGGTCGAGGGTCGGTAATCTTTGTATCATGTGTTTTCTGTTTACATTAATAGATGCGCACCGGTATATAAAATAATAATTTCGTGGTTTTGGTCAGTGTTTTTTCGAAGGTTTTGGCCATAAACATTAAGTATATGGCAGCCCGATTCCCAGGTGTAGACTTTTGTGGGACAGAAACATTAAGTATATGGCAGCCCGATGCCCAGGTGTAGACTTTGGTGGACGTAAATATTAAGTATATGGCAGCGCGATGCCCAGGTGTAAATTTGGAAATCCATAAACATTTAAGTATCTGACACGCGCGATTTTGCTTACAGATGGTTATCAGCTTGAAATCACTCCGGTAGAGTGGACAGTAGATTAAAGCAGCGGAACAGACGCACCAATCTATACACGGAGACAAGGATAACGTTACAGACACAGGAGACCCATTAAGGGGCACCTGTGGTGAAAGGAGGCGGTAGACAGGAACCTAACAGGGTACAGATCAGACCGGAGACGTAGGTGACAGGAAGCTGCCACTGAGTCATCTCAAGATGACTCAGTCCCACGGGAAGCTGGCTCAGGAGAGCCGATAGTTCTAAGGGAGTACATAAGTAGTCACCAAGTCATAAAACGCGTGAGAGCACCGCTATACATGCTGATACTCCACCTATGACACAGGTGACATACAATAGTACTACTCCACCTATGGCACTGGTGACATAGAACTATATGTAACAAATTAAAAAAAAAAAAAAAAAAATCAAAGAACTCCGGAAAAAAAATCGAGAGAAACTTCAAATGAAACCCGAAGGGTGTAAGGGAAGGTATGAAGCAAGGCAAAGAACCAAAATTTGCCAAGTGGATATAAGAGGACAACTAAATATCAAAGTCGGGTAACAACGGTATAGAAAACCCGATCCGGAATAGGAACCTAATGCCAATCAATGATAACTTAAAGAAACTTGAAATGTAACCAAAGAAACCCTAAAATGTAACCAAAAATTCCAGAATACATGTAACCAAAATTCTAGAATACATGTAACCAAAAAAAAATGGTTAAAGGAGAAGCAGTCATTCCAAACATGCGAATGAAACGCCAGAACACCATAGGATCAAGGGCTTGGTGAAGGGGTCAGCACAGTTGTCCTTAGTGTTAACATAGGCAACATCCACCTGGCCATCCTCCACCAGCTCCTGGATATAGTGATGGATGACATCAATGTGCTTGTTGCGAGGGAGCAGCTGACAGTCATTGGCCCAGCTCAAGGACCCCAAGTTGTCACCCTGAATGGTGACCAGGTCACAAGGCAGCCCTAGATCAATTCTCAACTTTTTCAACCATTGCACCTCCCTGGCAGTCTGAGACAGGGCCTGATACTCAGCCTCACTGGAGCTAACAGCAACAGTGGGTTGCCTTTTGCTCATCCAGTTCACAAGGCAGCCTCCAGCAAGCACAGCATAGCCAGTCTGAGATCTCTTGTCAGACCCATCATCAGCAAAGGATGAGTCACTAAAGACAGTAAAAGAGAAACCAGGGCTGTGAGTGTAAGTGAGGCCCAGATGGGAATGTTCTCTCAAATACAAAAGCAAGCGCTTGGCTGCAGCCCACAGGGGGCAGTGGGTTGAGCAGAAAACCTGGACAGGTAGCTAACAGCAAAAGAAATATCAGGCCTTGTGCAGGTAGCCAGGTACAGCAAAGCCCCCACAAGAGAGAGGTACTGGCTATTAGAGGCCAGAGGTTCTCCATGAGGATCAGTGACAGTGCACTTGGACATGGGAACTGAAAAACTTGGGCTTGGTAGCAGCAGTGAGACCAAACTGCTCCACCAGCTCAACAATGTAGGAGTGCTGGGAGAGGTCGATCTTAACACACCTGCCATCAGAATCAAGTGTACAAGTCATGTCCAATGAAAGGAACTGGACAGGTACACCCATTTCCTTGACTTCCCACCCAGCTGCTTCCATAGCCTTGATCAGCAAGGCATACCTATGCAGCTCACTAAAAGCACAGATAAAGTCATCCACATAGGTCAGGACATAGCTCCACCCACCAGTAGAATCCCTCCTGAAATACAGAGCAGGTTCAGCTTTGCACATGGTAAAAACCGTGGGCAACCAAAACCTGCTTTACATCTTTGCTCCAAGCCCTGGGTGCCTGCTTCAAACCATAAAGAGATTTAATTAGCTTGCATACAAGGGGAACATTGTCAGGACCAAGTTCATGAAAGCCCTCAGGCTGGTAGCAGAACAGGTCCAGACCAGGTTCCAGCTTGGCATTCAAGAATGCAGTCTTGATGTCCAGCTGCCTCACAAACATTTTTCTATGAGTGATGGCAGCAAGGAGCACACGAAGACCTGCTTTAGAGGAGACGGGGGCATATACATCATGGTAGTCCAGCCCAGGACGTTGCAGAAAACCACGAACTACAAAACGAGCTTTAAAACGCAAAGAACCATCAGCCCCATGTTTCTTGACAAATAACCATCTGCCAGATAGAATCCTCTGCCTAGGAGGCTGTGGAGTGAGGACCCAAGTGCCATGAGCATGGAGGGAGGCCATCTCATCCTTCATAGCCTGCAGCCAGAGATCTCTGTCTGGGTTGGTAGGTAACATTGCAGCTTTATAAGAGAGTTCAGTAGAGGTAGAAATAAAAGCCCCCACGTACAAGCAGTGTACTTGTACATGGGCAGCGGGATATCAGCAGTATCAGCAGTAACCGGTAATAAAGCCCCCAGCGCAGCACTCATGCGTGGTTGAACAAGGCCGGCCTCCTTTGCCTCTAAATCGTCGAAGCCTGGGTACACTGGAACACCCCAGCCATACGCAGTATCTGACCCGGACCAGTGTTCGAGGTCATCACTCACATCATCTGTGACGGCCACCTCGTCGCAATGCCTGGTCCGGTATAAACCACCAGGTATAGCAGGGGGTGAAGTGATCAACAACTCCCGCGAGCTATCCGAATAGGTGGACGGGGGGTGGCGACTAGTGGGCAGTGGACCTTGTACTAGGTTCCACTATGACCCGAGGCTGTCCTAATCCTACGACTTCACCGACGAAACGTGGCGCAGAGGAAGGCCCGGCGACCCCCTGAGATTCGAATAAATTAGAGCTTGAAGGAACATCAGACTCCCCCTGGCCCAATGCCGCCGCACGCGATACAGCACCATCATTACCTGGCCTGGGACGCATCGTCATCCCATGACCAGTAAAGCGGTCAACAATCGGGGTTGGTAAAGGGCCCAGGACATTGTCAGTAGTATCAAGCCCTTTACCCGATGATAGCGGCAGGGGTGCGAGAAAAATACTGAGATCCATCATAGGGAAAAAGCCCAGGGATACAGTTATAGCTAAACTGTTCATAGAAGAGCACATCACGACTCTCTACCACCTGGCGCAACTTAGGAACCCAAACAAAATAACCCTTACTCACCAGAGAATACCCAACCAGTCTACCAGATAACGCCCTTTCGTCAAGCTTATTGCGCTTCTTCCCATTCACTAAGGTAACATAGCATGGGCACCCGAACACGCGCAATAACGATACATCAGGTAGAACCCCAAAGAACAACTCATAAGGAGTCTTGTCACCCTGATTAGGCAGCCGGTTGCGTAGGTAACACGCGGCGAGGAAGGCATAGGGCCAGAAGGACTTAGTGAGCTTAGACTCCAAGTGAATGCTCCTAGCTACGTTCTGAAGGACCCCATTGTACCGTTCCACAGTCGCATTCTGCTGAGCAGTGTAAGCCATGGACAATTCATGCACAGCACCAACCGATTCTAACCAATCCTCGAACCACTTCACTATAAATTCCTTAGCCCTGTCAGACCTAAGACACTTGAAAACAAATCCATGCAGCTGAGTCATCCATCTGAGGATGGTAGTTTGAACTGCTAAGGAGCTTCATCCCTGGTTCTCAAGCACAAGACCTCAGCATAGCCAGAGTATTGGTCAGTGAGACACAGAACATAAAACTCCCCACGCAAGCCCCTAATATTAAATGGCCCCATGATGTCCAAGTGAAGGCGTTGTAATGGGGCACGGATCCTAGTTTTGCTTTCTTTAGGAAAAGGGATACGTTTTCCCTTTGCCTTCTGACAAGCATCACATGGGATCTTAGACAGTCTTTGCACCTGTTGGAGAGTGAGGGGTAAGTTCTGAACCAAACCCTTCCTTACAAGGTTGTGCATGGCATCATAGCCAAGGTGACCCAGCCGCCTATGCCACAACCATTCAGGAGTGGTAGGGATCACAACTCCACCATCCTCATCAACATCAAGAGCATAAGCTGGATAATCTTCAGCACCATACAAACGGCCACGAGGGGTGTGAAAGCCCTTCAAGAAAGTGGGCTTAGCCACCTCCGGGTAAGCCGGGGGAACAGGCTCAAAGGGAGGCGCCGACGAAGGCTGAGGCTGATACACAGGCGAAAGCTCTCGATTAGGCATCTGCTGATCAGCAGGCTCATACACCGGCGAAACAGCGGAAGTCTCAAAGACACGAGTGGCAGCAGCAGATGGGGTCACGCCACCGAAGTCAGCACTCGTAGCACTCTTCAAGTCCTCCTCATCATCAGTAGTAGTAGAGTAGTCTTCATCATAATTGAAGGGGACGCAATGAGGCTGCGGGTCTGATGCACAACGGATGATCTGTGTCTGTACACAACACAGCTTCATCAGGACATCCTCAACATCAGAGGACAGGCGTCGAACATTGAGAGAAGGAACCGTAAAGTTGGAGGATTGATCGGGGGGGTTACTTCCTTGATGGCGGAAGGACCCTCCTCTCCGGCAGCAGAGGCCGCTGGCGCGCAGTCGTCTAGCCAATCTAGAGGAACCTTCACCCCCGTTGGGAGGATTCGGTCGCATCCATTGCTCACAATGACACTGCGGATCCCACGAGCCCATGAAACACCATTAAGTTTGGTAAGTTTCACAAAGCCGGCAGGAGGCCCTCGCGGAAGTTGCATTATCAAAGCAGTGGTAGTGATGAGGAGCCCAGTAACCTATCAGCTTGAAATCACTCCGGTAGAGTGGACAGTAGATTAAAGCAGCGGAACAGACGCACCAATCTATACACGGAGACAAGGATAACGTTACAGACACAGGAGACCCATAAAGGGGCACCTGTGGTGAAAGGAGGCGGTAGACAGGAACCTAACAGGGTACAGATCAGACCGGAGACGTAGGTGACAGGAAGCTGCCACTGAGTCATCTCAAGATGACTCAGTCCCACGGGAAGCTGGCTCAGGAGAGCCGATAGTTCTAAGGGAGTACATAAGTAGTCACCAAGTCATAAAACGCGTGAGAGCACCGCTATACATGCTGATAATGGTTACCCAAAATCGTGTCGGGGAATTTCTTTTATTTTCCTCATACAAAATAATGTGTTGCTTTGGTTTTAAATATGTATAAACGAGCCTTGGTCCTTAACCGTATTTTTTAAACTGTGGTAACTAACAAACCCTAGAACCCTAGAAACAACTGGTTGCCCTATAAACTATTCCGGTCGATAACCCTAGTTGCGATTTTGAGACAAATCATGGCAACCTATACTAATAGCCCTTGTGGAATGTACTACCACTGAAAACCATGTTAACAAATTATAGTAGCCTCTGTGGAAAATATTAGCAACAAACGTGGTTGTCACAAGATAACTAAAACTAAATAAATAATCCCAGTCAGAAATTCAGGTTACCAATGGGGCAAACCATGGTAACAAATCCTAGTAGCCCCTGTGGCAAATACAGGCAACAACTCCTGAACATCAGTTCAAGTCCTTGGCAGCTTAGGGTAGCTCCAAGCTTGTCCAACACTGGCAGCTCCAGGCAGCTCCTTGCAGCTAGCATCCTTGCAGCTTCTTGCAGCTCTGGCAGGTCCATGCAGCTCCATGCAGCTAGCATCCTTGCAGCTTCTTGCAGCTCTGGCAGGTCCAGGCAGCTCCAGGCAGCTCCTTGCAGCTAGCGTCCTTGCAGCTCCTTGCAGATCTGGCTGGTCCAGGCAGCTAGCAGCTCAGGCAGGTCCAAGCTGCTCATGATCCAAGCAGCTCAAGGCTTGATCACTTGGCGGCGGGGGCACTTGTCAGACCAGTGCTTGAAAGCCTCCTCGAATGAAAAGGCATGGGCAGGGAAAAGGTCTCGCATCGTGAAGGCCCTGACAGTGCAGTTCAGGTGGTGCTCCTGCAATCTGTTCCGAGTCAGGGACTTGATGTAGTTCATTGCACTGAACGTCCTCTCCTCCTCGTCTGATCCCCCCACCATTGTGAGAGCAATCTTGGCGACTTTGATCCACTCGGGATATGTCACAGCACTAGGCAAAGCATCCAAATGCTGCCAAAGCATGGTGGGAGGGGAGGGACCGGTGTAGGAGGTGATGCCACCAGCTGCAACAACAGCATGGTCGTGCTGGTTCAGGATGATCTCACTGGCCCGAATGATAGCCTCGAGGAAGGGCTTCCACTGCTTGACAAGATCATCTTTGGAGAGCAATGGCGGTACCTTCAGGCCAGCAGTACCTACAGGCTTCTCATGCCCAAAGTGACAAAACTTTTGGTAGAGTAAAAAAATGACTTTGTTACATGGATTCAGGCAGCAGTAAGTGTTTTCGCCCTGCCTTGGTGTAAAAGCAATAATATCACGAGTTACACACGAAAAGGTCTTTATTTAAATGAAAGAAACGATGTGATCAGCACGTGAGGGTGCTATGTGTACATCCCTAAATATGAGAGTCTGAGTCCATGCAAGAATGAACATTTTAGCGTTGTTTGTGGGTCCCATCCCTGACCCCAAGGTTTAACAGACTCTGCTTCAGGTTGAAAACCCTGTCGCCTACCGGGTAGGCATCGAAGAAAGTAAGAGGAAAGGTATTTTTGGCAAAAAAAGCTTTGAATATAGCGTTTACTGCCGAATAACACTCAGTCAGAAAGTGGAGCCATGTATAAGCTCAGGAAATACAAATGGTTAGGATTTCCGAAGAGCACTATAGTCTAAAGTTTACTTGGCCATCATTGTGGTGTTAAAAAACACCGTTCTGTCGCTGGGATGCTGCTGGTCGGATTCAAGCCCTTTCTCCACGGATGCGGCGAGCGAGCTGGATGTCCTTAGGCATGATGGTAACACGCTTGGCATGGATGGCAGCCAGGTTGGTATCCTCAAACAGGCCAACCAGGTAGGCCTCGGCAGCCTCCTGGAGGGCCAGGACAGCAGAGGACTGGAAACGCAGATCGGTCTTGAAATCCTGAGCGATCTCACGAACCAACCTCTGGAATGGCAGCTTGCGGATGAGCAGCTCTGTGGACTTCTGGTACTTGCGGATCTCACGCAGGGCGACAGTGCCGGGCCTGTACCTATGAGGCTTCTTAACACCACCAGTTGCAGGGGCGCTCTTCCTGGCCGCCTTGGTGGCTAGCTGCTTGCGGGGAGCCTTGCCACCAGTGGACTTACGGGCAGTCTGCTTAGTACGGGCCATTGTGAGTAGAAGGAATTATTGGTAACTAAGGAGTTCGTTTAATGTTCGAGCTGGGCCGCTATAGCTTTATATAGTAAGCCGATATTTGAGAATTTACGGATGAGGGAAAGATCAGCAGACAAGACATGCGGATCAGCAGACCGTCCCTATCGCTGTCTGTCGTTGACCGAATTCAAACCATACCCTGAATTCGAGCGTACAAATGCGCAGCTGTCGACGTCAAATCCATCAAACTTATCCCCTTTTCACTACTCTAACAAATTGAACATGTCTGGACGCGGCAAAGGTGGCAAGGGACTCGGGAAGGGAGGAGCCAAGCGCCATCGCAAGGTCTTGCGTGATAACATCCAGGGTATCACCAAGCCTGCCATCCGTCGTTTGGCTCGCCGCGGTGGCGTGAAGCGTATCAGTGGCCTCATCTACGAGGAGACCCGCGGTGTGCTAAAAGGTCTTCTTGGAGAACGTCATTCGTGATGCTGTGACCTACACTGAGCACGCTCGTCGTAAGACTGTCACAGCTCTGGACGTTGTCTATGCCCTCAAGCGCCAGGGCCGCACCCTGTATGGCTTCGGTGGATAAGCTCATCCATATCTATCTTCCAAACTACGACAGAGGCAAACAAACGGTGTTTTTTAACACCACAACTTCATATTGAGCTGTTGGCACACCATGCCTCCGCGAACACTTCCAGACGATGCGTCAGCTGTGACATGCACCCCTTGGACTCCCTGACCGGTACGCCTGGCAAGCACCCAGATGTTACCTACTACCGTACTGCTCTCAAAATTTGACAGCTTTTATTTTGAGATTTATTATAAATTTACGGTTCACATTTGACGGCTGTTTTAATAGGAATATAAATCGACGTTACACATTTGACAGTTTCCATTTTAATAAAGTCCATTTATGCAACTGAACGTTTCTATTAAATCATGTTACACTGGTTCATGGTACAGGGAGTGTACATTTAATAAATGATCCCAACATCTTGTTCAGGATAACACTACCGGTACTCTTTGAAATAACTAGAATGAGACATTCAATCGTTTTATTAACTACTGAAATCATCTATTGCTCATCTTAACTCCTGAAATCCTTTATTAACTCCTGAAATCATCTCTTGCTCAGTTAATGTCATAAACATATGCGCATATACGTTGACTTCCTATCCCTATTACCTCTGTTCTTTTTGTACCTGTATCAGCATCAATTGCGGTTCACTCGATCGTTTTATGTCTTGGTGACTACTACTGTACTTCCTTAGAACTATAGATGTAGATAGTAACTGCTTTTCTGTACTGTGTCAGCTTCCCGTAGACTGTGTCATCCTTCATGACACAGTGACAGCTTCCTGTAGGCTGCGTCCCCTGGTCCTCTGACACGCGCTGTATTGCCTGTGCCAGGCTTAAGATTCCTGGCTTAGGTTCTAGGCTTAGGTTCCAGGCTTCCGCCCCTTCCACCGCTGGTGTCTTTTGTGGTTCCCCTGTCCCTTTAATCATTCTCATCTCCGTGTATAGATTGGCGCGTTTGACCGTGCAAGCATCTCTCCACTCTTTGAAGTGTTTAAGCTGATAGGTTATCGGGCTCATCATGGTACCACTGCTTTGCAATGCATCTTTTGCGTCGTCCTCTCCTTGGCTTCAACAAGCTTCATTCTGGAAGTTCCGAAGTCCTGACATGACGACAAATTGGCTGGATGTGCGCGCACCTACGGCCTCTGCTGCCGGAGAAGAGTTTCCTTCCGCCATCGTGGAAGCCACCCCCCCTCACCATTCTTCCATCTACCCTTCTTTTTCCTCCCCTGCCGTCTGTCGCCCCCTCCCGTCTGTCGAAGATGAATGTGACGTGCAGACTCAAGTCGGCGACTAGCCTGGACATCGGTGGAGGCACCCTGCCTTCGTCTGCTTGCGTCCTTGACGTCGCTATCATATCTCCGGTGTTTGAGGCTCTGCCTGCGAAACCGGAGGTTGCCAAGCCGACCAAGCTCCCTGCTGATGTTCCACTGTCTACGTCGTCTGTGACATTTAATGTGAGTGTACATTTAATAAACTGATCCCAACATCAAACAGGCATCCTCACTACTCTGGATGACCAGTCCACACACACACACACACCAACGCTTCATATCTTGATAACCCCACTGGTCACTGTCTTGGGCACATTCCCAACGACAGACTCACCTCTCTTAAACAAAACTATGACCACTTTAAAAATCACCACCCTACCAAATGGAACCAATTGACCCAAGGAGGAACATACCATACTGACTTAGCTGCCCTCTTCAGCAGATACAGAGCTGCCCCTGCTGCCACCAACACTCTTTCTCCTTTCCTCTACCAAGCAGCAGCTGCCCTGGGCATTACTCACCATCGTACTTCTAACCCCCTTAGCTACGACCAAAGCCTCACCAGCTTCTCTTCTACCAGCCCTGCTGATCAGCTCTTTGGCTCCAACCAAGACCCCTTTCTTACCATCTGGACTGGGGGCTCACTGGTGGACATTCCCAACTCCACTACACAAGCACACCAAGCTCTAAGGTGGGCCCTAGCCAGTGCTGACCATGCTGAAAATACTCTCAGCCCTACCTGCACCCTGATGCTCCTCCCTGATGACCTTGCTGCCCCTTACAAAACTCTCCTCCATCACTCCTGGATTCACTATATTGACTCTAGACCACAGTCTGAATTTTATACTACCTCTGAAATTTGGCTTGGCAGCAAATCTCACACTCCACCCTCCACTCAAAAATTGAAATTGAAATTGTTACATCCGAGTAATGCGCCACTCTCAGGACGTGAAGTTAAGGACACCACTGCGTAAGCCGGAGCTAGCAGTAGTCACCATAAAAGAGTCTCCTTGTCAGGGAGTCTGAATAAGCCCCTAGTGGGCAAACTTTAACAAGGAGAACCAGGGAAATTACTAATCCCCTGGTATTGAGCCCTGTTGGGTATCCATAAAGCGTCTGCACTGTAAAATACTTTGAAAGCTAGAAATAGAGTGAGAGTGGACTGTGTCTGCCAGTCGAAGGGCACACAATCTGTTAAGTCCAAGTGTAGCCATATAAGTCAAAAAGGAAGTTGGGATAGTACCCGTTGTTCCAATTGTGATAACTACGTAGTGAACAAGATATCCAGCCGATTGGAGGCCATCCACTAGTCTAGCATGCTGGGCATGTTTAGTGATAAACTTGGTAGCATGGTTGGTATCAGAGCAATAGCCAAGCTCAAGGAGCCAAATTTCTTTATCTCTTAAGACGGTAGGAGAGTCTATGTCAGGTAGGATGGCAAGGTCAGGTCTCATTCTCCTCCAGGCCTCTTCTGTAATAGAGGAAGGGCGTAGCCAGTCAGGGAGGCGTTTGCCTAGGACCCCCCCTGGGGAGGTCCTCTTCCTTGCCAGCGTCCATAATCATTCTGCGTGAGCCCAGGTCGCCAGTGCAGATGGCCTTGTGGATGAGTCGCACTGCGGTGTCATGTCTCTTTGATATAGAGCCCCTTGAAAGTCTGGTGTGAGCAGCCCGCCAGAATGTGGCCCGCTCCGTCCTCACAGATGCGGCATATGGGGCATAGAGGGTTTGTGGGCGGGTGGGTGTTGTTAAATATAAGGAAGTTTCCACCGATATGCAAGTTTACGATTCCACAGTCGACCCCAGCGGGCTTTAAGGATGTGGAATTTAGTTTTATGTTGGATAAGGGTAGAGGACCAAAATTTATTACTTGCATGAGGAAGTTGGTGAGGAGTGTTATCGGCCCAGGTGGTTGCATAAATCCCTTTAAGCGGGTGTTGGCCAAGGTGGCAGCTAGTGGGTAGGTTGGAGCTGATGCCTTGTGTGAGGTTAGGTGCTATAATGCGTGGGGGGATATCTCCCATGGGTGTGCGAGGAGGTTGGACAGTGGTCCAGTAAACATTGTGTCTGGGGATTTCCCCAGTGTTATCAGTATATCTGCTGGAGGCAGGGTCATCTGCGGCCTTACGCGCTAGGCTGTCAGCCCGGTCATTTCCAAGAATGCCTGTGTGGGAGCGTACTTTGCAAAGGGTGGTGTGTGAGCCATGTACAATTCGTTGAATAAGGTGAGATTGGATTGAATGTAGCAGCTCAGCATGTAGGGAGCGCGTGGGCTGTGGTGGGATCATGGATCATTTTTTTTGATGAGTTGAAGTGAACAGAGACTGTCAGTGTGGAGGGTCACTCAAAAACTACACCTCATCCTTATATGCAACCCTCACAGCTGTATGTAACCCTCACGGCTGCAGCCAAGATACCTACTTTCCTAAACTCCCAGATTTTATTGAACAATGGACATACTATATGCAAAGCCTCTCCTCATCCTGGGAGCCTTCTACTATCACACCACCTCCCACTCTCACCTTCTCTGATATTGTCATTACCTACCCCCGGAAACTTAAATCCCTTGCCAAAAATCCCCGGCAAACTCCACTCCACCAACACCCTCCTCCCTCTCCTCTTACCATCACCCACCCTTGTCTTCACCTAGCTACCCCCTCTTCAGGCCTCCAGGTCTACACAGATGGTAGCCTAATAAAAGGTGAACCAGGGCACCCTAGCAAAATAGGTGCTGCAGTATATGTCCCGGCTGCAGGACACAGCTACACCATCAATCCTGGGGGAATAGGGGCCACCAAAACTAACAACCGGGCAGAACTGGTAGCCATCCACCAAGCCCTTCTCAACATTGACTATGACAAATCTCTTACCCTCCATACAGACAGCCTCTGCTCTCTTCAACTAATAAAAAAATGATTCATGACCCTACCACAACAACCCGTTCTATTCATGCTGAACTACTGCAATCAATTCAAAAACACCTCATTCAACGCATCCTGCATGGCTCACACACCACTCTTTGTAAAGTCCGTTTCCACACAGGCATCCTTGGAAATGACAGAGCAGACACTCTTGCACGCAAGGCAGCTGAGCACCCTGCCTCAACCAATTTTACTGACAACACTGGGGAAATCCCCCCGCCACAATGTCTACTGGCCCACAGTTCAACCTCCTCGCACACCCATGGGAGATATTCCCCCACGAATTCTAGCACCTAACCTTACACAAGGTATCACCTCCAACCTGCCCACTAGCTGCCACCTTGGCCAATACCCTCTTAAAGGTATTTATGCAACCACCTGGGCTGATAACACCCCCCACCAACTTCCTCAAGCAAGTAACAAATTTTGGACCTCAACCCTTATCCACTAAATTCCACATCCTTAAAGCCCGTTGGGGTAGACTGTGGAACCGTAAACTTGCATTCCGCTGGAAACTCCCTTATATTACCAGCATTCACCCACCACGAACTCCCTATGCCCCATTTGCCACACCTGTGAGGACGGAGCGGGCCACATCTTGGCGGGCTGCACACACCGGACTTTCAGGGGGCTCTATATCAGAGACATGACGCCGCAGTGCGACTCATCCACAAGGCCATTTGCACCGGAGCCCTGGGATCCCGCAGAATGATCATGGACGCTGGCAAGGAAGAAGACCTCCCCAGGGGGGTCCTGGGCAAACGTCTCCCTGACTGGTTACGCACCTCCACTATTACTGTAGCGGACTGGAAGAGAATGAGACCTGATCTTGCCGTCCTACCTGACATAGACTCCCCAACCTGTATGTCTGATAAAGAACTCTGGGTTCTAGAGCTTGGATACTGCTCTGATACCAACCATGCTACTAAGTTTATCACTAAACACGCCCAGCATGTTGAATTAGTAAATGGCCTCAGATTGGCTGGATACCTTGTTCACTACGAAGTTATCACCGTTGGAACGACTGGTACTATTCCAACCTCTTTTTTGACTTCCATGACCACCCTTGGACTTCAGAGATCATGTGCCCTCAAACTGGCGGACACAGTCCACTCCCACACCATCACTAGCTTTCAGAGTATTTTACAGTGCAGACGCTTTATGGAAGCACACCCCGGGTCGATACCCGGGGACTAGCACACAAACCGTCCCCCCTCTCAGGTTTTGTCTTACTGAGCTGCATTGTGTCGGTGCTTCCCAACTGCGGTGAAAAACCCCCATATTAAGCTGCACTGGCATGATGTGGCTACGGTGCCTGCCGTTCAGGCATCGGTGGTAATTCTTTTTACTGAGATGGTCCTACGGTGACTATAGCTAGCTCCGGCTTACGCTATGGTGTCCTTAACTTCACGTCCTGTGAGTAACGGTTCTACACGGATGTAACAATTTCAATTTCAATCCCAACATCTTGTTCAGGATAACACTACCGGTCCTCTTTGAAATAACTAGAATGAGACATTCAATCGTTTTATTAACTCCTGAAATCATCTCTTGCTCAGTTAATGTCATAAACATATGCGCATATACGTTGACTTCCTATCCCTATTACCTCTGTTCTTTTTGTACCTGTTAGCCTTTTACCTCCCCTAACCTTTCCCATCACCAGTGTGCCCTAATTCAAACAATTGGAGCAAGGAAGAGTGGTTAAAGATGGCCACAGGTTCTGTGCTCCTAAACTCGTTATTTTCGTCAGATGAGGCATCTGAATATGCAGACAGATGCCGGCGGTCCCAGGGATCTCGTATCACTAAAAAATGTAGTGTTTGGCCCAATGAGTAGTGAGATATGTGCATTCTAATGATGCACCTAATATCGCACAAAAAGCCGGTTTGACGGTTTTTCGTTGTGTAATATACCGTACGCCACGATTTGACGGGTGCTTCCGTCAATTTAAACCGTTAAATTTTGAGAGCAGTACGGTATCCTGAAACAGACTGCATGCTGTGTATGCGCCCACGTGGCATGAGGCCGAATGTCTCTTGTACGCATTAGTCTCGATTTTGTTACCTGACAATGACAGGTATCTCCCACATAGCTTGTTACACTACTGCCAAAAAAAAAGTAGTCGCCTCATGTCAACAAATGAGGCGCCTACTTTGTTTTGTGCAGTTGTCCCTCACAGCCGCTCACTCCGTTCGAGGTTTTCGTGGTTCTGTTGTGGAGGGGTCAGACCTGGACGATGGAGATACCGACCCCCGACCAAACGAACGTTCACCACTACCCCTAATCCCCTATTGACTTGGACATCCTCGTCATGAGAGTGGGAAACCTGAGATGCCTACTTATTTTATAGTCAGCAGCTGCTGTACTCGTAGAGGCTTAATGCATTGCAATTCGATAATAGCAGAGAGGTGCGCGGAAACTATGTAGCAAGTAGCATGGTATGAATAGGTTATTTTGATTGATAGGTATGAATAGGTTATTTTTTGTACTGTTTTTTCGTTCAGAAGAAGAGGAATATAAATATAAAAATGAAAAGAAAAAAAGTGATTGTTCGAGTTTACATTTTCCTGGTAATAATTGTTTTACTGCCGAAGTCGGCGAGCAGCCATGCTGGCTGAAGCTATGTAACCAAGTTCAAGTAGCAAGATATAACCTAACCTCATCACACGCCAGTGGTATACAACCGACGTGGTCACAGCCACTAGCTGGCTAGCGGTCTCAGTCACTACCTTGACTGGATAGGGTGGACACGCGCCCTTGATTGCCACAGGGTACGGCCTATAAGCAGTACCATAACACTTATCTCATCAGACATCGCAGCTGCTAGTGTGCTGAATATCACCATCTCTGAGAATAGGGTCTATATGGAGCTTGCAAAACTTCAACGGAGTAAAGCCTTTAGAGTAGATGGTATACTTGCTGAGTTCTATATCCCTATTAGACAACATTACATTACATTACATTACATTACATGTTAAAGTCTACTTGACACCGCGAGGGTGTATGAGACTCTGTGCTTTAAACAAAAAGAAAAAGCACCCACAAAGCAAAAAAACCCATTACATCAGGGGTGTGTCGAGGACAAACAAACCAAACTCCCAACCACCGTTTTGGTGGCGTAGGTATTAAACCCCCTAGAGCAGGACCCAGATCTCAACCACTTACAGTGGCGGAGGTAAGAAGCTAACAAATGAGAAGTCACAAGAAGAAAAAAAAGGGATAATAAATTACGGTGCCACTAAGCAGTCCAGGGCTTCCTGTCTTGCTCTTCTACAAGTAGAAAGATAGTCGGCTAGGTTGCTCCAAAAAGACTTAGTGCCATTTCCATTCATAAAGGTTCTGAATGTGGAATCGCAGAATTCCACATTCCATACGGTTAAGTCGGTATCCTCATGGACATGCCTATAAATATCTGTAAACAGCTTCTGGTAGCGAAGGCGAATATCATTATTAAAGGGCACTCAAACATAGTGAAGGGAGGTTCTAGGGTTTAGGGTTTAGGGCTAAACCCTAAACCCTTCTTCCCTCCTACTCAAGTACTCAAATCTTATTAGTCCTTATTCTCACTTATATATATATACGGTATCACTGAGTATGATAATTATATAGTGAATTGCGGTTGGATAAGTCCCTAAAAGCTTCTCTATGGTTTTGAATACAAGGGGGAACAAATGGGCCGAAACCAATGACTAAAGTGCTGTCGGCAAATTTTGGTTTAGACCGAATAGGAGCACTGTAAATGCAGCTTTTATTCTGTGGAACACAGTGGAGCTTTACCAATAAAAATGTGAATGTAAAAAACCAAAAACTTCGACGTTGCGTCTGTTAGAAGGATGCAGTGTCCTGGACAACCCTGGCTGCATTGTCCAGAACTCAACACTCAACCGAGCTCAAAGCATCGATCGGGGGCTTTTGCAAACATAGGTTTTGAAGCACTTGTACAAGCCTGATGTCCATCCTTCAAACGACATTGGTCCATTCAATGGCTTGGGTAAATCGAATAGCATTGGCTGACATTCTCCACCCACCCAAGCTCAAAGCATTGATCGAGGGCTCGTGCAAACATAGGTTTTGAAGTACCCATGTACAAGCCTGATGTCCTTCCTTCAAACGACATTGGTCCATTCAACGGCTTGGGTAAACTGAACGGCAGTCCACTCACCCCAGCTCAAAGCATTAATTCAGCCAACTCCTACCATCTGTTCGATGGTGCACCACGTGTATCACAGGGCCTCCTCACAAATGCATGTCTTCTTTGCTGTGGGTTAAAATGCAATGGGGTAAGTTCAAATGCAATGGGGTAGGTTCAAATGCAATGGGGTAGGTTAACATGCAATGGGGTAGGTTAAAATGCAATGGGGTAAGTTCAAATGCAATGGGGTAGGTTCAAATGCAATGGGGTAGGTTAACATGCAATGGGGTAGGTTAAAATGCAATGGGGTAGGTTAAAATGCAATGGGGTAGGTTAAAATGCAATGGGGTAGGTTAAAGTGCAATGAGGGGTTAGGTGAATCCAACGAGATGATGCACAATCAAGTCCCTAGAAAGAGAGCCACCGGCCAACCAACCAACCAGCCAACTAATTAACTAACTAACTAACTAACTAGCCAGCCAACCAGCCAGCCAACCAACAAATGAAGACGTCAGCAAGAGAGCCATCATTCAACCAACCAATGAAGCAACCCAATAGAATCATACAACAACTAACTAACCAGCCAACCAAGCAATGAAGCAAACCGATATAATCATATAACAACTAACTAACTAACTAACTAACTAAACAACTAACCAATAACGAAGCAAACCGATGGAATAATATAACAACTAACTAACCAACCAACCAGCCAACCAATGAAGCAACCCGATATAATCATATAACAACTAACTAACTAACTAACTAACTAACTAAGCAACCAACCAGCCAACCAACCAATGAAGCAAACCGATGGAATAATATAACAACTAACCAACCAACCAACCAACCAATGAAGCAAACCAATACAATCATATAACATATGAGCAACCTTCTTTCATTCCTCTACCCAGTGCCTGGCTAATGAAGCTGCCTAGAAGATGCTGCATGTAACCATACACAGACAGACAGACAGACAGACAGAAAGTGTTTTCAAAATATGTTATACATGCCCAACACATGACAGCAAACATCAACTCACTGAAGCATTGCTTGTCACGGGGTTACGGGGTTCGGTGACGGGGTTACATGTTTGGGTGATGGGGTTTTGGGGCTTGGTGACAGTGTTTCGGGGTTCGGTGATGGGGTTACAGAGTTCTGTGAAAGAGTTTGGGGCTTTGGTAACGGGGTTACAGGTTTGGGTGATGGGGTTTTGGGGCTTGGTGACAGTGTTTCGGGGTTCGGTGATGGGGTTACAGAGTTCTGTGAAAGAGTTTGGGGCTTTGGTAACGGGGTTACAGGTTTGGGTGATGGGGTTTTGGGGCTTGGTGACAGTGTTTCGGGGTTCGGTGATGGGGTTACAGAGTTCTGTGAAAGAGTTTGGGGCTTTGGTAACGGGGTTACAGGTTTGGGTGATGGGGTTTTGGGGCTTGGTGACAGTGTTTCGGGGTTCTGTGATGGGGTTACAGAGTTCTGTGAAAGAGTTTGGGGCTTTGGTAATGGGGTGACAGGTTTGGGTGATGGGGTTTTGGGGCTTGGTGACAGTGTTTCGGGGTTCGGTGATGGGGTTACAGAGTTCTGTGAAAGAGTTTGGGGCTTTGGTAACGGGGTTACAGGTTTGGGTGATGGGGTTTTGGGGCTTGGTGACAGTGTTTCGGGGTTCGGTGATGGGGTTACAGAGTTCTGTGAAAGAGTTTGGGGCTTTGGTAACGGGGTTACAGGTTTGGGTGATGGGGTTTTGGGGCTTGGTGACAGGGTTTCGGGGTTCGGTGATGGGATTACAGGGTTCTGTGACAGTGTTTCGGGCTTTGGTAACGGGGTTACAGGTTTGGGTGACGGGCTTAGGAGACGGGATTACAGGTTTTGGTGACGGGTTACAGGTGATGGTGTTACTGGTTTAGGTGACAAGGTGACGGGTTTAGGTTAGGGGGTTTGCAAGCGCTAGCTAGGCGCTGGCCCTTAGCATTATTCAGCTCCATGCTGCTGTTAGAGGGGGATCCACACCCTCCCTCACTTTGTAATCTCCACCCAGCACTTAAGTTGTTTGTATTCATAGCGTTTTGCAGTTATGATTAGGGAACGGCAAATCATATGATGTTGACCAAAGACGAGTATGATATCACATGATTTCATACAAAAATCATATGATTTAATATCATATGATATGATGCCCCAGACCAAAGTTACCTAGTCAGACCGCCGGCATCATATGATATCATATGATGACATGATATCATATGATATAATATTGCCGACCCCTAGTTATGATGGCCACCCGTGTTTCAAAAGGTAGCGGTTTCTATCCCTAGAATGTAACAAAAAATCATTAAAACCTATAAACGGTGCATAAAAACCTAGAAACATGGACTACTAAGAACATAACAACTTATGAACATAAAACCCCCCCAAAAAAAACTATACACATAGACTCACTGAAGCATTGCTTGTGAGAGGTGACAGGGGTACAAGGGCTAGCAGGGAACTGTCCCCGAGCATAGGACAGCTCCTCAATGGAAGTAAGCATGTTATGAATCATTTAAAGAATAGACTCACTGAAGCATTGCTTGTGAGAGGTGACGGGGTTACAAGCGCTAGCTAGTTGCTGTCCCTTAGCATTGGTAAGCTCCACGGTGTAGTTAGAGGGGGCTCCACACCCTCCCGCGCTTAGTGAAGTCCACCCACCCACGAAGTTTGAGTGATAGAAGTGAGCGCCTGACTCCTTTATGATGCGATCCCTCAGCTGTGTCAGGTTGTCCACGGACATGCGAGTGTTGTCTTCCATAAACCTCACCATATAACCGCGCTCTACCAGGCTACGAGACAGGTTCAAGGAGCGCTCGATCTGAGTGACAGGGGGCAGGTGATAAGTGGATGGTGGTGTGGGGAACTGTGACAAGGGGCAGATGATAGTTGGATGGTGGAGTGGGGAACTGTGATAGGGAACAGTGGTGGGGAACTGTGACAGGGGGCAGATGATAGTTGGATGGTGGCGTGGGGAACTGTGACAGGGGGCAGATGATAGTTGGATGGTGGTGTGGGGAACTGTGATAGGGGACAGTGGTGGGGAGCTGTGGTGTAAGTGTTGTCCTCCATAACCCGCACCATATAACCGCGCTCTACCAGGCTACGGGACAGGTTCAAGGAGCGCTCAATCTGTGTGACAGGGGGCAGGTGATAGGTGGATGGTGGTGTGGGGAACTGTGATAGGAGACAGTGTACTTGCATCCATAATTCTGTACCAACAACCCTAATTATGTACTTACATCCCTAGTTCTATACTTACTGCCCTATTTCTGTACTTACATCCCTATTGCTGTACTTCCATCCTTACTTCTGTACTTCCAACCCTATTTCTGTACTTTCAACCCTATTTATGCACTTCCATCCCTTATTATGTACTTATAACCCTAATTCTGTACTTCCATCCCTAAGTATTTACTTACATCCCTAATTC
>CM039462.1:11176868-11266868 GCA_022414725.1 Microglena sp. YARC | reverse complement strand
AAGTCCCTAAATCATAAATCGCAATTCACACCATTGTGGATAACCTCCATCTCTATTGAAATGCAGCAAGCTACTTGAGACCCCCAGTGAACCCCCTTGCCAATACTTAAGGCGCGTAAAGTAGTTTATAATGATCCTGCTAATTTGTGGTTGTATTTAGTCCCCTAAGCCTAAGTGGCTAACCCTAGACAATGCCCAGTGCATTACCCGTAATACATAGGGAACAGCAACCAATATTAGTGTTTGCAAAACTAATATTAACTAATATTATTATAGTGTCACAATAATATTAGTTTTTCAAATAAATTCGAAATTCTGGTGAGACGGCTCGTCCGACTAATATTATATAATATTATATAATATTATGTATTCACTCATATTACATAACATAGCCGACCCCTAGTAATACACACCCAGTGTGAACAGGAGCATGCATACATTTGCACAGGCACAACTAACCACGGCGAGCAGTTCAATGCAAGTTCAATGCAAAGCAATGATAACGCTTGGTGGGGCGTAGTATTAAGAGAGCCCTGTCTTACGGCGGTGGAGAACGGGCTGCAACTTAACCTAAACAAAGCTATCATGGCGGTTGACAGCGACCACGAACACTAAAGCGCACCCGTAGAGATTCGAACGCATCACCTTCATGGGTTCAACGAATGATCAGCCATTGTTTTTTTAGTCTTGGACGCCATAGATAGTCGTATAATCACTAATCACTAAACCGTGTATTAAACCCTAAACCCTAAACCCTAAAGCGCACCCGTAGAGATTCGAACGCATCACCTTCATGGGTTCAACGAATGATCAACCATCGAACCATTAGTCGAAACGGGATGAGCCTAAATAAGATACAGGTGTGCAAACGTACAATCGGGAAACGTGAATGCAGTGCAGCCTAAATAAGAAGAGTTACAGGTGTACAAACATACAATCGAGAAACATGAACACAGCATGGCCTAAATAAGATGAGATACAGGTGTACAAACATACAATCGAGAAACATGAACACAGCATGGCCTAAATAAGATGAGATACAGGTGTACAAACATACAATCGAGAAACATGAACACAGCATGGCCTAAATAAGATGAGATACAGGTGTACAAACATACAATCAAGAAACATGAACACAGCATGGCCTAAATAAGATGAGATACAGGTGTACAAACATACAATCAAGAAACATGAACACAGCATGGCCTAAATAAGATGAGATACAGGTGTACAAACATACAATCAAGAAACATGAACACAGCATGGCCTAAATAAGATGAGATACAGGTGTACAAACATACAATCGAGAAACATGAACACAGCATGGCCTAAATGCCGCATTTCCCACACAGTAGTGGGCGAAATGGAGTATTCAGCCGCGCGACGTAAGATTCCGCAGGACGCATTCATATTTCAAATACCCGTAAACCCCCGGGCAAAACCAGGAGTAACCACCGCCAGTGTTTTCCCAGCAGTACTGTCCTGCCCGGTATAAAATCAAGTGCACAGTCACTGGGGGCACTAAATTCTTGGTGCCTCAAGCTGCTGAGCCTTGATCTTAACCAAATTTCGAGTTCCCACCACCATCCCTCTGTCCCACAGGAGTTATATCTTCCAGAAGCTACCTGAGCCTCCCAGGGGAAGTGACTCTGTTATTATTTGGCAGTAGCGACTCTATTGGTAGTAGCACAAAGACAGACCTGAACAGTCTGGACTTACAAGCTAGATAGTGCAGTTGACTTTATTTAATGGTAAAAGCTGATAAGACCAGTAAAGCCAGCTAGTGGTGTGATATACCCCCTAATTAAGGGAAATATCACACACAAAGCTAAAACTTTACAAGGCCCAGCATACACCTTAAATATGTCTACTAGCACTTGTACCAATGGGGGCCCCATCTGTAAGATCGCTGGACCTCTCGTGCAGTGTCTCAATGTCCAGCAAGCAGGCCCCTATACTTTTGCAAATATAAGTACTGACAATGATGAAGCCTGCATGTGCTTAATTTCCTCAACCCTTAAGGGTAAATTATATGTATTGGAAATATGAAAAAGCAACTGTAAGGAATCTGAGTCAACCGTCTGAATAAGATGAGATACAGGTGTACAAACATACAATCGAGAAACATGAACACAGCATGGCCTAAATAAGATGAGATACAGGTTTACAAACATACAATCAAGAAACACGAACACAGCATGGCCTAAATAAGATGAGATACAGGTGTACAAACATACAATCAAGAAACATGAACACAGCATGGCCTAAATAAGATGAGATACAGGTGTACAAACATACAATCAAGAAACATGAACACAGCATGGCCTAAATAAGATGAGATACAGGTGTACAAACATACAATCAAGAAACATGAACACAGCATGGCTTAAATAAGATGAGATACAGGTGTACAAACATACAATCAAGAAACATGAACACAGCATGGCCTAAATAAGATGAGAAACAGGTGTACAAACATACAATCAAGAAACATGAACACAGCATGGCCTAAATAAGATGAGATACAGGTGTACAAACATACAATCAAGAAACATGAACACTGCATGGCCTAAATAAGATGAGATACAGGTGTACAAACATACAATCAAGAAACATGAACACAACATGGCCTAAATAAGATGAGATACAGGTGTACAAACATACAATCAAGAAACATGAACACAGCATGGCCTAAATAAGATGAGATACAGGTGTACAAACATACAATCAAGAATGCAGTGCAGCCTAAATAAGAAAAGATACAATCATGTGCAAACATACAATCGAGAAACATAAATGCAGTGCAGCCTAAATAAGAGAATATGCAGATGTACAAATAGTCAAGCAAGAAACATGAATGCAGCGCAGCCTAAATAAGACGCACCGTAGATATCCTGGAAATCACCATTGCCGCAGAGGATGGGAACAATGTGGCCTAGCATGCTTTTGATCGGAGGGAAGCCTGGGGATGGGTGGGTGGTGGGTGTTAGCAATTGTGGTTGGGTGGGGGTTTGCCGGTGGGTGGGGGTTAGTGGGTGGGTGGGGGGTTGCAGGTGGGGGTGGATTTGTGGGTATAAACATTCTGGAAATCACCATCGCTGCAGAGGATGGGGACAATGTGGCCTAGCATACTTTTGATCGGGGGGAAGCCTGGGGATGGGTGGGTGGTGGGCGTTAGCAATTGTGTGTGGGGATGGGTCAGTGTGTGTGGGGTGGGATTGCGGCGTGGGTGTGGGTTAGTGGGTGGGTGTGGGTTTGTGGGTGGGAGTGGGTTAGTGAGTTTGTGGGTGTGGGCATCCTGGAATTCACCAGAGCCACATAGGATGGGGACACTGCGGACTAGCATGCTTTTGATCGTGGGGAATGGGTGGGGTTTGGGTGGGTGGTGGGCGTTAGCAATTGTGTGTGGGTTCGTGGGTGGGTGCGGGTTAGTGGTCGTAGGCATGCTGGAAATCACCATTTCCGCATAGGATGGGAACAATGTGGCCTAGCATGCTTTTGATCGGGGGGAAGCCTGGGTATGGGTGGGTGGTGGGCGTTAGCAATTGTGTGTGGGTTTGTGGGTGGGTGTGGGTAAATGGTTGTGGACATCATTGCTCACTTCTCGTATTGTAGAGTTGCTACCTCTCATAAAATGATCTGTTATGTACACGGTACCGCGGTCAACCGTAGTCAAGTAAACAAACACACTATGTACGATTTTCAACATGGAGAAATCGGTAGTCTTACCTTTTGAATTGGGAACTTCTCGAATGGTAGAGTTGCTACCTTTCATAAAATAACCTGGTGTGTACTATGCACTGCGGTCGAACGTAGTCAACTAAAAAAACACCTTGTACGATTGTAGTATGGACAAAACCAGTGATTTTTTTTTCAAATCTGAAAGTGGTTTCTTCCTAGCTTTATGGTTTTAGGCCTCCTCCAGGTACAGCGTTTTGGTGCTTTTTATAGCTTTTTGTAGATTTTAAGGCCATTTATCTCAGATGGGGCAAAACAAACACTATTTTCTTTTTCTTTTTTGTAGCGATAATTTCGCTGAAACAGGGTCGAAACTAGCGATCGCTATAACTAGCGGGGAAAAAATCCCTGGGCAACACGCTAGTCCCACCAATATATAAATGTAAATTAAATTGATAGCTTCTCGTTTTGCAGAGTTGCTACCTCTCATATACACATCTGGTATTTACTAGGCACCGCGGTCAAACGTAGTTAACTAAAAAGAACAAATAATGTACACTTTGTGGCATGGAAATGATGTACACTTTGCCGCATGGATGTACACTTTGTGGCATGGAAATGATGTACACTTTGTGGCATGGAAATGATGTACACTTTGTCGCATGGATGTACACTTTGTGGCATGGAAATGATGTACACTTTGTCGCATGGAAATGATGTACACTTTGTCGCATGGATGTACACTTTGTGGCATGGAAATGATGTACACTTTGTCGCATGGAAATGATGTACACTTTGTCGCATGGATGTACACTTTGTGGCATGGAAATGATGTACACTTTGTCGCATGGAAATGATGTACACTTTGTCGCATGGAAATGATGTACACTTTGTGGCATGGATGTACACTTTGTCGCATGGAAATGATGTACACTTTGTCGCATGGATGTACACTTTGTCGCATGGAAATGATTTACACTTTGTCGCATGGAAATAATGTACACTTTGTGGCATGGAAAACCCCGCTAGTCTCACCTTTGAATTGATAAGGGCTCTTATTGCTGAATTTCTACCTCTTATATGCACATCTGGTGTGTTCAAGGCACCGCAGTCGAACATAGTCAACTAAACAAAAAAGCTCGTACGATTTTCAGCATGAGAAATCCGCTAGTCTCACCTTTGAATTGATAAGGGCTCTTATTGTTGAATTGCTACCTCTTATAAACACCTCTAGTGTCGAATGGCCAAATATCAACGAAAATATATCCAGTTGTGGTCGCTTTTAAAGGGTAAGTCCCCAGTTGATTTACCAGCTCTTTTTGTTATTCTTGTTATTAAAACCAAGGGTCCAATTGTCATGGTAAACACTAGGATCGAACATAGTCAACTTAACAAACACATTGCGTACGATTTTCAGCATAGAAACAACGCTAGTCTCACCTTCTAAATTTATAACTTCTCATATTGTTGAATTGCTACCTCTCATAAAGTCGTCTGGGGTGTACAAGGCACCGCGGTCGAACACAATCAACTAAACAAACACATTTCATACAATGTTCAGCATGGAAACAACTGGTAATCTTACCTTTTGAATTTATAACTTCTCGTATTGTTGAGTTGCTACCTCTCATAAAGTTGTCTGGGGTGTACAAGGCACCGCGGTTGAACATAGTTAACAAAACAGATTCCAGGTTTCTGAGCTGGGGAAGCAAAGGGTTGGAGTGAAGGGGGGTGAGGGAGCAAGGGGGTGGAGTGTGTGGTTGTGTGTGGTTGTTTGTGTGTGTGTGTGTGTGTGTGTGTGTGTGTGGTGTGTGTGTGTGTGTGTGTGTGTGTGTGTGTGTGTGTGTGTGGGGGGGGGGGGAGGTCGAGGGGAGCAGAGGGTGTGTACACGGGCACTGCGGTCAAACATAGTCAACAAAAACGATTCCAGGTTTCTGAGCTGGGGAAGCAAAGGGTGGAGTGAAGGGGGGTGAGGGAGCAGTGGGGTGGAGTGTGTGTGTTGGGGGGGGGGGGGGGGGGGGGGGAGGGAGGAGAGGGGCAGAAAGCAAAGGGATGGAGTGGAGGGGTGTGGGAGCATTGGGGGGGGAGCAAGGGGGGGGGGGGGGGGAAAGGGGGGGAGAGGGGAGCAGAGGGTGTGTACAAGGCACTGCGGTTAAATGTACTCAACTAAACCGATTCCAGGTTTCTGAGCTGGAGAAGCAAAGGGGTGGAGTGAAGAGAGGTGAGGAGCAGTGGGGTGGAGTGTGTGTGTGTGTTGGGGGGGGGGGGGGGGGGGGGGCAGAGGGCGTGTACGATGCGCTGCGGCCGAGCGTAGTCAACAAAACAGATTCCAAGTTTCTGAGCTGGGGAAGCAAAGGGTTGGAGTGAAGGGGAATTGAGGGAGCAGGGGGGGGGGGAGGAGGGGGAGGTGCAGAGGGTGTGTGCAAGGTACTGTGGACGAACATAGCAGGGTACTTCCAAGCCCGCACTTTTGCGCGCTGGCACGCTGCCTTTTTGAGCCCCATTGCCCGTTTAGCGCAGTTTTTTGCCACCCCTGTGGGCGCAGCAAGCAATTTTTGCGCTTGTTGCACAACAAAGCGCAGTTTTGTTTTTTTCAAGTGCGCTAAAGCGCTGGCCAATTTGGTCAATGGAAGTACCCTGGAACATAGTCAACAAAACCGATGCCAAGTTTCTGAGCTGCAGGAACAAAGGAGTGGAGTGAAGGGGGTGAGGGAGCAGGGGGGGGGGAGAAGGGGGAGGAGGGGGAGGGGTGCAGAGGGTGTGTGCAAGGTACTGTGGACGAACATATCCAACAAAACCAATGCCAAGTTTCTGAGCTGCGGAACAAAGGAGTGGAGTGAAGGGGGGTGAGGGAGCAGGGGGGGGGAGAAGGGGGAGGAGGGGGAGGGGGCAGAGGGTGTGTGCAAGGTACTGTGGACGAAAACATATCCAACAAAACCAATGCCAAGTTTCTGAGCTGCGGGAACAAAGGAGTGGAGTGAAGGGGGGTGAGGGAGCAGGGGGGGGGGGGAGAAGGGGGGAGGAGGGGGAGGGGGCAGAGGGTGTGTGCAAGGTACTGTGGACGAACATATCCAACAAAACCAATGCCAAGTTTCTGAGCTGCGGGAACAAAGGAGTGGAGTGAAGGTGTCATGTGGAGCTTTGAGAAATAACCAGTCAAGCATTTCTTATTCATGGTAGCTCTTTCTGTCACAGCTGGGCAAGTCGCTTTAGCCTATTTGGCCTAACCCTGGACTATAACGTACGTCCATACATGCAAGCATGAAATCCGTCTCTTCTTTCTATATTCCTCATTGCATGGAAATACTACAAACGCAGACACTAGGACCGAGAATCCAGCAGACACTAGGACCAGGAAGCCAGCATACACTAGGACTGAGAAGCCAGCAGACACTAGGACTGAGGCCCCAGCAGACACTAGGACCGAGAAGCCAGCAGACACTAGGACCGAGAAGCCAGCAGACACTAGGACCGAGAAGCCAGCAGACACTGGGACCGAGAAGCCAGCAGACACTGGGACCGAGAAGCCAGCAGACACTAGGAACGAGAAGCCAGGAGACACTAGGACCGAGAAGCCAGCAGACACTAGGACCGAGAAGTCAGCAGACACTAGGACCGAGAAGCCAGGAGACACTAGGACCGAGAAGCCAGCAGACACTGGGACCGAGAAGCCAGGAGACACTAGGACCGAGAAGCCAGCAGACACTAGGACCGAGAAGCCAGCAAACACTAGGACTCAGAAGCCAGCAGACACTAGGACCGAGAAGCCAGCAGACGATAGACAGTAGACGACTGTGTACTAATCAGTCAGGGTTACACTATACCCAGGTCCAAACCACAAGACAGACCAAGCCACCTCGGTTTGAAGTTTCTAGCCTTGGCTACTTTAGGTGTGTGTGTGTGGAAGCAAAGTGGTGGAGTGAAGAAATATACAACATGGAATGAGTGCTGATAAAAATACTTGCTTCCTTTAATCTTGCTTGATTGCTGTACTCTTGCTCACTTGATTTAAAGAAAGAAGGAAGGAAGAGGAGAGGGGGCAAGTAGAGGAAGGAGGTGGGGGGAGGGAGATAAGGCTAAGTCAACTTTGGTCAACTGACGAAACAATCAACCAGGAGCCTGCTCACCTGCTTAGCGTCAGCAGGGTCAGTACCAGCAAAAGCATAAGGCTCTCCCTCCCACGTTTTCATGAAGTTGTCGGCAACAGCATAGAAGGCACCGAGGATTTCCTTTGGAAAGTGAGTCTGCGTTTTTTTAGAAATTAGGGATGTGAGTATGTGGTTATTAGTCATTAGGAACATGAGTCTGCGGTTATTAGTCATTGGAAATGTCAGTCTGCGGTTATCAGTCATTAGGAACATGAGTCTGCGGTTATTAGTTATTAGGAACATGAGTCTGCGGTTATTATTTATTAGGAACATGAGTCTGCGGTTATTAGTTATTAGGAACATGAGTCTGCGGTTATTAGTTATTAGGAACATGAGTATGTGGTTATTAGTTATTAGGAACATGAGTCTGCGGTTATTATTTATTAGGAACATGAGTCTGCGGTTATTAGTTATTAGGAACATAAGTCTGCGGTTATTAGTTATTAGGAACATGAGTCTGCGTTTATTAGTTATTAGGAACATGAGTCTGCGGTTATTAGTTATTAGGAACATGAGTCTGCGGTTATTAGTTATTAGGAACATGAGTCTGCGGTTATTAGTCATTGGGAATGTGAGTCTGCGGTTATTAGTTATTAGGAACATGAGTCTGCGTTTATTAGTCATTAGGAACATGAGTCTGCGGTTATTATTTATTAGGAACATGAGTCTGCGGTTATTATTTATTAGGAACGTGAATCTGCGTTTATTAGTCATTAGGAACGTGAGTCTGCGGTTATTAGCAATTAGGCATGTGAGTCTGCGTTTATTAGTCATTAGGAATATGAGTGTGTGGTTATTAGTTATTAGGAACATAAGTCTGCGGTTATAAGTCATTAGGATGTGTGTGGGGGGAGGGAGGGAGTGGGGGAGTGGGAGTGTGTGTGTGGGGGGGGGCGGAGTGGGAAGGGGAGTTGGGGGGGGGGGGAGGGATGTGTGTTGGGGGGGAGGGGGAGTTGGGGGGAGGGAGTGTGTGTGTGTGTGTGTGTGTGTGTGTGGGGGGGGGGGGGGGGGCAGGAATGTGTGTATGGGGGGGATAATAGATCATCACAGAGATCCTTGTACCAGCAACTGACGATCACTGGCGTTGACACGACTGAGTCAACCTTCGCCAACTGACGGAACACACAACCTGGAGCCTGCTCACCTGCTAAGAGCCGTAGGGTCAGTACCAGCCATAGCATATGGATTTTGTACCAGCAACTGCCGATCACTAGTGTTGACACGAATGAGTCACCTTTTGTGAACTGACAAAATACTCAACCAAGGCGTCCCTTAAAAGTTAAGGAGGCGTACCAATAATAGAGGAATACCAATAATACCATGCATATCAATATCACCATGCAAATCAATATGGCCCTATGTGTGTGTGGTGTGTGTGTGTGTGGGGGGGGGGAGTATTGATTTGCATATTATATTGGTTTGCATATCGATACGGCCTTTGTGTGTGTGGGGTGTGTGGGGTGTTGTGTGTGTGTGGGGGGGGGGGGGGAGAGTATTGATTTGCATAGTTATATTGGTTTGCATATCAATACGGCCTTGTGTGTGTGGTGTGTGTGTGTGTGTGTGTATGTGTGTGTGTTGGGGGGGGGGGGGGGGGAGTATTGATTTGCATAGTATATATTGGTTTGCATATCAATACGGCCTTGTGTGTGTGTGTGTGTGTGTGTGTGTGTGTGTGTGTGTGTGTGTTGTGGGGGGGGGGGGGGGGGTTACTGATTTGCATAGTTATATTGGTATGCATATCAATACGGCCTTGTGTGTGTGTGTGGTGTGTGTGTGTGTGTGTGTGTTGTGTGTGTGTGTGTGTGTGTGTGGTGGTGGTGGTGGTGTACTGATTTGCATAGTTATATTGGTATGCATATCAATACGGCCTTGTTTGTGTGTGTGTGTGTGTGTGTGTGGTGTGTGTGTGGGGTGTGTGTGTGTGTGGGGGGGGGGTGGGGGGTGTGTGGGGGGGTATTGATTTGCATAGTTATATTTGTATGCATATCAATACGGCCTTGTGTGGGTGTGTGTGGTTGGGGTACTGATTTGCATAGACATGTTGATAAGCAAATCAATAATGTCAACTAGGCTCACCTTGGCTTCAATTCGAAGGAAGAGAGGATGGTGGTTGGGGTTGGCAGTGTGCCACTCCACGATTGGTTTGAGGCAATCCTCAAGTGTGTTGCAAGTGCTGTCTACGTCTAAGTCGACGATGTGTAGCACCTTCCACCTGCAATGCAATGCAGAGGAAACGTGCGTGTGTTTTATTTATTGTGTTGTATGTTTTTATGCAGGTATGTTTGTATGGTTGTATGTTAGTATGTTTGTATGTTTTTATGCAGGTATGATTGTATGGTTGTATTTTTGTATGGTTCGGGTATGGTTGCATGTTTGTATGTTTGTATGTTTGTATGTTTGTGTGTTTGTATGTTTTTATATTTTTATGTTTTTATGCAGGTATGGTTGTATGGTTGTATGGCTGCATGTTTTTATGTTTTTATGCAGGTATGTTTGCATGGTTGTATGGTTGCATGTTTTTATGTTTTATGCAGGTATGGTTGTATGGTTGTATGGTTTATGTTTTTATATTTTTATGTTTGTATGGTTTGAATGTTTTTATTTTTATGTTTTTATGTATTTTATGCAGGTATGTTTTTATGTTTTTATGTATTTATGCAGGTATGTTTGTATGTTTGTATGTTTTTATGCAGTTATGCAGGATGTTTTTTATGTTTTTATACGTTTATGTTTTTATGCAGGTATGTTTGTATGCTTTTATTTTTTGTGTTCTTATGCAGGAATGTTTGTGTGTTTTTATATGTTAATGTTTTTATGCAGGTATGTTTTTATGTTTTTATGTTTTTATGTTTTTATGTTTTTATACAGGAATGTTTGTATGTTTTTATGCAGGTATGTTTTTATGTTTTTATGTTTTTATACAGGAATGTTTATATTTTTTTATATGTTTATGTTTTTATGCAGGTAAACATGTTGCACAATCCACCTGTCATACGGAGGAAGTGGATTTGAGTGACATACTGGCATGCATATACAGTTATAAAAAAAATCAGATTGACAGGTGCTGTCTACGTCAAAGTCGACAGTGTACTGCACCTTCCACTTTTCCTGCGATACAGAGGAAACATGTGTGTTTGTATGTTTTTATTTTTGTATGCTTTTATGCAAGTATGTTTTATGTTTGTATTTTTTTATGCTGGTGAAAGTGTAGCACCTCCCACCTGTCATAAAGAGGAAGTGACCTTGAGTGACATGCTTCAACATGAATAACGAAGGGTCTGATTGACAGGAGCTGTCAAACTCAGAGTCAAAATCAAAGTCAAAGTAGACCAAGTCAAAGTCGACAAAGTCAAAGTTGACCAAGTCAAAGTCAAAGTTGACCAAGTCAAAGTCAAAGTTGACCAAGTCAAAGTCAAAGTTGACAAAGTTAAATTTGGCATGATCGCTTTATTCGGCTACGAGTAGCTACTTTCTCCACTACTTTCGAAACTCCTTGCCGGTGACTGTTAAAGCGCTTGTCCGCGTCGCTTGCGACACACTCTTAGAACTTGTCTTTTTACGCCCTTCCTATCACAGATGGGCAAGTCTCTTCAGCCTATTTGGCCTACCCCAGGACTATAACAAACATACGTACATGCATGCATACAAACATACGTACATACATACATACATACAAACAAGCATTGGCAGGAGTAGCCACAATCAAATTCAACCATGTGCAGCACCTTCCGCCTGTATGTGTATGTTACAGTCCAGAGGTAGGCCAAATAGGCTAAAGGTACTTCCACCTGCCATAAATAGAAACCATGTGTGTTTTTATGCATGTGCATATAAATTGAAATGCGGTTAAATATACTATACCCTCTTGTGTTTAGCTGTGCATATATTATTCCGTACCTATTTATATGTCCATCCATCCATCCATCCATCCATCCACCCACCTACCCATCCATCCACCCATGTAACCATCAACCCACCCTGCCACCCATTCATCCATCCATCCACCAACCCACCCGCCCATCCATCCACCCACCCACCCAACCATCCACCCATCCACCCACCCATCCATCCACCCACCCATCCATTTCCTTAACACGCCCAGGTAAGAAGGTGCCGGGATCGACCGTGTTCTCTGGTGCCAAGCCAACTGCCCTTGTTTTTCACCTCAGGAAGCTCTCATCTTTGTTAGGCTTACTTGCACTGCTCACCGTGTTCTCTGGTGCCAAGCCAACTGCCCTTGTTCTTCACCTCAGGAAGCTCTCATCTTTGTTAGGCTTACTTGCACCGCTCACATCCCTGTTCTGACGAATGGCTCAATGGCAGAGCTCCTGGAACGAAGGTGCCGGGTTTGAATCCTTTGGTTGCGCTTTAGTGTTCGCGGTCGCTGTCAACGGCCATGGTAGCTGTGCCCAGGTAAAGTAACAGCCCGTTCCCTACCGCCATAAGACGGGGCCCCTTTAATACCACACCCTACCAGGCGTTATCATTGATTCCAGGCAGGCTGTAAGAGACCCTGGTCACGACAGGGATATTTTTTCCGGAATATATTCCGATCGGAATAAGAAACCTAAAATTATAAAAAAAACTTTTTACTGAAATTGACTAAAAATGACCAAAAGCGATCAAAATCGGAATAAGGATCCTGTTTTGGGAGGGAAACAGGGAGGGGAGAAAAGGAATAAGATTTCCTCTTTTTGATTTGAAAAAAATATCCCTGGGTCACGATCAAGTTGGGCAGCAACGGTCAATTCCTGCCCATTCTGATGCCCCACCAGGCTTTATTATTTCCTTCACTCACCCCGGTGTGTCAAGCTCTGGAGGGCCCCTCCCCGCATCTCCTTGATACTGAACTAAGTTCCGCGCAAGCTTGGGCCCAGCTTGCAAGGAGAAGCGGCCTTCGCACATCACACCATTTTTTTTGTTTGCTTGTTTGTTTGCTTGTTTGTTGTTTGCTTGTTTGTTTGTTCTGTTTGTATTTGCATCACAGTATTTTGTGTTTGTTAGTATGTATGTACATCACAGCATACAGAAGGGTTGTGGAGGTTTAGGATTTAGGATCACAGAGGGGTCGTAAAGTACATTGAAGAAACACATCACAGCATACAGGAAGGTCATGGAGGTTTGGGGTTTAGGGTCACAGAGGGGACACAGAGCATCATGGTGTGACCAGCTTGCAAGGAGAGGCGGCCCTTCACAAGTCACAGCATACAGAAGGGCCTTGGAGGTTTAGAGCTTATGTTTTGGGGTTTAGGGTCACAGAGGGGGACACAGAGCATCATGGTGTGACCAGCTTGCAAGGAGAGGCGGCCCTTCACAAGTCACAGCATACAGCAGGGCCTTGGAGGTTTAGGGTTTATGTTTTAGGGTTTTGGGTCACAGAGGGGTTGACGAGTACATCGAAGTAACACATCACAGCATACAGAAAGGTCATGGAGGTTTCGGGTTTAGGGTTTCGGGTTTGTGGTTTAGGGTCACAGACGGGTTGACGAGTACATCGAAGTAACACATCACAGCATACAGAAAGGTCATGGAGGTTTAGGGTTTGTGGTTTAGGATCACGGAGGGGGACACTGAGCATCATGGTTGGACCAGCTTGCAAGGATAAGCAGCCTTCACACATAACACCATACAGAAGGGTAACGGAGGGTTCACAGAGGGGACCAAACACATAATAAATACATACATAAATAGTGTGCCTTATTACAAGGCATGCGGTTGAGGGGGCGAGCCTGTTTACTTGGCTCTGGGGCCAACCACCAAGGACAACAGAGCATCATGGTTGGACCAGCTTGCAAGGATAAGCAGCCTTCACACATAACACCATACAGAAGGGTAACGGAGGGTTCACAGAGGGGACCAAACACATAATAAATACATACATAAATAAACAAAAAGTGTGGCTTATTACAAGGCATGAGGTTGAGGGGCTGGCCTGTTTGCTTGCACTGGGGCCAACCACCAAGGACAACAAGCCCTATGCAGCGTTGCAAGCGACGCGGAAAATTGGCTGAGTGTGTTGGCAACGGAAAGAAAGGTGGCAACGATGGAGCTGACCGAAGCGAATTAGTTACGCGACCGTTGGCTGACGTGTCATGCTTCAATTTTTGTTTTTTTCTGGTCGGACGGACAAATGGGTAAACATGGGGGCTCCCGCCCCCTTGAAGAGGGGGCTCCGCCAAAAAGCACATAAGCTTAAACTTGAACATGGTTACCAGCCTACCAGCCTAACAGCTATATGATATCATATGATATCATGTCATCATATGATGTCATATGATGCCGGCTGTCTGACTAGGCTAAAGTTAACATTTAAATACAATTTCAAGTGATGCAATTTGTCATCATATGATATCATATGACATCATCCTCACCTTTGGCCAATATCATATGATATGCGGATCCCTAAGCATAACAGCAGAACAGAAGGGTCATAGACAGAGCTCTTGTTTTCCGCTACCAGTAGCAATCGCTACCTGGGACCCCGTTTTGGCCAAACCTTCCACTACCCTGAGAGACTCCCCCGCCCCACCCCCAACCCCAACCTCCCCACCCCCAACCCCACCCCCACCCCCCCCGGTCAATTCCTGCCCATCCTGATGCCCCACCAGGCTTTATCATTTCCTTCACTCACCCCAGGTACCCTGAGACTCCCCGCCCCACCCCCACCCCCCCGGGGCAGCCCAGCAGGTCGGCCCTAGGAGCCACCTACCCAAATCTCTACCAGGAGTCCAACCTTGAGAGACACTAAATCCCTAATTGCTACCAAAAGACCCCCTTTCTAGAACAAACAAGTTCTATGCAGCGTCGCAAGCGACGCTACAAATTGGCAGAGAGTGTTCGCAACGGAGGTGACAGGTGATGGAAGTGAGTTAGTTAAGAGACCGTTGGCTGACATGTCAGGCTTCCTCTCGGTCAGACGGTCGGTCGCACAGACGGACAAATGGGTAACCCTGGGGGCTCCCACCCCATTGAAGAGGTGACTCCGCCACAAAGAACTCTGGTCACAGAGGGTATGCCTGGGATTTTGAACTCTGGTCACAGAGGGTATGCCTGGGATTTTGTTTTCAGTTCAGGAAGTTTTTTCTTGCCTGGGATTTGCCTGGGATTTTTTTTCCTGGTATGCCTGGGATTTTGTTTTTAGTTCAGAAAGTTTTTTTATAGCTTTATGGGTTTAGGCCTCTTCCAGGGACAGTATTGTTATAGCTTTTAGGGCCGTTTGGAGATATAGGTTTGGATTCTTTGTAGTAGCAATTACAGTACGTAAAAGTTCACATCACAGTGTACATCACAATGTACATCAAAGTGTATATCACATTAAATCAAAGTGTGCAACAAAGTGTACATCAAAGTGTACATCGAAGCTCACTCTCACCTCCACTAGGATCAAATGTTCATAGAAGTGTACATCAAAGTACATCAAAGCTCACTCACCTCCATCAGGATCAAAATGTACATCGAAGTACATCAAAATGTACATCAAAGAGTACATCAAGTGTACATCAAAGCTAACTCTCACCTCCATCAGGATCAAAATGTACATCGAAGTACATCAACGAGTACATCAAATTACATCAAGTTTACATCAAAGCTAACTCTCACCTCCATCAGGATCATAGTTTACATCAATTTCAACAGATCTCGCTCCGTACGTTGATATCGCTTCACGAATGCCAGGAGAGGCGTATTCAAGGGCACCAACGCCATCATCACCAACTGACCCCAAGTTCTATATTGGGTGGGATAGGGTGGTGATAGGGTAAGAGTACGTTGATATCAATTTCAACAGATCTCGCTCCGTACGTTGATATTGCTTCACGAATGCCAGGAGAGGCGTATTCAAGGGCACCAACGCCATCATCACCAACTGACCCCAAGTTCTATATTGGGTGGGATAGGGTGGTGATAGGGTAAGAGTACGTTGATATTAATTTCAACAGATCTTGCTTTGCACGTTGATATCCCTTCATCAATGCCAGGAGAGGTGTATTCAAAAGCACCAACGCCATCATCACCAACCAACCCCAAGCTCTATATCGGGTGGGGATAGGGTAAGGGTACATTGGTATCAATTCACGAATGCCAGGAGAGGCGTATTCAAGGGCACCAACGCCATCATAACCAACTGACCCCAAGTTTTATATCGGGTGGGGATAGGGTGGGGATATGGTAAGGGTACGTTGATATCAATTCACCAATTCCAGGAGAGGCGTATTCAAGGGCACCAACGTCATCATCACCAACTGACCCCAAGCTCTATATCGGGTGGGGATAGGGTGGGGATAGGGTAAGGGTACGTTGATATCAATGCACCAACCGCCGCCAAGCTCTACATAGGATGGTGATAGGGTGGGGATAGGGTAAGGGTACGTTGATATCAATGCACCCACCACAGCCAAGCTTTACGTAGGGTGGCGATAGGGCGGGATAAGACAGGCAGACCAAGACACAGGCAAGCAGACAGGCAAACGGGCAGACAGGCAGGCAGACGGGCAGACAGGCAGGCTGGCAGGCAGATTTGAAAATATAACTTGTTTGGCCTTACCTCAAATAGGAGCTCTGCAATAGGGCTGTGGAGTTAGTTGCCCAGTAGATGAATTGTGGCCAGGTTGCATGGTAGTTGGAGAAGGGTAGAGGAGGGGGGGGGGTAGGGGGTGAGGGCGGGGTGTGGGTGTGGGGTGTGTGGGTGGGGTAGCCTCTGCAATAAGGCTGTGGGAGAGCGCTGCCCAGGAGATGAATTGTGGCCAGGTTGCATGATAATTGGAGAAGAGTAGAGGAGGGAGGGGGGGTGGTGTGTGTGGTGTGTGGGTGGAGGAGCTCTGCTAGAGGGCTGTGGAGTGTGTTGCACAGGAGATGGATAATGGACAGGTTGCATGGTAATTGGAAAAGTGCAGAGGAGAGGGGAGTAGGGGGTGAGGGGTGAGGGCAGGGGGTGCGTGTGTATGTGTGTGTGGTGGTGGTGGTGGTGTGTGTGGGGGGGGGGGGGGGGGGAAGAGGGGGTGAGGGCGGGTGAGGTGTGGGGGGGTGAGGTGTGTAGGGGGGGGGGGGGGGGGGGAAGGGGCTCTGCTAGAGGGTTGTGGAGTGTGTGTTGCCCAGGAGCATGAATAATGGCCAGGTTGCATGGTAGTAGGGGTGAGGGTGTGGGTGTGGGGTGTGGGTGTGGGGTGTGGGTGTGGGGGTGTGGGTGTAGGGTGTGGGTGTGGGGAGCTCTGCTAGAGGGTTGTGGAGTGTGTGCCCAGAAGATGAATAATGGCCAGGTTGCATGGTAGTTGCAGAAGGGCAGACTAGGGGGGGGCAGGGGTGAGGGCGGTGTGTGTGGGTGTGGGGTGTGGGTGTAGGGTGTGGGTGTGGGGGGCTCTGCTAGAGGCTGTAGAATATGTTGCCCAGGAGATGAATGATGGCCAGGTTGCATGGTAATTGGAGAAGGGTAGAGGAGGGGGGGGTAGGGGGTGAGGGTGAGGGTGAGGGGTGTGGGGTGTGGGTATGGATCTGTGACTCACAAGTTGAGGTACTCAAGTAATACTAATGCATAATGTAGACAGAGTGTGACTGGAGGTGTCTGAAGGTGTGACTGAAGGTGTGACTGAAAGTGTGACTGGAGGTGTGACTGAAGGTGACTGAAGGTGACTGAAGATGACTGGGGGTGTGCCTGAAGGTGACTGAAAGTGTGACTGAAGGTGTGACTGAAGGTGACTGGGTGCGTGACTGAAGGTGACTGAAGGTGACTGAAGATGACTGGGGGTGTGACTGAAGGTGTGACTGAAGGTGTGACTGAAGGAGTGACTAAAGGTGACTGAAAGTGTGACTGAAGGTGACTGGGGGTGTGACTGAAGGTGACTGAAGGTGTGACTAAAGGTGACTGGGGGGGTGACTGAAGGTGTGTCTGAAGGGTGACTGAAGGGGGGCTTAAGGTGACTGGAGGTGACTGAAGGTGTGACTGAAGGTGACTGAAGGTAACTGATGGTGTGACTGAAGGTGACTGATAGTGTGACTGAAGGTGTAACTGAAGGTGTGACTGAAGGTGACTGAAGGTAACTGATGGTGTGACTGAAGGTGACTGATAGTGTGACTGAAGGTGTAACTAGAGGTGTGACTGAAGGTGTTACTGAAGGTGTGACTGAAGGTGTAACTAGAGGTGTGACTGAAGGTGTAACTGAAGGTGTGACTGGAGGTGACTTAAGGTGTGACTGAAGGTGACTGATAGTGTGACTGAAGGCGTAACTGAAGGTGTGACTGAAGGTGTGACTGAAGGTGTAACTAGAGGTGTGACTGAAGGTGACTGAAGGTGTAACTAAAGGTGTGACTGAAGGTGTAATTGAAGGTGTGACTGAAGGTGTGACTGAAGGCGTAACTAGAGGTGTGACTGAAGGTGTAACTAAAGGTGTGAATGAAGGTGTAACTGAAGGTGTGACTGGAGGTGACTGAAGGTGTGACTGAAGGTTTGACTGAAGGTGGCTTAAGCGTGACTGAAGGTGGCTGAAGCGTGACTGAAGGTGACTAAAGGTGTGACTGAAGGTGTAAGTAAAGGTGTGACTGAAGGTGTGACTGAAAGGGGGGACTGCACTACAGACATCCTTCCGGTCACCGTTTAACAGGGAATATGGTGCAGGGTACTACTAAGCGCGCGCGGTAGCGCGCTTTTGCGCACGCTTTTTGAGCCCCACTGCACGTTTCGTGCAGTATTACAACCCTCTGTGGGCGCAGCACGTAGTTTTTGCGCTTATTGCACTACAAAGCGCTGATCAATTTGACGTTTGTTCGCTTTAAGCGCTGACCAATTTGACAAAAAATAGTAGTACCCTAATATGGTGTAATAACAAAACAAAACAAACAAACAAAACAAACAAATAAACAAACAGACAAAACAAACAATGAAAGCAACATGGCACCTAGATCCCAGGTCAATCAAACTATGCACTAAAAAAAAGGGGAAAGCAAGACGGCACCTTGATACCAGTTCCACCAACCTATGCCCTAAACAAAAAAGCAACATGGCACCTTGTTACCAGTTCCACCAAAGCATGCACTCAGGCCAAAACAAAACAAAGCAAACAAAACAAAAACATGACAGCAACATGGCACCTTGATCCCTGTTCCACCTAACTATTCACTTAAAACAAAACAAAACAAAAACAAACAATGAAAGCAACATGGCACCTTGATGTTCCACCAAACTATTCACTAAAAAAATGAAACAAAGAAAACAATGACATCAACATGGCACCTTGATCCAAGTTCCACCAACCAGTCTGCCGCACACTTGTGGTAAGTGTTGTGCCAGTGCAACACTTGGATCTGATTCAGACGACCAGACAAGCGGGATCCAGCCTCTGTGGCAATGGCTATTAGCAATAGCAGCAAGGATTGGAGTTGCATGCTGGTCCAAGCTGCACTGTAGGGAGGTGGTAGGTTACAGGTTGGAGGTTGGCTGGGTGGGGGGGGAAGGGGGAGGGTTAGAGGTTGGAGGGGGAGGGGGGAGGGGGAGGGGGGGACGGGTAGGTGGGAGGGGGGAGGTGTTGTGCCTGTGCAACACTTGGACCTGAGTAAGACGACCAGACGAGCGGGGTTCAGCATCTGTGGCTATGGCTATAAGCAACAGCAGCAAGCATTGGAGTTGCATGCTGGTCCAAGCTGCACTGTAGGGAGGCGGTAGGAGGGAGGTTAGAGGTTGGCAGGGTGGGAGGTGGAGGAAGGGGGGGGAGGGGGGGGGGGGAGTTGTTGTGCCTGTGCAACACTTGGACCTGGTGTAGGCAACAAGAGGATCCTGGATCGGTATCCAGCGTCTGTGGTATTGGCTATGGCTATGGCTACCAGCAACAGCAGCAACAGCAGCAACAGCAGTAAGGATAGCCAGCGTGGTAGTTAGAGTAATTGGAGATGCATGTTCATCCGAGCTGCGATGCAGGGTGTAGGTGTAGGTGGGTGGGTGGGTAGGTGTAGGTGGGAGGGAGGTGGGAATGGTTAGAGAGATGCAGCAGATTGGAGGTGGGAGGTAGGTGGGAGGTAGGGTAGGGTAGGGTAGGGTAGGGTAGGGTAGGGGGGGAGGGAGAGGGAGGGGAGGGGAGGGGAGGGAGGGGAGGGGAGGGAGGGGAGGGGAGGGGAGGGGAGGGGGAGGGGAGGGGAGGGGAGGGGAGGGTAACTAGTTGTTTATGCATGCTGATCCAAGCTGCAATGCAGGGGATAGGTGGGAATGGTTGGAGGGATGCAGCAGGAGGGAGGTGGGAGGTAGGGGAGGGTAACTAGTTGTTTATGCATGCTGATCCAAGCTGCAATGCAGGGGATAGGTGGGAATGGTTGGAGGGATGCAGCAGGAGGGAGGTGGGAGGTAGGGGAGGGTAACTAGTTGTTTATGCATGCTGATCCAAGCTGCAATGCAGGGGATAGGTGGGAATGGTTGGAGGGATGCAGCAGGAGGGAGGTGGGAGGTAGGGGAGGGTAACTAGTTGTTTATGCATGCTGATCCAAGCTGCAGTGCAGGGGATAGGTGGGAATGGTTGGAGGGATGCAGCAGGAGGGAGGTGGGAGGTAGGGGAGGGTAACTAGTTGTTGATGCATGCTGATCCAAGCTGCAATGCAGGGGATAGGTGGGAATGGTTGGAGGGATGCAGCAGGAGGGAGGTGGGAGGTGGGAGGTAGGGGAGGGTAACTAGTTGTTTATGCATGCTGATCCAAGCAGCAATGCAGGTGATAGGTGGGAATGTGACACCAGCAGTAAATGGAACTGCTGGTGTCATATTCCATTCATGAGCAAGCATCGATTGCGGCGAACAGAGGGATGGGATGCAGTGTATGGGGCTATGGCTAACACCAATAGCAGCAAGGACAGCCAGCGTAGTAGGTGTTGGAGATGCATGCAAACAAAACAGGTGCTGGAAAAAGTGCTGGAAAAAAAGGTAGACCTGGTCCTAGGCGGCGTCGCAAGCAACGCGGAAAATTGGCGGAGAGTGTTATTGGAGCGACAGGTGGCAAGGGAATCGAGCGGACCGAAGCCAGTTAGTTATGAGACAGTTGGCTTATGTGCCTGGCTTCATGTCCGTCGCACAAACGTCAGTCAGTCAGACAATGGACAACTGGTGAACCTGGGGGCTCCTGCCCCCCAGAAGAAGGGGCTCCTCCAAAAATAAAGTGTTTACAAAATAAAGAGTTGAGAAAATAAAGTGTTGGAAAACATTGTTGGTGATGCATGCTGGTCCACGGTTCACTGTCAGGTATATGTAGGGAACGGCAATCTGATATCGTATGATATCATACGATATCATATGTTGCCGGCAGTCTGACTAGGCTAAAGTTACCATTTATAGACAATATCAAAAGATGCAATTGGTATGATATCATATGATATCGTACTTGCCTTTGGTCAACATCATTTGATATGCCGGTCCCTAGGTATATGTGAGAACGTGGCACCATCAGTCAAATTGATACATTATTAATTGAGGTGAAGAAGTTGCCTCTGTTCATGAATGATTGTATGAGGAGATTGGGTCAAGTGTATTTTGGTAACGTCAATTTTTGAATGTTGGTGTACTATGAGCCCATGAATACTCAACCAAACAGTCTGATACATCGCACCATAACTTGTGTTTATGAATGATTGTGTGAGTAGATTGGATCAAGCATATTTTGGTAATGTCATTGTTTTGAATGTTGGTGTACTCCCAGCCCATGAATACTCAACCAAACAGTCCGATACATCATACCATAACTTTTGTAAGTGACACGTCGCCATTTCGACACTTGATAAGATCCATGTTTTGAATGTTGGTGTTGGCTCATGAAAACATAACCAAACAGTCCAATACATCATACCTTAACCTGTTTTAGCAATGCGTCGCCATTCCGATGCTGCATGGTGACACATGGGTCCGGCTAAACTAGTCAAAAATCCCCCCCCCCCCCCCCCCCCCCTGAACCCCCCAGGCTCTGCGCTTGGCGCTCCGTGGGGGGCAGCGCATCGCACCGGGCTCGCAACGAGTCGCTCAATTTGCTACGCGTCAAACGGAAAAAAACAGTGCACACCATCCATGCCACTGGATTACCCTGGGTTGGGTTGAAGGTTTAGGGTTCAGTCTGATACATTGCACAATCCATGCCACTGGATTCCTTTGGATCGGTTGGTTAGTTGGTTGTTTGGGTTGGTTGGTTGGTTTGTTGGTTAGTTGGGTTGGGTTGGGTTGGTTGGGTTGGTTGGTTGGTCGGTTGGCTGGATAGTTGAATTGATTGTCTCGCTGGTTGGGTGCGTGTGTGGGAGGGGTGGGGGGGTGGGGGGTGATGGTGTGTGTGTGCGTTAGACATGTATCAATATATATTATAAAATATGATTAGATATGGACGTGCACTTGCCTGGGGACATGGAAGCCCCTGACTGAGTCAGATGCGCTTATTTAGGCACGACATCTCTGTGACATGCACAAGCACCCTCATGCTTTGTATCCAAGTATGCTTCACCTGACACTCTGTTGCTATACTAGAATGCCATCATAGCTTGCGGGAAGGAAACTAAACATGCACCTGTGTGTTGTGGTAGGGAACCCGTTGGTGCCGTGCCCTGTTGCGCCTGTTGCATACCACCATAGCATGCAGATGAGAAACTATGCCTCTAAGCCTCGACCCCTGCGTGCACATGCACCTTCGTGTTAGAGGTGGGAATCTAGGTGTTGTGGTGCCCTGGTGCGCCTGAGGCATGCCATCATAGCATGCAGTTAGGAAACTAAGCCTCGACCCTGGTGTGCACATGCACCTTGTTGAGACAGGAATCTAGGTGTTGTGGTACCAAGGTGCGCCTGTCGCATATATAGCAGGATTATAAGCCTCGACCGCGGTGTGCGCAGGCAACCGTACCTTCGTGTTGCTAAAAATCTAGGTTAGCTAGAATCCCGCTGTTGTGGTACCCTGGTGCGCCTGTCGCATCAATCATTGCGTGTAGCTAGGGATATAAGCCTCGACTACGGTGTGCACATGCACCTTCTCGTTGTGATAGAAAAGGCAGACAGGGGTTTCGTCGTTTGTTCCAAGAATGCGCTGACAAGGTGGGCTGGGAGTTGGCTTACGACTTGCGGCCGACCGTGGCACGGTTGGTAGTTGCGTGCTCGCATGGGTGGTAGCCCGCGGATAGCACTGGATTCGTGGGGGCAGCTGTATAACCGCTAGAATTGGTGGTGCGTGGTCGGTAATATGCTGCCACAATAGTTCCTGAGTGGTGGAGCGGTGGGCTGGTGTGTGTGTGTGTTGGGGGGGGGGGGGGGGGGGGGGGGAGGTCGCACCTGCTGCCCTAAATTTCGTCAGCGCCTGCTTCAGTTCTACCCGCCTGGCTCTGCGACCTTGAATGGCAGCCTCCCACGGTCAGATCTGCTTTTTTTAGCACTACACGAAGGTCGCTAGTAATGTTGGCAATGTGGAGGGGTGTGCGAGAATTGTGGTGGACAAGAAAAGAATGAGATGAAGGTAATTTAGGAGTGTCTCGATCATAGCTGTGGAAGCAGCGCGGAAACTACTGCTGCCAGGCTGTCAGGTGCCAGATTTACCCCTCGCGCGGCGCACGCGCTACAACCCCAAGCCCGCCCACGCCCACGTGGACGTGGGCGGGCGTGGGCTATAGCACCCAGCGCCCAGGCCCTCAGGCTCCCGCGGGCAGATCTCTCACAATGTCTTCCATGGAGACTAATGCCTGCCTATCTCTCATAATCTCAGGCTTCCGCCTTCCGCCTACGCGCGAAGCCTTCAACGTTCCAGCGGACAGCGGAGTGTGTGTGTATGTGTGTGTGTCAATATTGCCTTGAGTCAGACGAGAGCCGGGGGCAGCGTGCAAGGGCTCCCCGGGATGGCTCCCAGTGTGTGTGTGTGTGTGTGTGTGGGGGGGGGGGGGGGGGGGGGGGGGGGGTCAAGATATCTTGACATCTTAGGCGCATCGGACGCATCGGGCCCTGCAATATCTGCGCTTGAGACGCAAGAATCGGCGTTTTGAACAAGCCTGCCGTAGATCAGCGATAGCCTGGATGCCTCATCACCATCACCGTCTAAATAAACGACCGCTGAACCGCCACAGTGAATCCAGGACCAAGTGCTGGCCGATTTACCTGCTCCCAAAATAAGATGACGCATGGGGGCAGGGGCATGAGTGCTTGTTGACCTTAGACAAGTCATTAGCTCTCTTCACAGCATCGGGACTGGGAGGGCCTTCCAACCATTATCTACAGCTTTCTCCATTTATATCAGCGTTTCCATCCTACTACATCAGTCAAGAGTATGATGCTTAAGACGCAGTCGCTCGCTCTTCGGAATACTCGGTCGGCACCCCCCACCGCACACAGGCACTTCCCTCCACCCCCTCGACCCACCTTTCCCCACAAAACCCGTTGCACAAGCTCCTCTTCCGACACTGAACTCACACCTAACGACACTAAACCAACAGTGTCAACCACCCCACCGTCCTCAGAGTCCGACACTACTCCATCAGCCCCATTGCCATCACCACATGACACCACATCATCCTTACCATCGTCACCATCATCATCACCATCAAGGGTAAATGAGACTACCAGCAGCACGATTTCACAGCCTCTATCATCCTCCTCCTCCTCCTCCTCCTCCTCCCCATCAGCATCATCAGCATCAAATGATGTGAATGAGACCAGCAGCAGCACGACTTCACAGCCTCTGGTTGCTCAACTACTGGGTGAGCTCGGCAGCGGAGAATTTTGGAAGCAGGTGAGTTGCCCACAACACATGCTAAATCATGTTAAACAAAATGTAACACCCATGGGTACTAGCATGTCATTATTCCATACCACACATATCATTACAACGCTCAAGGTGCATGTGTGTCCTTCACACATGCCATAACAATACTTAATACACTTTGTATATGGACATATGACACTAATATCAACATATAACATCTACTGCATTCACACATAACACGTATATCAACATATAAAACTTCGTATATCAAAATATAACACGTATATCAAACTATAACACATATCATATGAACATATATCCCTAATGTCAACATATAAGATGTATATCAACATGTTACGTGTATATGAACCTATAACACATATTATATTAACATATAACATTAATATCAACATATAACACTTCTTATATCAACATATACAATTAATTATATCAACATATATCAATTCTTATATCAATAAATAACACTTCTCATGTCAACAAATAACACTTTGGGTATCAACATACAACACTCATCATATCAACATGTTACACATGTCATATCAACAAATAACACTTTGTGTATCAACATACAACATCCATCATGTCAACATGTAACACTTCTCATATCAGCAAATAACACTTCGTACATCAACATGCAACACTCATCATATCAACATGTAACACTTATTATATCAACATGTAACACGTATTATATCAACATGTTGCACTTATTATATCAACATGTAACACCTAATATATCAACATGTTACACTTATTATATCAACATGTAATACGTATTATATCAACATGTAACACTTATTATATCAACATGTAACACTTATTATATCAACATGTAACACTTATTATATCAACATGTAACACTTATTATATCAACATGTCACACTTATTATATCAACATGTTACACTTATTATATCAACATGTTACACTTATTATATCAACATGTTACACTTATTAAATCAACGTGTTCCACTTATGATATCAACATGTTACACTTATTATATCAATATGTAACACTTATTATATCAACATGTTACACTTATTATATCAACATATTACTCTTCTTGTATCAACATGTAACACTTATTCTATCAACATATTACTCCTCTTATATCAACACATCACTTGTCTTATATCAGCATAAAACATATCTTAAATCAACTTATATTACATATTATATCAACTTATATTACATATTATATCAACTTATATTACATATAATATCAACTTATATTACATATTATATCAACTTATATTAAATATAATATCAACTTATATATATTATATCAACTTATATTAAATATAATATCAACTTACAACACGTCTTTGTTCAACATATTACTCTTCTTATATCAACATATTAATCTTCTTATATCAACATATTACTCTTCTTATATCAACATATTACTCTTCTTACATCAACATATTACTCTTCTTATATCAACATATATCACTTATTTGATCAACATATTACTCTTCTTATATCAACACATACCACTTATTATATCAACATATACCACTTATTATATCAACATATACCACTTATTATATCAACATATACCACTTATTATATCAACATATAACACATTATATCAACATATACCACTTATTATATCAACATACAACACGTTCTATATCAACAAATAAAACTTCTTATATCAGCATAACCATGTAATCATTTGTATATTTTGTTTTCCTTGTTGCAGTGCCAGAGAGCATCACCCGATGTGCCGTGGGACATCCTGGCCGTTGTGAAGGTAGGTACTTTTGTGAAGGTACTGTTTTGTCTAGGTAGGAACTATGTTTTGTGGAGGTATTTGTTTTGTGAAAGTACTGTTTTGTGTTGGTACTGTTTTGTGGAGGTATTGTTTTGTGTAGGTAGGCACTGTGTTTTGTGAAGGTACTGTTTTGTTAAGGTGCTGTTTTGTGTAGGTAGGCACTGTGTTTTGGGTATGTGCTTTTTTCTGAAGGTACTGTTTTGTGGAAGTTTGTCGGCACTACTATTCTGTTCAGCCATAGACCTGAAGTGACCCAATGCACCTGGAAGCAGGGTACTACAAAGCACGCACGGCAGCGCGATTTCGCACACGCTTTTTGAGTTTCACGCAGTTTTTTCAACTCCCTGTGGGCGCAGCGCGCAGTTTTTGCGCTTTTTGCACCACAAAGCGCTGACCAATTTGACGTTTGTGCGCTTTAAGCGCTGACCAATTTGACAAAATGTAGTATCCTGGAAGCCAACCGCTGTTTCTTCTCATCTGGGTACTCCATCTGGGAAAACACCTCCAAGCATTTAGAGCCATGAACCAATTTTTTTTTGCTGCGCCTCCTCATCTTCTGATCTGCTCATTTTTCACATCGGTCCTGCCTGTGTCCAGAATTGTATTCTGTAGATGGTTAGATGCTTTAAGGTGTAGAGAACCATGTAACAATTATTCGTCTTCTGCTACTGCTACTGCTTCTTTCGCTGCTGCTGCTGCTGCTGCTGCTTCTCCACATCTTCTGCTCTCCTAATGATCTACATCTGTCCTGCCTGTGCACAGCTTACTGGCCTCGGTTTCGGAGTCGCCATCCTATTGGTTGCCTTGTCGATGCCGCTAGCCGAGGCACTACATGCAGTACCGGGCCAGGCACCCGACCTTAGATCTGTTGCTGTGCTGCATCTGGGTCAAGAGCTCCTACTGCTATCAGCCGTGACCACCATCCTGTGGTCGGCACTCAAGGACTGCAAGCCTAGGTCTGTCTGTCTGTCCCTCTGTCTGTCTGTCTGTCTGTCCGTCTGTCTGTCTGTTACAGTCCAAACATATGCTTATATCCTCAGAGTATAAAGGAAATTCTAACATGAAATGCATTTCATCGTCTAACACTCTTCTAACACTCTTCTAACACTCGTCTAACACTCTTCTAACACTCTTATAACATTCTTATACCAATCTTCTAACACTCTTTTTACACACTTATAACTCTCTTGTAGCACTCTTCCAACACTCTTCCAACACTCTTCTAACACTCTTCCAACACTCTTCTAGCGCTCTTCTAACACTTATGTAACACTCATCTAAAACTCTTCTAACACTCTCATAACACTCTCATAACACTCGTATTACACTCCTATAACATTCTTATAACAGGTCTGAAGGGATGTTCGACTTCCGAATGGAGCGTGACTGGGTAGTCGTCACTTGGTCCCTGTGCGCTGTTCTCTTCCCCCTGGTGGATCCAGTCATCTACACCCTGTGGTCTTCTGCTACATCTGATGTGAGACGTGTTGCATGTGTCTATTTCAGTTAACCCCTCCTGGTAATCTAAACTGATGCTATCTTCCCCTGGTGGATCCAGTCGTCTACACCCTGAGGTCTTCTGTTACAGCTGGTGTGAGACTTGTTTTTGTTTCAGTTAGCCCCTCCTGGTTATCTAAACTGATGCTATCTTCCCCCTCGTGGATCCAGTCATCTGCACACTGTGGTCTTCTGCTACAGCTGATGTGAGATGCCGTACCAAAACAATAAATAAACTCTCTAAATTGTTGTTTGCCCTAATCAATTTGACGTGGTGGTTGGCAGTAAATTGAGCAATACACAAGCATCAACTGTTTGCCATGAGTGGAGATATAGGGCTCAGTGAGGTCACTTGGTAGCGGTCACTGTGTCGCAGTACGCTGTTCTCTTCCCTCTGGTCCATCCAGTTGTCTACACCCTGTGGTCTTATGCTACAGCTGGTGTAAGACGTGTCACGTGTGTTTGTTTCAAACAGCCCCTCCAAGTAATATATGTCATGTGTTCTTCCCTCTTGCATGCCCTTCCCAATATTGAAGTTAGGCAAGTCTATTTACCTTTTTTGGCTACGCCTTAACCAGCTTGACAGGACAACGACACACACATTCTTGTGGATCCAGTCGTCTACACCTTGGGGTCATCTGCTACAGCTTATGTCAGACATGTCGCATGTGTCTGCTTAAGTTAGCCCCTCCTGGTTATCTAAACTGATACTATCTTCCCCCTGGTTGATCCAGACATCTACACCTTGTGGTCTTCTGCTGCATCCTGCAGTCCTCTGTTATAGCTGTTGTGTTATGTGTCACTTCTGTTTGCTTCAATTATTCCCTCCTGGTAATCTAAACTGATGCTATCTTCCCCCTCGTGGATCCAGTCGTCTACACCCTGTGGTCTTCTGTTACAGCTGATGTGAGACTTGTGTTTGTTTCAGTTAGCCCCTCCTGGTTATCTAAACTGATGCTTTCTTCCCCCTGGTTGATCCAGACATCTACACCTTGTGGTCTTCTGCTGCATCCTGCAGTCCTCTGTTATAGCTGATGTGTTATGTGTCACTTCTGTTTGCTTCAATTATTCCCTCCTGGTAATCTAGACTGATGCTATCTTCCCCCTCGTGGATCCAGTCGTCTACACCCTGGGGTCATCTGCTACAGCTGGTGTGAGACGTGACACATGCGTTTGTTTCAATTATCCCTTCCTGGTAATCTAAACTGATGCTATCTTCCCCCTGTTTGATCCAGTCGTCTGCACACTGTGGTCTTCTGCTACAGCTGATGTGAGACTTGTGTTTGTTTCAGTTAACCCCTCCTGGTAATCTAAACTGATGCTATCTTCCCCCTCGTGGATCCAGTCGTCTACACCTTGGGGTCATCTGCTACAGCTGGTGTGAGACGTGACACATGCGTTTGTTTCAATTATCCCTTCCTGGTAATCTAAACTGATACTATCTTCCCCCTGTTTGATCCAGTCGTCTGCACACTGTGGTCTTCTGCTACAGCTGATGTGAGATGTGTTGCATGCGTCTGTTTCCATTAGCCCCTCCAAGTAATATGTACGTGATTTGTCCCTCCCTCTTGCATTCAGCCCTTCCCAGTATTGAGGTTGGGCAATTCTTTTTACCCTTTTTACCCTTTTTACCCTAATATTCGGCAAAACAAATTACCCCTTTTACCCTAATATTTGGTATGCCATAACCAGCTAGACAGGAAGAACACACACACACATTCTTGCGGGTCCAGTCTTCTGCACCCTGTGCTCCTCCACTAAATCTGATGTGAGACGTATGTGATGTTATACATTATAATTGTTGTTAAATATATATGATGTTATGTGTTATCATTGTTATTATATGTATATGATGTTATATGTTGACATATGTTATCATTGGATGTATATATATATGTATATATATATATATATAATATATATATATATATATATATATATATATATATATATATATAATTGATTTGATATGTATATTATGTTATATGTTGTATTGTGTTATAATTGATATTATATGTATATGATGCTATATGTTGTTATGTTTTATAATTGGTACTATATATAATTGATATTATATATAAATATGAGGTTATATGTTGTTATGTGTTATAATTGATATTATATTTATATAATGTTATATGATGTAATATGTTGATATGTGTTATAATTGATGTTAGATGTAAATTATGTTATATGTTATAATTGATATTAGATGTATATGATGTATTGATGATATTTGTTAAAATGTATGTTAAAATGTATGTTATATCTAATTTGATGCAGGATAGATGTTATATATTTAACACAAATGAGATCAATGTGCACACACACACCCAACACACACACCCTCCTGCCCTTCTCAGGTTAACCAGTCTCTACAAGATTTACTTTCGGCAGTGTCATCTACGACATCTCCTGCACTCAGTCCAATGAAGATGGAGGACATGCTGAGGCAATGCCGTCTCAATGGCGACTACACTAGCCTGGGCTTGCACTTCTTGGCCACAGGAATTGTTGGTCCACTGTGGGAAGAGGTGAGGCTCATTGCATTCTGAGGCCCATTGTATGTTGGGGGGCTATGCATCGCAGCTTCCAAACAGTACCATTAGTCCATTAGCCATTAGGAGATGTGGAGGCAATGCCGCCTCAATGGCGACTATACTAGCCTGGGCATGCACTTCTTGGCCACAGGAATTGCTGGTCCACTGTGGGAAGAGGTGAGGCTCATTGTATTGGGGGGGGCTATGCATCGCAGCTTTCAAACAGCACTATTAGTCCATTAGCCATTAGGACATGTGGAGGCAATGCCGCCTCAATGGCGACTATACTAGCCTGGGCATGCACTCCTTGGCCACAGGAATTGCTGGTCCACTGTGGGAAGAGGTGAGGCTCATTGTATTGGGGGGGGCTATGCATCGCAGCTTTCAAACAGCACTATTAGTCCATTAGCCATTAGGACATGTGGAGGCAATGCCGCCTCAATGGCGACCATACTAGCCTGGGCATGCACTTCTTGGCCACAGGAATTGCTGGTCCACTGTGGGAAGAGGTGAGGCTCATTGTATTGGGGGGGGCTATGCATCGCAGCTTTCAAACAGCACTATTAGTCCATTAGCCATTAGGACATGTGGAGGCAATGCCGTCTCAATGGCGACTATACTAGCCTGGGCATGCACTTCTTGGCCACAGGAATTGCTGGTCCACTGTGGGAAGAGGTGAGGCTCATTGTATTGGGGGGGGCGATGCATCGTAGCTTTCAAACAGCACTATTAGTCCATTAGCCATTAGGACATGTGGAGGCAATGCCGTCTCAACAGCGACTACACTAGCCTGGGCATGCACTTCTTGGCCACAGGAATTGCTGGTCCACTGTGGGAAGAGGTGAGGCTCATTGTATTGGGGGGGGCTATGCATCGTAACTTTCAAACAGCACTATTAGTCCATTAGCCATTAGGACATGTGGAGGCAATGCCGTCTCAACAGCGACTACACAAGCCTGGGCATGCACTTCTTGGCCACAGGAATTGCTGGTCGGCTGTGGGAAGAGGTGAGGCTCATTGTATTGGGGGGGGCTATGCATCGCAGCTTCCAAACAGCACTATTAGTCCATTAGCCATTAGGACATGTGGAGGCAATGCCGCCTCAATGGCGACTACACAAGCCTGGGCTTGCACTTCTTGGCCACAGAAATTGTTGGTTCATTGTGTTTTCTACCTTCATATAACATTGAACAAGCATGGCGTAATTGTATTATCTAGCAGATATTCTGGCGTGGCTTCATGCTGTCATCCTACACATCCAACATTGAACACTAATGGCGCTCATGTGTGTTCCTGCAGATGTATTCTGGCGTGGCTTCATGTTGCCATCCCTCACATCCAACATTGAACACGCATGGCGCAATTGTATTATCCCGCAGATATTCTGGCGTGGCTTCGTGTTGCCATCCCTTACATCCAACATTGAACACTCATGGCGCAATTGTGTGTTCCTGCAGATGTATTTTGGCGTGGCTTCGTGTTTCCATCCTACACATCCTACATTGAACACTCATGGCGCAATTGTGTGTTCCTGCAGATGTATTTTGGCGTGGCTTCGTGTTTCCATCCTACACATCCTACATTGAACACTCATGGCGCAATTGTGTGTTCCTGCAGATGTATTTTGGCGTGGCTTCGTGTTTCCATCCTACACATCCTACATTGAACACTCATGGCGCAATTGTGTGTTCCTGCAGATGTATTTTGGCGTGGCTTCGTGTTTCCATCCTACACATCCTACATTGAACACTCATGGCGCAATTGTGTGTTCCTGCAGATGTATTTTGGCGTGGCTTCGTGTTTCCATCCTACACATCCTACATTGAACACTCATGGCGCAATTGTGTGTTCCTGCAGATGTATTTTGGCGTGGCTTCGTGTTTCCATCCTACACATCCTACATTGAACACTCATGGCGCAATTGTGTGTTCCTGCAGATGTATTTTGGCGTGGCTTCGTGTTTCCATCCTACACATCCTACATTGAACACTCATGGCGCAATTGTGTGTTCCTGCAGATGTATTTTGGCGTGGCTTCGTGTTTCCATCCTACACATCCTACATTGAACACTCATGGCGCAATTGTGTGTTCCTGCAGATGTATTTTGGCGTGGCTTCGTGTTTCCATCCTACACATCCTACATTGAACACTCATGGCGCAATTGTGTGTTCCTGCAGAATGTATTTTGGCATGGCTTCGTGTTTCCATCCTACACATCCTACATTGAACACTCATGGCGCAATTGTGTGTTCCTGCAGATGTATTTTGGCATGGCTTCGTGTTTCCATCCTACACATCCTACATTGAACACTCATGGCGCAATTGTGTGTTCCTGCAGATGTATTTTGGCATGGCTTCGTGTTTCCATCCTACACATCCTACATTGAACACTCATGGCGCAATTGTGTGTTCCTGCAGATGTATTTTGGCATGGCTTCGTGTTTCCATCCTACACATCCTACATTGAACACTCATGGCGCAATTGTGTGTTCCTGCAGATGTATTTTGGCGTGGCTTCGTGTTTCCATCCTACACATCCTACATTGAAACACTCATGGCGCAATTGTGTGTTCCTGCAGATGTATTTTGGCGTGGCTTCGTGTTTCCATCCTACACATCCTACATTGAACACTCATGGCGCAATTGTGTGTTCCTGCAGATGTATTTTGGCATGGCTTCGTGTTTCCATCCTACACATCCTACATTGAACACTCATGGCGCAATTGTGTGTTCCTGCAGATGTATTTTGGCGTGGCTTCGTGTTTCCATCCTACACATCCTACATTGAACACTCATGGCGCAATTGTGTGTTCCTGCAGATGTATTTTGGCATGGCTTCGTGTTTCCATCCTACACATCCTACATTGAACACTCATGGCGCAATTGTGTGTTCCTGCAGATGTATTTTGGCATGGCTTCGTGTTTCCATCCTACACATCCTACATTGAACACTCATGGCGCAATTGTGTGTTCCTGCAGATGTATTTTGGCATGGCTTCGTGTTTCCATCCTACACATCCTACATTGAACACTCATGGCGCAATTGTGTGTTCCTGCAGATGTATTTTGGCATGGCTTCGTGTTTCCATCCTACACATCCTACATTGAACACTCATGGCGCAATTGTGTGTTCCTGCAGATGTATTTTGGCGTGGCTTCGTGTTTCCATCCTACACATCCTACATTGAACACTCATGGCGCAATTGTGTGTTCCTGCAGATGTATTTTGGCGTGGCTTCGTGTTTCCATCCTACACATCCTACATTGAACACTCATGGCGCAATTGTGTGTTCCTGCAGATGTATTTTGGCGTGGCTTCGTGTTTCCATCCTACACATCCTACATTGAACACTCATGGCGCAATTGTGTGTTCCTGCAGATGTATTTTGGCGTGGCTTCATGCTGTTTCCATCCTACACATCCTACATTGAACACTCATGGCGCAATTGTGTGTTCCTGCAGATGTATTTTGGCGTGGCTTCGTGTTTCCATCCTACACATCCTACATTGAACACTCATGGCGCAATTGTGTGTTCCTGCAGATGTATTTTGGCGTGGCTTCGTGTTTCCATCCTACACATCCTACATTGAACACTCATGGCGCAATTGTGTGTTCCTGCAGATGTATTTTGGCGTGGCTTCGTGTTTCCATCCTACACATCCTACATTGAACACTCATGGCGCAATTGTGTGTTCCTGCAGATGTATTTTGGCGTGGCTTCGTGTTTCCATCCTACACATCCTACATTGAACACTCATGGCGCAATTGTGTGTTCCTGCAGATGTATTTTGGCGTGGCTTCGTGTTTCCATCCTACACATCCTACATTGAACACTCATGGCGCAATTGTGTGTTCCTGCAGATGTATTTTGGCATGGCTTCGTGTTTCCATCCTACACATCCTACATTGAACACTCATGGCGCAATTGTGTGTTCCTGCAGATGTATTTTGGCGTGGCTTCGTGTTTCCATCCTACACATCCTACATTGAACACTCATGGCGCAATTGTGTGTTCCTGCAGATGTATTTTGGCGTGGCTTCGTGTTTCCATCCTACACATCCTACATTGAACACTCATGGCGCAATTGTGTGTTCCTGCAGATGTATTTTGGCATGGCTTCGTGTTTCCATCCTACACATCCTACATTGAACACTCATGGCGCAATTGTGTGTTCCTGCAGATGTATTTTGGCGTGGCTTCGTGTTTCCATCCTACACATCCTACATTGAACACTCATGGCGCAATTGTGTGTTCCTGCAGATGTATTTTGGCGTGGCTTCGTGTTTCCATCCTACACATCCTACATTGAACACTCATGGCGCAATTGTGTGTTCCTGCAGATGTATTTTGGCGTGGCTTCGTGTTTCCATCCTACACATCCTACATTGAACACTCATGGCGCAATTGTGTGTTCCTGCAGATGTATTTTGGCGTGGCTTCATGCTGTTATCCTACACATCCTACATTGAACACTCATGGCGCAATTGTGTGTTCCTGCAGATGTATTTTGGCATGGCTTCGTGTTTCCATCCTACACATCCTACATTGAACACTCATGGCGCAATTGTGTGTTCCTGCAGATGTATTTTGGCGTGGCTTCGTGTTTCCATCCTACACATCCTACATTGAACACTCATGGCGCAATTGTGTGTTCCTGCAGATGTATTTTGGCGTGGCTTCGTGTTTCCATCCTACACATCCTACATTGAACACTCATGGCGCAATTGTGTGTTCCTGCAGATGTATTTTGGCGTGGCTTCGTGTTTCCATCCTACACATCCTACATTGAACACTCATGGCGCAATTGTGTGTTCCTGCAGATGTATTTTGGCGTGGCTTCATGCTGTCATCCTACACATCCTACATTGAACACTCATGGCGCAATTGTGTGTTCCTGCAGATGTATTTTGGCGTGGCTTCGTGTTTCATCCTACACATCCTACATTGAACACTCATGGCGCAATTGTGTGTTCCTGCAGATGTATTTTGGCGTGGCTTCGTGTTTCCATCCTACACATCCTACATTGAACACTCATGGCGCAATTGTGTGTTCCTGCAGATGTATTTTGGCGTGGCTTCATGCTGTCATCCTACACATCCTACATTGAACACTCATGGCGCAATTGTGTGTTCCTGCAGATGTATTTTGGCATGGCTTCGTGTTTCCATCCTACACATCCTACATTGAACACTCATGGCGCAATTGTGTGTTCCTGCAGATGTATTTTGGCATGGCTTCGTGTTTCCATCCTACACATCCTACATTGAACACTCATGGCGCAATTGTGTGTTCCTGCAGATGTATTTTGGCATGGCTTCGTGTTTCCATCCTACACATTCTACATTGAACACTCATGGCGCAATTGTGTGTTCCTGCAGATGTATTTTGGCATGGCTTCGTGTTTCCATCCTACACATCCTACATTGAACACTCATGGCGCAATTGTGTGTTCCTGCAGATGTATTTTGGCATGGCTTCGTGTTTCCATCCTACACATCCTACATTGAACACTCATGGCGCAATTGTGTGTTCCTGCAGATGTATTTTGGCGTGGCTTCGTGTTTCCATCCTACACATCCTACATTGAACACTCATGGCGCAATTGTGTGTTCCTGCAGATGTATTTTGGCATGGCTTCGTGTTTCCATCCTACACATCCTACATTGAACACTCATGGCGCAATTGTGTGTTCCTGCAGATGTATTTTGGCATGGCTTCGTGTTTCATCCTACACATCCTACATTGAACACTCATGGCGCAATTGTGTGTTCCTGCAGATGTATTTTGGCGTGGCTTCGTGTTTCCATCCTACACATCCTACATTGAACACTCATGGCGCAATTGTGTGTTCCTGCAGATGTATTTTGGCGTGGCTTCGTGTTTCCATCCTACACATCCTACATTGAACACTCATGGCGCAATTGTGTGTTCCTGCAGATGTATTTTGGCGTGGCTTCGTGTTTCCATCCTACACATCCTACATTGAACACTCATGGCGCAATTGTGTGTTCCTGCAGATGTATTTTGGCGTGGCTTCGTGTTTCCATCCTACACATCCTACATTGAACACTCATGGCGCAATTGTGTGTTCCTGCAGATGTATTTTGGCGTGGCTTCGTGTCATCCTACACATCCTACATTGAACACTCATGGCGCAATTGTGTGTTCCTGCAGATGTATTTTTGGCGTGGCTTCGTGTTTCCATCCTACACATCCTACATTGAACACTCATGGCGCAATTGTGTGTTCCTGCAGATGTATTTTGGCGTGGCTTCGTGTTTCCATCCTACACATCCTACATTGAACACTCATGGCGCAATTGTGTGTTCCTGCAGATGTATTTTGGCGTGGCTTCGTGTTTCCATCCTACACATCCTACATTGAACACTCATGGCGCAATTGTGTGTTCCTGCAGATGTATTTTGGCATGGCTTCGTGTTTCCATCCTACACATCCTACATTGAACACTCATGGCGCAATTGTGTGTTCCTGCAGATGTATTTTGGCGTGGCTTCGTGTTTCCATCCTACACATCCTACATTGAACACTCATGGCGCAATTGTGTGTTCCTGCAGATGTATTTTGGCGTGGCTTCGTGTTTCCATCCTACACATCCTACATTGAACACTCATGGCGCAATTGTGTGTTCCTGCAGATGTATTTTGGCGTGGCTTCGTGTTTCCATCCTACACATCCTACATTGAACACTCATGGCGCAATTGTGTGTTCCTGCAGATGTATTTTGGCGTGGCTTCGTGTTTCCATCCTACACATCCTACATTGAACACTCATGGCGCAATTGTGTGTTCCTGCAGATGTATTTTGGCGTGGCTTCGTGTTTCCATCCTACACATCCTACATTGAACACTCATGGCGCAATTGTGTGTTCCTGCAGATGTATTTTGGCGTGGCTTCATGTGTCCATCCTACACATCCTACATTGAACACTCATGGCGCAATTGTGTGTTCCTGCAGATGTATTTTGGCGTGGCTTCGTGTTTCATCCTACACATCCTACATTGAACACTCATGGCGCAATTGTGTGTTCCTGCAGATGTATTTTGGCGTGGCTTCGTGTTTCCATCCTACACATCCTACATTGAACACTCATGGCGCAATTGTGTGTTCCTGCAGATGTATTTTGGCGTGGCTTTCGTGTTTCCATCCTACACATCCTACATTGAACACTCATGGCGCAATTGTGTGTTCCTGCAGATGTATTTTGGGCGTGGCTTCGTGTTTCATCCTACACATCCTACATTGAACACTCATGGCGCAATTGTGTGTTCCTGCAGATGTATTTTGGCGTGGCTTCGTGTTTCCATCCTACACATCCTACATTGAACACTCATGGCGCAATTGTGTGTTCCTGCAGATGTATTTTGGCGTGGCTTCGTGTTTCATCCTACACATCCTACATTGAACACTCATGGCGCAATTGTGTGTTCCTGCAGATGTATTTTGGCGTGGCTTCGTGTTTCCATCCTACACATCCTACATTGAACACTCATGGCGCAATTGTGTGTTCCTGCAGATGTATTTTGGCGTGGCTTCGTGTTTCCATCCTACACATCCTACATTGAACACTCATGGCGCAATTGTGTGTTCCTGCAGATGTATTTTGGCGTGGCTTCGTGTTTCCATCCTACACATCCTACATTGAACACTCATGGCGCAATTGTGTGTTCCTGCAGATGTATTTTGGCGTGGCTTCGTGTTTCCATCCTACACATCCTACATTGAACACTCATGGCGCAATTGTGTGTTCCTGCAGATGTATTTTGGCGTGGCTTCGTGTTTCATCCTACACATCCTACATTGAACACTCATGGCGCAATTGTGTGTTCCTGCAGATGTATTTTGGCGTGGCTTCGTGTTTCATCCTACACATCCTACATTGAACACTCATGGCGCAATTGTGTGTTCCTGCAGATGTATTTTGGCGTGGCTTCGTGTTTCCATCCTACACATCCTACATTGAACACTCATGGCGCAATTGTGTGTTCCTGCAGATGTATTTTGGCGTGGCTTCGTGTTTCATCCTACACATCCTACATTGAACACTCATGGCGCAATTGTGTGTTCCTGCAGATGTATTTTGGCGTGGCTTCGTGTTTCCATCCTACACATTCCTACATTGAACACTCATGGCGCAATTGTGTGTTCCTGCAGATGTATTTTGGCGTGGCTTCGTGTTTCCATCCTACACATCTACATTGAACACTCATGGCGCAATTGTGTGTTCCTGCAGATGTATTTTGGCGTGGCTTCGTGTTTCCATCCTACACATCCTACATTGAACACTCATGGCGCAATTGTGTGTTCCTGCAGATGTATTTTGGCGTGGCTTCGTGTTTCCATCCTACACATCCTACATTGAACACTCATGGCGCAATTGTGTGTTCCTGCAGATGTATTTTGGCGTGGCTTCGTGTTTCCATCCTACACATCCTACATTGAACACTCATGGCGCAATTGTGTGTTCCTGCAGATGTATTTTGGCGTGGCTTCATGCTGTCATCCTACACATCCTACATTGAACACTCATGGCGCAATTGTGTGTTCCTGCAGATGTATTTTGGCGTGGCTTCGTGTTTCCATCCTACACATCCTACATTGAACACTCATGGCGCAATTGTGTGTTCCTGCAGATGTATTTTGGCGTGGCTTCGTGTTTCCATCCTACACATCCTACATTGAAACACTCATGGCGCAATTGTGTGTTCCTGCAGATGTATTTTGGCGTGGCTTCGTGTTTCCATCCTACACATCCTACATTGAACACTCATGGCGCAATTGTGTGTTCCTGCAGATGTATTTTGGCATGGCTTCGTGTTTCCATCCTACACATCCTACATTGAACACTCATGGCGCAATTGTGTGTTCCTGCAGATGTATTTTGGCGTGGCTTCGTGTTTCCATCCTACACATCCTACATTGAACACTCATGGCGCAATTGTGTGTTCCTGCAGATGTATTTTGGCGTGGCTTCGTGTTTCCATCCTACACATCCTACATTGAACACTCATGGCGCAATTGTGTGTTCCTGCAGATGTATTTTGGCGTGGCTTCGTGTTTCCATCCTACACATCCTACATTGAACACTCATGGCGCAATTGTGTGTTCCTGCAGATGTATTTTGGCGTGGCTTCGTGTTTCCATCCTACACATCCTACATTGAACACTCATGGCGCAATTGTGTGTTCCTGCAGATGTATTTTGGCGTGGCTTCGTGTTTCCATCCTACACATCCTACATTGAACACTCATGGCGCAATTGTGTGTTCCTGCAGATGTATTTTGGCGTGGCTTCGTGTTTCCATCCTACACATCCTACATTGAACACTCATGGCGCAATTGTGTGTTCCTGCAGATGTATTTTGGCGTGGCTTCGTGTTTCCATCCTACACATCCTACATTGAACACTCATGGCGCAATTGTGTGTTCCTGCAGATGTATTTTGGCGTGGCTTCATGTGTTTCCATCCTACACATCCTACATTGAACACTCATGGCGCAATTGTGTGTTCCTGCAGATGTATTTTGGCGTGGCTTCGTGTTTCCATCCTACACATCCTACATTGAACACTCATGGCGCAATTGTGTGTTCCTGCAGATGTATTTTGGCGTGGCTTCGTGTTTCCATCCTACACATCCTACATTGAACACTCATGGCGCAATTGTGTGTTCCTGCAGATGTATTTTGGCGTGGCTTCGTGTTTCCATCCTACACATCCTACATTGAACACTCATGGCGCAATTGTGTGTTCCTGCAGATGTATTTTGGCGTGGCTTCGTGTTTCCATCCTACACATCCTACATTGAACACTCATGGCGCAATTGTGTGTTCCTGCAGATGTATTTTGGCGTGGCTTCGTGTTTCCATCCTACACATCCTACATTGAACACTCATGGCGCAATTGTGTGTTCCTGCAGATGTATTTTGGCGTGGCTTTCGTGTTTCCATCCTACACATCCTACATTGAACACTCATGGCGCAATTGTGTGTTCCTGCAGATGTATTTTGGCGTGGCTTCGTGTTTCCATCCTACACATCCTACATTGAACACTCATGGCGCAATTGTGTGTTCCTGCAGATGTATTTTGGCGTGGCTTCGTGTTTCCATCCTACACATCCTACATTGAACACTCATGGCGCAATTGTGTGTTCCTGCAGATGTATTTTGGCGTGGCTTCGTGTTTCCATCCTACACATCCTACATTGAACACTCATGGCGCAATTGTGTGTTCCTGCAGATGTATTTTGGCGTGGCTTCGTGTTTCCATCCTACACATCCTACATTGAACACTCATGGCGCAATTGTGTGTTCCTGCAGATGTATTTTGGCGTGGCTTCGTGTTTCCATCCTACACATCCTACATTGAACACTCATGGCGCAATTGTGTGTTCCTGCAGATGTATTTTGGCGTGGCTTCGTGTTTCCATCCTACACATCCTACATTGAACACTCATGGCGCAATTGTGTGTTCCTGCAGATGTATTTTTGGCGTGGCTTCGTGTTTCCATCCTACACATCCTACATTGAACACTCATGGCGCAATTGTGTGTTCCTGCAGATGTATTTTGGCGTGGCTTCGTGTTTCCATCCTACACATCCTACATTGAACACTCATGGCGCAATTGTGTGTTCCTGCAGATGTATTTTGGCGTGGCTTCGTGTTTCCATCCTACACATCCTACATTGAACACTCATGGCGCAATTGTGTGTTCCTGCAGATGTATTTTGGCGTGGCTTCGTGTTTCCATCCTACACATCCTACATTGAACACTCATGGCGCAATTGTGTGTTCCTGCAGATGTATTTTGGCGTGGCTTCGTGTTTCCATCCTACACATCCTACATTGAACACTCATGGCGCAATTGTGTGTTCCTGCAGATGTATTTTTGGCGTGGCTTCGTGTTTCCATCCTACACATCCTACATTGAACACTCATGGCGCAATTGTGTGTTCCTGCAGATGTATTTTGGCGTGGTGCTGTCATCCTACACATCCTACATTGAACACTCATGGCGCAATTGTGTGTTCCTGCAGATGTATTTTGGCGTGGCTTCGTGTTTCCATCCTACACATCCTACATTGAACACTCATGGCGCAATTGTGTGTTCCTGCAGATGTATTTTGGCGTGGCTTCGTGTTTCCATCCTACACATCCTACATTGAACACTCATGGCGCAATTGTGTGTTCCTGCAGATGTATTTTGGCGTGGCTTCGTGTTTCCATCCTACACATTCTACATTGAACACTCATGGCGCAATTGTGTGTTCCTGCAGATGTATTTTGGCGTGGCTTCATGCTGTCATCCTACACATCCTACATTGAACACTCATGGCGCAATTGTGTGTTCCTGCAGATGTATTTTTGCGTGGCTTCGTGTTTCCATCCTACACATCCTACATTGAACACTCATGGCGCAATTGTGTGTTCCTGCAGATGTATTTTGGCGTGGCTTCGTGTTTCCATCCTACACATCCTACATTGAACACTCATGGCGCAATTGTGTGTTCCTGCAGATGTATTTTGGCATGGTTTCGTGCTGCCACCCTTTGTATTCAACATTGAACCAGCATGGCGCAATTGTGCGTTTCCGCAGATGCTCTGGCATGGCTTCATGTTGTCATCCATGACAACCAACATTGAACACTAATGGCATAAATATGGTGTCTGCAAATATTTTGGCGTGGCATCGTGTTTCCATCCTTCACATCCAACATTGAACACGCATGGCGCAATTGTATTATCCCGCAGATATTCTGGCGTGGCTTCATGTTGCCATCCCTCACATCCAACATTGAACACGCATGGCGCACATGTGTGTTCCTGCAGATGTATTCTGGCGTGGCTTCATGTTGCCATCCCTCACATCCATCATTGAACACGCATGGTGCAATTGTAGTATCCCGCAGATGTCCTGGCGTGGCTTCGTGTTGCCATCTTTTGCATCCAACGTTGAACACAAATGGCGCACATGTGTGTTCCTGCAGATGTATTTTGGCATGGCTTTGTGTTGCCATCCCTCACATCCAACATTGAACACCCATGGTGCAATTGTGTGTTCCCGCAGATCTTTTGGCGTGGCTTCGTGTTGCCATCGTTTGCGTCCAAAAAGATAGCCAGGCTATCACCAGCTGCTGCGGTCTCCTTCAGCTCCGGACAGTTTGCGCTACTTCACATGAGCTTGCCAAATGCTTTGCCCATATTCATGCTCAGGTGTGTGTGTAGGTTTGCCACCACCTTTTCACATACCTTTCTGTAGTAAAAGTACAAATTGTGCGCTGCTGCACATGAGCTTGTAAAAAGCATTGCCCATATTCATGCTCAGGTGTGTGTGTGTGTGTGTGTGTGTGTGTGTGTGTGTGTGTGTGTGTGTGTGTACCACCACCTTTCAACACCTCTGTTTGTAGCAGATTACAAATCGTGCGCTGCTGCACATGAGCTTACCAAATGCATTGCCCATATTCATGCTCAGGTGTGTGTGTGTGTGTGCCACCACCAAACCTTGCATTTGAACTAGAAGTAACAACAGTGCGCACTCCACATGCGCTTGCCAAAAGCATTGCCAATATTCATGCTCAGGTGTGTGTGTGCCACCACCTTCGCATATCTCTTTCTGTAGTACCACCACTACACCTTGCATTTTTACGAGGAGTACAAACAGTGCACTGCTGCACACTGCAAGCTAGGGAATTTGTTCCCACCATATATAGTGATCGCTAGTTTTGACCCCATTTAAAAAAATTATTGCTTCAAAAAAGTAAAACCAAATTGCCCTAAAATGGCCAATAAAGGTACATCAAGCTATAAGAGCTATTAAAAACACTAAAACGCTGTGTGTCTGTGTGTGTGTCTGTGTCTGTGCCAGGGTAAGCGTGTCTGTGTGTGTCTGTGTCTGTGTGTGTCTGTGTCCCTGGAGGAGGATTAAAACGATAAAGCTAGAAAAAAGACACTTTCAGATTTGAAAACAAATCACTGCTGCACACTAGCTTGCCCAACATGTGTTTCACCAATTCCTTATAATTGACCCTCACAGGATAAACATACAAAAATACATGTTCATATTTAAATATGCGCAGGTATGTCCCTGTGTGCCACCAATTAATCGCCACTGTTCCTTATAAGATAAACATATAAACATACACGTGTTCATATTTAAATATGTGCAGGTATGTCCCTGTGTGCCACCAATTAATCGCCACTGTTCCTTATAAGATAAACATATAAACATACACGTGTTCATATTTAAATATGTGCAGGTATGTCCCTGTGTGCCACCAATTAATCGCCACTGTTCCTTATAAGATAAACATATAAACATACACGTGTTCATATTTAAATATGTGCAGGTATGTCCCTGTGTGCCACCAATTGATTGGCACTGTTCCTTATAGGATAAACATATAAACATACACGTGTTCATATTTAAAGATGGTCTGGTGTGTCTGTGTGTCACCAATTCATTATACTTGTAATTATTATTCATTATAATTATAGGATACGCATTAAAACATATGTGTAAATATGTAAATATGCGATGGTGTGTTACCAATTAATTATAATTGTTCCTTATATGATAAATGTATGAATAGAAATGTCAATATTTAAATATGTGCAGGTGTGTCTGTGTGCACCACTAATTAGTTGTAATTGTTCCTTATACGATGTACGTGTAAACATACGATGTACGTGTAAACATACGATGTACGTGTAAACATACGATGTACGTGTAAACATACGATGTACGTGTAAACATACGATGTCCGTGTAAACTTACGATGTACGTGTAAACATACGATGTACGTGTAAACATACGATGTACGTGTAAACATACGATGTACGTGTAAACATACGATGTACGTGTAAACATACGATGTACGTGTAAACATACGATGTACGTGTAAACATAAATATGAAAATATGAAAATATGATCAGGTGTGTTAACACGTGTGTGCCACCACCTTTTCACGAATCTTTCTGTAGTGCCACCACCACACCTTGTATCTGAACTTGAAGTACAAACAGTGTGCTGCTGCACACATGCGTGTCAAATGTATTGCCCATATTCATGCTCAGGTGTGTTAAACCAATTCATTTAAGTGTTTGGCGGAGCCCCCTCTTCAAGGGGGCGGGAGCCCCCATGTTTACCCATTTGTTCATTTGACGGGGGGGAAAACAATTGTAGCCTGACACGTCAGGCAACGGTCGCGTAACTAACTCGCTTCGGTCAGCTCCATCGTTGCCACCTTTTGTTCCGTTGCCAACACACTCCGCCAATTTTCCGCGTCGCTTGCGACGCTGCTTAGGACTTGTCATTGAAGTGACACTTGCCATTTCTACCATGGTGGCCTTCCCCAGCTGCAGCGTACCAGAGGGTCCCCTTAACACCACGCCCCTCCAGGCGTTATCTTTTTTGTACGTAATGCCCAAGGGACTCTGAAATTCCTTATAAGGTTGTTGACGTATAAGCGTAAATACAAATGTTGCGTTGCCAAATGTTCCGTTGCCAACACACTCCGCCAATTTTCCGCGTCGCTTGTGACGCTGCTTATGACTTGTTTGTTGCCGTATAAACGTAAATACAAATGTTGAACCATGATCAGGTGTGTCTGTGTGTGTCACCAATTAATTATAATTGTTCCTTTTGAGATAAACATGATACAAACATGATTACAAATTTGTTACTATGCTCCGGTGTGTCAGTGCATGTCACCAGCTTTTCACTTCTCTCTCGCACACTCTTTCCTGCCCGTGTTCACTTTTTTCCGTGCGACGCGTCTTGAGCGACTCGGCGTGAACCCAGTGCAACACGTTGCCCCCTGAACCCTGCGGAGCGCGAGGAGGAATCCCGAGGGGGGGGGGGGGGGGGGGGGGGATTTCTGACTAGTTAAGCCAGACCCATGCGTCGCTATACAGCAACAGAATGGCAACGCGTCGCACAAAAATACAAGTTTATGCAGCGTCGCAAGCGACGCTAAAAATTGCGGTTAGTGTTCGCAACGGAGCAACAGGTGGCAACAGATGCAAGCTTGGCTTGTTTGCTTGCTTGACAGCGACCACGAACATAAAAGCGCACCCGTAGGGTTTTGAACCCCGCGCCTGCTTGTTTAAAGAGCTTTGCCATTGAGCCATTGAGCCATTCGTTGAAACGGAATCTCAGTTGCATCAATTTACTAGATCCATTGGCTCATTGGCTTGGCTAGTTTGCTTCTGATCCATCGGCTCATTGGCTTGGCTTGACTTGTTTGCTTCTGGTCCATTGTCTTATTGGCTTGGCTTGACTTGGCTAGGCTTGTTTGCTTCTGAACCATTGTCTTATTGGCTTGGCTTGGCTGCTTCTGATCCATTGGCTCATTGGCTTGGCTTGGCTTGTTTGCTTCTGATCCGTTGGCTCATTGGCTTGGCTTGTTTGCTTCTGATCCATTGGCTCATTGGCTTGGCTTGGCTTGGCTTGTTTGCTTCTGATCCATTAGCTTATTGGCTTGGCTTGACTTGTTTGCTTCCGATCTATTGGCTGATTGGCTTGGCTTGTTTGCTTCTGTCTTCTACTTCGTCTCTCTTTGCGTTCACTTGTTTTATTTAACCATGCATCCTTTAAATTCAAAATTGGGAATTGTTCCACAGGGCGTGAGTTTGAAGGAACCTCCCCTTTTGCTTGCACTGGGAAATGGTTACAGTGGGTTTTGCTTTCGCAGACCGCTACAACGCCTGAGCACGGACTACAACGCGACAGCACGGAGGAAAGGTCTCGGCCTCTTTCAAGGCGGCACGTCAAAAATTATGGACCTAGCAACGGGTTCGAACCCCATGACCTGTCAGTCAAAGCTGGTAATACTATACCAACCAAGCCTGGTCGAATGTATACATCCTAACTCACTACTTATCCATCTTGTGTCATGTAGTTCTGCTTATGGTACATGATCCATCCATCCTAACTCCTTATCCATCTTGAGTCATGTACTTCTGCTTGTGGTATGTTATCCATCCATCCTAACTCCTTATACATCCTGTGTGATGTAGTTCTGCTTGTGATATGCTGTGTTTACGAAGCGGTGGAAGAATTGGCTACTCCTACATGTTACACGCACTCTGGAACTCCTCGCAGTGGATTGGAGTGGCCTTCCTGGGCAAGGAGATGTTTGTTTGACATGTTCGTCCACAATGGTGCATGGAAGTTATACATAGTAGTTGATCTGCTTGTGATTTGTTGTGCTTTCAAAGCGGGGGTAGAATAGGCTACTCCTACATGCTACACGCACCCTGGAACTCCTGGCAGTGGATTGTAGTTGCCTTCCAGGGCAAAGAGATGTTTGTCCACAATGATGCATGGAGGTTGTATAGAATAGTTGATCTGCTTGTGACATGTTGTGCGGCAGTAGAATTGGCCACTCCCACATGATTAGGGACCGGCATATCATATGATTCTGGCCGAAGGAGAGTATGATATCATACAAATTGCGTCATATTATACTGTTTGTAAATTGCAATTTTAGCCTAGCCAGACTGCCTGCATCATATGGTATCATATGATATCATATTGCCGTTCCCTACCCATGATAGATGCACTCTGTAACTCCTCGCAGTGGATTGGGGGAAAAGGGAGCTGCCTAGAAGCTGCTACGCCCAGCCCAAAAAAGACACAGTGGCTACACGCACTCTGGAACTCCTCGCAGTGGATTGGGGAAAAAGAGAGCTGCCTCGAAGCTGCTACGCCCAGCCCCCAAAAGACACAGTGGCTACACGCACTCTGGAACTCCTCGCAGTGGATTGGGGAAAAAGAGAGCTGCCTCGAAGCTGCTACGCCCAGCCCCCAAAAGACACAGTGGCTACACGCACTCTGGAACTCCTCGCAGTGGATTGGGGAAAAAGGGAGCTGCCTAGAAGCTGCTACGCCCAGCCTCAAAAAGACACAGTGGCTACACGCACTCTGGAACTCCTCAAAGTAGATTGGAGTGGCCTTCCTTGGCAAGGAGATGTTTGCTTTACTTGTTAACCCACTCACAGATGTCAAATGAGTATGACGGCTTGGTTTAGCTTGACAGATACTGTTACTGTCAGTGATGACCAAACTTCTGTTGTCAAGTTTGACATGGGGGAAATTGAGGATGCTAGCAGGGTTGTGCAGGACGCGCGTCCTTGCGTCCCAGGACGCAACATGGGGAGGGTCCGTTGCGTAGCAAACACAACATGGGAGGGTCCGTTGCGTCCCGGACGCAGGTTCAGGATGTTGGTTGCGTCCCGGACGCAGGTTCGGGATGTTGGTTTCGTCTCACCCATCAGTTGATTGGCCCACCACTACTCCATTGCCTTGGGCTGTGGGTTCTGTTGGTATAGTGACGCAGCCTGCGGGGTCAGAAGCGTCCAGGACGCAACCTACCGAACTGGGTGCGTCCCAGGACGCAACCCCTGGGGTCCGTTTGAAGTACCCTGGATGCTAGATGTTGATTGCCCAGCTTTCTGACTCAAATCCTACATCGTTAAATGCCCAAGGAAATACTATTAAAGCTACCGGTATTAACTATGCAACTTGGATGAGACTTATGAATGGAATAGATAGTAAATCCTCGTATCCAGAGTCTCATACACCCTCGCGGTGTCAAGTAGACTTTAACATGTAATGTAATGTAATGTAATGTAATGTATACTAACTTCCTGAATTGAAATTGAAATTGTTACATCCGAGTAATGTGCCACTCTAAGGACGTGAAGTTAAGGACACCACTGCGTACGCGTCACCATAACTTCCTGAATAATAATGACTCTTACCTGGACCCTGACTCATTCAGATGATGGAAACATGTTATAATATTTTTCATACATGTGACAAGAAACGTAATGTTTAATGATCTGCATAGCAAAAACTCTACCCCCCGTCGTTCACGATTTGTTGGGGGGCAGTTCACTGCTGCTTGTTCTTTCAACGGCCTTTCCTGTTCTTCAGTTTGAAGTTGTCCCTACGGTCGCCCTGAGCGTTGCAGGTCGGTGTCACCGCGATGGTAGCTTGTCCAGTTGAGGTGGCAGACCGTTCTCTGCCCGTATACAACGGGTCCCCTTAGTACCACGCCCCACCTGGCGTTTTCATAACTTCCTCAGGTTGGGCAAGTCCTGTTTGGCTACCCTGGAGGCCTGGCCTGTAAACATACGTACATACCTCTTCTACATCTCGGCTTGCCATATAGGTATGCCCAACGGTCCAGAATTCTGTTAAATGGCGAATATGATGTTAGGTCATGTGGAGCAAACACAGAAGCAGCAGATGAGGCGTAACTGTTGGGAATAGGAGGAGCAGGGTAGTAGTTGCGTAACAAGATATGTTGCCCAGCTGCCGGCCAGCTGGTGAGGTGTAAACATGTGGGACGAAGCCTAGGGGCTGGGCCGTCGGGGGAAGATGCCTGGAAGCTACGTCGCAGACAATAATTGTGGATCAACCCGGATCAACCCCAGGAAATCCGGGAGCCGAGTACGTCCGGTACTGTATTGCTTCGGTACTGAGCTCGGAATCATCTTACATCAGCTATTCGACCGGGCCACACACCTCCGACACATTCACCATCCCTAGCAGTGCCGTGCCTTTCGATTGAAAGCCATCATGCAAACTCTCCTCCAAAAACCCAACCGCTATATTTCCTCCTGCCGGCCGACAACTAGATCAAGGCAGCCCGTCGCAATTCGCGCTTCTAAGCGTCCTGAGTATTTCCCAGGCCGTATTAGCGACCCCGATTATGTGCGTATCTTTGACACCACCCTGCGTGACGGAGAGCAATCCCCTGGATGCACCCTGACTAGTAAGGAGAAGCTCGACATCGCTAGGCAGCTCTCTAAGCTGGGTGTAGACATCATCGAAGCTGGTTTCCCCGTGGCTTCACCCGATGACTTCGAAGCTGTGAGGCAAATCGCCCAGATCGTGGGTAACGATGTTGACGCGGACGGTTATGTGCCTGTCATCTGTGGTCTATCCAGGACCAAGCCACAGGACCTGGAGCGAGCCTGGGTAGCAGTGAAGGATGCCAAGCTGCCCAGAGTGCATACCTTCATTGCCACTTCTGAGATTCATATGAAGCACAAGCTACGCATGAGCAGGGCGCAGGTGGTGGAGAACGCCGTGACAGCAGTGCAGCTCCTCAAGAGCCTGGGCTGCAATGATATTGAATTCAGCCCGGAGGATGCTGGACGCTCAGACCCTGAATTCCTGTACGAGGTGTGTTTCGTTTTCCCGTGTCTGCTGACTTTCCTTCTATATCTTCTAAACAAGTCGCCTGGAGTCTGTACTTGGTTGTGCTTGTACCTGCTTTGCATTGCATTTGCATGGGACAACTTGCATCTTCCCGAGGAGGCATGGGGCACTATTAGTAAGGCTGTTGTCTGCTGGTGAGCTGGCACCCCTTGCCTGCGGACAAGATAATCAGGTCATACTGTTACGAGGACCCGGGCCGTACATCTGCTGTGCTATGAAGGTTACTTTTCCTTATCCTGCTTGAAACCTGTCATGTAAATGTACGCTCCAGTCTATGGTACGGCTGGATTCCAGTGTAAATTGTTGGTAAGGCTGTCGACTGCTGCATGATTTGGTACCCCATGTGCAGCAGACATTTTAGTCAAGGTCTTACCAACATGAGCACCTCAGGAATAAATTTGCCCTGTTAGGTTGCACTTGCACTGCTCACCATGTTTGTCATGTGTAATAAATGCATGTATAGTATATCATTTTTGCAAAGGTCTATGCACGTGCATTTGTTTTCCCTTGTGCGACTTCTTTTACTTGTCTTCTTTTTGTTTTCCCCACTGTTTTCTTTGTGGGCTACGCGCAGTAGCTTCTAGGCAGCTCCCTTTCTGCGTCCTTGGGCCAAACCTGAAACTAGGGTATGTGTCAGAAAGCTGAAATGAAAGGCATTCCAATGCAGCTGAAAGCTATGGGATAGACGCAAGGCAGCTCCCTTTCTGCGTCCTTGGGTCAACCTGAAACTAGGGTAGTGGTCAGAAAGCTGAAACGAAAGGCATTCCAATGCAGCTGAAAGCTATGGGATAGACGCAAGGCAGCTCCCTTTCTGCGTCCTTGGGTCAACCTGAAACTAGGGTAGTGGTCAGAAAGCTGAAACGAAAGGCATTCCAATGCAGCTGAAAGCTATAGGATAGACGCAGTGGCTGGCCAATGGAGCTGTCTGGAAGCCAAACCTGAGGCTAGCCAGTGCATCTGAAATCCGACATGACAGGCATTCCAATGCAGCTGAAAGTTGTAGGATTGACGCAGTGGCTGGCCAATGGAGCTGTCTGGAAGCTGCCTTGAGTAGCAAAAAAAGGAACTGTGGTTTCCCCTGCCCAGCCCATGTATGTTACAGTCCAAGGGTAGCCAATTAGGCTAATGAGACTCGCCCAACCTCGAACAATCCAGACAATTATGTTGTTGCACAGGAAGGGCTGTATGACGTGTGTGTGCTGAAGCAACTCACTGAAAGCTAATGGGACTTGCCCACCTAACCTCGAACAATCTAGACAATTCCGTTGTTGTATAAGGAATTTTTGGTATGATGCTGTATGACGTGTGTTTTCTGAAGCAACTCATTGAAAGCTAATGGGACTTGCCCGCCCATCCTTGAACAATCTAGACAATTATGTTGTTGCACCAGGATGGGCTGTAAGAAGTGTGTGTGCTGAAGCAACTCATTGAAAGCTTTAGGTAGCCATGCAGGCCAATGGGACTTGCCCGCCCAACCTCAAACAACCCAGACAATTCTGTTGTTGCATCATGAAGGGCTGTATGAAGTGTGTGTGCTGAAGCAACTCATTGGAAGGTTGAGGTAGCCATGCAGGCCAATGTGACTTGCCCGCCAGACCTCAAACAATCCAGACAATTCTGTTGTTGCACCAGGAAGGGCTGTACGAAGTGTGTGTGCTGAAGCAACTCATTAAAAGCTAATGTGACTTGCCCGCCGGTCCTCAAACAATCCAGACAATTCTGTTGTTTCACAAAGAAGGGCTGGGCGAAGTGTGTTTTGTGAAGCAACTCATTTAAAGCCAATGTGACTTGCCCACCGGTCCTCAAACAATCAAGACAATTCTGTTGTTGCATCAGAAAGGGCTGTATAAAGTGTGTGTGCTGAAGCAAGTCACTGAAAGCTAATGGGACTTGCCTGCCCAACCTCGAACGATCAAAACAATTATGTTGTTGCACGAGGGAGGGCTGTATGAAGTGTGTTCATTGAAGCAACTCATTGAAATCTTGAGGTAGCCATGCAGGCTAATGGGACTTCTCAGCCCAACCTCGAACAATCTAGGCAATTCTGTTGTTGCACCAAGAAGAGCTGGGCGAAATGTGTTTTGTGAAGCAACTCATTGAACGCTTGATGTAGCCATGCAGGCTTATGGGACTTGCCCGCCAAACCTCAAACATACAATTCTGTTGTTGCATAAGGATTTTTGGCGGGAGCCCCCATGTTTACCCATTTGTCCGTTTGTCTGTACGACAAAAAAAGAATTGAAGCCTGACACAGCCTGACACGTCATTCAGCGGCCGCGTAACTAACTCGCTTCGGTCAGCTCCATTGTTGCCACTTTTCGTTCCGTTGCCAACACACTCCGCCAATTTTCCGCGTCGCTTGCGACGCTGCATAGAACTTTTCGGTATGAAGTGTGTTTCTGATGCAACTCAATGAAAGCTTGCTGTAACTGTGTAGGCTTATGAACCTTGCCTGGTACTTGCTTGTGGTCTGTAACTCCATTAACCCAAACTATTCAACCAGCCCACTCCCTCTCAAGATCATGCCCCTCCACATACGATACCCACTTAAAGAGTTGGCTACGGTGATCAGGGCTGGCGCCATCACCCTCAACATTCCTGACACCACCGGTTAGAATCTGCCCCATGAATGTGTTGCTTCACTTTAACCATGTATCAACCAACTCAACCAATCCGACTATCCAACCAGCTCACTCTGTCACAACACCCCCATACAGATCTTGGCTGCGGTGGTCAAGACTAGCACCACCACCCTCAACATTCCACGACTGGTTAGAATCTACCCCATGAATGTGTTGCTTCACTCAAACCATGTGTCAAACAACTCCACCAATCCAACCATCAAACCAGCCCACTCCATCAAAACACCCCCATGCAGATCTTGGGTGAGGTTCTCAAGGCTGGGGCCACCACCCTCAACATTCCCGGTTAGAATCTGCCCCATGAATTGGGTACTTCACTCAAACCATGTTTCCATGTTTCAAACAACTCCACCAATCTGACCTATCAAACCAGCCCACTCCATCAAAACACCCCCATACAGATCTTGGCTGAGGTGATCAAGGCTGGCGCCACCACCCTCAACATTCCCGACACCACTGGTTGGAACCTGCCCCACGAATTCGGCGGCCTGATTGCTAGCATCAAATCCAACACTCCCGGAATTGAAAACGTCATCATCTCAACACATTGCCAGAATGATCTGGGTCTGTCCACTGCCAATTCTCTTGCGGGCGCTATGAACGGTGCTCGTCAGATTGAGTGCACCATCAACGGTGAGTGATTCAGCACTAACAGGAAATAGAAGTGGGTGGGACTTTCGGAGAGATCTGCATGATCAACGGTGAGTGATTCAGCACTAACAGGAAATAGGAGTGGGTGGGACTTTCAAAGAGAACTGCATGATCAACGGTGAGTGATTCAGCACTAACAGGAAATAGGAGTGGGTGGGACTTTCGGAGAGATCTGCATGATCAACGATGAGTGATTCAGCACTAACAGGAAATAACCTATGGTGTTGGTGTGTTGGTGTTGGTGTGGTGTTGGTGGAAATAACCTATGGTGTTGGTGTGTTGGTGTTGGTGTGGTGTTGGTGGAAATAACCTATGGTGTTGGTGTGTTGGTGTTGGTGTGGTGTTGGTGGTGTGGAAATAACCTATGGTGAAATAACCTATGGTGATGGTGTGTTGGTGTTGGTGTTGGTGTGGTGTTGGTGGTGTGGTGGAGGTTAGGTGGTGGGGGTGGGGGTGTAAGCTCATACAGGAAACAATATTTATATTTCTCATGTTCGTAAGCTTCAACACAAAAACAGATGTCTTCAGGACAGATTGAGTGCACCTGTAACGGTGGGTGATAGAGCATTTACAGGAGATGACCCACAAGTCCGTTTAAAATATGTTTACCAGCCTCAACTAGACATGTTTGTTTCAAGGACTCAGATTGAGCCCCCCATCAAGGGTGGGTGATAGAGCACTTGCAGGAGATGTCCCACAAGTTTGTAAAGGAAATAACAGGGGGGGGGGGGGGGGGGGAGGGGGGGGGGCAGGAAATAAGCTGCCATACCTCAACTTCGCTTTAAATAGAGCTTTGTCTTGAGCTTTGTATATAATTTATATAGCACTAACAGGAAATGACCCACAAGTTTGTAAAGGAAATCATTTGTGTATAATATGTTCATAAGCCTAAACAAGATAGGCATGTCTCTAGAACACTGATCGAGTGCCCCATCAACGGTGGGTGATAGAGCATATACAGGAGATGTCCCACAAGTTTGTAAAGGAAATGCTCTATGTATGATATGTTCAGAAGCCTCAACAAGACACGAATGTTTCAAAGACACAGATTGATTGCCCCATCAACGGTGGGTGGTAGAGCACTTACCAGAAATGACCCACAAGTTCGTAAAGGGAATGATTTGTATATACTATGTTCATAAGCCTCAACAAGACACGCATGTTTCAAGGACTCAGATTTATAGCATTATCAATGGTGGGTGATAGAGCACTCACACGAGATGTCCCACAAGTATGTGAAGGAAATAACAGGGGGGGGGGGGCAGGAAATAAGCTGCCGTACCTCATCTTCGCTTCGAATAGAGCTTTGTACATAATATGTTGATAAGCGTTAACATTACACGCATTTCTGAAGGGCACATATTTGGCGCACCATCAACTGTGGGAGATAGAGCACTTACTTAGAGCAACTGTGGGAAATGACCCACAAGTTTGTATAGGAAATCATTCTTATGTTAAATGTTTATAAGCCTCAACCCAACACGTGGATCTGAATGACGCAGATTGAGTGCCCCATCAACTGTTGGTCATAGGACACTTGCCTGAAATGACCCACAAGTTTGTCAAGGGAATGCTTTGTTTTTAACATGTTTATAAGCCTCAACACAACACGTATGTCTGAATGACACAGATTGAGTGCCCCATCAAGTGTTGGTGATATGACACTTACCTGAAATGGCCCACAAGTTCGTAAAGGAAATCATGTGTATATAATATGTTTATAAGCCTCAACTTACACGTGAACATTTATTTAAGTACGTGAATACGTGAGTACTTAAAACTTAATATTTACACGTGAACATTACACGTGAGTATTTAATATGTTTATAAGCCTCAACATTACATATGGACACAGATTCAACGGTAGGTGACGGTTCACTAGTATGAATCAATCCTGAAGTTGCACTTGCATCATATAGCATAATCATATAGCATAATCAACACGGTTGAACGTTGTTATTCTATGATGGACCTCCTGGGTCCTGATCATATTTCTTTCTCCCGCTTGTGTGTGAGTGTGAGACACAGTCTAGCTGGTTAAGGTGTAGGCCTGGAGATCGTGCGATGCAGCTGATTCAATTTAACTCCAATTTGACTTCAATTTAACTCCAATTTAACTTCAATTTAACTCCAATTTAACTTCAATTAAACTCCAATTTAACTTCAATTTAACTTCAATTTAACTCCAATTTAACTCCAATTTAACTTCAATTTAACTCCAATTTATCTTGAATGAACCGTTATTCCTTTCTCTTCCCTGTGTTTGTCAAGGTATCGGCGAGCGTGCTGGTAACGCTTCTCTGGAGGAGGTTGTGATGGCCTTGAGCTTGAGAGGGTAAGTACATGACATGAATAGCCTGTACGTAATCTTGTCACCCACAGAGCCTATCCCCGACTACCTCAACCGGGTCTAGCTCCTCTCCCACTCATCACCAGCTAACCCAGCGGGTAATGCTCTGGTAATGCTCTGGTTATCATGTGTTCATGTCACACCACATGGTGCATGCCAACACTGTGTTCCTTGCCTACTGCGATGGCCTTGAAAAATGGTTACAAAACATGGTACAAAACATGGGACACAACATGAGATCAAACACGGGAGAAAACACAGGGCAAAATATGCACAAAACGTGGGAGAAAACTCAGGACAAAACATGGGAGGAACACGGGACACAACTTTCGCAGAACATGGGAATAAACACGGGACAACACATGGTACAAAACATGGTACAAAACATGGGACATCAACTGTTACAAAACATGATTCAAAACTTCTGAACGACATAAGAGAAAGCACAGACGAAAACAAAACCTGTCACAAAACGTGGTGCATGTGCAAAACATAGGACAAAACATCCAGAAAACATGGTACAGGATGTGGTGCTTGCGCAGACTGTTTTCCTTCCGTACTGCAATTTGTTGTGGATGGTCTGCATGCCCTGTGGCCATGGTATGCATGTTGAGGGTTCAGGGTTCATGTAGCACGTGTTGGCTACATCATAGCTTTTCTTTTCAGCTACCAGCATCAGCTTCCAGGCAGCTCTCCTGACTGGATATTCACCCAAAGCTTAGGGAACCTAGTGCACCTGGAAGCTGATACAATCAGCTGTCCAAAATGGCTGAAAGCTTGGGACTTAGCCCAGTGGCTGGCTTAGGGAGCTGCCTAGAAGCTGCTGCTACTGCTAGCTAGGTGGGGTAAGATGGAAGGCCTGTAGAGCGGGGTAAACCCCACAGCATTGCACATCTACCCCTAAACCCTACAACTTAAAACCCGCAGCAAGTCCTAGATGGATGGCCTGTGGAGTGGGGTGAACCCCGTGCACATCTACCCCATTGCTCATACACCCCTAAACCCTACACCCCTAAACCCTAAACTCTGAACCCGCAGTAATTCCAAGATGGATGGCCTGTGGAGTGGAGTGAACCCAATTGCACATCGACCCCCAAACCCTAAACCCCAAAAACCAAAACCCCAAACCCGCAGCAAGTCCCAGATGAGTGGCCTGTGGAGTGGAGTGAACCCGGTGCACATCTACCCCAGCAGCCGAATGGTGGCAGACTACAGTGGTATGCTGGTGCAGCCCCACAAGGCCATTGTGGGCGCCAATGCATTTGCACATGAGAGCGGAATCCATCAGGATGGCATGCTGAAGTCCCGTGAGACGTATGAGATCATGACCCCCGAATCCATCGGCCTCTACAGGGCTGCAACTGATGCTGGTGAGGCACTTTTTTATTTTCGGCTTTCGGCAGAACACTATCCTCCAAAACACAACCCTCCATATCACAACCCTCCTTAACACCACCCTCCTTCACTCCCTCATCCATAGAAATTGTGTTGGGCAAGAACAGTAGATGGGGGCTGGGCTCAATCCTTAGAACAAACCTCCAAAATACAATCTTCCAAAATACTACCCTCCAAAACGCAACCCTCCAAAACACGAACCTCCAAAACACAACCTTCCAAAACACAACCCTCAAGCAAGTAACTTTCCTGCACTCCCTCATTCACAGGAACTGTGTTGGGCAAGAACAGTGGATGGGGGCTATAGACTCAATCCTTCGAACAACCCTCCAAACACACAACTCTCAAGCAAGCAACCCTCAAGCACTCCCTCATCCATAGGGATTGTGTTGGGCAAGCACAGTCGATGGGTGCTTCACTCAATCCAGTGAACAAACCTGCAAACTCACAATCCTCCGAAACACAAACCTCAACCACTCCCTCATCCATAGGAATTGAGTCGGGCAAGAACAGTGGATGGGGGCTAGACTCAATCCTTAAAACAATCCTCCAAACACACAAACCTCAAGCAAGCAACCTTCCTGCACTCCCTTAATCATAGGAATTGAGTCGGGCAAGAACAGTGGATGGGGGCTAGACTCAATCGTTAAAACAACCCTTCAAAACACAACCCTCCACAATTCATTCCTCCAAATCACAACCCTCCAAAACACAGCCCTCAAGCAAGCAACTTTCCTGCACTCCCTCATCCATAGGGATTGAGTCGGGCAAGAACAGTGGATGGGGGCAAAACTCAATCCTTAAAACAAACCTCCAAACACACAATCCTCCAAAATACAACCCTCAAGCAAGCAACCTTCCTGCACTCCCTCATCCATAGGAATTGTGTTGGGCAAGCACAGTGGGCGTAATGCTCTGAAAACTCGCATCTCGGAATTGGGCTATGACCTGAAAAATGAGGAGCTGGATGATGTGTTCAAGTAAGTGGTGAGGTGGGGTGGTGGTGAGTGTGTGGGTGGGTGGGTGGGTGTGTGGGGGGGTATGACCTGAACAATGAGGAGCTGGATGATGTGTCCAAGTAAGTAGTGGGGTTGGACTGGTGGTTTGGGTGGGTGGTGGTGGGTGGGTGGGGTGGTGGGTGGCCTGCTATGCTGTTGAACTGTATGCGAGTTGTACCCCAGCCGACCCCACCCCTTCATCACTCACACACTCCACCCTCTTCTCTCCAATTGCTCAGCACGCTCGCGCCCTCCTTCCCCCCCATTGTCTGCAGGCGCTTCAAGAAGTTGGCTGATACGAAGAAGAACATCGAGGATGACGACGTCATGGCCCCCCTGTCAGACAAGTTACCCTTAAGCCACCATCACCCCTCCCCACTGTACCGTCTACTCCCCCCCCCCCCCCCCACACACACACACACACACTCACACACTCATGCCCCTCTCCCTCCCTGCCTCCCTCTTCCCCCCCTCCCTCTACCCCCCTGTCTGCAGGCGCTTCAAGATGTTCGCAGATGAGAAGAAGAAGATCGAGGATGACGATGTCATGGCCCTCCTGTCAGACAAGTTACCCTTAAGCCACCCCCACCCCCTCCCCCCTCTACCTTCTACTCCCCCCCCCCCACCACCACCACCACCACCCACACACACACTCATGCCCCTCTACCTCCCTCCCTCCCTCCCTTTTCCCCCCCTCCCTCCCTCTCTCTCCCCCCCCCCCCCCCCCCCCCCCCCCCACACACACACACACACACCCCTTCCCTCTACCCCCCTGTCTGCAGGCGCTTCAAGATGTTGGCAGATAAGAAGAAGAACATTGAGGATGACGACGTCATGGCCCTCCTGTCCGATGAGTTGCACCAGCCTGAGGCCATCTGGTCCCTCATTGACTTGCAAGTGGTGTGCGGCACCATGGGGATGCCTACCGCCACCATTAAGCTGCGGGGACAGGACGGTGTAGAAGTGGTGGGCGTGGGAGTAGGCACTGGTGAGTGGGGTGGGGATCTTGGGATTTGCAAGTGGTGTGCGGCACCATGGGAATGTTTACCGCCACCATTAAGCTGCGAGGACAGGACGGTGTAGAAGTTGTGGGCGTGGGAGTAGGCACTGGTGAGTGGGGTGGGGATCTTGGGACTTGCAAGTGGTTTGTGGCACCATGGGAATGTTTACAGCCACCATTAAGCTGCGGGGACAGGACGGTGTAGAAGTGGTGGGCGTGGGAGTAGGCACTGGTGAGTGGGGTGGGGATCTTGGGAGCATGAGAGCATGAGAGGTGTGGAATAGTGTTGAAGTGGTGGGTGTGGGTGCAGGGGCTAGTGAGTGGGGCGGGGATCTTGGGACTTGCAAGTGGTGTGTGGCACCATGGGGATGCCTACCGCCACCATTAAGCTGTGGGGACAGGATGGTGTAGAAGTGGTGGGCGTGGGAGTAGGCACTGGTGTGTGGGGTGTTGATCTTGGGACTTGAAAGTGGGGCGGGGATGTCGGGACATGCAAGTGGTGTGTGGCACGATGGGGGTCCTGCAGCCACCACTAAGCTGAGGGGACAGGACGGTGTTAAAGTGGTGGGTGTGGGTGCAGGGGCTAGTGAGTGGGGTGGGGATCTTGGGAGCATGAGAGGTGTGGAATAGTGTAGAAGTGGTGGGCGTGGGTGCAGGGGCTGGTAAGTGGGGCGGGGATGTTGGGACTTGAAAGTGGTGTGTGGCACGATGGGGTGCCTGCAGCTACCATTAAGCTGAGGGGACAGGACGGTGTAGGATTTTTGGGCGTGGGAGTAGGCACTGGTGAGTGGGGCGGGGATCTTAGGACTTTCCACAACACACTGTGAACCTCTTTGTCACTGTCCTGATCGTTATTAATGCAGTTTAAAGTGGTGAATGGCACTATGGGGATGCCTACCGCCACCATTAAGCTGCAGGGACAGGACAGTGTAGAACACTATATCCAACACCATACCCATACCCAACAACACCTACACTGACACAGGCCCTGTCGATGCTGTCTGCATGGCAGTAGACTCAGTGATTAAGACGGAGGTGACACAAACACTAAAACTATACCCAACACCATACCCATACCCAACAACACCTACACTGACACAGGCCCTGTCGATGCCGTCTGCAAGGCAGGAGACTCGGTAAGCACCGCCACTATCACCACGCCACTACCAGCAACACCAACACCAGAACCATGACCCTCCCCCCCCCCACACACCCACACCCACACCCTCTCACCAGGCCCCATCGATGCCGCCTACAAGGCAGTAGACTCAGTGATGAAGACGGAGGTGACTCTGCTTGACTACAGCATGATCCCCCCCCCCCCCCCACACACACACACACACACACACTCACACACACACACACACACACACTCTCACCAGGCTCTGTCGATGCCGCCTACAAGGCAGTAGACTCGGTAAGCACCGCCACTACCAGCAACATCAACACCAACACAAGCCCCGCCCATGCCGCCTACAAGGCTGTAGACTCAGTGATAAAGTCAGACCCAACTCCATTACCAGCATCAACACCAGCACCAGAACCAACACCATGACCCCCCACCCCACCCCACCCCACCCCCACACATACACACACACACACACACCCCTCTCACCAGGGCCCCGTCGATGCCGCCTACAAGGCAGTAGACTCAGTGATGAAGACGGAGGTGACTCTGCTTGACTACAGCATGATCCCCCCCCCCCCCACACACACACACACACACACACACACACACACACACACTCTCACCAGGCTCTGTCGATGCCGCCTACAAGGCAGTAGACTCGGTAAGCACGCCACTACCAGCAACATCAACACCAACACAAGCCCCGCCCATGCCGCCTACAAGGCTGTAGACTCAGTGATAAAGTCAGACCCAACTCCATTACCAGCATCAACACCAGAACCAGAACCAACACCATGACCCCCACCCCACCCCACCCCACACATACACACACACACACACCCTCTCACCAGGCCCGTCGATGCCGCCTACAAGGCAGTAGACTCAGTGATGAAGACGGAGGTGACTCTGCTTGACTATAGCATGACCCCCCCCCCCCCCCCCCCCCCCCCCCCCCCCCACAACACCCACACCCACACCCGCACCCACACCCTCTCACCAGGCCCCGTCGATGCCGCCTACAAGGCAGTAGACTCAGTGATCAAGACGGAGGTGACTCTGCTTGACTACAGCATGAAGAGCGTAACGAGTGGAATAGAGGCTTTGGCCGCAACACGAGTGGTGGTGGCACCTGTCGTAGAACAAATGGAGAACCACGCCACTTTGGGGAAGAAGTCCATCTCTTTCTCAGGTCAGTCACATATATGTGTGTGTGTGAGGGGTGGGATTGTATGGTTGCCGGTGTGTGTGTGTGTGCGTGTGTGTGGCGCCCGTGAACGTGAGGATGGAGAGCCACGCCACTGTTGGGAAGAAGTCCATCTCTTTCTCAGGTCAGTCACTTATATGTGTTTGTGTGAGGGATTAGATTGTATGGTTGCCGGTGTGTGTGTATGTGTGTGTTGATGTGCTTGTGGCACCTGTAGAGGTGGAGATAGAGAGCCACGCCACTGTTCGGAAGAAGCCCATCTCTTTCTCAGGTCAGTCATATATATATGTGTTTGTGTGAGGGATGGGATTGTATGGTTGCTGGTGTGTGTGTGCATGTGTGTGTGTGCTTTGTGGCGCCCGTGAACGTGAAGATAGAGAGCCACGCCAATGTTCGGAAGAAGCCCATCTCTTTCTCAGGTCAGTTACCTACATGTGTTTGTGTGATGGATGGGATTGTATGAATGCCGGTGTGTGTGTGTGCATGTGTGTGTTTGTGTGCTTGTGGCACCCGTATAGATGGAGATAGAGAGCCACGCCACCTCGGGGTAGAAGTCCATCTCTTTTTCAGGTCAGTCAGATACGTGTGTGTGTGTGAGGGGTGGGATTGTATGATTGCCGGTGTGTTTGTGTGCACACGTGTGTGTGTGTGTGTGCATCTGTGTTTGTGTGCCTGTGGCACCCGTGAAGGTGAGGATGGAGAGCCACGCCACTTTGGGGAAGAGGTCCATCCCTTTCTCAGGTCAGTCACTTATATGTGTGTGTGAGGGGTGGGATTGTATGGTTGCCGGTGTGTTTGTGTGCATCTTTGTGTTTGTGCCCGTGGCACCCGTGAAGGTGGAGATGGAGAGACACGCCACTTTTGGTTAGAAGTCCATCTCTTTCTCAGGTCAGTCACATGCAAAAGGTTGTGTAAGGGGTGGGATTGTATGGTTGCCGGTGTATGTGTGTGTGTGTGTGTGCATGTGTGTGCTTGTGTGCGTGTGGCGCCCGTGAACGTGAGGATGGAGAGCCACGCCACTGTTGGGAAGAAGTCCATCTCTTTCTCAGGTCAGTCACATGTAAGTGTTTGTGTGAGGGGTGGGATAGTATTGTTGGCGGTGTGTGCTTGTGTGCATGTGTGTGTGTGCGTGTGGCACCTGTGAAGGTGAAGTTGGAGTGCCACGCCACTTTGGGGAAATCCATCTCTTTCTTATTTCAATATTGTGCGGTGCCCACCCGAACAAGTTCTAGGAAAATTGGCGTTATAATTGAGTTATATCAGTGCGACAGGTGGCAATGGAATCCAGCAGACCAAAGCCTGTTAGTTACGAGACGGTTGGCTCTGGGATTTTTATTTCCGCTATATATAGCGATCACTAGTTTCGACCCCGTTTCGGCGAAATTATCGCTATCAAAAAAGAAAAAGAAAACTTTTGTTTGCCCTCAATGGCCTTAAAAAGCTTTTAAAAGCTTAAGATAGCACTAAAACGCTGTCCCTGGAGGAGGCCAACAACCATGAAGCCAGGAGAAACCCACTTTCAGATTTGAAAAAAAAAACTGAGTTGCCTCAACTAACTAACTGACAATGGTGTGACCCTGGGGAATCCCGCCCCCCTGAAGGGGGGGCTTTGCCCAAAACATTGTGATTGTCATCGTCATTGTATGGTTATCGTCATCGTACGATAGCGTGATTCTATTGTATTGTATTTGCATCATGCATGCAATGGCGCTCATGAAGACGTTGTTGTGTCAAGTGTGCGAACCTTCTTACTTCTCATATTGTTATGAAGGACTATAATAATTAAGTTATATTGTATTTGCGGCATGCAGGCATTGGCGCTCATGAGGACGCTGTGGTGTGTAGTGTGCAAGGCTTCTTAATTCTCATATTGTTATTAATGACTAATTATGAATTCATATTGTGTTAGCATCATGCGGGCACTGGTGTTCACAAGGACGCTGTGGTTTTAAGTGTGCAAGGCTTCTTAAAATTGTTCATCGTTATTTATAAAAATAAGAATGAATTAATCAAGTAATAAATTTCCATTTTGTTATTTATGACTAATAATAAATTAAAATTGTATTTGCATCGTGCAGGCACTGGTGCTCGTATAGACGTTGTGGTGTACAGTTTGCAAGGCTTCTTAATTTTCATAACGTTATTTATGACTTATAATTAATTAATATTGTATTTGCATCATGCAGGCGCTGGTGCTCACGAGGACGTAGTAGTGTCTAGTGTGCTAGGTTTCTTAAAAATTCAAATCGTTATTTATGATTATAATCATTTATTCATTAGACAAGTTATTAATATTTTTGATGCATCATGCAGCACTGGCGCTCACGAGGACGTTGTAGTGTCTAGTGTGCAAGGCTTCTTAAAATTTCATATCGTTTTTATGATTATAATCATGTATTAATTAGTCAAGTATTTAATATTTTTGATGCATCATGCAGGTACTGGCGCTCACGAGGACGTTGTAGTGTCTAGTGTGCGAGCTTACATCAATGCCCTCAACAAGCTGCTGGGAACTAACAAGACCATCACCAGCAGCACCGGCGATTCGATGGCCAGCGTTGAGAACGTTGAAGTCAAGGTCTAAGCTGTTTGTCAATGAGGCCAAGGCTATCACCAGCAGCAGCAGCAGCAGTAGTGTGTTCAAGTCAAGGTTGAAGCTTGGGAGCAGGCTATCCTGCTTGGCAGCTGTCTGTCAATGAGGCCAAGGCTATCACCAGCAGCAGTAGCAGCAGCAGCGGAGACTCCCTGTTTGGTCTTAGATCTGTTGAAGTCAAGGTCAAAGCTTGCTAGCAAGCTATCCTGTATTGCTGCTGTGCGTTAATGAGGCCAAGGCTATCACTAGCAGCAGCAGCGGCGGGGGCAGCGGCAGTGGAAACTCCCCGTTTGGTCTTAGATCTGTTGAAGTCAAGGTCGAAGCTTGCAAGCAGGCTGTCCTGCTTGCAAGCTGTCTGTCAATGAGGCCAAGGCTACTACCAGCAGCAGCAGCAGCAGTGGAGACTCCCTGTTTGGTCCTAAGTATGTTGAAGTCAAGGTTGAAGCTTTATAGCAGGCTATCCTGCTTGGCAGCTGTCTGGCAATGAGGCCAAGGCTATCACCAGCTGCAGCTGTGGTTGGCAGCAGCGGAGACTCCCTGTTTGGTCCTCAGTCTGTTGAAGTCAAGGTCGAAGCTTGGGAGCAGGCTATCCTGCTTGGCAGCTGCCTGTCAATGAGGCCAAGACGATCACCAGCAGCAACCCCCTGTCCAGTCTTGAGTGGGTTTAAGACAACGTCTAAGCTGGGAACAGCGCCTTAGGGTGTACATGTATGGATGGATGGAGGGATGGACTTGTAGTTGGAGGTGAAATGCCACTTTGGTTATTGCGACTGCCTTCGGTGGACGGTTGAATTTGAGGCAAACTCTGTTTGGACAGCCACCAAGTAGGAGACAAGATACACCTTTGATACACCTTTGTACCTCTGGAACCTCTCATCTTTGTTAGGTTCACGCTGCACTATTCACAGTGTATTGTTATCCCTATGCAAACGTAGGTCCAGGGGTATAGATAAGGGTCCAAAGGCCAATAGGCTGAAGGTCAGAGGCTCAACAGACTCTCCAAGATCTGCGTCTTCCACACAAGACACAGCGTTTCGAACAACCCTGGTTTACACCATTGGGCGATGAATACATCCTTTGATTATTTTCTTATTCGCGGTGGGGCACACTTAGGTCGTTGTGGTAGCTTGTTTTTTATGTTAGCTAGGAAGGGCTTGTAAACACAGCTCGGCCGACTCTCAAATTCTGCACGCCTTGCACCCCATTGAATTTAATTGATATGTTCCATGTTTTTCACCCCTCAGAAGGGTAAGAGCCCCCCTCGGTCACTATGTTGTCCATTTCTTTGTCGTGTTGTCTGTTTGTCGGCACGACACATGGCCCATACTGGCCCTTGGCCCTGTTGCATTGCGTTACATTACATTACATTGTCATCGACAGGCCATTGTTGGCCTGAGACAAGCCCGCTCCACAACACCCGGGAGGGGCCTTCCAACTAATATTGAGAATAAGATAGGCAATATGCCAATATTGCAGCAAGCAAGCAAGATTGAAGCAGCAAGCAAGCATTTACAATACATTTCATGTTTAAGTCTACTTGACACCACGAGGGTGTACAAGACTCTGTGCTTGAACAAAACAAAAGTACCCACAAAGAAGAAAAACCATTACATCAGGTGTGTGTCGAGGACAAACAAACCAAACTCCCAAACACCGTTTTGGTGGCATAGGTATTAAACCCCCTAATAGAGCAGGACCCAGATCTCAACCACTAACAGTGGCGGAAGTAAGAAGCTAACAAATGAGAAGTGACAATAAAAAAAGGAGAGTAAATTACGGTGCCACAAAGCACTTCATTCCTTGCTCTTCTACAAGTAGAAAGATAGTCGGCTAGGTTGCTCCAAAAAGACTTAGTGCCATTTCCATTCATAAAGGTTCTGAATGTGGAATCGCAGAATTCCACATTCCATACGGTTAAGTCGGTATCCTCATGGACATGCCTATAAATATCTGTAAATAGCTTCTGGTAGCGGAGGCGAATATCATTATAAAAAGCGCACTCAAACATATTCATTTCACCCTCAGTTTTTTTAAACCCACACAGATGACACTGTCACATTGAACGGTGTGTGTGTACTCCATCCACCACCCTAAATGTTTCTGTCTCCAGCCAATGGGAGCCCATTCTAAACTGTGCTACAGAACGAATCCGATCCCGCTTATGTAAGGCGAATGTAAAGGGAATCAAGCCATTATCATCATTACTGTTGGCTGCGAACCATTTCAGGTATCGGAGGCGTTTAGAGCCAGCCTTTTTCTCATCAGGGATGTCTCTGACTGCATTGGTGTCACTTGGGTACTTCAACCTCAAAAACTCTAAGACTTCAGACGCAATACCTTTGACACTGACAGCCTCCAAAATGTTGAGGTTTTTACTGGATCCTAGCTTGTGGAGATTTGTACAAAAGTACAGTAGTTTATTCACGCCCAGGCCCATCTTGTTCCTCCACGAGTGTGTCGTACGATTGTACCTTCACACCAAAGCACGTACGGGAACTTTTGTCGACTTATGGGTCTCCCCAGATATGCAAAAATTGCCAATCCTAATTTAATGCACACTTTTTTGCCTCCCCTGGCCTCCCGCCGTTTTATTTTGCGTCTGCAGTGGTAGTGTACATATAAACTACACCGTATATGACACTGTATATCCTTCCAGTCTAGGGCTGGCGTTGGGAGATCCACCATGAAAGGCGAAAATCCCTCGTTAAAAATACCCATATCGGCTGAATTCCTTTTGGCATAAATACATACGTTCATGGCTGGTCACTTGAACAAGTGGGCAGTACCCCAAACTGTTGAAGTATTGTCTAGTTAGTTAATTAGTCGTACATTTTCTAGTTTCTACGAGTCCTCATCTGTAACAAATAAGAGCCCCCGAATGCCCCCAAGCCAGCCATCTCCAACAAACTAACCGAACTACCAAGATCGACGAAGTGAGTAACGGGCTCGCGACCTCGCGGCCGCTCGCGTCCCACACCTTAGCCTACCCAGCGGATGCGAGCGGACGTCGAATTTAGAGAGCTAGAAACCAAAGGCCGGTCAATCTGTCCACTTATATCTCCTCCATCGCTGGATTCCAAATCTATCGGCCTTCCAAGTCAACGACCCCCACCCCCACCCCCACCCAAACCCCCTGTTTTTGCGTCTCATGCTAGCGGTCTGATGGAGCTGCCGGACAGAGAGGCATCGACTGGCTACAAGGCCCCTAGGTGAAACTCGCAACTGCGAATCTGAATTAATAGCTCTAACAGCGTTCTGCTGATCGAGGCGCACCAGATTTCTGTCGAAACCATATTGCGCATTGTGCGAACCTGCGTCAGCACTGCTGTTCGTCAAAGTATCAACACGTACACGAGCGTCGAGGCATGGCATAAGGAGAGATGGGGAATGTGCATCGTGTGTGCATGCTCCAGATATTTTACCCAAAATCCCTAAACCAGTCCAGTAGGTCACCATAATATCCACAACCCAATACCCCACATCAATTCCAACTCTCATGATCAGGTCTCATGCGGCACTGATACTGTGTCATCTTCTTTCCCACAACCCGCACGTCAATTCCACCAAACCCCCCCCATCCACAACCATCCCCCACCCCCACCCCACCCCACCCCCACCCACCCACCCACCCCCAACCCCACCCCACCCCCCACCACACCACCCACACCCTTCACACCCCTACACACCCCACCCGTCAACACCACCACCCCTTCAAGACCGATATGATCAAAGATTCATATCTCCTGTTTATCTTCAACCTCAGCCTGTTGTCCCCCTACCCTCCAGGACCAATCTGGAGCGAGTGAACTTCAACATAACGGGCGGGTGGGGCGATGGATTCTTTCTCAACTGTTACAGCTAGCATAGCATAATAACAGTGGGGACCTGAATATGCCTCCCCCCCCCCCCCCCCCACACACACACACATACACCCCCACACCCATACCCCCCCCCCCACCCCCCACCCACACACACACAAACACCCACCACACCTCCCCCCCACGCCCACCTCACCCTCAATCTCCCCCCCCCACGCCAGCGCCCAACCCACCCCCACACCCCTCCAATACCTATCTAATCAAAGATTCATATCTCCTGTTTATCTTGAACCTCAGCCTGTTGTCCCCTACCCCCTCCAGGACCAATCTGCAGCTGAGTGACTTCAACATTACTTGGCGGGTAGGCCATGATCCTTCTCCACTGTTTCAGCCTAGCACAGCGTAAGGACAGTGGGAAGCGTATATATGCCCCCCCCCCCCCCCCCCACCCCACCCCACCCACCCACCCCCTCACACATAACCACCCACACAGCCACACAACACACACCCACCCCACACACCCACACACACGCACGCACACACCCCAAACACACCCACAAATAACCACCACATCGCCCCCCCCCCCCCCACCCCCCCACACACACACAGACCCCCACCACTACCCCACCACCACCACCACAACCACCACACCACCACACCACCCCACCTACACCACCCACCCGCCAACATTCCACCACCCCTTCAAGACCAATATGCTCAAAGATTCTTATCTCCCGTTTATCTTCAACCTCAGCCTGTTGTCCCCTACCCCTCCAGGAACAATCTGCAGCTGAGTGACTTCAACTGAAGCAGGCGGTGGGCGATAGATCCTTTCCACTGTTTCAGCCTAGCACAGCATAATAACGGTGGGAAGCTTATATATGCCCTCCCACCCTACCCACCCCACCCCCCCCACCGTCCCCCCCCTCGACACCCCCCCCCCCCCCCTCACCCTCACCCTCACCCCCCCTCCCCCTGAGCCCAATCTGCAGTGAGTGACTTCAACATAACCGGGCGGGTGGGGCATCAATCCTTCTCCTCTATTTCAGCCTAGCACAGCGTAAGGACCAGTGGAAGCGTATATATGCCCACCACCACACCACACCCCACCCACCCACCAACCGCCCCCTCCCCCTCCCCCCCCCCCCCCCCCCCCCCCCCTCCCCCTGCAGGACCAATCTGCAGCTGAGTGACTTCAACATATCCGGGCGGGTGGGCCATCAATCCTTCTCCTCTATTTCAGCCTAGCACAGCGTAAGGACAGTGGGAAGCGTATATATGCCCCCACCCACCCACCCGCAACAACCGCACCCCACCCTCACCTCACCCTCACCCCCCCCCCTCACCCCCTGCAGGACCAATCTGCAGCTGAGTGACTTCAACATAACCGGGCGGGTGGGCGATGGATCTTTCTCCACTGTCATCCTAGCACAGCATAAGGACAGTGGAAAGCAGTACGCAATTAAGATTGTCAACAAACATCTTATCCTGAGGAACAAGACAGTGGAGTACATTAAAAATGAGGTGCGCCCCCCCCGCCCCCCCCCCACCACCACACCCACCACCACCACCACCCACCCTCACACAGAAACAAAAAGGGGAAAATCACAGTATTATAATATACCATTCCTTGCATGTCCTTTTGCCTGTTCGAGCACCTCATCCTGCGGAACAAGATAATGGAGTACATTAAAAACAAGGTGAGCCCTTCACCCGCCCCCCCCCCAACCCCCCCCCCCCCACACACAACACACACACATAAAAAGGAAAAGGGAAAAAAGACGGTATTCTTATGCACAATTACTACATGTCCCTTGTGCCTGGTCGAGCACCTCATCCTGCGGATCAAGATAGTGGAGTACATTAAGAACAAGGTGCGCCCACCCACCACCCCCACCCTCACACAGAAAGTAAAAGGGGAAAATCACAGTATTATAATAAACAATTACTTACATACCCCTTTTGCCTGGTCGAGAGCACCTCATCCTGAGGAATAAGATAGTGGCGTACATTAAAAAACAAGGTGCGCCCCCCCCCCCCCCCCACCCCCCCCCCCCCCCCACCCCACCACCCCACCCACCCCACCCACCACCCCACCCTCACACAGAAAGAAAAGGGGAAAATCACAGTATAATAATGTACAATTCATTGCATGTCCCTTTTGCCTGTTCGAGCACCTCATCCTGCGGATCAAGATAGTGGCGTACATTAAGAACAAGGTGCGCCCACCCCACCCCACCACCCCACCCCCCACCCCACCCCACACACGAAAAGGTAGAGGGAAAACACAGTCTTCTAATGTACAATTACTTACATGTCCCTTTTGCCTGTTCGAGCACTTCATCCTGCGGAGCAAGATATTGGAGTGCATTAAAACACTAGGTGTGCCCATTCGCCGGCTTAACTAGTCCTGCTAAACTAGTCCGGCTAAACTAGTCAGAAATGCCCCCCAACCCCCCCGGGTTCCGTGCTTCAGGCTCTGCGGTTGGGCGCAGCGTGTCGCACTGGGGTTGCAAAAACCGCGTCGCTCTTTTTCTTGTGACGCGTCGCACAAAAAAAAGTGAATCCTTAACATGTTCCCGGTCCGCTAAGGGTCTCTACTACCTTACTCATGTAACTCCAAGTGACTCCGGCGATCACCGCATGTACTACAATGTACCATGCCAGACAAATATACACAACATCGTACTTGGCAACCCATATAGTCATGAACACTGTTTTTTTCTACGTGAAACACGTCGCAAATCGAACGACTCCATGCAACCCCAGTGCAACGCGCTACCCTTCAAACCCCGCGGGACGCAAGCGCGAAGCCCTGGGGTCCGGGGGTGGGGGTGGGGGGTGGGGGGCAGTGTTTTTTTTTGTGGGGGGTGGGGGCGGTGACGCGTCGCCCATGCGTCGTCATTCAGTCGTCGCATGGCGACGCGTGGGTCTGGCTAAAATATTCAGAATTGGCCTTCCGTCGCCCACGTGGCTACGGAAAATCATTCGCATACGTCATATACACAGTTTTTCTCTACGTGAAACACGTCAGCCTCTTCCAATGATATACATTGGTCTAGTGGTAGACTAAATCACTTTAAGAATGAAGAGTCGGGGGTTTGAATCCCCCTTCGGTCGCTCTTGGCGTTGCAGGTCGTCGTCAACCGCGATGGTAGCTTGTCCAGTTGAGGTAGGGAGAACCGCTCCCCCACCTGCGTACGACGGGCTCCCTTAACACCACGCCCCACCAGGCGTTATCATTACGTGAAACGCGTCGCACATCGAACGACTCTATGCGACCCCAGTGCAACGCGCTACCCTTCAAACCCCGCGGGACGCCAAGCGTAAAGCCCCTGGGGTCCGGGGGTAGGTGGGGGGTGGGGTGGGGTGGGGGGGTGGGGGGGCATTTCTGACTAGTTTAGCCGGACCCATTCTTCGCCATGCAGCGACGGAATGGGGACACGTATAAAACAAAAGTAAGCCTAGAGCCTGTCAGCTAGGGTGTCTACAACTGCTAGGGTGTCTACTACTGCTAGGGTGTCTACTACTGCTAGGGTGTCTACTACTGCTAGGGTGTCTACTACTGCTAGGGTGTCTACTACTGCTAGAGTGTCTACTACTGCTAGGGTGTCTATGTAGGAGTGACTCTAGTGATAATTGTTTTCCACTACCAGTAGCGATCGCTACTTTTTTATTTATATATATATATATATATTATATATATATATATAATATATATATATATATATATATATATATATATATGTAAAAAAAGCTAACCTGCTGCATCGTGGTTGCTGTGTTGCGTGCATCAAAATATTTATGAACCGTTTAAAAATGTATTTACGTATTTATTTACACATGCATCTGTATGCATGTATATATGCACATAAAAAGCTAACCTGCTGCATCGTGCTTGCTGTGTTGCGTACATCAAAATATTTATGTACTGTTTTATTTGTTTATTTACGTATTTATTTACATATACATCTGTATACATGTATATATGCGCATAAAAAGCTAACCTGCTGCATCGTGCTTGCTGTGTTGCGTGCAGCGAAACATATTGGACCAGCTGGACTACGAAGGCGTTGTTAAGCTTGCATTCACGTTCCAGGATCCAGATTCTTTGTGTGAGTGAATTGTGGTTGTGAAGCCCCCCCCCCACCCCCCCAGGGGGTGGTGTGGGGGGGGCTAGGTGATAGGAGCTGGGTTGCATGCGGAGAGGAGGGTTCCTTCAACCTCACGCCCCGTGGCAGAGCGTATGATTTTTCATTTGTTTTGTGAAGGACCAACCCCTCTGGTCCTGGAGCACCTTAGGGACCATTCATCTTTGTTGGATGACTCACGCAACCCTAATCGATTTAGATGCACAATGCAGTCGATGAACCAAGCAGACCAAAATCGTGTACGGCTCAGGCAGCGTCCGCTCCGGCTGATGGAAATCCAGTCATGTATCTATGTTACAGTCCGGGATAGGCTAAGAGACTTGCCAACCGCTGACAGGGAAGCAGACCGAAATCGTTTATGGCTCAGGTAGCTTCTACACCGGCTGATGGAAATATAGTCATGTATCTATGTTACAGTACCGGGGTAGGCTAAAGAGACTTGCCCAACCGTGACAGGAAAGCAGACTGAAATCGTTTATTGCTCAGGCAGCGTCTGCTCCACCTGACTGAAATCGAGTCATGTATCTATGTTACAGTCCCGGGGTAGGCTAAAGAGGCTAAAGAGACTTGCCCAACCGCGACAGGAAAGCAGACTGAAATCGTTTATTGCTCAGGCAGCGTCTGCTCCACCTGACTGAAATCGAGTCATGTATCTATGTTACAGTATCGGGGTAGGCTTAAGAGGCTAAAGAGACTTGCTCAACCGGCGACAGGAAGCAGACTGAAATCGTTTTATTGCTCAGGCAGCATCCACACCGGCTGATGGAAATCCAGTCATGTATCTATGTTACAGTACCGGGGTAGGCTAAAGAGACTTGCCCAACCGTGACAGGGAAGCAGACCGAAATCGTTTATGGCTCAGGTAGCTTCTACACTGGCTGATGGAAATCCAGTCATGTATCTATGTTACAGTCCCGGGGTAGGCTAAAGAGGCTAAAGAGACTTGCCCAACCGTGACAGGGAAGCAGACCGAAATCGTTTATTGCTCAGGTAGCTTCTGCACCGGCTGACTGAAATCCATCTGCACTTGCACTGGGGCCAGCCACCAACGGCTTGCTATAGCCATAGCTTAGACATAGTCATAGCATAGCCTTAGCTCAGCATAGCCATAGCATAGCCATAGCTTAGCCATAGCCATAGCATAGACATAGCCATAGCTTGCTATAGCCAAGTTCAAATTTAAATTCAAAACTGACCTCTGATCCCAAACATTGGCTTCGAGCAGATTTTGGGCTTGCTGTAACCAAGTTCAAATTCAAATTCAAAACCTCAGACCTCTGATCCCAAACATTGGCTTAGAGCAGATTTTGGGCTTGCTGTAACCAAGTTCAAATTCAAATTCAAAACCTCAGACCTCTGATCCCAAACATTGGCTTCCAGCAGATTTTGGGCTTGCTATAACCAAGTTCAAATCTAAATTCAAAACCTCAGACCTCAGATCGCAAGCATTGACTTGGTGCAGATTTGGGGCTTGAGTTCAAGTTCAGCATTGGAACTGATCTCACCTCAATTCAAACCTCAGACCTCTGATTCCAAACATTGGCTTTGTGCAGATTTTGGGCTTGCTATAGCCAAGTTCAAATTTAAATTCAAAAACTCAGACCTCAGATCTCAAACATTGACTTTGTGCAGATTTTGGGCTTGAGTTCAATTTAAGCATTTGAACTGATCTCACCTCAAGTTGGACCTCAGACCTCTGATCCCAAACATTGGCTTTGTGCAGATTTTGGGCTTGAATTCTGCCCTGGGGGAGACTTATATGACCAAATAAGGAAGGTGAGATCAGTTCCAATGCTCGAATGCCAAGAGAATGCACAATATATTGCATCTTCCTCTCCTCTCTCTCCTCTCCCGTCTCCCCTTACCCTCTCCCCTCTGCATGCATGCAATCTCTCTTTCTCTCTCTGGTTAACGGTGTTACACAATTTAGTTGCGGTCCAGCCACACAGTAATCAAAAACACCCAAAGCATAATTAGGAATACGTCATCTAGTCAACCCTATTATTGGGAAAGTACAGTAAGCCAACTCTCTCTCTCTCTCTCTCTCTCTCTCTCTCTCTCTCTCTCTCTCGATCTCTCTCTCTCTTCTCTCTCTCTCTCATATACATATATATACATATCCACCTCTGAATCCACATGCTCCCCTCCCCCATGCGTGCTTCAGCGAGAGGGTGTGCCGGTAGAAGCTGCAAAGTTTTATGCAGCTGAGATTGTGCTCATGCTCCAGTACCTACGCAGCAGGAAATCCATACACAGGTGGCGTGCATGCCTTTTTTGTTCTGATTTTTACCCCAGGTGTGTGCATGCCTTTTTCATTTTGATTTTTACCCCAGGTGTGTGCATGCCTTTTTTGTTTTGATTTTTACCCCAGGTGTGTGCATGCCTTTTTCATTTTGATTTTTACCCCAGGTGTGTGCATGCCTTTTTTTGTTTTGATTTTTTACCCGCAGGTGTGTGCATGCCTTTTTCATTTTGATTTTTACCCCAGGAAGTTGACCCATGTACATAACTGACCTGTACCCCCTGATAGGCCGCTGAGCTCATGCTCCAGTACCTGCTGCAAGGAAATCGTACACATGTGCGTGCATACCTTTTTCGTTTTGATTTTCACCCCAGGAAGTGGGACCCGAACACAAAACTGACTTGCCTCCCCTGCTAGGCTGCTCTGTGCTCTCATGCTCCAGTACCTCGTGTTTTGCAGGAAATCATACCCAGGGATCTTCAACCTGGGGGCTTCCTCGTTGCTGGGAATGGCCATCTCAAGCTCATTAACTTGTTGTGCCAAAGCATTCTTCACACCAACAAACTAACTAACTAACTAACTAACTGCTGTCCGCTCCCAGGGATCTTAAACCTGAAAACTTCCTTATTGCCGGGAATGGCCATCTCAAGCTCGTCAACTTTGGTTGTGCCAAAGCATTCTTCACACTAACAAACAAACTAACTAACTTACTATCTGCTGTCCGCTCCCAGGGATCTTAAACCTGAGAACTTCCTTATTTCCGAGAATGGCCATCTCAAGCTCGTCAACTTGTTGTGCCAAAGCATTCTTCACACTAACAAACTTACTAACTAACTGTCTGCTGTCCCCTCCCAGGGATCTTAAACCTGAGAACTTCCTTATTACCGGGCATGGCCATCTCAAGCTCATCAACTTTGGTTATAGCATTCTTCACACTAACAAACATACAAACTAACTAACTGTCTGCTTTCTGTTCCCAGGAAGCTTAACCTGAGAACTTCCTTATTTCCTAAAATGGCTATCTCAAGGTCATCGACTTTGGTTGTGCTAAAGCATTCTTCACACTTACAAACTAACGTACTTACAAACAAACTAACTAACTAACTAACTAAGTGTCTGCTGTCCGCTCCCAGGGGTCCTAAACCTGAGAACTTCCTTATTGCCGAGAATGGCCATCTGCAGCTCATCGACTTTGGTTGTGCCAAAGCATTCTTCACACTAACAAACTAAAAAACAAACAAACTAACTGTCTGCTTTCTGCTCCTAGGGATCTTAAACCTGAGAACTTCCTTATTGCCGAGAATGGCCATCTGCAGCTCATCGACTTTGGTTGTGCCAAAGCATTCTTCACACTAACAAACTAAAAAACAAACAAACTAACTGTCTGCTTTCTGCTCCTAGGGATCTTAAACCTGAGAACTTCCTTATTGCTGAGAATGGCCAATCTGAAGCTCATCGAACTTTGGTTTGTTGCCAAAGCATTCTTCACACTAACAAACTGTCTGCTTTCTGCTCCTAGGGATCTTAAACCTGAGAACTTCCTTATTGCCGAGAATGGCCATCTGCAGCTCATCGACTTCGGTTGTGCCAAAGCATTCTTCACACTAACAAACTAAAAAACAAACAAACCAACTGTCTGCTTTCTGCTCCTAGGGATCTTAAACCTGAGAACTTCCTTATTGCTGAGAATGGCCATCTGAAGCTCATCGACTTCGGTTGTGCCAAAGCATTCTTCCTCCCTCAAATAGAGCACCCAGGAACCAAGAGCAGGACCACATCCTTTGTGGGGACGGCTGAGTATGTTTCTCCGGAGGTGAGTTTTGTGTTTTGCACAATGGGAGTGGGTGGCACCACAGTTGGTGGTGGTGGTGGTGGTGGTGGTGGTGAGCACCAGGGAACCAAGAGCAGGACCACATCCTTTGTGGGGACGGCTGAGTATGTTTCTCCGGAGGTGAGTTTTGTGTTTTGCACAATGGGAGTGGGTGGCACCACAGGGTTGTGGTGGTGGTGGTGTGGTGGTGGTGAGCACCAGGAACCAAGAGCAGGACCACATCCTTTGTGGGGACGGCTGAGATGTTTCTCCGGAGGTGAGTTTTTGTGTTTTGCACAATGGGAGTGGGTGGCACCACAGTTGGTGGTGTCGGTGGTGGTGGTGGTGGTGAGCACCAGGGAACCAAGAGCAGGACCACATCCTTTGTGGGGACGGCTGAGTATGTTTCTCCGGAGGTGAGTTTTGTGTTTTGCACAATGGGAGTGGGTGGCACCACAGTTAGTGGTGGTGGTGGTGGTGGTGGTGGTGAGCACCAGGGAACCAAGAGCAGGACCACATCCTTTGTGGGGACGGCTGATATGTTTCTCCAGAGGTTGAGTTTTTGTGTTTTGCACAATGGGAGTGGGTGGCACCGACAGTTAGTGGTGGTGGTGGTGGTGGTGGTGGTGAGCACCAGGGAACCAAGAGCAGGACCTACCTTTGTGGGGACGGGCTGAGTATGTTTTCCGGAGGTAGTTTTGTGTTTTGAATGGGAGTGGGTGGCACCACATAGTGGTGGTGGCATCTTTATCTATCTCTATGAGCTAACGCAAGAGCAGGACCACATCCTTTGTCGGGACGGCTGAGTATGTGTCTCCGGAGGTGGCTTGTGTTGAGCACTGTTAAAACAGGCGTTGTGTGTGGTAGTCGTGGTGGTGGTGGTGATGGTGGTGCTAGTAGGGGCGGTGGTGGTCGTTGGTGGGTGGTGGTGGTGAGTTACCTTGGCACCAAAGGCCAGGGACCACATAGGGACCACATCCCTTGTCAGGATGGCTGAGTATGTGTCTCCGGAGGTGGGTTGTGTTGAGCACTGTTAAAACAGGCGTTGTCTGTGGTAGTCGTGGTGGTGGAGGTGATGGTTGGTGCTAGTAAGGGTGTGGTGGTTGGGCGGTGGTGGTTGTGGTGGGTGGTGGTGGTGAGCTTACTGCACCAAGGACCAGGACGCATCCTTTGGGCGACGGTGGGATGGTGTCTTCCGGAGGGAGTGTGTGTGGGTGAGGTGGTGGGTTGTGCGTGGTGTAGAGGCGAGTAGTGTCTAGTGTAGGTTGGTGGAGGGTGGTGGTTGGTGTGGAGTAAGTAGTGGTGGGTTAGTGTACGGTGGTGGTTGTGGTCAGTAGTAGTGGTGGTGGTGGAGTGGTAGTGGTTGGTAGTGCACTAGGTGTGGTAGGGGGTGGTGGTGGTGGTGTGTGGTTAGGCAGGTTCTAAGCGGAGTGTTCGGTGTGTAGTGAGTAGTGGTGGGTGGTAGGGCGTGGTGGTGGTGGATAGTAGTAGTGGTGGTGGGTGGTAGTAGAGTGGTGGTGGTAGGGGAGGTGGTGGTGGTTTAGAATAGTGGTGGTGTGAGTCTGGTGGTTAGTAGTAGTGGTGGTGTGAGTGTTCTAGTGTGTTAGTGGTGCTGTGCATGTCGGTGGTGGTGGGTATAAGTAGTGTGGAGTAGCACAGTATTGATGGTGGTGGTAGTGATAGTAGGTGGTGGTTGTGTGGTGGTAGAGTGGTGGTGGTGGGTAGGTGGTGGTGGTTGGTGGTTGTGGTGGTGGTAGAGGGGGTAGTCGTGTAGGTGGTAGGGGTTGTTGTGGTGGTGGAGGTGGTGGTGGTCTAGTGGTAGGTGGTGATGGTTGGGTAGGCGGTGGTGGTGGTGGTAGTAGGGTGGTAAGGTGTGTGCTGGTAAGTAGTAGTTAGTGGTGGTAGGGGTGGTGGTTAGGAGGGTGTGGTGGTAGTGGTGTGGTGGTGGTAGTGGTAGTTCTAGTGGTAGGTGGTGGTAGGGGTGGTGGTGGTGGTAGTAGTAGTGGTGGTGGTAGGGTGGTGGTGGGGTGGTCAGTAGGGTGTGGTGGTGGTAGCGTGTAATAGTAGTGTTGGTGGTAGGGGTTGGTGGTGGTAAGTTGGTGGTGGTGGTTAGGTGTGGTGGTGGATGGAATAGTGTGTGAGGTGGAGGTAGGGTTGTGGTGGTGGTAGTTGTGTTTTTGTAGTGGGGTGGTTAGCCTGGTAGGTGGTGGTTGGTAGTAGTAGTGGTGGTAGGGGGTGGTGGTGGTAGGGGTAGTAGTGGTGTGGTAGTAGTAGGAGGGGTGGTGGTGGTGGTAGTAGTAGTGGTGGTGCGTAGGGTAGGTGGTGGTAGGTGGTGGTAGCAGTACGTTGGTGTGGTAGGGGTGGTCGGTGGTGGTAGTAGTAGTGGTGGTGTAGGTAGTGGTGGTGGTGGCTAGTGGTAGGGGTGGGTGTGGTGGTAGTAGTGGTGGTGGTAGGGTGGTGGTGTGGTAAGTGGTAGTGTGGTAGGTAGGGGTGGTTAGTAGTAGTGTGGTGGTGTAGGGGTGGTGTGGTGTAGTGGTAGTGGTGGAGGTAGGGTGATGTGGGTGGTAGTAGTAGTGGTGGTGGTAGTAGTGGTGTGGTGGTAGTAGTAGTGGGGTGGTAGGGTGGGGTGGTGGGTTGGTAGTAGTTGATTGGTGGTGCGTAGGGTGGTGGTGGTTGGTAGGTAGTGGTGGTGTAGGGGTGGGGGTGGTGGTGTAAGTGTGGTGGTGGTGGTGTTGGGTAGTGGTGGTAGTAGTAGTGGTGGGTGGTGGTGTAGTAGTGGTGGTGGTAGGGGGGGGGGGGGGGTGGGTGAGTGGGGTAGGGGGTAGTCGTGTGTGTTGTGGTAGGGGTGGAGTGTGGAGCTGGTGTAGTAGTGGTAGTAGTGGTGGTGGTAGAGTAGTAGTGGTAGGGGTGTGGTGGTGGTGGTATGTAGTGGTAGTGGTGGTTGGTGGTGGTAGTAGTGGTGGTGTAGTAGTGGTGGTGGTCAGTAGTAGGTGTGGTGGTTAGTAGTTAGTGGGTGGTGGGTGTTTGGTGGTGGTAGGTGGATGGTGGGTGGTAGGAGGGGTGGTGGTGGTAGGGGTAGTAGGTGGTGGTAGTAGTAGTGGGTGGTGTGTGGTCAGTAGTAGGTGGTGGTGGTAGGGGTGGTGGTGGTGGTAGTAAGTAGTCTGGTGGGTAGGGGTGGTGGTGGTGGTAGTAGGGGTGGTGGTGGGTGGGAAGTAGAGTGGTGGTGGTGGTGGTAATAGTAGTGGTGGTGGTAGGGGTGGTGGTGGTGGTAGTAAGTAGTGGTGGTGGAGGGTGGTGGTGTCGTGGTAGTAGTAGTGGTAGGGATGTGGTGGTGGTTGGTAGTAGGGGTGGTGGTGTGTGGGTAGTATGCTGGTAAGTGAGTAGTGGTGGTGGTAGGAGGGGTGGTGGTGGTGGTAGTAGTAGTCAGTGTGGTGGTAGTAAGTAGTGGTGGTGCGTAGCGTGGTGGTAGTAGTAGTGGATAGTAGTGGTGGTGGGTAGGGGTGGTGGTGGTGGTAGTAGAAGGTGGTGGTGGTAGGGGTGGTGGTGGTAGGGGTGGTAGTAGTGGTGGTGGTAGTAGTAGTGGTGGTGGTGGGTGGTAGTAGTAGTAGTGGTAGTAAGTGTGGTGTGGTGGTGGTAGGTGTGGTAGGTGGGTGGGTGGTGGTAGGTGGTGGTTTGGTTGGTGGGTGGTGTAGTAGGGGTGGGGTAGGGGTAGGGGTGGTGGTAGTAGTAGTGGTGGTGGTAGGGGTGGTGGTGGTAGGGTAGTAGTTAGTGGTGGGTAGGGGTGGGTGGTGGTGGTGGTGGTGGTGGTAGGGTTGGTGTGTAGTGGTAGTAAGGGTGGTGGGTGGGTAGGGGGGTTGTGTGGTAAGTTGGTGGTGGTAGGGGTAGTAGTAGTGGTGGTGTATAGTGGTGGTGGTAGGGTTGGTGTAGTAGTAGTGAGTGGTGGTAGGGGGTGGTAGGGTGGTAGTTAGTGGTGGTAGTGGTAGGTGGTAGGAGTGGGTGTGGTGGGGTGGTGGTAGGTGGTAGTAGTAGTGGTGTTGTCAGTAGTGGTGGTAGTAGGGGGTGGTGGTTGGTGGGGTAGGGGTAAAGTGGTGGTATAGTAGGGGTGGTGGGTGGTGGAGTAGAGGTGGTGGTGGTAGGGGTGGTGGTTGGTAGGGGTGGTGGTGGTGGTAGAAGTAGTGGTGGGTGTGGTAGTAGTGGTGTTGGTAGGGGTGTTGTGGTGGTGGGGTAGAGGTGGTGGTCGGTAGGGGTGGGTGGTGGTAAGGGTGGTGGTGGTAGGTAAGTAGGTGGTTGGCTGGTCGGTGGTAAGTAGTGGTGGTGGTAGGGGTGGTGTGTGGTAGGCGGGTGTGGTGTTAGTGTGGTGGTGTCTCGTAGGGGTGGTGGCTCGGTGGTAGTAGGGGAGTAGGTCGTGGTGGTAGGTGGTGGTGGGTAGGTAGTAATTAGTGGTGGTGGTAGGGAGTGTGTGGTTGGTGTAGGGTGGTGGTTTGTGTAGTAGTAGTGGTGGTGGTAGAGGTGGTTGTCGTTAGTAGGGGGTGGGGTGGTAGGGGTGGTAGTAGTAGTAGTGGTGGTGGTAGGGGTGTAGTAGTAGTGGTGCGTGATAGGGGGTGGTGGTGGTGGTAGTATAGTGGTGTGGTAGGCGGTGGTATGTGGTGAGTAGTAGTCGTGGTGGTAGGGGTGGTGGTTAGGTAGGGTGGTGGTGGTGGTAGTAGTAGTGGTGTTGTAAGTAGTTGGTGGTGTAGAGTTCCGGTGGTGGTGGTAGTGGTTGGTGGTGGTGGTGAGTAGAGGTGGTGGTGGTAGGGGTGGTTGGTGGTGGTGTAGGTGGTTAGGGGTCGGTGTGGTGGTGGTAGTAGTGGTGGTGGTAGGGGTTGTTCGTTGGTGGTTGTAGTGGACTGGTGGTGGGTTAGGGTGTTGGTGGTGGTAGGGGTGGTGTGGGTAGGGAGGTAGGGTGGTGGTGGGTGGTAGTAGTAGTGGTTGTGGTAGGTGGGGGTCGTGTGGTAGTAGTGGTGGTGGTGGTAGGGTGGTGGTTTAGTTAGTAGTAGTGGGTGGTAGGGGTGGTGGTGGTAGGGGTGGTGGTGGTAGTAAGTGGTGGTGGTAGGGGGTAGTAGTGGTGGTGATAGGGTGGGGTGGGTAAGTAGTGGTAGTAGTAGTGGTGGTGGTAGGGGTGGTGCGGGCTTGGGTAGTAGTGGTGGTTGTAAGTAGTGTGGTGGTGGGGTGGTGTGGTAGGGGTGGTGTGGTGGTAGTAGTGTAGTTGTTAGGTGGTAGCGGTGGGTAGTGGTAAGTGGTGGTGGTAGGGGTGGTGGTGGTGGTAAGTAGTAGTGGTGGTGGGTAGTCAGTGGTGGTGGTAGGGGTGGTGGTGGTGTTGGTGAGCATACTGGCACAAGGCCAGGACCACACTCCCTTGTCAGGATGGCTTGAGTATGTGTCTCCGAAGGTGAGTTTGTGTGCCTTGCACATGGGAGTGGGTAGGTTGGTGGTTGTGGTGGTAGGGGATGGTGGTAAGGTGGTGGTAGGTGGTGGTTGTGGTGGCGATGGTTCCCGTGTTCAGCTATGAGGGACGGGACGTTGACCCGTTGACCATGAATACCTTGGTGCGCTGGAAAGGTAGGGGGAGGGTGTGTGAATGTGTGTGGGTGTGGGTTTGTATGTGTGTTAATGTGTGTGTGTGTATGTGAATGTGAACTGTGGGGGGTGGGTAGGTTACTACGGAGCCTTTCTAGAAATGGGCTGAATCAAGAACTCAATCCAACAACAGCCCCTGTGCATGCACAACAGAACCTCCCTATCACCCATCACTCTTTGAGTGTGCCAAAGCATTCTTCCGCCCCAATAGAGCCGACACGCACAACGGCCTACCCAAGTACAACTTGCGTAACATGCACAACAGAACCTCTCTATCACCCATCACTTTGAGTGTGCAAGAGCATTCGTACCCCCCACACCCCCCACACATCGACACCACCCCACCCCAATAGAGCACACCGGCACCACCACCCCACCCCCTACCCCAATGTACCATTACTTGATGCAGGTGCTACAACGAACCTCCCTATCACCTACGGCTGCTTGGTCGACCTGTGGGCTTCTAGGCTGCATCCTCGTATTAGTAAAACCATACTCATAGTCTCCAAGCCTCCGTTCAAATCTTAGGGGGGGTAGCGAGTATCTCTCTCACTTCCCCCTTCCTGCAGCGCCGCCGCGCAGCTCGTAAGTGTGTGTATCGTATGCATGTATGTATGTGCGTGTGTGTTATTTATGTGAGGGGTGTAAGTGTAGGTAGGTAGGTAGGTAGGTATTGTGTGTGTGTATGTGAGAGTGTAATATAGGTATGTATGCATGTAGGTATGCATGTATGTATGTATGGTAGTATGTATGTTCACTGTGCGTGTGGCGGAGGCCGGCCCGCCACCCCACCCCCATCCGCCACGCCAGGGTCATTGATCCCCTGGCTGGGTCACAGAACTGGATAAAGCCTTGTATGCCCCCGCCCCCCCCCCCCCTCCCCCCCCCCTGCCCACTACATGACTACATGAACCCTACTGGTTCCCTAAATTTCCTGCTCCCATCCCTTAACAACCGGTCTGTTGTCTTCCCCTTGCACACCGGACTCCACACCAGCCATCTGGACTCCACCTCCTCAACTTTCTCGTCGCACACCCACCCACATTCACATGCCCCCTGCCGGTGACCCCTGCTTTCAATTTACATTCTTCTTAGATGCGCAAGCTCAAGCTGTGCAAGTGGCAGTCAGTATCTAAATACGAATGGTGGCAAAAGAACAGGTATGGCGAAGTCCTGACCTCTGAACAATATCAGGGCGTCGTCGGCGCAGGGTCAGCACTTTTCTGCGCGATTTGAAACGGATAATCGCGCACAGATAATTTGTTGTTGGGGGTGCAAAGACTGTGCTTTTCTTGACTAAAGCAAGCCGTTGACCGGAAACCGCCCTATGCCCTCTCCTCCTCCTCTGATTTTGTCGAACTGGCTGTAGCATCTTTTGTGGGGACAGGGTTTTCTCGATGCAAGGGGAATGTCCCTGATAGAGAAATGCGATGATCGGTTGCAAGGGTACGAGGTCGCAGCGGGAATCAACCATGAAGGAGTTCGCAGATAGCGGTGCTGCAACGATTACCAGCACGAGCTGCCTTCCAGGCTTAACTTGAGCTGCCGCAGCCATGCCTGTCCCCGTGCATTAGGTCAGCTGCTTGTAGCATATGGGCAAACGATCGTCGCTGGTTTGCATCGCTCCTTATCTTCGTACGGTCTGCTGAGGTCCGCACTCTCGCTTGTGATGAAGAGGGCTCGCGCTAGGATGGCTTATTTCCCGCCATTCTGGTCTAAATTTGGACGGGGGGTTCGTTGCGTGCATGACATCGAAGAGCAAAATAACATATTATTGACAATTAGTCGCTGAGGCCAATCGTATGGTCTAACAGGCGCTCAGAATGAATGCGGGAAAAAGAAAGTTATACTCATATCGACCACAAAATGGGCACAGCTCTGTGGGGTCAAAGTTTTCAAATTTTGATGGGTGGGGACGGTGGAGAGAAAGCGGTGGGTGGTAACTCGGCCGCTTGCGGAAGCGAAAATCCGAAAGCCAATAAGCGCCAGAAACGGACGAACCGAAAGGCCAGCTAGCGCGCCTATCTCGCCGATATCATGTTATGTCTTACACGGTATATAGATGTATGTAGGTAATTGTATTATGTGTTCGTTGTAATGTAATTTATGTTAGTCTGTGTAAGGCCAAATAAGCTAGAAGGGACCCAACCACACACGCCACACCACACACCCTCTCTCTCTCACATAGACCCGCTCCTTTCGGCCTTTTGAGTTTGTGTTCCTCACCCCCACCCCATCCACTCACCACCACCCCCAATCCACCACCACATCCCTCTGTGACCACCATCAGGTCAGCGAACGTGAGTTTGAGTTCCCCCCCCCGCCACCACACACAATCACACACTCACCCACCCCACCCCAATCCACCCACCCATCTCCACCACACCACCCACCCAAACCCTTCCTTGTGAACCAGCATCAGGTCAGCGAACGTGAGTTCGAGGTTCCCCATCCCCGCCAGCGTGTGGCCTCAACACACACACAAGTCCAACACCACACAACAACTCACACTCCCCCCCACACACACCACACACATCGCCTCTGTGAACCACCACAGGTAGCGAACGTTTAGTTGAGTTCCCCCCCCGCACGCCAGTCCCACCCACAACTCAACTCCCACCCACCATGCCACAATCCCCTGCCGCCGGTCCACCCACGCGGCGACCACCCCCAATACCTCGGGTAGAACACCCACTAGGTAGCGGAAGTTAGTTGAGTTATCCCACCCCACCCTCCACACTAACAGCACACACACACTCACCCCCCCCACCACACACACACACATCCTCCTGTGAAAACCACCCATCAGGTCAGTGAACGTGAGGTTATGAGTCACCACCCCCCCACCCTCACACAGCGATGTTCACACTCACGCCCCACCCCCCCCCCCGCCAGTCACACACACTCCTGACCGCCCACGACACATCCCCGCTGTGAACCACATCCGATTAAGGCGCGAACGTGAGTTGAGTTCCAGATTGACCCAAGCATCATTTTCAACTGAAAATCTTTCTAGCCCTCCCGCCACCACCCACCCCACCCCACGCGCACACAGACACCCACCTTGGTACCACTATACCGGCCCGCCCACCCACCCATCCACCCCCATGCTGTCTACCGACATCAGGTCAGCAAACGTGAGTTATGAGTTCTCCACTCCACCCCCTGTCTACCACATCCAGACCGCCCCACAACCCCCTCCTGTCTGCCACCAATCAGGTCGCGACAAGTGAGTTTGAGTTCCCGGAGAGACGTTCCCTTAGCCAGGGACCTTGTTGACAAAACCTGTTTCTGGCTCTGGAGGCTGACGAACGAATCGGTTAGTATGTATTTTCTCATGTCGAACTTTTGCGTGTTATTGGTTGTGGTATGTAGTTCATGAGTTGTAGATGTGGGAAGACGCGCTGTTAGAATGTGGCTGTGTTTGTTTGGTCTAGGGTGTAGTAGAGGGCAGTACTGTCAGCTGAGAGGTACAGCTGAGTGGTAGTGAGTTGTAGATGTTGACTTCCGCCCTGGACTGCCATCTTTTGCGCTTTTTAGAGATTCGTGGGTTGTAGTCATATTTGCAGATGTAAGAAACGCTGTTTTCGTAGCTGTGGTTGTAGCTGTAGTTGTGGTTGTAGGAGTACTTGCCATGCCACCCTCAGCTGTATACAGCATTAAGCAAGTGGTAGTGGAAGAGTTGTAGATGATGATTCCGCCTAGTTGGACTGTTCGACTTTTTGCGTTTATTGATTGCTTCTAGTCATAGTTGTGATGTGGGAACGCTGTTGTTGCTAGGTTGTTGTTGTACTGCTGTGCTTTTAGGCTTTGCGTAATTGTAGTTGAAGGAGTACTGTCAGCTGTAGCTACAGCTAAAGTGGTAGTAGTTTAGTATATGAGTGGTCAGGACTTCCGGTGCTGACGTGTTTAAACGTTTTCGCGTTCATTGTATCATGTGCTTGCCTAGTGCGTAGATGTAGGTAGAAGCGCGTGTTTTCCGCGCGGTAGTCTGGTGCTGTGTAGCTGGTAGTTGTTGGGTTGTAGGAGTAACTGTCAGCTGTAGGCGTCAGCATTAATGATTGGTAGTGGAAGTAAGTTGCTAGAATGTAAGATGTAGTGTAGATGTAAAGGGTAAGATGTAGTGTATATGTATATTAGGTGTAAAGCGTAGCATGTATCATACTGTACGTGTGTAGTTGTTGTAGTGTAGGGTGTAGATGTAAGATGTACAGTTTGTAGTATGTAGGCGTAGATTGTAGGTGTTTGATTGTGGGTGTTGGGATTAGCTGTAGATATAGTTGTAGGTGTAGATTAGTTTAGATGGTAGGTGTTGATGTAGGGTGTATATGTAGATCAGTTTGTAGATGTAGGTGTTGGATGTAGGTGTAATGTATATTGGTATATGTAGATGTAGTTGGATGTAGTTGTAACGTGTAGATGTAGGTGTTGATGTAAGTGTATGTGTAGATTAGTTGTACATGTATTTGTACATGTAGATGTTGATGTAGGTGTGGATGTAGTTGTAGGTGTAGATTAGTTGTAGATGTATTTGTACATGTATATGTTGATGTAGGTGTGGATGTAGGTGTAGATTAGTTGTAGATGTAGATGTATTGTACATGTGATGGTTTGATGTAGGTGTGGATGTAGTTGTATATGTAGTTGTCGGTGTAGGATTGTTGTTTAGATGTATTTGTACATGTAATGTGATCGTAGGTGGTGGATGTAGTTGTAGGTGTTGATGTAGGTGTGTTAGATTAGTTTGTAGATGTATTTGTACATCACTGTGGATGTAGATGTAGGTGTGATGTATTTGGTAGATGTAGATATAGGTGTGGATTGTAGTTGTAGGTGTAGATGTAGGTGTTGAATTGTTAAGTGTTGAAATGTAGGTGTAGATTAGTTGTAGTGTAAGATGTTGATGTAGGTGTGGATGTAAGTTGTAGGTGTGGATGTAGTTGTAGGTTGTAGATTAGTTTGTAGATGTATTTGTACATGTAGCTGTGGATGTAGTTGTAGGTGTAGATTAGTTGTAGATGTATTTGTACATGTAGATGTTGATGTAGGTGTGGATGTAGTTGTAGGTGTAAGATGTAGGTGTAGTTCTTATACGTAGGTGTAGGTTGTATTTGTAAGATGTAGCTCGTATTCGTAGTTGGAGGTGGAGGTGCAGTTTTGGTTGGAGTTGTAGGTGTGAGGGTTATTAGATGTGGTTGTAGTTGAAGTTGACCAGTTTGTGGTGGGGTTGTAACGTGTAGATTTGATGTGGTTGGGTTGGGTTCGGGGTATAAGTACTTGATGTGCACGGTGTAGATGTAGTTGTAGATGTAATTTTGCCTGTGGACTGGGTGCGAAACTGGAAACAAACGAAGGTCCTCCCTTGTAATTCTAGATTTTATCTTGATAAACTCACAAATGTCTGATGGTTAACATACATACAGGCAAACAAACAAACAAAACAGACAAACATACATACATACCAACCAACAAACAAACAACAAGATGCTGTGATGCACACCGGAGGCAAGGAATATCTAACATACAAACTAACTACGCACATCAGAACAAACAAACAACACGCATACAACAGATGCTGTGATGCACACTTTTAGGAGCCAAAGGATTATCTAACATATAAAGAAACATACAAACAAACAAACACACAACAAACAAACATACACGCATACAAACAACAAGATGCTGTGATGCACACAGGAGCCAAGGATATCTAAAATTATAAAAAACATACAAACAAACAAACACACAACAAACCAAACATACACACCATACAAACAAACAAAAACAAACACGCATACAAACAAAAACAAGATGCTGGATGCACAACAGGAGCCAAGGATATTCTAACATATAAACAAACATACAAACAAACAAACAAAACACACAAACAAACAAACATACACACATACAAAACAAAACAAAACAACAAAACGCATACCAAACAACAAGATTGCTGTGATGCACACAGGAGCCAAGGATATCTAACATATAAACAAACATACAAACAAACAAACAAACACACAACAAACAAACATACACACATACAAATAAAACAAAAACAAAACACGCATTTCACAACAACAAGATGCTGTGATGCACACAGGAGCCAAGGATATCTAACATATAAACAAACATACAAACAAACAAACAAACACACAACAAACAAACATACACACATACAAACAAACAAACACCAAACACGCATACAAACAACAAGATGCTGTGATTGTAACAGGAGCCAAGGAATATCTAACATATAAACAAACAAACATAATAAACAAACAAAACATATAAACAAACAAACATATAAACAAACAAACATAAAACAAACAAACATAATAAACAAACCAAAACAAAAGAACAAACAAGCATACACACATACAAACAAACAAACAAAAGAACACACATACAAACAACAAGATGCTGTGATGTACACAGGAGCCAAGGATTTCAAACATACAAACAAACATACACACACACATGCAAACAAACAAACAAACAAACACACACACATACAAACAAACAAACAAACAAACAAGCAAGCATACAAACAAACAAACTTACACACATACAAACAAACAAACAAAAAAAACACACATAAAAACAACAAAATGCTGTGATTTACCACAAGGAGCCAAGGGATATCAAGAGGTGAGGACCACGAATTCTTTGAAGGCATAGACTGGGGAAAACCTTTCGAACATTGGAAAAGTGAGTGGTTAGAACCTTGGCCGTGCCTAGCACCATCCACCCATCCCTAGCCACTAAGTAAATAAATAGGCACGCCTTATTCCGAGGTGTGATGCTTGAGGGCGGCCCAGCCTGTTTACATTCACTGGGGCCGACCAGCAATTCCTATCACCATCACTATAACTGCCACTATCACTATCACCCTCACCTTCACTTGGACCATCACTGTCGCCATCAGTATCACCATTCCTTAGCCCTATCACTATTCATTATCACATATCACCATCACTATGATTGGCCACTATCACTATCACCCTCACTCTCACTCTCACTATTACCCACACTGCTACCATCACTGCCATCGTCCTTAGCCCTATCACTATGACTATCACTGTCGCCATCAATATCACCATCCGTAGCCTATTCACTATCATGTCACTTCACTATCACTATCAACCCACTCCCACTTAATACCATCACTGCACACTTATCCTATCACCATCACCTTATCACGATCACTATCGCACTATCCACCCTCATTCTTTACGTTTACCAACACCATTTACTATCTACTGCCCTATTTCCTATCAACTTGATCACTATCGCTACCCTGGCCTTGTATCCTACAACTTCAACCAACCCCCTGCTATGCCCTTGAGTTCGTCATGCCCAAGGTTCCCTTGCCCGAGGAGGATGGCTCCCATGGGGCAGTTTTTTGTGCGGACTGGGTGCGATCCCAGTGCGACGCGCTGCCCCCCAAAACCCACCAGGGCTCGCGCCTCCGCCCCTATACTAGTGCTACGCCACAATCCTGAAATCAGGCTCGCGTCGCAACTTACGGACTGGACCTTGCCAGAAAGCTGGAGAAACAGGTTACCATGCAGCCGTCGCATGGCAACAGCTAAAAAATGGTGGAGAGTGTTCGCAACGGCAGCGACCAGGTGGCAATGGAAGCGAGTTAGTTATTGAGACTTTGGCTGACTGTCAGGCTTCTTCTCGGGGGCGGTCGGACAGGACAGACAAATGGGAACCCTGGGGCGCTCCGCCCCCTTGAAGAGGGGGCTCCGCCCCAAAATTGTCCCTCATTCGAGTGAGGAGGGCCCCCATGGGGTGGCTGCACAACAAACCAAAACCCCGCTTGGGGATGGCCGGGAGGGGGGTTGGGGCATCTTCTTGACTCTGCATTTTATGTTTGTAGATTGTATTCCTGGATTCTTGTATAATTAAATTATCATTGCTAGCACGAGCTCAGCGGCCCTCGTCCGGGTAAAACGATTGTTTGGGGTTCAGTTTCATTAATGCTTTTTCATTTTCAAAGCCCTTCCTATCACGGTGGGCAAGTCCTTTAGCCTATTCGGGCCTTTTACCCCCTGGACTATAGCATACACACATTGGCGCCCCCTAATGAGGGATTTCAACGGAAGCACTCCAACCACTTGTATTTTAAACAAATTATGATGGTCTTGGGCCTTTACCTGGTATGCTCACCACCACAACCACTGCCACCATCACCACGACTACCACACACAACGCCTGTTTCCACAGTGCTTATCACAACTACACCCCTAAGACTGTAACATACATAATGATTATCAAGCTTATGGCTATGATGACGGGGTGGAGAAGATTGTCCTTGACCCGTTCGTCCATGCATCCTAATATGGACCAAAAGTTGACAGGTGAGGGAGGAGACACTGAGCTGAGCCAAGTTGACAGGGAGGAGAAACTGAGCTCTATATATTTTCCCACGCCTGCTGGCCCCTGACTTCATCATGCCCGAGGCCCCCTCCCCCGAAGACGAGGCCTTTGGACTGGAGCTATCCCTCTTGGTGCCCAAGCGCCCAAATCGAACAACTGAACCTTATCCTCCCAACCCCCCCCCCCACCCACACCCCCCCCCCCCCAAACCCCCCCCCACCCCCCCCCCCACCCCTGCTGGCCCCTGACGGCATTCATGCCCGAGGCCCCTTTACCGGAAGACGAGGGCTTAGTGGGGTTGGGGCTTGGGTTGGGGTGGTCAGGTGTGGAGGCGTGTGGGTTTGGGCTCAACTAATTATCGTGACATTTACAACAACTTCGACACTTACTGAGCTATTCCTCCCTATCCTCTCTCGTGTGTG
>CM039462.1:11128064-11175868 GCA_022414725.1 Microglena sp. YARC | reverse complement strand
GACAAAGAGAGAGATTACCTACATTTATTAGGGTACAAAGACTGTGGGCAAGCAAGACATACAAAACAGGGTGATACACTGCATGACACTGCTGAGACACAGTTCATACACGTGGACAAGGTTTTGGACATTAAGCATGTAGGATGCAAGTCATACTATTATCATTAAAGAAAGACGGAGGACATTAGGGGAGAAAAAATTAGCGATTCGCATGGTTCCAAAATCAGCAATCACCATGCACATGCGGACGAAGCATGGAGCTGTTCTACACCTTCGACAGAGTGTAAACGATTGTTGCCGAAACATCCATGCGCCAATTTCGAAACATGCACACGAAACGCCAAGGGACAGATTCTATCATGAACTGTGACCCATCGCTGTGCCAACAAATCAGGATTTATAATGTCAATTATGAAATTCAATCTAGCAAATGGTGTAGAATACTATTTCACATTGGGTAGCCTGCTGAGGTCCAAATGAAATGTGGACAAATCAAATGAATATTAAGATATAGTCTGAAATGGACGAAATAGATTCACGAGATTAGGGACGCACCTGGGTGTCGTGTCAATGTTATTTGACACACATACTCAATGGCCTCAGATTCGCGCGTGGAATGAACCGCTTTCCTCGTGGAAAAACAAGTAGATGGGTCTTGTCAGGGCAGAATCTTCTTTCCTTGAGTATTCTGGGACTGCGTCCAGATCTGGCAGGACAAGGTATTGGGTATTATGATTTTTGTGGGAGGTAAAGGTGAACATGATGGCTCGCACTCTGGCCATGTCAAGCATAGGGATGCCAAATACAGGCGTACTGGACCTCCCCAAGACCACCCCAAGAATTATTGGGTGATACACCCACACCTTCTTTGAACATGTAACTGATATATCCTACGTATTTGTATAAATTATACTACATTAAATATCCACGCTATTGTACTTGACAACCCAATGCATTGCAAAATCACTTTAACCTTGGGAGTCAACTGCACATTTTTTTTTTTTTCCAGGAGAGTACACACACACCGTGCACCGTTACAAAGGCAGCGGCGATTGGAGTATCCCTTGGGGGCAATGGACTCCAGAGCGTCGTAAACCTCTAAGATCTACTCGGGCTTGGAGTAACAGATCCTCCTGCTTGACATCGGAGTTTGTCAAACACCATCCTCCTCACCACCGGTAATGCCCCAGGCTCCATCTCCAGCAGCATGCCCATGGGAGACATGAATCTTCAGGTACTTTCTGGCAGATCTCCAAGTTCTCGGGAATGGGTCTCTCTCGGAGAGATCCAACATGTGGGAGGAGAACATGGCCTGGCCAGTGGAGTTGAAGTGCTCGCGGTTGGCGTCCATGAGGCCGTCGAACCAGGGTAGCAGCTTCTTGGAGCAGTGATCAGTGTGCAGCACAACGGGAACACCGTAGTATTAGCCAGGGAGCGGACATGCATGGCACCCTGCATGCAGGTGGATGATAGCAAGTTAGTCAGTCGGTGTAGGACCGGGGGGAGGGGTAGCAACGGAGGTAGGGTTTCCGGTTTTATTTAGGGTTCCGGTTTTTTGTAGGGTTTCGGTTTTATTTCGGCAACAGGGAGGATAGTTTGAAGGGAGAAGCAGAGGTTTCTCAAGCCAGCACGCACAATTAATATCGGGAGAAGGTCATTATCAGCAAACAAGCGCAAAAGGTTTGAAGATTAAGGCAAGATAACTGAGCCGAGCTTAGTGAGCCAACTAAGTGATTAAACAGAGCGAAAGGTGTTACCAGGGAAACGAGACGAAATTTCCAGTCGAAGGGACAGAACGCAATTAGGGCGTAGGTTCATGAGCACAGTAACCTTCACCAGTGCAAGCAAACGGGAATGTCCCTATTGTTCCTATGTTGACCTACAATGCCCTGACCAGGCGTAACAATGTTCAGGAGCACAAGCGAGGGGGGGGGGAAAGCAGGGGTCGACTTACGGCAATGCATCAGCAATGGAAGACGGCTCGTCCTTGTTGGAGACACCTTTCCAGTGATGAAGGTTCACCTCCGTTGGAGAACTGGACATGACGGGGGCACCGGCCTCCTGCACTCGCCAAAAATGTAACAGATCAGCCTCAGGGTGGAGAGAGGGTGGCAGGTTTTTGAGAGGGCAAAAGATAGGGAGGTTGTAGGGTGAACATAGCGTGGGGAGAGCAAATGTGCACAAAAGCCTTCTAATGACTGAAGACGAAGAGAACAGAAGCAGAGGGACTGGGATACTGTCACATCGATGCACCAGAAGGCAGAGGGCGAATCGAGAACACAACAAAGACAGGGTACATATCAACATCGCACACAGGCAATAGGAGTAGCAGAAGCAGGCAGTATGTCTTCAGGAAAACCATGGACAAGTAGCATGCGGACATGGAGTTGACCTGAAACCACAATAGATGTTGCGATGTCCCCTTGCAGACCGTACCTTGGCAGCCTCCATGGTGGCATTCATGATGGAGCTGGAAGTACAGTTCACAGCAGGGATGGCAAAACTTCTTGTTCTGGGCATGCTCGAACAGCTCAATCAGCTCAGGGCCTTGGACTACACAGCCCTGAACTGGGTGGTGGGCTGCAGAGGGAACAGAATAGCTTGTTTAGAGAATAGAGGGAATGGAGGAGACAGATGAAAGCTTCCAGGCTATCTAGTAATCGGTTGAACAAGGGGCTTAGAACAGGTCTGGAAAGTAGCATGTGCAGATCGGGTTACATCGAGTTTTTTTTGTCCGCAACTGATAATGACACCATCTTGCAAGACTAAACCAAGCATGATCTTCTATCGAGTTTCGTATCGGCGCTAAGGGCGCATGCAGGTGATAACTCAGAACAATTCTTTTCAGGATGTCGAGGTTCAGCGTCATCCAGTGCTCTAAGATCAAAGAGGGCGCGGACCAAGCGACTGAGCGTCTCTTTCAATAGTCATTAACGAGGCACGGGCTTCAGCTGAACAGTCGGAAGCGCCAGGAAGCCTGGGGCCAGGGTCAAACTCAGTTCACGCTGCCAAGTTTACATGAGCACCCTTGGAAACAGTGGGAGACCTAGTCGCATGAAGGACAGCATGGGTCGGGAGAGATGAGAGTAACAGGCACACATACGCTGGATCGCAAAAGAAGCTCGCTCATTTACTCCAATCTGTTGTACGCCTTCGCATGAGCGGGATTGGGCGAGACGGCGCAAGCAGGTGCGGACTTTATCCAAGCAGCTTGCGAAGCAACTCGGATCTGTTGTAAGTCCAACTACACCAAAAGAAGAATCATCATAGACCTAGCCCTTCAGAGCATGATTCCTCACAACCTAAGCGGTAAGCACTAAAGGAGATCTAAAATAAAGGGGGATAAACTAGATCACAAGGGAAATGCTATGAACAAATATCTGAGCAGTTTCGGCGAAAGCTCGGGTGGGGCGAGCAGTGCTTTGAGTGCTTGAACTCAGCATCAGACTTAATTTTTTGTCTAAACGGCAGCATGCGGAAGGACGAAGGTAAAGCACCGCAAGCCTGAAAGTTATCCTGAGTAGCAACTTACCGCTGAAGGATGGCTGTTCAGACCAGCTGTTCAGAACAAAACTGAAATTGAGATTACAACATCACAAAGGATGGCGACGCAGCATAAAAAACGCAAGAAGGAGCACTCACAGGGGCAGACACGGCCTGCAGACCAGGGACTTGCGTCCGGGAGCGGAGGCGACAGCCTTCTTGTTGAGTCCACGCATGGTGTTCATGTTGAGGCCATTTTGATCAAGGAGTAGACGACTGAGACGACCAATTCTTAAGCCAAGAGGGTGGAAACGAAATCCTTGGCAAGACCTATGATTGCCACTACTGTTGGGGTACAGGCAAGGGTTTTGAGGCCACGTAGGATACGATTCAATGGTGATGGCCGGGAGCGGGAGCGATCAGTTAGGCATGGGCCCCGGCGAGGACCCCCGCCTCCCCCCCGGACCACCCTCCGACTTGATCCCCGGAGATCCCAGGGACGGGGGGACGAGGGGGGGGGGGGGGGGGGGGGGGGGGGGGTAGCTCCGGGGCCCCGAGCCAAAGTTGAGTTGCTTCTTTTCCGATGTCTCTTTGAAAATCAAAAGCAAACGCGAAGCAATTTCCGGAGTTTTACATAGTAGTTTCACCTCCTGCCATGGCCTGTGGAGAAAGCTGCCGAAAGTACCGATAGTACACGATCGTACGCAAGTGACTGCCGCGAGCTGCACAGAGCACAGATCGAGCCAGGGAATCGATCAATCGCCATCAAATTGCTCCATCCATCACATTGCCTGAAGTTGAATTATCAGAAACTGCACGATTCTGCCCGATTCTGCCCCTCGTTCCGACTGCTGCGGGTCCGTATGCCAGCCTGTAGGGGCTGGGAATGGCCTGGCTTGGTACTTGTGTAGGTCAAATGGGTGGCCTTCTCAACTTCTAAACTAAATCCATCTGGGTAAAATATGCTAGGAGGGTGCAAACTAGTGACTCACAACTTGGGTTGTGTTTCCAACTTGAATATGACTCCTCATCATGATATTCGTGCACATTACGGGCTGTTTTGGGCCCAAATATACCACATCTGCCTTTTCTAGTCTCTATTCCAAATAAGGACCTTTCAAATTTCTTGCAGGATTAAACATTTTGTTAATATGTGTTTGTAGTCAAGAATAAAATTTTGGCTCGGAAAAGTGTAAAAAGAGTAACTTGTTTTTCGTTTTTTTCGGATTTTGTAGCCATGTTTGAGGCCCATTTTTGGAATTGAAATTGAAATTGAAAATTGTTACATCCGTGTAGAACGTTACTCAGCAGGACGTGAAGTTAAGGACACCATAGCGTAAGCCGGAGCTAGCTATAGTCACCGTAGGACCATCTCAGTAAAAAGAATTACCACCGATGCCTGAACAACAGGCACCGTAGCCCCTATCATGCCAGTGCAGCTTAATACGGGGGTTTTTCACCCCGGTTGGGAAGCACCGGCACAATACAGCTGGTAAGACACAAAACCTGAGAGGGGGGACGGTCTGTGTGCTAGTCCCCGGGTATCGACCCGGGGTGTGTTTCCATAAAGCGTCTGCACTGTAAAATACTCTGGAAACTAGTAATGGTGTGAGAGTGGACTGTGTCCGCCAGTTTGAGGGCACAGGATCTCTGAAGTCCAAGAGTGGTCATAGAAGTCAAAAAAGAGGTAGGAATGTACCAGTTGTACCGACGGTAATAACTTCATAGTGAACAAGGTATCCAGCCGATCGAAGGCCATTGACTAATTCAACATGTTGGGCATGTTTAGTAATAAACTTAGTAGCGTGATTAGTATCAGAGCAGTATCCAAGCTCAAGAACCAGAGTTCTTTATCAGACATACAGGTAGGAGAGTCTATGTCAGGTAGGACGGCAAGATCAGGTCTCATCCTCTTCCAATCCGCTACAGTAATGTGGAGGGGCGTAACCAGTCAGGGAGACGTTTGCCCAGGACCCCCCTGGGGAGGTCCTCTTCCTTGCCAGCGTCCATGATCATTCTGCGAGATCCCAGGGCTCCTGTGCAAATGGCCTTGTGGATGAGTCGCACTGCGGCGTCATGTCTCTTAATGTAGAGCCCCTTGAAAGTCCGGTGTGTGCAACCCGCCAGGATGTGGCCCGCTCCGTCCTCACAGGTGTGGCAGATGGGGCATAGGGAGTTCGTGGGTGGGTGAGTGCTGGTAATATAAGGGAGTTTCCAGCGGAATGCAAGTTTACGGTTCCACAGTCTACCCCAGCGGGCTTTAAGGATGTGGAATTTAGTTTTATGCTGGATAAGGGTTGAGGTCCAAAATTTGTTTACTTGCTTGAGGAAGTTGGTGGGGTGTGGTTTTCAGCCCAGGTGGTTGCATAAATCCCTTTAAGGGGGTGTTGACCAAGGTGGCAGCTAGTGGGTAGGTTAGAGGTGATACCTTGTGTAAGGTTAGGTGCTAAAATTCTTGGGGGGATATCTCCCATGGGTGTACGAGGAGGTTGAACTGTAGGCCAGTAAACATTGTGGCGGGGGATTTCCCCAGTGTTATCAGTAAAATTAGTTGAGGTAGGGTGCTCAGCTGCCTTGCGTGCCAGAGTGTCTGCTCTGTTATTTCCAAGGATACCTGTGTGGGAACGGACTTTACAAAGGGTGGTGTGTGAGCCATGCAGGATGCGTTGAATGAGGTGTTTTTTGAATTGATTGCAGTAATTCAGTATGAATGGAACGGGTTGTTGTGGTGGGGTCATGATCATTTTTTAATCATTTGAAGAGAGCAGAGGCTGTCTGTATGAAGGGTAAGAGATTTGTATAGTCAATGTTGAGAAGGGCTTGGTGGATGCTACCAGTTCTGCCCGGTTGTTAGTTTTGGTGGCCCCTATTCCCCCAGGGTTGATGGTGTAGCTTTGTCCTGCAGCCGGGACATATACTGCAGCACCTATTTTGCTAGGATGCCCTGGTTTACCTTTTATTAGGCTACATCTGTGTAGACCTGGAGGCCAGAGGAGGGGGTATGCAAGGTAAAACAGGGGTGGGTAATGGTAAGAGGAGAGGGGGAGGGTGTTGGTGGAGTAATAGGGTTGCCAGGGATTTTTGGCAAGAGATTTAAGTTTCCGAGGGTAGGTGATGACAATATCAGTGAAAGTAAGGGTGGAAGGTGGTGTGATAGTAGAGGGCTCCCAGGATGAGGAGAGGCTTTGCATGTAGTATGTCCATTGGTCAATAAAGTCTGGTAGTTTAGGAAAGTAAGTCTCTTGGCTGTGAGGGTTGCATATAAGGATGAGGTGTAATTTTGAGTGGAGGGTGGGGTGTGAGATTTGCTGCCAAGCCATATTTCAGAGGTAGTATAAAATTCAGACTGTGGTCTAGAGTCAATGTAGTGGATCCAGGAGTGGTGGAGGAGAGTTTTGTAAGGGGCAGCAAGGTCATCAGGGAGGAGCATCAGGGTGCAGGTAGGGCTGAGAGTATTTTCAGCATGGTCAGCACTGGCTAGAGCCCCTTAGAGCTTGGTGTGCTTGTGTGGTGGAATTGGGAATGTCCACCAGTGACCCCAGTCCAGATGGTAAGAAAGGGGTCTTGGTTGGAGCTAAAGAGCTGGTCAGCAGGGCTGGTAGAAGAGAAGCTGGTGAGGCTTTGGTCGTAGCTAAGAGGATTGGAGGTACGATGGTGAGTAATGCCCAGAGCAGCTGCTGCTTGGTAGAGGAAGGGAGACAGAATGATAGTGGCAGCAGGAGCAGCTCTGTATCTGGTGAAGAGGGCAGCTAGGTCAGTGTGGTATGTTCCTCCTTGGGTCAGTTGGTTCCATTTGGTTGGGTAGTGATTTTTAAAGTGGTCATAGTTTTGTTTAAGAGAGGTGAGCCTGTCGTTGGGAATGTGCCCAAGACAGTGACCTGTGGGTTATAAAGATATGAAACGTTGGTATGTGTGTGTGTGGATTGGCAATCCAGAGTAGTGAGGATGCCTGTTTGTATAATGTAGGCTGAGGGTGGTTGAATGTCCCAGTCTGGGTGTCTGTCGTGTGTGTGTCAATTTTCCAGAAGTTTGTGAACAAGGTTGTGGTTGTCAGCATTAAATCCTGGGGAGGTGGCCCATTGGCCTTGTTGCTGGAGGTTTAGTGAGGTGGGTGTCCTTCCTGGGATTGAGGTATGTGGTTATCGGAGGAGTGGTTTTTAAGGTGTGGGTTAATTGGTCATATGTTGGTTGTCCTACCAGTTCAACAAGGTGAGCCGCATGGTGAGATTGAGGCTTCCAGTGTATGGTGGAGGTAGTGGGGTGAGAGGTGTGCAATGGTGGATGCTGTATCCCATGCGTGTGTAGGAGTTGATATGGTCGTTGTGCATGATGGTTGGGGCCCATTGGACGTGGACAACGGTGGTGGTGGCAAGTTTGTCGTCGTCGTTGTAAGAGCGCTTGCCCGCGCCAGCTCGTAATGTGCAGGGCTCTGTACTGAGATCCGTAAGTAAGGTGAAGCAGGCGCGCCGGTGGTGCAGGTGCGCTGCTGGCTGGGAATGTCATGGCCTCGCGGATCCTGTCAGGGTGCGAGGTGGAGGTTAATTTATATGCGCGGTAGAATTTGGAGGAGGAGGAGTGTCGGATCCAGGATTTGCACAAGTAGTGGCGCGCTGACCAGGTGGCGTCACTTGTTGGGGCAGCCCCATGCTTGGTGCGCGTGACTGCCTGAGATCTGCGTGGCCACGCCCACCATTGGTTTCCTTCCAGGTCCCCAGTGGGGTCCGCCTCGTAGTCTGCATCAGTAACGGAGGCGTGAGGTTGGTAGCGCTGGGTAAGTGGGGTGGAGGATTCGATAGGAGCAGGAAATTTTAACGTTGTCTGTCGTGTTCTGCGAAATTGCGTAGCCAGGCGCAAAGTTGCCTGTGGGAGAGGGGGAGTGGGTCAGAGTGAGTTGGAGGAGTGACGGTTTGGAGGGAGGAGAGGTGTGCGGTGAGGCGGTTCAGGGATCGTTTGTGGTGTTTAGTAATTTTGTGTGAAGTAATAAGAGAGAGGTCTGTAGTGCTGATAAGATGAGTTCCCATGGGGGTGACCAGGTCGTGGTATGAGTAGATGTCCAGGTCGTGAAAAGGAGTCATTAGTGAGACAGGGATTGCCTGTGGTGGAAGAGGGAGAGAGTGTATGTTAAGTTTGTCAAGGAGTTCTTGTGTCATTCCAAGAAATTATTATGTCAGATTTTTTTAATAATTTCCAGCTGGCGGGCTAGGGACATATATTTAAGTTGCTTGCTGGAGAGAGAGAGAGGATCTAGAGTGGTCATGGTGGAGGTTGATTTGTCAAGAAGAGCCCTGGTGAGAATTCCCAGGTGACCTTGGTCGTTCATGGACTGGGTGAGGGCTGTTGCAGTAATCTGAGTATATTCAGTGAGTAGAGAAGGCACCCCTAGTCCTGCCTCTGTTTTAGGGAGGTGGAGTGCTCTTGTCGGAAAGGATCTAGGAAGGGAGCAGCAGAGTTTTACTGTTTTTAATACTGCTCTGTCAATGACATGAATGTCGGTTAGTGAGAAGGGAGCTACTATCATGGGGTATTTAATAGCTGCTCTGACACATTGTGAGATTATTCGTAGACATTGGGTGGGGGTTGCCCTATTTTTAGCTTTAGTGAGGATACTCAAGCCTTTGTTGTGGATGGTTTCAATAGTAGAGTGAAGTTGAGTTTTCCAATTGAAGGTGAGTGAGATGTGGACCCCCAGGTATTTATAGGCTTGGTCTGGCGGCTGGTAGGTAGCATAGGAATTACCTAGAGGAAATTTTTCTAGCCTTTGTTTGAGTGTGTTGTTGTGAGTAGGTTGTGAGGGGTGTGATTTGTGGAGTATGCCACTAACCACACATTTAGTGGCGTTAAGGGGAATGCCCGACCAGATACTAAAAGTTTGAACTTTACCACATTGGATGCGAAGGTCCTCTGAGCTGCCGGTTAGGACGGCAGTGTCATCAGCATACCCCAAGCTGCTAGTGTGGTTTTCATCTGCTGTTGTGGAGGGTAGGGATGCTGCTCTGTATCCTCGTCCTCCAGAACGGAGCCATCTGTGTAGGGGTTCTAGAAAAATAATGAAGAGTAAGGGGGAGAGAGTGTCCCCCTGGATAGTGCCCCTAGTGATGGGGATAGGGGAGCCAGGTGTATTGTTAAGGAGGATATGTGTAGTAGAGTTTGTGTAAATTCCTTTAATTGTATCTATAGTATCATGGGTGTAACCCAAGCTGTGCATAATGCAGAGAAGTTTTTGGTGATCAATCATGTTGAAGGCAGAGCTAAAGTCAAAGTAGGCAGCATAAAGGTCCTGGTGGAAGAGGGCAGCATCCTCAATGTTGTGGAGTAGGGTCAGGAGTTTGTCTATAGGTACTTTTGTCTTTTCTGAAACCCTCTTGGCAGGCACTTAGAATGTGATTGGTTTCAGAGTAGGTAGTAATAGTGTTGGTAACAAGAGAGGTCCAGAGTTTGGCTACAGCATTGTTAAGGCCTATTGGCCTGTAATTTTGGGGTAAGCAAGGATCTGATTTTTTTGTAGAGCATGACTGTGCGGGAGATTTTTCCAGCAGTCTGGTGTTTCTCCAGGATCCATACTAGCTGCATGAGTTTGTGTATGGTGAGGTGCATTTCCTGTGGGAGGCACATAAGTAGTTCATTAGGTATGCCGTCTGGGCCTGTGGCTTTGTTAGTGGAGAGTTTCCTGATGCAGTCATCATAGGTGGTTGAGGAGGAGAGATAGGTGTAAGGGGAGGCAGTGGTTTGTATGGAATTGGCTGGAGTTTCAAGGTGGTATTTGTCTGTGTGTGTTTCCCATGGAGGGGGAGTGGCATGTCGGGTATAATCATCTAAGATGGGTGGTGTGGGAGGTGACATAAGTTTACCCATGTGTTTGGTCAAAACTTCCAGGAGACCCTGGGTACTGGTGCTAAGTGTGTTCGAGGATGCGTCCAGAAGGGCAGTGGGTGTGTGTGTGTAGTTTTCAGGAGAGAAAAATATACCTGTGAGTTTGTCGTGCTTGTGTGCTGAGGCGGCGTCTGAATTTCTTGATGGAGGCAGTTGCTCTCTCCTCTTTGAGTGCAGCCTGCATGTGACGTAGTTCTGTAATACTTTGTTGAATATCGGCAGTTAGAGAGAGGCAGTAGTCAGGGAGGAGTAGGTTTTGTAGGTGTTGTTGTATTTTGATTTTAGTGGTAGGTGAGTATGTACCTGCCGTATGAGGTGTGCTTCTGAGCTCCATGTATTGCTGTTGGTCAAGGTGAGTGGAGGCTGTTCGAAGTGCTTTAATGTGTTTAATATGGTAGTTAAGACGTCTGTAAGTTTTAGCAGTTTGTCTGGGCAAAAAAATGCCTGGTGTGCTAGACTTAATGGGGCAGATGTCAGTCATGATGGAAAGAGCTTGGTGTAAAGTGATCATGAGATGATCTGCCATGCTGTTAAGATTTTCTGGCATGGTGGCTGTGAGTTCTTGTCTAATAGATTGGATGTGTGCAGATGTTTTATCTTCTCCCAGTAAAGTTTGTGCTATAGTCCAGGCTTTATTTATGTTGATGTGGCTGTGTTGAAATTGATGGAGAAATTTATTTGAGATTGCCTCTTTGGCTTTGGCCATGTCCTGTTGCTTGAGAGGGAGTTGCAGTTGGGGTGTTGGATTGTGAGGTGGTGTGTCCAGGTTGGGAGGTGGAAAGAGAGAGGAGGTAATTTGTTGTTCCAGGGTCAAGTGGTCAAGTGTGTCTCCCATTTGGTGTGTGGTTTCTGTCACCATGGTTGCAGGTGGAGGGTTGATGAGAATGATGTCATCTATCCTGCTGCTGTAGGAGGTGTTGTCTGAATAAGTATGGGGACGTGCAGATGGTTGGATGTGGATTGAATATTTATTAAGATGCTGGTAGTGAGGCTGGTCCTCCAGATGATGGACTGTGTTGCTTCTATCAGTGAGGTAGTAAGCTGCATTCCAGTCTCCCCTGCAATATAGTGGTGAGAGGGGTTCTGGGATATGATGTAGTGGATGTGTTCATAGATGCGGGCTCTTTTGGCAGGATCATTGCAGGGCATGTAGACACCTAGGATGTGAGTGATGTTGTTAATAGTTTTGATGAGTGAGGTGACCAGCTATGTCAGTAGGGATTTCATGTTTAATTAGGTGTGCAGTAAGAGTCTTTTTGATAAGTGTGATGACTCCAGCTGAGCGGGTAACAATGTTGTCTGCATTGGTAGCTTGCTTAATGGTTTTGCTGCTGTGATGAAAGTGGTAGTCAGAGAGGTCTTGTTTGATCATATTAATTATGCCTGTATTGTTGGAGGTGAGTTTTGTTTCGGTGAGAATAGCAATGTCTGGCTCATTAGTTCGAATATGGTCATAGAGTGTTTCCCAGGATGAGAAAATGCCTCTGCAGTTGGAGGTGATAATGTTAGTGAGATAGAGTGCAGTTTGCTGTTGTTGAACAGGATATACCGTAGTATGAGTAATTTTAATTCTTTTCGTTGGAAGGGTTTTGGTGGTGAGTCTGGAAGGAGCAGGTTTCTTGGTAGGAGGTTCTGCCCCAAAAATTCTGCATTGGCGAAATTTAGTGAAGTCAGGAAGGACAACTTTGCTAGGTGTAGGGAGAGGTGTGTTGTGCATCTGGTGTGTGCAGGGGTGTGAGCGTTTGGTAGTTAAATTATTTTTCTTTGTAGGAGATGTTTTTTGTTTTGATCTGGGAGGTTCCTCATCGTCAGAGACTAAGTAAATAGTTTCTGTGGGGTCTTTTTGATTTAAAGAGGGGGGATCTATGGGATCTTCTTGATCTGATAGGGTGGAGTCTAGGAGATCAGAGAAAGTTAGATCTGAGGAGTTATCCTGATCTGGTAAGTTGTGATCTGTGAGTTCTGCAGGCCATGGGGAAGTTATGTGGTCCATACTGTGGGGAGAGTCAGGACGGTTGTGAGTGGGTGTGGTGTTACTAGTAGGGGAGATCATGTCAACAGTCTCCCTAGTAGGGTGGCCTGGTGTGTGGTTAATTTCTGGTTGAAAAGGGTGTGAAAGGAAGGAGGGTGATGCTTTGGTAAGAGTGTAGATGTGCCCTTGGAGTTTGATCCAATCTTGTGAGTGGAGAAGACTAGGGCCGTTGTGTTCAGAGTTCATGTCCCACCACTTACCATTAATTTGCTTAATGGTTGTAGCATGTCCATATCCACAGTTGTAGTGGAGGATAAACCTTGTGCAGCTGGGAGGAAGCCGAGATAAAATTTGCTGTTTAGTGCTGCCAGGCATAATTCCTGCAGAATAGTTCTCAGATGTGTCTTCAGTTGTTGGTGTAGTAGGGGGAGGATGGGATGGAGTATATGTTTGTGAGTTCCTGTGGCCAGTGAGAGAGCCTAAGTGAGATTTCCTGTTAGCCAGGTAATAGTTGACTAAAGGGATTGTGTAGTTACCGGTTAGTTTGTTGAAGTAGCAACGTTCTAGATCCCACTCATGTTGAGTGTAGTTAGTGACGTGTGTGTTGAGTATCAGCATGTATAGCGGTGCTCTCACGCGTTTTATGACTTGGTGACTACTTATGTACTCCCTTAGAACTATCGGCTCTCCTGAGCCAGCTTCCCGTGGGACTGAGTCATCTTGAGATGACTCAGTGGCAGCTTCCTGTCACCTACGTCTCCGGTCTGATCTGTACCCTGTTAGGTTCCTGTCTACCGCCTCCTTTCACCACAGGTGCCCCTTTATGGGTCTCCTGTGTCTGTAACGTTATCCTTGTCTCCGTGTATAGATTGGTGCGTCTGTTCCGCTGCTTTAATCTACTGTCCACTCTACCGGAGTGATTTCAAGCTGATAGGTTATTGGGCTCCTCATCACTACCACTGCTTTGATAATGCAACTTCCCGCGAGGGCCTCCTGCCGGCTTTGTGAAACTTACCAAACTTAATGGTGTTTCATGGGCTCGTGGGATCCGCAGTGTCATTGTGAGCAATGGATGCGACCGAATCCTCCCAACGGGGGTGAAGGTTCCTCTAGATTGGCTAGACGACTGCGCGCCAGCGGCCTCTGCTGCCGGAGAGGAGGGTCCTTCCGCCATCAAGGAAGTAACCCCCCCCGATCAATCCTCCAACTTTACGGTTCCTTCTCTCAATGTTCGACGCCTGTCCTCTGATGTTGAGGATGTCCTGATGAAGCTGTGTTGTGTACAGACACAGATCATCCGTTGTGCATCAGACCCGCAGCCTCATTGCGTCCCCTTCAATTATGATGAAGACTACTCTACTACTACTGATGATGAGGAGGACTTGAAGAGTGCTACGAGTGCTGACTTCGGTGGCGTGACCCCATCTGCTGCTGCCACTCGTGTCTTTGAGACTTCCGCTGTTTCACCGGTGTATGAGCCTGCTGATCAGCAGATGCCTAATCGAGAGCTTTCGCCTGTGAATCAGCCTCAGCCTTCGTCGGCGCCTCCCTTTGAGCCTGTTCCCCCGGCTTACCCGGAGGTGGCTAAGCCCACTTTCTTGAAGGGCTTTGCTTCTTTTTCCTCTGCATCTGCCCCCATGGAGCGTGGCCTCCCTGGCTACCACACTCGCTCTCGCGAGGCTGCTGTTTCCTCTGCACGCACCTCTGCTGCTGGTGCCTCCCTGGAACCCCCTCCGCCTCCGCCGGTGGAGCTGCCTCCTGCCCCTGGCCCTCCTCCTATGCTGCATACGCGGTCTTGCGCATCTTGGGAGCATCTGCTCACTGGCGGATCTCCTCCGACTTTGAACCTTCGGGACTACCGCCTGATCACATGGATCGACGGGATGGTGAGTCCTTGAACCGCTCTTTGTACGGTCGGATGGATATGCAGGCTACAATGGCAAATGTTAGTGTGAAGCTGAGGCATCGCCGAGTGATGGCTTTCTCTGAGCTTGGTACCAGGTGTCGTTCTTTTCTTGGTCCAGTCACTTCTGGGATTCTGTATCCCCCAGATCATGGTGTTTCCTTTGGTGGTACGAGGCGTAGTGATCACGAGAAGCTTGGTTATCAGTTTGTGCGAGTGCCTGTCCCTCTGTGTCCTGTTAGCCCAGATTTCGAGCTGCTTATGAGTGTTGCGAGGTCCATTCCTGTGATTAGGAACATAGACGACCAGCGCGCTCTTGACGCTGGTCTTGCTGCGGAGTATTTCATGGACATTCGTAGGTCCTTGGCTCCTGTCCCTTCTGCGATTGGAGCTGGGTCTAATACCCTCATTCATGGTGAGTCTCGGTTTGATCCTGCACTGTTGGGGTTCAGTGCACTGCCTCTCGAACGTCAGGAGTTCATGTGTTTAACTATGATGCTCGCGAACATGGAGGACGATATGGTCAAGGTATACCAGGACTTTGCCACCCTCGGGATATCCTTTTGGATATCCGGAAGACGCAGTCTGATGCCCTTGCCTCTAGAGTCCCTCTCATGCGTATCGAACTTCATAATGCGCACATGGGCCCTTCTGACCGTGTCGATGATTTCTTTCGCATGGTTCGCAGTCTGTGCACTGACCTCCGCAGTGCTGGACATCCTGTCACTCAGCGCCACGCCATGGAAACCATTGTGAATGGGATCCGTTTGATCCGATTTGAATCGCTGCGGATCCAGTACGGTATGATGTTGGCTAACAGACAGACTGTAGATTACTGGTCTTGTCTGGAGGCATATCAGTCTCTCGACATTTTTGAACATTGCTCTCCCAGGTCCGACTCCAGGCATCCTGGTTGGTCCCGGGACGCTCCCCAGGTTCCTGCCAATGCTGCGTTTCAGCGTGGGCAGGGATCTGGTTCTCAGGGTTCCGGTTCCAACAAGCGGCGTCTGGATTGCACTTGGGGCCCATGCCTCAGCAAGACGACCCACTCGGAGGATCGCTGTTTCACGAAGCATCCGCACCTGCGTAAGACCAAGCCTGGTGCACCGATTACCAATCCGGTGCCCATGGCCTTGGCCCTTCCAGGTGTGCTTACTCCGCGGCAGCTGGCCTCCTTGCAGGCTCAGATTGATGGGTATGCTTTGGACAAGAAATAGGAGGTACGCCCTGTCCTTTTCTCTTGCACTGCGAAATTTTCAAATGTCTGCAGCCCGAGCCTGTCTGAGGGTGTCTGGCATGTTGATTCTGGAGCTGGGATGTCAATCACAGGTGATATGTCTTTGTTCACTGTGTTTCATGCTTCTGAGACTGGGCCAGCAGTTAAATTTGGTGATGGTGTGGTTCAACGGTCTGTGGGTCAGGGTTCTATTGTGTTAGGTAGTGATTGGTTACCAACACCAATCACTTTAACCAATGTTCTCTACATCCCACACTGTCCGGTGAACCTCATGTCAGTAAATGCTGTTGCCCATGCTCACAACTGCAAGATTTCTTTTGATAGTCTTAGTTGTACTGCCACACAGGGCTCTTCTGTTCTGTGGTCTTTCCCTGCCTCCAGTGATGGTGTGTACAAGTTTTGCATGTAGGCCTTGTCACACCCCTCGTGGCCGTTTGTATGGTGCTGAAGATTATCCAGCTTTTGCTCTTGATGTTGATGAGGATGGTGGAGTTGTGATCCCTACCACTCCTGAATGGTTGTGGCATAGGCGGCTGGGTCATCCTGGCTATGATGCCATGCACAACCTTGTAAGGAAGGGTTTGGTTCAGAACTTACCCTCACTCTCCAACAGGTGCAAAGACTGTCTAAGATCCCATGTGATGCTTGTCAGAAGGCAAAGGGAAAACGTATCCCTTTTCCTAAAGAAAGCAAAACTAGGATCCGTGCCCCATTACAACGCCTTCACTTGGACATCATGGGGCCATTTAATATTAGGGGCTTGCGTGGGGAGTTTTATGTTCTGTGTCTCACTGACCAATACTCTGGCTATGCTGAGGTCTTGTGCTTGAGAACCAGGGATGAAGCTCCCTTAGCAGTTCAAACTACCATCCTCAGATGGATGACTCAGCTGCATGGATTTGTTTTCAAGTGTCTTAGGTCTGACAGGGCTAAGGAATTTATAGTGAAGTGGTTCGAGGATTGGTTAGAATCGGTTGGTGCTGTGCATGAATTGTCCATGGCTTACACTGCTCAGCAGAATGCGACTGTGGAACGGTACAATGGGGTCCTTCAGAACGTAGCTAGGAGCATTCACTTGGAGTCTAAGCTCACTAAGTCCTTCTGGCCCTATGCCTTCCTCGCCGCGTGTTACCTACGCAACCGGCTGCCTAATCAGGGTGACAAGACTCCTTATGAGTTGTTCTTTGGGGTTCTACCTGATGTATCGTTATTGCGCGTGTTCGGGGTGCCCATGCTATGTTACCTTAGTGAATGGGAAGAAGCGCAATAAGCTTGACGAAAGGGCGTTATCTGGTAGACTGGTTGGGTATTCTCTGGTGAGTAAGGGTTATTTTGTTTGGGTTCCGAAGTTGCGCCAGGTGGTAGAGAGTCGTGATGTGCTCTTCTATGAACAGTTTAGCTATAACTGTATCCCTGGGCTCTTTCCCTATGATGGATCTCAGTATTTTTCTCGCACCCCTGCCGCTATCATCGGTAAAGGGCTTGATACTACTGACAATGTCCTGGGCCCTTTACCAACCCCGATTGTTGACCGCTTTACTGGTCATGGGATGACGATGCGTCCCAGGCCAGGTAATGATGGTGCTGTATCGCGTGCGGCGGCATTGGGCCAGGGGGAGTCTGATGTTCCTTCAACCTCTAATTTATTCGAATCTCAGGGGGTCGCCGGGCCTTCCTCTGCGCCACGTTTCGTCGGTGAAGTCGTAGGATTAGGACAGCCTCGGGTCATAGTGGAACCTAGTACAGGTCCACTGCCCACTAGTCGCCACCCCCCGTCCACCTATTCGGATAGCTCGCGGGAGTTGTTGATCACTTCACCCCCTGCTATACCTGGTGGTTTATACCGGACCAGGCATTGCGACGATGTGGCCGTCACAGATGATGTGAGTGATGACCTCGAACACTGGTCCGGGTCAGATACTGCGTATGGCTGGGGTGTTCCAGTGTACCCAGGCTTCGACGATTTAGAGGCAAAGGAGGCCGGCCTTGTTCAACCACGCATGAGTGCTGCGCTGGGGGCTTTATTACCGGTTACTGCTGATACTGCTGATATCCCCGCTGCCCATGTACAAGTACACTGCTTGTACGTGGGGGCTTTTATTTCTACCTCTACTGAACTCTCTTATAAAGCTGCAATGTTACCTACCAACCCTGACAGAGATCTCTGGCTGCAGGCTATGAAGGATGAGATGGCCTCCCTCCATGCTCATGGCACTTGGGTCCTCACTCCACAGCCTCCTAGGCAGAGGATTCTATCTGGCAGATGGTTATTTGTCAAGAAACATGGGGCTGATGGTTCTTTGCGTTTTAAAGCTCGTTTTGTAGTTCGTGGTTTTCTGCAACGTCCTGGGCTGGACTACCATGATGTATATGCCCCCGTCTCCTCTAAAGCAGGTCTTCGTGTGCTCCTTGCTGCCATCACTCATAGGAAGATGTTTGTGAGGCAGCTGGACATCAAGACTGCATTCTTGAATGCCAAGCTGGAACCTGGTCTGGACCTGTTCTGTTACCAGCCTGAGGGCTTTCATGAACTTGGTCCTGACAATGTTCCCCTTGTGTGCAAGCTGATTAAATCTCTTTTATGGTTTGAAGCAGGCACCCAGGGCTTGGAGCAAAGATGTAAAGCAAGTTTTGGTTGCCCACGGTTTTACCATGTGCAAAGCTGAACCTGCTCTGTATTTCAGGAGGGATTCTACTGGTGGGTGGAGCTATGTCCTGACCTATGTGGATGACTTCATCTGTGCTTTTAGTGAGCTGCATAGGTATGCCTTGCTGATCGAGGCTATGGAAGCAGCTGGGTGGGAAGTCAAGGAAATGGGTGTACCTGTCCAGTTCCTTTCATTGGACATGACTTGTACACTTGATTCTGACGGCAGGTGTGTTAAGATCGACCTCTCCCAGCACTCCTACATTGTTGAGCTGGTGGAGCAGTTTGGTCTCACTGCTGCTACCCAAGCCCAAGTTTTCAGTTCCCATGTCCAAGTGCACTGTCACTGATCCTCCTGGAGAAACCTCTGGCCTCTAATAGCCAGTACCTCTCTCTTGTGGGGGCTTTGCTGTACCTGGCTACCTGCACAAGGCCTGATATTTCTTTTGCTGTTAGCTACCTGTCCAGGTTTTCTGCTCAACCCACTGCCCCCCTGTGGGCTGCAGCCAAGCGCTTGCTTTTGTATTTGAGAGAACATTCCCATCTGGGCCTCACTTACACTCACAGCCCTGGTTTCTCTTTTACTGTCTTTAGTGACTCATCCTTTGCTGATGATGGGTCTGACAGGAGATCTCAGACTGGCTATGCTGTGCTTGCTGGAGGCTGCCTTGTGAACTGGATGAGCAAAAGGCAACCCACTGTTGCTGTTAGCTCCAGTGAGGCTGAGTATCAGGCCCTGTCTCAGACTGCCAGGGAGGTGCAATGGTTGAAAAAGTTGAGAATTGATCTAGGGCTGCCTTGTGACCTGGTCACCATTCAGGGGTGACAACTTGGGGTCCTTGAGCTGGGCCAATGACTGTCAGCTGCTCCCTCGCAACAAGCACATTGATGTCATCCATCACTATATCCAGGAGCTGGTGGAGGATGGCCAGGTGGATGTTGCCTATGTTAACACTAAGGACAACTGTGCTGACCCCTTCACCAAGCCCCTTGATCCTATGGTGTTCTGGCGTTTCATTCGCATGTTTGGAATGACTGCTTCTCCTTAAACCATTTTTTTGGTTACATGTATTCTAGAATTTTGGTTACATGTATTCTGGAATTTTTGGTTACATTTTAGGGTTTCTTTGGTTACATTTAGAGTTTCTTTAAGTTATCATTGATTGGCATTAGGTTCCTATTCCCGGATCGGGTTTTCTATACCGTTGTTACCCGACTTTGATATTTAGTTGTCCTCTTATACCCACTTGGCAAATTTTGGTTCTTTGCCTTGCTTCATACCTTCCCTTACACCCTTCGGGTTTCATTTGAAGTTTCTCTCGATTTTTTTTTCCGGAGTTCTTTTTTTTTTTTTTTTTTTTTATTTGTTACATATAGTTTTATGTCACCAGTGCCATAGGTGGAGTAGTACTATTGTATGTCACCTGTGTCATAGGTGGAGTATCAGCATGTATAGCGGTGCTCTCACGCGTTTTATGACTTGGTGACTACTTATGTACTCCCTTAGAACTATCGGCTCTCCTGAGCCAGCTTCCCGTGGGACTGAGTCATCTTGAGATGACTCAGTGGCAGCTTCCTGTCACCTACGTCTCCGGTCTGATCTGTAACCTGTTAGGTTCCTGTCTACCGCCTCCTTTCACCACAGGTGCCCCTTTATGGGTCTCCTGTGTCTGTAACGTTATCCTTGTCTCCGTGTATAGATTGGTGCGTCTGTTCCGCTGCTTTAATCTACTGTCCACTCTACCGGAGTGATTTCAAGCTGATATTGAGGTTTATGGAGAACTGTAGGACCTCTTTGTAGTCCAGGGCCTTGTATCCGAGGTAGGCGTTAATAGAATGAACTTGACAGTGACAGTCTATTTGGGGTTCCCAATAGCTAGAGCTGTTTACAGGAGTGGAACGAAGTCTGGAAGTAGGTCTACCTCCCCTAGGAGCTGTATCCCAGGTATGATGAGTCAAGGTTCTAATGTCCTGAGTACAGGATTTCCTATTAGGTTCACAGCTAGAATTCTGCTTTGCAGAGTGTTTCAGAAGAAGGAAGCTGTTCACGATTGACTTATCAATAGTGGGTGTACTCTGTACTGATGTCAATAGCTTGGTACACCCTATGATCCAACAAGTAGCCATAAGGAGAGGGACAATCAGAAGAGTGCTATAGAAATCTATGACTAAGAAGCAGGGGATCATAATGGGTGCACATAAAATCCCTATGGCTTCTTCCAGACAGTCTTCTTGGTCACCTCCTTCCACTGGTTGGTGGGAGCTGACTGTCTCCTGGGCTGGCTGGGTCCAGCTGCTGGGGCAGGGGCGGCTGCCTGTGGAATTAAAAGTATAGTTATGTAGCTGCTGGCTGTCAAAACGGGAACTGCAGGGAGAGAAATTGTTAGAGTGGTTTACCTGAAGGGGGGTATAGGTCTGGAGCAGTTCCATCCAGGTGGTAGGTCCTGCCGGGGTAGGAGCAAGTCCAATCCCTGGGTGGAGAGCAAGGTCAAGCTCAGCGTTAGCCGTGGGCCATGGGGCAGGCAACCCATAGGGCTTGGCTTTGGCCAGGGAGGCGAGGGCATGGAAGAACATAGTCACGTTCTGCCCATAGGAGTCGATGTTGAGGCGGCTCTGAATCTCCTTCCAGCTGGCCAGGTCAGCACCAAAAATGGTAGGGTCAAGGGGGACAACCTTGCCAGTGCTGTCATGGCCGATCTCCCTTGTAATGAGGTAGCCTGCCAGGGCTACCCAGTCTGGGAGGTTGTCCTTCTTGGTAGGGTCCAGGTCAGGCATGAAGCCAGGACGGAAGTAAAACTGGATGCCGTTGACTTTGACTTGTCCTTTGCAGCAGATGAATGCTGTGAGGACATGCAATCTGCTGGACTGGATGATGCGGATACCCCTCTTGATAGCCAATTGGACTTCATAGTTTGAGAGCAGTCTCAGGGGGATGAGCTCCCTGGTGTACAGAGAGTGCTCTGGGGCAGTAGCCTGGTCCCTGGTTTCAGCATTCCAATAGGAGAGGGAGAAGTGGTCGAGGCTGTCAACCGAGGAGTCACAGCATTGCTTGTCGTTCATGAGGTCAACGGTTATCTTGCACAGCCGATTCACCTCTTCAGTGAAGTCCGTCATGGATCTGAGGGCAGTGTTGGCCTCAGTCTTCAGAATCAGGGAAGAGTTGCAGATATCTGGAGGGATCTTGGAGTGGGTGAAATATGCAGAAAAGTGCATGTTGGAGATGTATAGGGGGAGCAAGGATTCAAAGTGTTCCTTATCCTCTTGAGTTGCAAAGTGCAACTCTTCAGTGACCCTGCCGTCTCTTCCATTCTTCAAGAATCTGAAGTTGAGTAGCCTGAGGGCCGACACTTGGTCATCACGTTCCTCACTCTGCAGCCATGCGCAGGATGTTCTCCAACTTGGGAAACCATGCTGGCTTCTCAGGCTGGGACCTCCAGTTGGTGGTGAGGTAGTGACCCTGCTGCTCCATGATCCAGGCAACTGAAGGGAAGTTAGTTTCTTCAGGGAAGGGGTGGTGCGGGAGTAGCTGGGGGTCCATGTGAGGCTCAGTCCTCTGCCTTTTAGAGCCATCTGACTGGTCTTCATGGTCAGTCATAGTGTAGTCGCTGCCTTCTGCTGTGGGATTGGGGAAGACGTAGGGGATCTCCCTCAAGGTTGAGTTAGCAGTATCCAGCCCGTCCTGGGCACTGGATCTCCCTGTTTGGCTGCTGCCAGAGGGGTTAGCTGAACAGGTCCTGGTACCCCCGATGGTGGACATGATGGTTGGTCCAACCAGCATGGAGATATCAAATTGCCGGTTGTGCCAGTTGATCTTAGCTGAAGGATCTGAGGGGTAGGGAAGGTGGAGGAGAGAGTCCTCCACAATGCTGAAGTGCGTTTTGCAGTTCAGGATGTGTTGGTTGGTTACCCGAGGAGTGGTGACCCTGTGTAACAGCTCAGGATGCACTCAGCAGCCTGGGGAGTTAAGCTAGGGGAACAGTCTATGTGATGTATGTTTATGTGTAGTCGGTATGCGTAAGCTAGCAGAGCAGTAGGGTGTTACCTATGTAGGGGATGTAGAGTTGATCGGGTAGAACGTCTTCGTGAAGGAGTAGAAAGGTTCGTCCCGAGTAGCTCGAGTCTATGTACGCAACGGGTGCGTTGTGAGAGATGAGGCAGTACATGGGTATGGTACTGTATCATGTGCGTTCGTCACGTGGCTTACGGGTGAGGTGTACCCGTATGCCTTGCTGGACGGCCAGAGTACCCGTGAAGGGTTCTGTACCGTTACACCCCCCCCCCCTCCAGAAGAGATACGGACCCCGCATCTGATCGTAAGGAAGTGGGATGTGAATACCAGTCGTAGTCGTATGTGCCGTGCTCAAATATACTTGATGAATCAAGTTGGTTTCGGAGAGAACCATTTAACATCCCTTTTGAGTACTCCGGGAAAGATAACTTTATAAATAAAGCAATCTAACCGCCGTGTCGTATGCGTCGAGTGCGATGGGTTGGTGATGGGCCCGTTCTTTCGACGTACGTCGGGACATAACGGGCGTAACACGTGATTTCCATGCATCGACGACGTGAGGCGCACTTTTCTTGACCGCTTTGGCGAGTTCCCAAGTGTCTTGCTCAATACCGAAGTCTTGCCATCGGACCAAGTATTCGAGACGCCGTTTGCTGGAAGTGCCTATGACACGCGATTTCTCGCGCATGATGCATTGGATATTCCAAATCGGAGCGCCGTCGGAGTCAAACTCCAGCGGTTGTCCAACATGGACAACGCCATCGGAGCGCCAATGCTTTATCAAACCCACGTGAAACACGGGGTGGATACGCATCATCTTGGGCAAAGCCAAGCGGCACGCCGTGACTTGCCGGACGACTCCGGTGACCTCGTCGCGTGGACCAATGCATTCCGTAATCGTATAGGGGCCAACAAAACGAGGCGTAAATTTTGGTTTACCCGTTGCTTTGAACTTCATATTGCGGGTGGACAAAGAGAACTTTATCCCCAAGGTTGAAGAAAACCTCCGTTCGTCGCTTATCGTAATGGGCTTTCTGCCGATCTTGAGCGGCTTGCATGCATGCCTTGCATTGATCTTGTCGTTCAATGTGATCGGTCCACCAATTGTTGGCAGCCGGACATTTCGATTCGACCTCCGCTCTAAGCGGCGTTGTAGGGTCATAACCAAGGTACGTCCGAAATGGGGTGTTCTGAATGGACTCTTGGTAGGAATTGTTGATTGCAAATTCCACCAGCGCCAAGGACTTATCCCAATCGTCGTGGTATGGCCCCACGTAGTGGCGAATCATGTCCTCGATGACTCGGTTCATGCGTTCCGTCTGACCGTCAGTTTGAGGATGAAACGCAGTCGAAAACGCTTGTCGCGTGCCCATTAATCGATGGAGAGCCACGCCAAAATGCCCGGTAAATCGCGCATCGCGATCACTCAGGAGTTTCTTTGGGATACCATGATAGCGGATGACACGATTCAGGTATAGGGAAGCGAATTCCTCTGCGTTTATCGTAGTATGACAAGGTTCGACATGAACCATTTTCGACAGTTTGTCGACGAATACCGCGATGGTATCATGGCCAGAAGACGTAGGCGGGAGCGCCGTGATGAGGTCCGTGGAGACACACTCCCAGAATTTCTCAGGAATTTCCACGGGAACCATGGTACCGTTAGGTTTTGCGTTTCCGGGCTTGTTCGTTTGGCACTTATGGCATTGTTGGACGAAGGCAGTAACATCTGCCGTGACTTTGGCCCAAGTAAAAGTGCGGGTGACCAACTCCAATGTCTTGGTGCGACCGCAATGGCCCATGTACATAGGGTCGTGAGCTTCGCGGATAATGTCCAGGCGAAGGGCGGCGTCAAGGGGGACACACAAAAACTCGCGTCCGTACTTGTTCTTCTTGAACCAGTAACCGTTCCTGGAAAACTTATCGCGAAGGCGCTTGCAGCCCGGCGTGAAGTTCGAGTCTCGTTTGTATCCAGCCAAAATTCGATCCATGATGGACGAAGAGGAGGGAGTCGACGCAGCGGGCGTATGCCGACTGCGTCGTCGCGTTTCCTTGACCGGAACCGAAGGGACGGGGAGGACAGTCGGTGGGCGGGGAAGGATATCCACGACCGCGGGACCGACTGCAATAGGGCGCTGCTTTCTCGATCGAGGCCTGCACTCGCTGACCAAGAGAGAGAAAACTAACAGCTGGTGCGCAACCGCGACGTCGGCGGGGGCAGAGAGGTTAGGATTGCGACTGACCGGGTCTGCCATATTATTGCGACCCGCGCGATATTCCCAAGTATAGCTGAAGGGCGCCAGGTCCTCCTGCCATCGGCCCATGCGTCGTGAAAGGACCGCCTTGGTGTCAAAATACGTGAGCGGATTGTGGTCAGTGACCAATGTCATGTGGGAACCTTCGAGGTAGCATCGCCACTCGGTCAACGCGTGAACGATTGCTAGCATCTCTTGTTCCGTCGTAGTATAGTTCAGCTCCGCTGGGATATACTTCTTGCTGGCGAAGGCGATGGGGTGTTTATCTTGCAAGAGCACCGCGCCGGTACCGAGCAAAGATGCGTCGGTAATGACTTCGAAAGGTTTGCTGAAATCCGGCAGCGCGAGGACTGGAGCGGATAGCAAAGCTTCCTTGAGGCCTTTGAATGAGACGAGATGTTCTTCTTTGAACAAGGAGCCTAGTTCACCCTTGATGTTAGACAAGGTTTGAAGCGGGGCAGCGAGAGACGAATAGCCTTGGATAAATTTGCGAAAATAATTGCACAAACCGAGGAATGAGCCGATCTCTTTCGCCGTTTTCGGAGTAGGCCAGTCACGGACTGTGCTAACCTTGCGTGGATCAACTTTAATTCCGTCGCGTCCAATGTAATGACCCAGGAATTTAACTTCCGTTTTGTTGAAGGAACATTTGGAGAGTTTCGCGTAGAATTCGTTGTCCTGGAGGACGTTGAGAACCGTGGCCAAGTTGGCTAAGTGCTCCGCCGGCGTGCGTCCGTAAACCAAGATATCGTCTAAGTAGACCACGACGAACTTGTGCAAGTAGGGCGCGAATATTTGGTTCATGACCGCTTGGAATGTGGCCGGCGCGTTTGCCAAACCCATCCCAAGGACTTTAAATTCAAACTGACCCATTGGGGTAGTGAACGCAGTCTTCGGCGCGTCCTTGTCCGAAATTCGTATTTGGTAATAACCAGACGTGAGGTCTAGGGAACTGAACAAAGTAGCTCCACCTAGACGATCAATGGTCTCATCGATACGGGGAAGGGGATACCTATTTTTAATCGTGATGTTGTTGAGTGCTCGCCAATCGCAAACAACACGGTATCCCGTTCCACCCGGTTTCGCTATGATCATAATTGGCGCACCGTACGGGGACGAGCTCGGGGCGATGAATCCTTGCTGCAACAGGTCGGAGACGTATTCCTCACATAGTAAAGTCTCGGCTGGACTCATGCGACGATTTCTGCGATATGGTGCGTACGCATTGTCTTGCGTTTTGATGACGTGAGGAATAACTTGATGGTTAGGAGTCCCCATAGGCAAATTGTTGAAGACTTTGCGATACTGCCATAGGAGAGCGCGCAGGTCGTTGGCCGAGATGAGTGTTTTATCATCGTGGTCCCGTATGTTGTCGCGGATCCAATTTTCGAAATCCATGCTTGCCACCGGGGGACCAGGTAAAGGCCCGTCGGAAGGCAATAATTTTGTCAGCAATTTCGCCCGTTCATCGGCAGTTACGTTAGACGCCGGTAAATCCGCTCGGGATTCGCGGACATTGACCATGACATGGTTAGCGCCAGCTTTCAAAAGCTTTGCTGCCTTGCGACCAGTAATGACTGGGTCGTCAGTCGACTTGCCCGAAAGTGCCATAGTGAAGAAGGAATGAGCCGTTTCGTCCCGCTGCCTGTTTCTAGGTGTCAAACAGCAGCTTTGAGCGACAATGTCATGCGATCGTAGTCTAGGACGCCCTTTTCGTCGCGCATCCAGTCGGACCCGAGGATTAGGTCTAATCCTCCGGGAAGTTTGTCGACGACATGGGCGAACACTTTGCCAACATATCTTTGTATGTGTATAGGGAGCGAGACCGTCCCGCGGATTTTGATAATCCCGTCGTTAGCGCAAGTGAATCCGTCGCGTTCGTTTTCCCAAGGGCGGATGTGCAAACCGAGATCCTCAGCCGTTTGCTTTTCCATAAGACAACCTGCCGCGCCGGAGTCTGCCAATGTGAGTAATTGCTTCGCTCCTGATCGGGCGTTGAATAGCATATCGGGGGCAGCAGCGGAGTTGACTTCGTATACCCGATTGGCTCGCGTCATGAGCACGGGGGGAGAATTCGTATTTCGTTGCGCGTGATTGCGACGGATGCACTTCGTTGACTGTCTGGCAGCGATTTGTTTTACGCGAACTTTGGGATCCAATGCCTCCGACCACCAGTGTTTTTTTCGACGGGTTTCAACCGGACTGGGGATGCCCCCCTCAGGTGCGGGGCCAAAGTATACTGCCTTGGTCACGTCGTTGATCGCATGCCAATCCTTTTTGATTTGGACGGCCCGTTCGGAGTCGGGGGGGTCATACCATTCTTGGATGGCGACCTTATTCGAAGGTGACCCCTTGGGGCAGGGTTTCATATGGTGATCGAACGATTGATACTCCTTGAACAACTCCATACCTTGGAGGAGACTGGAGACATGTTTATCCTTACTTGCGTTTTTTGGGAGGATGAACATACCGGATGTGTCGAAGGGTGCATCGTTTTTGCATTCCCAATAGTGTTCTAACACCGACACGACGTCTTCCGGAATGGGGTGAGCGTATATGAACTCGTTTGCGATGGAGACATGCATGCCAAACTCCGTAGAGAACTTCAGTGGACAAGGGGACGACAAGGTATTAGTAGAAGTTACATCAATGGTTGGGGTTAAGCCCAAGTTAGAAAACAGTTCCTCTTGAACTTGTAACAAGAGCTCAAGTGGCTCGACTACTACTACTTTATTGCCGCTAAGTACACGATCTAGGGTTGTCAATACCTGACCGGCCGATTCCTATTCCCAAATCGGGATGGGACCGTTGCCGTCAAGGGCCCAGTCGGGACACGTAGTCTCATTGAGGGCCGGCCAGTTAGGCAAGTCCCGCGTGCGGCAGCGTCCGTCAGCATTCAGCGACCGCACACATGTCCTCATGTAGCGGAAGCAGAAGAAGCAGCGAGCACCATTCTGAAGCCAGATGGTCTGCCCGACGCTGACCGATTTGTTCATATGCATGGCGTTCTGGGGGTCTTGACCCGAAAAGTCGGGGGTCCGCGGCCCGCTGGGCTGTGAACGGGCCCGACCAGCACCCTGTCCGTATCCTCCGCGACCACCACGGCCCGCGCCGCAGCTAATAGAGCCTTTCCCGAACGTGCGATCAGCACCTTGCAAACTGAGGACCTGCGGCCTTGGCGATCCACCCAGCTTGCCGTTGTGCGCCGGCTGCGTCGCACTACGTCCTCCACCACCTCGGCCACCGGCCGGGTTGCGACTACTGTTTGGCGCCAGCTTGGGGCTCTTCGCTGGGCGAGAGTTCATCTCCCCGCCGTCGTCGGTGGCTACTCCCTGCGAAGAGAAAGAATCAGGGTCAGAATCGGAGGGGGGTGAGTTGGTAAACTGGACGCGATTGAATGCAAGGTCCTTACCCGGGTATTTAGTATCCGCGGGGCGCTTGAATGGGTACCTCGACTTTTGGTTAGCGTAACCTCCCCTCTGATGTCGATCGTGCTTGTCCGTCAAGGACTTGCCACGAGCGGCGACAACTTTCCTCGCTTCGTCCAATTGCAGATAGCGGAACAAATCCTCCATTGTTTCGAACACAGTACTCGATTCGCGCCGAGAGTGTGCAGAGTTCATCGGAGAGTCCCGTGTGAAACAAGTTCAACTTTTCGCGCTCGGTGAGCTCGGGGACTTTGCAAAATTCAGACTTGATGGCGTGGTAATAATTCTGCAAGGAGCGCTTATCTTGGCGGAAGCCACCTTCGTGTAGTTTGGTGAGAGCGACGTGTGATTCCGTTAATAGCTCGGGCAGGAGGAGCGCCTCCGCCCATGCGACGATTCCCATGAAATCTAACCCGTCCAACTCATCGCTAGCCCATGCCTCGTCGTAAGTGATGCGGAGTTGGCCCGTAAAAGCGCACGACAGGTATGGAACAATGCGCTCGAACGAACCAAGGTACCCGTCGGAGAACTGGAGCTCCATGATCGTGACCATATTGAATACCCATCGGCGCAACTGAGCCCTAGTGCATCTGTCCGACAGTTTGTGTTCAATGAGGCGTAGTTCCTTTCTCATTTCAGTAACACGCTTGGCGAACCCAGTGTCGTGATCAGAGTGACGAGTGGCGCGGTTATCGGGAGGAGGGGTGATTGGCGGTAGCGAGACGGGCTCACCTGGCGGGCCTGCCGGGGCCAGGTGTGTGCCCTCGCGAATCTGTCGTGTCGGAGAAGGGGCGTCTGCGGGCAGCGTAGCTGCGCGCTTTGCACGAGGGCGAACAGCGGCCGGGGAAGCCACCGTAGGTACTGCGGGCGTCGTTGGGTGCTCGGGCTGCGTAGCCCGAGGAGCGCGATTAGAGGTCGGGTCGACAGGTGGAACCTGGAGGGGCGAACCTGGGGAATCGGCTAAGTCGTGGCCCGATGACGAGTGGTCGGAGACCGAAAAGGGGCCGTTAGGTGGTGAGTGAGCGGCGGTAGGTGCTGTCGGCGGGGAAGGGGTAGCGCCCCCCCGCGGGATCGAACCGCGTTGCATTTTGCCAGTAAGGCCACTCGAAGGGACATAGACGTCGGGGAGGCGAAAGGGTTTTGGTTGAAACGCCGGGGCTACCTGAGCGACAGCTAGTTTATCAAACAACCCTGAATTCCCCGCAACCCGCACCTGCCTGTCAGGTGCACGAGGCAGCGTTTCATCCATCTTATCGTCGTTGGCTTCCGCCGCCGGGTAGTGGGCCTTCAGTTTAGTGCCCTTGAGGGCGGCGTCCTTGTCGGCAATGTCTTTGATGTTCAAAGGCATCATTTCCATCCACTTTTGCTTTCGCATCTTGGACGCCGTGTACAAACGGGTCATGCTGTCGCGGAGATCATCGACCGCTTGCAGCGCATCCACGATGTTCTCAGGATCGCATTCAAGGAGGAGGCTGTCAGCGTACGCGTTCATATGCACCGCCAACTTGGCGTCTGCATACGGCGCGACAGGGTGGTCAGCGGAGTGGTAATGGATAAGACCATCCGACTTCGCAGCCTTGGCATAGTTGGGCGATGCCTTGATCTCACGGCCGCGCAGAAACGCCTGCTTGCGCGCAGCGATGGCTTCCTGAGCGGCAGCGTCGTCCTCGCGAGCGGCCTGAGTAAGCGCATGCTTGTGCCCCACTGTCCTGCCGTTCCCACACCCAACGTCTATGGACCCTGGCGCCGCTGGAAGAACCGCCAGGGTCCTCAGTGTCCATTGGCACAGTCTCGTTGCGCGCCACAGTAGCTTGGCTCGCCGCGATAATGGCCATAACATCAGCCATGGTAATGGCGGCGGGAGATGCAGCCGCGGGAGCAGTCATTGGGCGCTTGCCATAGGCGACGTTCTCGCGAGTCAGCTTCGCGACGACCTCAGTCAAGCGGGCGTTCTCAGCGAGAGCGGGGGCGAGCGCTGCATGGGGGGAAAGACGTGGCGGGTTAGGCAATGGCGTCGGCAGATTGTGAAACAGTGTGCGATTCACGGGCAAAACATTGGGATGTGTAACCAATCGGGAAGGTGAGTCCTCAATATGGTCAAATGGATTGCAAATCGAGAAAGGCAGGTTTGTCCTATATTCGTCAGGCGTCAGACTGCGCTCACCTGCTTGAGATCGAGCAAGGTCGCCTTTAGCAGCCTCGAGCTCGGACTCCTTAGTCGCTAGCTCGACGCACAACAAATCCATGGCGGACCGTGAGGTTGCCGTGGCTTCAGTGAAAGCGGCTTGGAGGTCGGACATCCCCTTGCGACTCTGAGCCAGCGCCTTACCGAGTAAGTAGTGGCTGTTCAACAGCTCTTGCCTCTCGGTAGGATCGCCATTGGCCAATGCGGCATCGGTAGCCGCGCTGGAGACGGCGAGGCGCTGCGTGAGGTCAGCGACTTTGGCGTCCTTAGCGGCTATCTTCGTCACAAACTGCTCGGTAAGGGCCGAGTTGGCGATGGAGGCCTGGTTGAGCTGCGCGCGGAGTTGTCCAATTTGCTCCGCCGCGATCAGGTGGTCACTCATGTGCTGATGACGCCTGCGATCCGCGCCCGCTTCATAGCGAGCGCTGAGCTCCTCAAGGGAAGGCTCAGCCAGCGGCGTCGTCGGCGGCGTCGTCGGCGGAGCCATGCCTGCGCGCGGAGGCGGGGCAGCGGGCGGGGCACCCCGAGGGTGCCGCCAGACCATTGAGGCCGTCAACCAGCGGTTGCAGCGTACCCACTGACACAGAGGGCCGCGCTTCGGCGGACGCGGACTCATCCAGCGTAGCACCGAGCTCAGTGTCGGGCTCAGTGTCAGAAGACCCCATCCCTTCGGGATTGGTGTCGACCACTGACATCGTAGGCTGGTCAGCCGCGTCGTCGTTTACCTTGGTGGTTTTGTGTGATGCCATTCTGCGTAAGCAACAGAACAAGTCAGTAGGCTGGACAGGAATGAGTGGTGGGCGAGAGAGGGAGAATTACTCGCAACTCCAGGATGCCAAAATTCACCTGCCACAGGGATTAGTAAATTTCGCGAGCGTAACGAGCTGATAATGCCTCAAGCGTAACTGTATATGACGCGTTCGTCCAGAATACGATGAGGGATAAAAGCACTGCCAAGGCACGTATCACAGGGCAACCAGGAAGGACAACGACGAACCGAAAAGCGCGACAGGATGAGCAAACGTGCAGGTGCAAAGCAACAAAAGATGATGCAGCAAGCAGGAAGAGTCGCAGGACAGGCTCGGAAGTACGCTAATTAAAGCAAGGTCGGCCTAGGTGGCAAATGGAGCCGATGCTGTCCAATTGATCAAACCCTTCTCAGGATGCTTGGGAATTGAGCTTAAGAAGCTATGACCAAAAGGTCAGGTCGTGAAAGCAAGAATCGAGCGCGCAGGCCATACAGGGGTAGGGCAGGCTAGGAAAAGATGCCCATGCAAGACAGGTCGCAGGCGGCCTAGGGCGTGTCGAGCTGCAAAGGACAGTCCCTGCGAGAACCGAACAGGCGCTACGAGCACTCGAAGCCAACAGGGAAGAGCAGGAACAGCGAGCCGAAAATGCCAGAAAGCCGACAGGATGTCCTGGCGGGTGCAATTAATTCGAAGAAAAAATTCGTATGCGTGCGTATGTGTATGCGTGAGGTCCCTAAGGAACGAAACCAGCTCCGCTACCAGTGTAACAGCTCAGGATGCACTCAGCAGCCTGGGGAGTTAAGCTAGGGGAACAGTCTATGTGATGTATGTTTATGTGTAGTCGGTATGCGTAAGCTAGCAGAGCAGTAGGGTGTTACCTATGTAGGGGATGTAGAGTTGATCGGGTAGAACGTCTTCGTGAAGGAGTAGAAAGGTTCGTCCCGAGTAGCTCGAGTCTATGTACGCAACGGGTGCGTTGTGAGAGATGAGGCAGTACATGGGTATGGTACTGTATCATGTGTGTTCGTCACGTGGCTTACGGGTGAGGTGTACCCGTATGCCTTGCTGGACGGCCAGAGTACCCGTGAAGGGTTCTGTACCGTTACACCCTGGGAACCCCCTTCTCCAGCTTGTTGGCTGTGGAGAGGACTGCAAAGTTGTTGAAGTCCTCTATCATAGCCAGGCCAGCCAGGGAAAGCATGTCGTTGTTAGCAAACAGCTTGATTGACCATACTGGTGGCTTTCCAGGCATGGAGGTGTTCGTAACTTGGTCCACAGATACCCCACTTTTGAAAAGACCGTCCTGGGGTCTGTTCGCGATGATATCGCGTATGGTCCGGACCACCGCAGCTGCGTCCGTGCACGGGTGTGCGCCGACAGGAAAGGTCAGAGATTGTGGCGTACAAAGGGGACCCTCAGCAAGGATGCTAGGGTCGCGTCCATAAATGCCACTGAGAGTTAGCTCGTAAAACTCCTCATTGTCGGTGGTGTTGTGCACCGGGAGGATTTTGTATTTGGAGAGCGTGTCAGCGAAGGGATCAAGATGCTGGAAGGTTGACTCTCCAAGGGGGGACGGAGGTTGAGGGTTGGACTTGAGTCTCTCAGAGATCAACTGGATGTCCCTTGCTTTGCGGATGTATTTAGGACGGTAGGGAGGAGTGGGAATCAGCCTCCCTTCGCTGTTGTAGATCTCTTCACCCTTAGAACGGATGATGAAGGGATAGGCGATCAGGGCTGCAGGGGAGTACGAGTTTTCGTTAGTTTTGCAGAAGATGGGAGAAGAATTGTAGGACACAGTTGTCCAAGGTTGATTGTAAAGTTGGTTGTGAGCATAAGGACTTGCAGCTTCGTTATTGGTTAATTTTTTCGGGAAGGACAATGCCGTGAGGGGCACATCGGGACTTGCACCCACGCCATGGGAGGCTGTGTTAATTGTCAGAGACGATGATGCCACGAGGGGCACATCGGGACTTGCACCCACGCCATGGGAGGCTGTATTAATCGTCAGAGACGACAATGCCACGAGGGGCATATTGGGACTTGCACCCACGCCGCGAGGGGCGGTATTAGTAGCTGTGGGAGGCTTAGGGAGTATGGGGTTTCGAAGATGGCCAATGGGTGTATTGTTGAGATGTTTGCAGTTTGTAAGGTAGTGCGGTGTGGTAGTCAGGGGAACGAGGTATGCGGCGGTGTGGTGGGAAGGTGGGGAAGCGAGGCGGGATTGAGCAGCTTGTTTCTCGCGGCGGTTCGATTTCCTATCGATCTTACCTTGTTGCACCCTGTTTTGTTGAGCTCCCATTGAATGCATGCTGGTGGCTGGGTAGGTGTTAGGTGCGAAGAAAGATAAAGGAGTGCGGAGATAGGCTGTTGAAGCGGCGGCTAAATTCAGGCAGTTGACGAGAAGAAGGGCAATGACAAGGTGAATGGCAGAGTTCGTGGTAGGAGGATTTCGTCTGTCTTGCTTGTTCCGGATATTTTTTTATTGAGTAGGGTTGGGATGATTTTTAGGTTTAGCAGAACTTGGTTCAGAATGAGTCCTAGGTAGATTCTTGGAGCTTTTGCTCTCTGCCCGGAAGCTGCCTGTAGGATCTTGTTGTCCAGGTTGTCCATTGAAAGGTGAGGATATTTTTAATTTTGGGTGATCTGTCACTTTCGCAGATTTGGTATTGAGTTTGTGGACAGGGTTCCAAGCACTGGCGTTGGGGGCTTCGCATTCCCCTACCTCCCTCCTGCGGGCAATCTGCTCTTGGACTTCTCCAAGGTGCTTCTTGCCCGGAATCGGGATGCTTGGTCGCCGGCAGTTGTTATTGATCATTGGGGAGGAGAGGGGGGTTAGAGAATTCGGCAAATCTGGTTCGAGTGGACATCTCAAATCAGGAAAGTGCGCGAATGGATGATCATTGCAAAGCCTAGCGTCGTCGCATCCCGATTCCAGTCTCCGCTTATGCGGAGGAGAAGTAGCGCCTACGAAATGTGCATCGGAAAAAGTGAGCTGTCAGGATATTCAAGGATATTTTTGGACTTTATTAACCTACCGGAACTGGGATTTTTTTTTTTATATTCCACCACGAGGTTTTCAACTGACGATCTGCCGAAAAAAATCCCAGTTCCTGTTGGTTATTAACCTGTCTAGAGACATGCCAAAACGCGGAACTGGATCTGGCCCTAGTTACACCCCCCGCCCAGGGACCCATCCAATCCTGTCAGGTAAGTATTAGGGACCCATCCCCTCCCCTCACCTGGACCCGCTGTTTTTCCTCTTCGCTCGTCCTTGTGGTTAGTTGGTTGCGGTTAGGGACCTTGATTCTGAAACTTCAACGTATCATAGGGATTAATACATACAACAGCCAACTGGTCGCTCTCGTAGATAGGAAGAATAGACCAGCTCTGGACTACCAGCCCCTCCCCCCCCCTCACCCCACCCCCAACTCCCCCCCACCCCCACTCTCCCCCCCTCACCCCCAACCCTACCCCCACACCCCTATCCCCACACCCGCCCCCTACCCCTATCCCACCCCCAGACCCCTACCCCCACCCCAATCAACCCCGCGCCCACCCCCACCCCCTATCCCCACCCGGAGCTGACACAGTAGAGGGTGGTAAGGCACTAGTTGACGAGGACATGATAGCTCAGACTGTCTGTTCCACTCAGCCCCACCCTCACCCCCACCCCCACCCCAGCCCCCTACTCCCAGACCCACCCCTACCCCCACACCCTACCCACCCCACTCAACACATCACACTCAACCACCCCTATCCTCACCCCCACAACCCTACCCCCACCTCACGCACCCCCGCCCCCACACCCTACCCTATCTCAGGCTGACACAGTAGGTGGTGGTAAGGCACGAGTTGAGGATATGATCGCTCAGACTGTCCGTTCCACTCAAACCCACCCTCACCCCAACCCTATCCCCACACCCATACCCCACACCCTACCCCACCCCTATCCCCACCCCACTCAACCTCGCCCCCACCCCCTACCTCACCCTCACACCCCACCCCACTCAACCCCGTCCCCGCTCCCTACCCCACCCCACTAACCCCCACCCCACACCCTTACCCCACTCAACCCCGCCCCCTACCCTCCCACCCCCACCCACCCCACACCCCTACCCCCACCCCACTCAACCCCTCCCTATCCTCACCCCACTCCACTCAACCCCGCCCCCTACCCCCACCCCACTCAACCCCTCTATAACCCGCCCCCACTCAACGTCTCAACCCTACCCCCCTGTAACCATGCACCCTATATGTTTTGTCTTATTTAAGTTTTCTTGCTCCATATAGGGTGCATGGTTATGGGACCAGCACCATTAGATAGGCCTTTTCAAGCATATACAAAATGCACCCCACTTTGACCCCCTAATTATTATTGTGGGAGGAGATAATGGCCTCCAAGTGGGTTCCGGAGCCGGGGGTGGGTGGGTGGTAAACTCAGCCCTCTGTAGGAAACATGGGCATGGGGTAGGAGATTATTTTTTTGCCCCCCCCCCCCCCCCCCCCCCTCGGTTCTTCGCCACAATTCTTGAATGCAAAGAAGCAATTAATTACATAGCATTGTCATGCAGACAGGCTAGTTGACCCAAGACAAGCCTGCTCCACAAAAAACGGGGGGTCTTCCAACCAGCCTCAAGATATCAAATGTATAAGTCATGTAGTCGCATGCAACTGATTGATTAACATGACCTAGAACCTAAACACACAGTCGCAGACAGGGTTGTTCAAAACGTAACGTTTCTCGACCCAAAGATGGCGAGCAGCCAAATTGCTGACTGAAGCTATGTAACCAAGTTTAAGTTTCTCGTCACACACAAACAGATTTTTGAGGGTCTGTTTCGTTGGAAATAGAGGGGGGGGGGGGGGGGGGGACAAATATTCTCTCTCTAGTAAAACGGTTCCCTCTCCGCCGATGACAACAAAAAGGCTGCGCTAGCAATCTGTACAGGGCCAGTTCCGTCCCAGGTGCAGATCTAACGGTGTGCCCAGCCAGGTCCCCTTCCTTTGAAGGAGATTTCCCCAGGCAGCCGAGCTGCACTTGGTTTTGGGGGGGATTGAACTGGGGGTGCTTAGTGAACGTTCGCTGTGAAGCAGGCCGTCAACGACTCCACCAACAGTGACCGATGGTCTCCCCTGAACAACCCTGAACCTGAAAGTGATCCTGAGAGACAGCCAACCCCGAAACTGAACCCTAAACCTACAAGGCAACCAACCCTGAACCTGAAAGACAACCCTGAACCTGAAAGACAGCCAACCCCGAACCTGAACCTGAAAGGCAACCAACCCTAAACCTGAGCCTGAAAGACAACCAACCCTGAACCTGAAAGATAACCCTGAACCCTGAACCTGAAAGACAGCCAACCCCGAACCTGAACCTGAAAGGCAACCAACCCTAAACCTGGACCTGAAAGGCAACCAACCCTGAACCTGAAAGATAACCCTGAACCTGAAAGGCAACCAACCCTGAACACACACACCACCACTGTCTCTACAGGGCCATCCCGCTCCGACGAATGGCTCAATGGTTGAGCTCATAAAACGAACGAAGAAGTTGCCGGGTTCGAATCCCCACGGGTGCGATTTAGTGTTAGCGGTCGCTGTCCACCGCCATGGTGGCTTTGTCCAGGTAAGTAGCAGTCCGTTCCCTACCGCCGTAAGACAGGGCTCCCTTACCACGCCCCACCAGGCATTATCATTACTCTGTACAGGGCCAAGTCATAAGACCACACCGCGGGATGGAAGTGGAAATGGAAGCGGACGCACCACTCCAAAGATAAGTCTGAGTGTTAAGAAGCTCCCTAGTTTCCGTGGGTACCACACAGGGGCCTTATATTTGGAAGACGAGCAGCCCAGAGTTGGCAGAAAAAACATGCAACAATTAGATTCAACCTGTACCAGAGCCTTAACTCTTTTAAGCGCCAACTGGTCTGACAGCTTGAGTTCCCTGACATACTAAGGCCTGCAGCATGCCACCCTGGCAGTGCTACCGGCAATACATGACCCAAGCCCTAGTTCGTCAGCTTGACTCCAGTGACATGCTAAGGCTTGCAGCATGCCACCCTGGCAGTGCTGCCGGCACTACACGACCCAAGCTCACCACTGCACATAGCAAGGGCACCACAAAAGCCAAAACAGCGTGGACAGTGCAAACATGTCCATTTGCCTGTTGGGGGATGGCCCAACCGAAGCTCAATGCCAACTTGCTAAGGGCCTGGGCCCTCTTGAACTCGAAGATTGAGTCACTGGGGTTCAGTGTTGAAAAGTAGTTGATATGATCACGGCAATGACACAGCATCAATGTCCATTGCCTGTTGGGGGATGGCCCAACCCAAGCTCAGTGTCTACTTGCCAAGGGCCTGGGCCCTCTTGAACTCGAAGGTTGAGTCACAGGGGTTCAGTTTTGACAAGTAGATGTTGATATGATCACGGCAATGACACGGCATCCATGTGCATGGCTTGTTGGGCAATGGCCCTATCCAGTAGGCCAGGTGTCTACTTGCCAAGCACCTTAGCCGTCTTGAATTCATGAGACAGAGTCACCAGGGTACAGGGATGGCAAGTAGATGATGTCATCACTGACCGCCTACTTGGCAGGCACCTTGGCCTTCTTGAGCTCAAGAGATATAGAGTCACCGGGCTTAAGTGTTGGCAAGTGGACAATATCGTCACTGCCCGCTTACTTGGCAGGCACCTTAGCCCTCTTGAAGTCAAGACATAGAGTCTCCGGTGTTCAGTGTTAGCAAATTGACAATATCGTCACTGCCGGCTTACTTGGCAGGCACCTTGGCCCTCTTGAAATCAAGACATAGAGTCTCCGGGGTTCAGTGTTAGCAAATTGACAATATCGTCACTGCCGGCTTACTTGGCAGGCACCTTGGCCCTCTTGAAGTCAAGACATAGAGTCTCCGGGGTTCAGTGTTAGCAAATTGACAATATCGTCACTGCCCGCTTACTTGGCAGGCACCTTAGCCCTCTTGAAGTCAAGACATAGAGTCTCCGGGGTTCAAATTGACAATATCGTCACTGCCCGCTTACTTGGCAGGCACCTTGGCCCTCTTGAACTCAAGACATAGAGTCTCCGGGGTTAAGTGTTAGCAAATTGACAATATCGTCACTGCCCACTTACTTGGCAGGCACCTTGGCCCTCTTGAACTCAAGAGATAGAGTCACTGGGGTTAGGTGGTGGCGGGCAGATGATATCGGCACTGCCCGCTTACTTGGCAGGCACCTTGGCCCTCTTGAACTCATGAGATAGAGTCACTGGGGTTAGGTGTTGGCGAGCAGATGATAGTCACTGACCGCTTACTTGGCAGGCACCTTGGCCCTCTTGAACTCAAAGACAGAGTCGCCAGGGTACAGGGTTGGCAAGTAGATGATATTATCACTGACTGATGACCGTTCGCGGGTCCAGTCCAAGCTAGTTGCACAGCGCGCGAGGACAACTGCAATATGGTTTTGGGCGTAGTCCTTGCCCACGCAGTAGTGGGGGCCATGGCCGAAGACTAGGAAGTTGTGAGCGAACTTGATGTCTTCGCCGCGCTCAGGGCTAAAGCGGTCTGGGTCAAAGCGCTCGGCGTTCTCATAGCCCTGCATGCATGCACGTATGTAAGTTGTTACAGTCCAGGGGTAGTGAATGAGTAGGCTAAGTGGGCTTGCCTAACCTGAAATAATCTACATAACATGCATATATAACATGCATATATAACATGCATACATAACATGCATACATAACATGCATACATAACATGCATACATAACATGCATATATAACATGCATACATAACATGCATACATAACATGCAAATAGGCAAAAGGGACCTGCATGCATGCATGCTGTAAGATTCCAGGGGTAGCCAAATAGGCAAAAGGGACCTGCATGCATGCATGCCGTAAGCTTCCAGGGGTAGCCAAATAGGCAAAAGGGACCTGCATGCATGCATGCCGTAAGATTCCAGGGGTAGCCAAAAAGGCAAAAGGGACCTGCATGCATGCATGCCGTAAGATTCCAGGGGTAGCCAAATAGGCAAAAGGGACCTGCATGCATGCATGCCGTAAGATTCCAGGGGTAGCCAAATAGGCAAAAGGGACCTGCATGCATGCATGTTGTTAGATTCCAGGGGTAGCCAAACAGGCAAAAAGGACCTGCATGCATGCATGCATGTATGTTGTTAGATTCAGGGGATACCCAAATAGGCTAAAGGGAGCTGCATGCATGCATGTTGTTAGATTCCAGGGGTAGCCAAATAGGCTAAAGGGAGCTGCATGCATGTATGTTGTTACAGTCCTGCATGCAAGGGGCAATTAATTAATCATTTGAGCGCATTTCTTTTGTTGACAAGGAATGAGGTCTGACAAGTGCCTTCCAGCTTTTCTGGCTACACTCACATAGCAATATCAATGGCCCTGCATGTATGTATGCATGCTTTTATAGACTTATAGTCCATGGGTAGCCACATAGGCTAAAGGGACCTGCATGCATGTATGTTGTAACAGTCCTACATGCAAGGGGAAATTGTCTATTCTATTTAGTGCATTTATTTTTTTGACATGTATTGAGGTCTGACAAGTGCTTTTCAGTTTTTCTGACTACTCCAATACAGCAAAACCAATGGCTGTCAGTCAGTCAGTCAGTCAGTCAGTCTGTTGCTTTGGTCCATGGGTAGCCAAAAGGCTAAAGGGACTTGCCCAACCGTGATATCAGGATGGGCTAAACAGAAAAATGACAGATCATCTGATATCAGGAGGGGCTAAACAGAAAAATGACAGATCATCTGATATCAGGAGGGGCTAAACAGAAAATGACAGATCATCTGATATCAGGAGGGGCTAAACAGAAAAATGACAGATAATCTGATATCAGGAGGGGCTAAACAGAAAAATGACAGATCAACTGAACCCCAAACAATTGTTTCCTCAGGCATTGTCTGTATTTGCTGCTCATTTACACTCGCTCACACCCTACGGTTCACACACACACACCTGCATGCCGCACACACAGAGGGGACAGGACACACACACCTGCATGCACGCCGCCCATACAGAGGGGACAGGTCACACACACACATACCTGCATGCACGCCACCCACACAAAGGGGACAGGTTACACACACACCTGCATGCACGCCACCCACACAAAGGGGACAGGTTACACACACACCTGCATGCACGCCGCTCACACGGAGGGGACAGGTCACACACATGTCACACACACACCTGACTGCACGCCGCCCACACAGAGGGGACAGGCCAAACACAGGTTACACACACACACACCTGCATGCACGTCACCCACACAGAGGGGACAGGCCACACACACCTGCACGCACGCCGCTCATGCATAGGGGACAGGCCACACACACCTGCATGCACGCCGCTCATGCATAGGGGACAGGTCACACACACCTGCATGCACGCCGCTCATGCATAGGGGACAGGTCACACACACCTGCATGCACGCCGCTCATAGGGGGGACATAGGGGACAAGGTCACACACACACCTGCATGCACGCCGCTCATGCATAGGGACAGGTCATTCACACACACCTGCATGCACGCCGCTCATGCAATAGGGACAGGTCACACACACCCTGCATGCACTCCGCTAATGTGCATAGGGACAGGCTTCACACACACCTGCATGCACGCCGCTCATGCATAGGGGACAGGTCACACACACACCTGCATGCACGCCCGCTCATGCATAGGGGGACAGGTCACACACACACCTGCCATGCACGCCGCTCATGCATTAGGGGACAGGTCACACTCACACACACCCTGCATGCACGCCGCTCATGCATAGGGACAGGTCACACATCACACACACCTGCATGCACGCCGCTCATGCATAGGGGACAGGTCACACACACACACACCTGCATGCACGCCGCTCATGCATAGGGGACAGGTCAACACACATACAGCCTGCATGCACTGCCGCTCATGCATAGAGGACAGGTCACACACACCTGCACACCTGCATGCAAGGGGACGATCACACACAACACACGCCGCCTGTCATGCATAGGGGACAGGTCACACACACACACACCTGCATGCACGCCGCTCATGCATAGGGGACAGATCACACACACACACACCTGCATGCAGCCGCTCATGCATGGGGAACAGTCACACACAACACACACCTGCATGCACGCCGCTCATGCATCTAGGGACAGGTCACACACACACACACCTGCATGCACGCCGCTCATGCATAGGGGACAGGTCACACACACACCTGCATGCACGCCGCTCATGCATAAAGGACAGGTCACACACACACCTGCATGCACGCCGCCCACACAGAGGGAACGATCATTGTGCCCTTGGGGGCAGTGTAGTCCTCGGTGAGCTTGAAAGCTTTTTGGGCAGTCTGGGGAACCATGGGTGCTGGGGGTCTGAAGCGAAGGATCTCCTTGACACACTGACGGGTGTAGGCCATCTCGTTAAGCACCTCGCCGGTGATGGGGGCATCAATGTCGGGGCGCAGACGGTACTGCTCCTCACGTACCTGCAGTGGTTTCAGAGCTTTAGCTAGAGTACGTGAAAAATGCCCTGGCTTTTAAAAAAAGGTACTGGTGTGTAGAACGAACCAGTACTTTGAATGCACAGACTGAATAACTTTAAATGAGTTACAGTACTTTAAATAGTTGGACTGTATACAGTACTTTAAATAGTTTGTATACAGTACTTTAAATAGTTGGACTGCATACAGCACTTTAAATACTTGGACTGTATACAGTAACTTTAAATATTGGACTGTATACAGTACTTTAAATACTTGGACTGTATACAGTACTTTAAATACTTGGGTGTATACAGTACTTTAAATAGTTGGACTGTATACAGTATTTTTAAATTAGTTGGCACTGCATACAGTACTTTAAATAGTTGGACTGCATACAGTACTTTTAAATACTTGGACTGTATACATATTTAAATAGTTGGACTGTATACACAGTACTTTAAACTGTAATACAGTACTTTAAATACTGTTATACAGTACTTTAACTTGGACTGTATACAGTACTTTTAAATTGTTTGGACTGACATACATAACATACAGTACTTTAAATACTTGGACTGTATACAGTACTTTAAATACTTGGACTGCATACCAGTACTTTTAAATACTTGACTGAACTTTAAATAGTTGGTGCATACAGACTTTAAAATACTGGACTGTATACATATCTTTACACATTACCTTATTTTTTAAAGGGTACTTTTGTATCAGTACTTTAAATAGGACTGTATATCAGTACTTTTAAATAGTTGGATGCATACAGTACTTTAAAATAAAAACTTGACTGCATACAGTAACTTTAAATACTTGGACTGCCATACAGTACTTTAAATACTTACTTAACAGTACAGTACATACTTAAATAGTTGAATAGTACTTGAAATACTTGACTGTATCAGTACTAGTTTGGATTGTATACATGTTATACTTGGACTGTATACAGTACAGTTTAAATAGTTGGACTGTATACTACTTTAAATACTTGGACTGATACAGTACTTTAAATACTTTGGACTGTATACAGACTTTAAATACTTGGACTGTATAGTACTTTAAATACTTGGACTGGTATACAGCTACTTTAAATATTGACTGCATACAGTACTTTAAATACTTGGGGACTGTTATTACAGTACTTTAAATACTTTGGACTGGCATACAGTACCAAAAACTTTAAATACTTGGACTGTATACAGTATTTAAATATGGACTTTGTACTTTTTACAGTTAAAATAGTTGGACTGTATACCCAGTACTTTAAATACTTGGACTGTAATACAGTAATACTTGGACTGTATACAGTAACTTTAAATACTTGGACGTATACAGTACTTTTAAATACTTTTGGACTGCCATACAGTACATATTTAAATAGTTGGACTGCATACAGTAAGCTTTATACTTGACTGTATACAGTATTTAAATACTTGGACTGTTTACTTTTAATTTTAGTTGGACTGCATACAGTACTTTAAATACTTGACTGTACTTAATAGTTGGGGCTGCATACAGTACTTTAAATACTTGGCACTGTTGGACTACAGTACTTTAAATGCTTCCATATTTTTGAATAAACAGTTACAATAAATGAAAGAAACCATACAAAAGCAAAGAGAAAGCAGGAGGCACTTATGTACCAGACACGATCAATACCTACTTAGCAAATACAATTGCAAGATAATTATGCAAATGTACTGGTGGTTGGCCCCAGTGCAAGCAAACGGGCTGGCCCCTCAACATCACGCCCCTCGTAATTAAGACGACCATTTTATTTCTATACTATCATTTATTTTTTAGTATGAGCTGATATTATTATTATTATTACAAGTTATGATTATTATTAGACGAATGTAGAACTCGCACGGTGGGATCCCACGCGACGGAAGATGAGGAGGCATTCTTCAGTACCACCTCCACCCCCTATAACCAGTCCACACACACCTCTCATCCTATTCCACACCAGCACCCACACCCTTCCAGCACCCACACCACTACCACCCACACAGCTACCCGTGCACACCTTCTTTAAGACACCTGGGTACTGGGCCACCAAGGTGAGATCCAAATGGAAGACACCAGATGAGAGTACTGGGCCACCAAGGTAAGATCCAAATGGAAGACACGGGAGTACTCGGCCACCAAGGTGAGATCCAATGTGAGGGCAGATGAGTTGGCATCCTGGGATGCATCCACTACCTAACAACCAGCCCCGCACACCTCATGCACCCACCAACACCTCATGCACCCACTGGGACACCCATGCATCCACTACCTAACAACCAGCCCCGCACACCTCATGCACCCACTGGGACACCTCATGCACCCACTGGGACACCCATGCATCCACTACCTAACAACCAGCCCCGCACACCTCATGCACCCACTGGGACACCCATGCACACCTTCTGGAACACATCAGGATTCTCAGCCATAAGGGCAAGGGCCTACGTGACGGAAGATGAGGAAGCATTCCCTTTCAGTACCACCGCCCCCCCCCTCGTAACCGGACCACCACACCTCTATCCTTCCACCACCACCCACACAGCTGCCTGTGCACACCTGCAACACATCGGGGTTCTCAGCCATAAGGGCAAGGGCCCACGTGACGGAAGATGAGGAGGCATCTTGAGATGCCACTACACTCCCCGAAAAACATCCCCGCTTATACCTCAATGCACCCACCACCACCCCACACACCCAGGACACCCGTGCACACCTCCTGGAACACATCGGGGTTCTCAGCCATCAGGGTTAGGGCCCACGTGACGGAAGATGAAGTGGCACCCTTCAGTACCACCGCCCCCCCTCGTAAACCGGACCACACACTCTATCCTTCCACCACCACCACCCAAACAGCTGCCCGTGCACGACCTGGAACACATCGGGGTTCTCAGCCACCAGGGTGGGAGGCCAATGGTGGCGGAAGACGAGGAGGCATTTGGATGCACCCACTACCCAACGTTAGGTGGGAACAAGGTCATTGCCACCGTTGCTGATTGTCTTGAGTATGAAGAAAGAACCGTGGGAAATAAGGTGGTAATGAACGCCTGGTGGGGCGTGGTGTTTAGGGAGCCCGTCGTACGCGGTGGGGAGCGGTCTCTTACTCTACGGGACAAGCTAATCGCGGTTTGACAATGCCTGCAAACGCCAAGAGCGACCAAAGGGGAGTCGAACCCCCGACTCTTCAATCCTCAAGCGATCTGCGTCTACCACTAGACCATTGTAAACCACTGAAAGGCCGGCTACTACCCAAACAACCATTCCCGTATACCTCGTGCACCCAGCCACCACCAACCACACACCCACCATCACCCCCCACACACCTTCTGGAACACATCGGGATTCTCAGCCCATGCAGGGTGGGAGCCAATGTGGCGGGACGATGAGGAGGCATCTTGGGATGCATCCAACTACCCAACAACACATCCCCGTATACCCTCATGCACCCACCACCACCCCACACAACCCAGGACAAACACCCGTGCACTACCTTCTGGAACACGTCCGGGGTTCTCCAGCCATCAGGGTTAGGGCCCACGTGACGGCAGATGAAGTGGGCATCCCCCTGAGATGCGAAGAGGAAAGTCCATCACGGAGTCCGCCATCCTGTCGGTTGGCGGGAATACTCGGGTGGGGTTCACCCGCCTCGTCAGCCTCCTTGCACTCCTTCAAGAGCTTTGGACGCTCCAGAAGTCCAAGCAGGCATTCTGGCTCGATGCCTGGGCCATGCGAGCCTTACTGCGAGCAGCTGCGCTTGGTGCAGAACCTGTGTGGAAGGGGGTGTGTGCGCGTGTGAGTGTGTGGGGGGTGAGGTGGAGTGGGGTGAGGCTGGGTTGTGGGAGTGAAGGTGGGGGCGAGGCTAGTGGCGATGTGGGTGTGAGGTAGGGTGGTGGAGGTAGTGACGGTGGTGTGTGGTGTGAGGTGGGGAGGGGGTAGTTTGGGTGTAAGGCGCACAGGCCTGCCAGCCTGCCTGTTTGTTCGCTTCAAGACTTGGACCGCTCCGAAGTCAAGCAGGCATTCAGGCTCAATGCCCGGGGGCGCAATGCGAGCCGTTGCTGCGAGCACGCCTCCGCAGAAACGCTGCTCGGGTGGTAGTGGTGGGTGGTGAGAGAGGAGAAGGGAGGGGACAGGCTTGGAACAGAAAGACAGAAGCGGATTGCTCTCAGTCATGCAGGCATTCGGGCTCAATGCCCGGGGCCATGCGAGCCTTACTGCGAGCCGAGCGCCTCCGTCAGAACCTGAGGGAGTGGCGTGGTGGGTGTGTGTGTGTTGTGTGGGGGGGTAGGTTGGTGGTGTGTGCAGTGAGGTGTGGTGAGGCTAGTGTGGTGGGTGCTGGTGTGGGGTGAGGCTGGTCGGCCTTGTCAGCCTTCATGCACTCCTTCCAAACCCTGCACGGTCCAAAAGTCAAGCAGGGCATTCGGGCTCAGTGCCCGGGCATGCCAGCCCTTGCTGCTAGCAGCGGCCCTTGGCGCAGAACCTGTGCGTGTTGGTGTTGGGTGAGAGAGGGGAAGGGAGGGACAGGCTTGGTAAAAATCGCCAGAAGTGGATTGCCCTCAGTCATGTGGTGCTGGTGTGTGGTATGTGCGAGCAGCTGCCTTGGTCAGAACCTGAGTGGGTGGTGGTTGGATGGGTGTGGGTTGGGGTGTGGGGGAGAGGTGGTGTGAGGCTAGATGGGGGTGTAGTGGGGTGAGGCTAGTGCGGTGTGTGCTCACCAGCCTTGTTCAGCCTCCTTGTACTCCTTTCAAGGACTTGGACCGCTCCAGAAGTCAAGCAGGCCATTCGGCTCAATGCCCTAAGGGGCCATGCGGAGCCTTAACTGGGGCGGAGCAGCGGTTTTGGGTCAGAACCTGAGTGAGTGGTGGTGGTGTGTGGGTGGGGAAGGGGGGGGGGGGGGGGGTGGGGGGGGGGGGGGGCTGGTTGTGTGGTGGTGTGCGTAGTGAGGTGTGGTAGGCTAGTGTGGTGTGAGGCTGGTGGGTGGTGGTGTGCGGTGGGGGGTGAGGCTGGTAAGGGTGTGGTGTGAGGGTAGTGGGGGTGGTGGTGGGGTAGAGTGGTTGTGGTTGAGGCTCACCGCCTTGTCAGCCTCCTTGTATTCCTTGTTTTCCTAAAGAACTTGGCACGCTCCCAGAAGTCAAGCAGGCAACAGGCTCAATGCCCTGGGCTGGCATGCGAGCCTTGCTGCGAGCAGTGGCCTTGGTCAGAACCTGAGTGAGTGGTGGGTGGTGTGTGCGTGTGCAGCGTTGGGGGCTTGGTCAGGACCTGAGTGGGTGGTGGTGGCGTTTGGGGGGGTTTGGGGGGTGGGCCCCCCCTGTGTGTGGGTGTGTGCGTGGGTGTAGGGTGGGGCTTAGTCAGGACCTGAGTGGGGTGGTGGTGGTGTGCTGTGTGTGGTGTGTGCGTGTGTAGGTGGGGCCTTGGTCAGGCTGAGTGGGTGGTGGTGGTGGTGGTGGGTGGTGTGTGTGTGTGTGGGGGGGGGGGGAGGTGAGGTGAGGCCTGGTGGCGTGAGCCCCGCCCCCCCGCACTTGCCAACAAATAGCATGTAACAAATTACATTAAGTGACAAAAAACAAAACAACGTTAACGGCAAAGTCCTGTCGACCCTTCCGAACCCAAGGACCAGGCACACTGAGGGGGAGGGCCAGAAGCCGAAAATAATCAATGCATGTAATGAAACCATCCTTAATGACGAAAAAACGCCTCAAAACCCCACCCCAAATAGCTATGTAATGAAAACAAACGTCAAGGCACGAAAAACAGACGGTGCAACCCTTCCACACAGCCAAGGTACCAATCATTAAAACAGAGGGGGGGGGCGGGGGGGGGGGGCGGGGGGGGGGTGGGGGGGGGGGGGGGGGGGGGAACAGACAGGTATTGAAAAACATTAACAATGACCCCCACACCACACCCCACACACCCACAATAAAAGACAGCGGAAATAAAACAACCTTATGACGAAAAAACGCCGTGCACCCTCCACATCAGCAGTACAACCAACAACAAGCGGAAACAGACAGTAGAAAAACTATGAAACAATACCCCCCCCCCACAGCACTCACCACACACTACGACACAAAAAACAACCAGGGAGAATGAAACCAACCTAAGAGACGAAAAAACACCTGCGGACCCTCCACACAAGGACCAGCACACACATTATGACGCAATAGCCTAGATAGAAATCTCAATAAACTGAAGACGATGGACCCCCCCCCCCAGCCTCCCCCCCCCCCCCCCCCCCAGACCCAACACCACCAAATGACGCCAGAACCTAAAATAGCGCAACCATGTAATACGGATCTAAAAAACGGACCAGTGGCCACCTCCCACACCGGACCCCCCCACCAGGACACACAGAGAAAAATGTACGCCAAAAGAATCAAAATACAGACCCCCCCCCCCCCCCCCCCACCCCCCCCAGACCCCACAACACCAAAATACCAAAGTGGAAACCCACCTAATACGAAAAAACGACCTCGTCACCCTGTCCCAACCACACTCGGCATACCAGCAACACACAGCGGCAGAAATACCAAGTATAAG
>CM039462.1:11062601-11127064 GCA_022414725.1 Microglena sp. YARC | reverse complement strand
AGAGAGAAGAGAGATTCCCCTGTCCAGGCACCACCATTGTATACGTAGTCTGATAATCGCTCACTATCGGGCTAGGGGCTGATGGTACTTCATGCTAACTGCTTCATGCCTCCCATTCCTTATGCAGGATGCTTTCCAAGCCACCCTCCCATCCATGCGTCCAGGACCACCACCAACGCACCATGCTAGTGCTAATGCTAATGATTGCTACTTCAATTTCCTAATGCTTCTAATGCTACTCCCATTCCTATGCAGGATGCTTTCCAAGCCACCCTCCCCACGTCCAGGGCAACCCACCGACCAACCACCACCACGGCTTTGCTAATCGCTAATGCTAATGTATGCTACTTTCATGCTAATAGCTTCTAATGCCTCCTCCCATTCCTATGCAGGATGCTTTCAAGCCACCCGTCGCCCACGTCCCGGCACCATCCACCACCACCACTGCTAGTGCTAAATGCTAATGCTAATGCTATGCTACTTCATGCTAATGCTTCTATGCTAATCCCCATTCCTATGGCAGATGCCTTTCCAAGCACCCTCCCCACGTCCAGGCAGACCACCACCACCACACACGGCTATTTGCTAAACGCTAATGCTAATGCTCATGCTATTCATGCTTAATGCTTCTAATGCCCTCCTCCCATTCCTATGCAGGATGCTTTTCTCAAGCACCCTCCCCCACGTTGCAGGATAATGCTATGCTTCCATGCCTTCTAAGACCACCTTCCCACTCCAGCACCAGACCACCACCCATGCTAGTGCTAATGCTAATGCTAATTGCTATGCTACTCATGCTAATGATGCCCTCCCATTCCTATGCAGATGCTTTCCAAGCCACCCTCCCTGTCACGTCCAGGCACCACCACGCACCACCTGCCTAATGCTAATGCTAATTGCTACTCTCAGCTAATGCTTACTCCCCAATGCTCCTCCCATTCCTTTGCAGTGAATGCTTTCCCAAGAACCCTCTCCCCCCACGTCAGGCGTTACCCACCAGGTTTGCTAGTTGCGAAGTGGGACCGCTAATGCTAATGCTAATGCTTATGCTAGCTCATTGCTAATGCGCTTCTAATGTCTACTCCCATTCCCTATGCAGAATGAACTTTCCAATGCCCCACCCCCAAGCCTAAATTGCGCTACTGTCGTCCAGCCGCATTCAGGATGCTTTTCCAGCACCATCCACCACCACCAGGGTCCTTGCCCTACTTCATTAATGCTTCTAAACTCCATTTCCTGAATGTCTCACCAGTCCACGTGGCGCTGCTAGTTGCTAACAGCAATGCTCAATGCTAATTGCTATGCTACTTCATGCTAAAATGCTTTCCTTAATTGCTAACTCCCCATTCCTATGCAGGTACATCGCTTTCCCAAGCCACCCTCCCCACGTCCGGCAACCACCACACCAAGATGCGGCTAATGCGTGATATTCCTATAGGATCCCTGTTGCACCACCAAGCCACACCACTGGCTCCGCTAATGCTAAAATGCTATGCTACATCATGCTAATGTTCTATTGCCTCCTCCTATTCCTATCACGATGCTTTCGACAGCACCCTCCACCACGGTCCAGACGCACCTATCCAACCACCACCAGCTGCTTAGGTGCTAATGCTAATGCTACTTCATGCTATGCCTACTTCAATGAAAAGCTTCTAATGCTCCTCCCATTCCTATGCAGTTTGAAACCCCCAAACAATGCTTTTCAGTGCGCCAAGAAGCCACCCTCCCCACGCAAGTCCAGGCACCACCACCCAAAACCACCCGGAACCTGTTGCTAGTGGTAATGCTAATATGACCTAATGCTATCATCGCCTCTATATACTTCATGCTAATTTTCTTTTGCTTCTAATGCTCCTGAAGGCCGATTCCCTGCAGATGATGCCCCCGCTCCAAGCCACCCTCCCCCATCCAAGGCGCACCACCACCACCACCACCACGCTATGTGCTAATGCGTAATAATGCTATGGGCTGCTACTATCATGCTTATGCTTCTAATGCTCCTCCCATTCCATGCTTTCAAGCCACCCTCCCCACGTCCAGTTGGCCACCACCCACCACGCTATTTACCGCTCCTGAAACTGAATGCTACTACTTCATGCTAATACCCGCAGAGGTTCTAATGCTATCTGCCCTTTATGCTTTCCCAAGCCACCTGAACCCAACGTCCAGACCCACGCACCACCCCACGCCACCACAAATAGTGGCTAATGCTAATGCTAATTGCTAATGCCTCTAATGCTAATGCCCATTCCTTGCAGGAGCTATTCCAATGTTAATTGCTAATGCTATGCTATGCTACCTGTCACTGCTAAGCTTCTAATGCTCCTCACCATTCCTTGCAGAATGCTGGCTTCCAAGCCACCTTCTCGTCCATGCACAACTTCACCATGCTAGGTGCGTTCGCCCACCGGCTAATTTTGCTATGCTATGCTTTGCTAATGCTAATCTAAGCTACTTCTAATGCTTAGCAGAGTCCAGCTTCACTTATGCTTTAATGCTAATGCGTATGCTTTCCTCAACGCTCCATTTTCCTACCAGAATGTCCCCACGGCCACACACCACCACCACACCACGGCTATGCTAGCTCCTTCATTGCTAACTATTGCTAACGCTGCTACTCATCATGCTAAAGCCTTCTATTGACCATCCCTTGCAGGCTGTCCAAGCACCTCCCCACGGTACCACCACGCACTGCTAGGCTAATGCTAATGCCTACTTCACTGCTTCTAATGCTCCTGCCCATTCTATGCCTTCTCCAAGCCATATGCTCAAACCACATTCATGTTAATGCTAATGCTCTGCTAATGAATACCTTCCTAATCATGCTAATGGACATTCCTTTGCAGATGCTTCAAACCCTCCCACACGTCCCAGGCACCACCACCACCACCACTGCTAGTGCTAATGCTAATGCTAATGCTAATGCTACTTTCATGCTAATGCTTCTAATGCTCCTCCATTCCTATCAGAATGCTTTCCAAGCCATCCCACGTCCAGGCACCACACCACCACCTAGCTATGCTAATGCTAATGCTAATGCTAATGCCTACTTCATGCTAATGCTTCTAATGCTCCTCCCATTCCTATGCAGAATGCTTTCCAAGCCACCTCTCCCACGTCCAGGCACCACCACCACCACCACTGCTATTGCTAATGCTAATGCTAATGCTATGCTACTTCATGCTAATGCTTCTAATGCTCCTCCATTCCTATGCAGGATGCTTTCCAAGCCACCTCCCCACGTCCAGGCACCACCACCCCACCACTGCTAGTGCTAATGCTAATGCTAATGCTATGCTACTTCATGCTAATGCTTCTAATGCTCCTCCCATTCCTATGCAGGATGCTTTCCAAGCCACCCTCCCCACTCAGCACCACCACCACCAACTTCATGCGGGCCATCCCATGCTATGCTCTCATGCTAATGCTTCTACATCGGAGAGGCTCCAAGCCTACCCTCCCTCCCACGTCCATGCACCACCACCACCACCACTGCTATGCTAAATGCTAATTGCTATGCTACTTCATTGCTAATGCTTCTAATCTCCTCCCTTCCTCCCATTCTTTGCAGATGCTTTCCAAGCCACCTAGTCTTCGCCTTGCCTATTGTCCAGCTTCTAAGCACCACACCACCACCACCCACGGCTATTGCTAATGCTAATGCCTAATGCTATGCTACTTCATGCTAATGCTTCTAATGCTCCTCCCATTCCTAATGCCAGAATGCTTTCCAAGCCACCCTTCCCCACGTCCAGGCACCACCACCACCACACCACCACTGCTATTGCAATGCTAATGCTATGCTACTTCATGCTAATGCTTCTAATGCTCCTCCCATTCCTATGCAGGATGCTTTCCAAGCCACCCTCCCCACGTCCAGGCACCACCACCACCACCACTGCTAGTGCTAATGCTAATGCTATGCTACTTCATGCTAATGCTTCTAATGCTCCTCCCATTCCTATGCAGGATGCTTTCCAAGCCACCCTCCCCACGTCCAGGCACCACCACCACCACCATGCTAGTGCTAATGCTAATGGCTAATGCTATGCTACTTCATGCTAATGCTTCTAATGCTCCTCCCATTCCTATGCAGGATGCTTTCCAAGCCACCCTCCCCACGTCCAGGCACCACCACCACCACCACTGCTAGTGCTAATGCTAATGCTAATGCTATGCTACTTCATGCTAATGCTTCTAATGCTCCTCCCATTCCTATGCAGGATGCTTTCCAAGCCACCCTCCCCACGTCCAGGCACCACCACCACCACCACTGCTAGTGCTAATGCTAATGCTAATGCTATGCTACTTCATGCTAATGCTTCTAATGCTCCTCCCATTCCTATGCAGATGCTTTCCAACCACTCACTCCACGTCCGACCCACACCACCACTGCTAGTGCTAATGCTAATGCTAATGCTATGCTACTTCATGCTAATGCTTCTAATGCTCCTCCCATTCCTATGCAGGATGCTTTCCAAGCCACCCTCCCACGTCCAGGCACCACCACCACCACCACTGCTAGTGCTAATGCTAATGCTAATGCTATGCTAGCTTCATGCTTAATGCCTTCTAATGCTCCTCCCATTCCTATGCAGGATGCTTTCCAAGCCACCCTCCCCACGTCCAGGCACCACCACCACCACCACCACTGCTATTGCTAATGCTAATGCTAATGCTATGCTACTTCATGCTAATGCTTCTAATGCTCCTCCCATTCCTATGCAGGATGCTTTCCAAAGCCACCCTCCCACGTCCAGGCACCACCACCACCACCACTGCTAGTGCTAATGCTAATGCTAATGCTAACTTCATGCTAATGCTTCTAATGCTCCTCCCATTCCTTATGCAGGATGCTTTCCAAGCCACCCTCCCCACGTCCAGCACCACCACCACCACCACTGCTAGTATGCTAATGCTAATGCTAATGCTATGCTACTTCATGCTAATGCTTCTAATGCTCCTCCCATTCCTATGCAGAATGCTTTCCAAGCCACCCTCCCCACGTCCAGGCACCACCACCACCACCACTGCTAGTGCTAATGCTAATGCTAATGCATGCTACTTCATGCTAATGCTTCTAATGCTCCTCCCATCTTCCTTTGCAGATGCTTTCCAAGCCACCTCCCCACGTCCAGGCACCACCACCACCACCACTGCTAGTGCTAATGCTAATGCTAATGCTAATGCTATGCTACTTCATGCTAATGCTTCTAATGCTTCTCCCATTCCTATGCAGAATGCTTTCCAAGCCACCCTCCCCACGTCCAGGCACCACCACCACCACCATGCTATGGGCTATGCTTGCTAACGCTAATGCTAATGCTATGCTACTTCATGCTAATGCTTCTAATGCTCCTCCCATTCCTATGCAGGATGCTTTCCAAGCCACCCTCCCCACGTCCAGGCACCACCACCACCACCACTGCTAGTGCTAATGCTAATGCTAATGCTATGCTACTTCATGCTAATGCTTCTAATGCTCCTCCCATTCCTATGCAGGATGCTTTCCAAGCCACCCTCCCCACGTCCAGGCACCACCACCACCACCACCAGTGCTAATGCTAATGCTAATGAATGCTATGCTACTTCATGCTAATGCTTCTAATGCTCCTCCCATTCCTATGCAGGATGCTTTCCAAGCCACCCGCCCCACGTCCAGGCACCACCACCACCACCACAATGCATGCTATTGCTACCCATGCTAATGCTAGTGCTTCTAATTGCCTAAGCTAATGCTAATTGCTATGCTACTTCATGCTAATGCTTCTAATGCTCCTCCCATTCCTATGCAGGATGCTTTCCAAGCCACCCTCCCCACGTCCAGCCACCACCACCACCACCACTGCTAGTGCTAATGCTAATGCTATGCTACTTCATGCTAATGCTTCTAATGCTACTCCCATTCCTATGCAGGATGCTTTCCAAGCCACCCTTCCCCACGTCCAGGCACCACCACCACCACCCTGCTAGTGCTAATGCTAATGCTAATGCTATGCTACTTCATGCTAATGCTTCTAATGCTCCTCCCATTCCTATGCAGATGCTTTCCAAGCCACCCTCCCACGTCCAGGCACCACCACCACCACCACTGCTAGTGCTAATGCTAATGCTAATGCTAATGCTATGCTACTTCATGCTAATGCTTCTAATGCTACTCCCATTCCTTTGCAGGATGCTTTCCAAGCCACCCTCCCCACGTCCAGGCACCACCACCACCACCACTGCTAGCTAATGCTAATGCTAATGCTAATGCTATGCTACTTCATGCTAATGCTTCTAATGCTCCTCCCATTCCTATGCAGAATGCTTTCCAAGCCACCCTCCCCACGTCCAGGCACCACCACCACCACCACTGCTATTGCTAATGCTAATGCTAATGCTATGCTACTTCATGCTAATGCTTCTAATGCTCCTCCCATTCCTATGCAGGATGCTTTCCAAGCCACCCTCCCCACGTCCAGGCACCACCACCACCACCACTGCTAGTGCTAATGCTAATGCTAATGCTATGCTACTTCATGCTAATGCTTCTAATGCTCCTCCCATTCCTATGCAGAATGCTTTCCAAGCCACCCTCCCCACGTCCAGGCACCACCACCACCACCACTGCTAGTGCTAATGCTAATGCTAATGCTATGCTACTTCATGCTAATGCTTCTAATGCTCCTCCCATTCCTATGCAGGATGCTTTCCAAGCCACCCTCCCCACGTCCAGGCACCACCACCACCACCACTGCTAGTGCTAATGCTAATGCTAATGCTAATGCTATGCTACTTCATGCTAATGCTTCTAATGCTCCTCCCATTCCTATGCAGGATGCTTTCCAAGCCACCCTCCCCACGTCCAGGCACCACCACCACCACCACTGCTAGTGCTAATGCTAATGCTAATGCTAATGCTATGCTACTTCATGCTAATGCTTCTAATGCTCCTCCCATTCCTATGCAGAATGCTTTCCAAGCCACCCTCCCCACGTCCAGGCACCACCACCACCACCACCACTGCTAGTGCTAATGCTAATGCTAATGCTATGCTACTTCATGCTAATGCTTCTAATGCTCCTCCCATTCCTTTGCAGGATGCTTTCCAAGCCACCCTCCCCACGTCCAGGCACCACCACCACCACCACTGCTAGTGCTAATGCTAATGCTATGCTACTTCATGCTAATGCTTCTAATGCTACTCCCATTCCTATGCAGGATGCTTTCCAAGCCACCCTCCCCACGTCCAGGCACCACCACCACCACCACCACGGCTATTGCTAACGCTAATGCTAATGCTATGCTACTTCATGCTAATGCTTCTAATGCTCCTCCCATTCCTATGCAGGATGCTTTCCAAGCCACCCTCCCCACGTCCAGGCACCACCACCACCACCACTGCTAGTGCTAATGCTAATGCTATGCTACTTCATGCTAATGCTTCTAATGCTCCTCCCATTCCTATGCAGGATGCTTTCCAAGCCACCCTCCCCACGTCCAGGCACCACCAGTACTCGGACCACTTTCATTCTACCCCTCCTTACCCGTCCCACGTCGACGTGAACAATTTATTTGTAATGAATGAGGCAAAATCTAAAAAATAGTAAAAACTTTAACTGAATTCACCTTTCCAATGCACTATGCCTTCCAAGCCCCCACCCCACCCCACCCCACCACCACCACCACCACCCACCACCCACCACCACCACCACCACCACCACCCACACCCACCACCACCACCACCCGCACCCACCCACACCACTAACACAACCCATATACCCTTCGCATGCAGAATGCCTTCCAAGCCACCCTCCCCACGTCCATGCACCACCAGTGCTGGGACCTCATTCACCCTACCCCTCCTTACACTTCCTATGCAGGATGCCTTCCAAGCCACCCTCCCCACGTCCAGGCACCACCAGTACTGGGACGGCTACTACTACTGGGATGCCCGCCGGCGGCTGATGAGCGGGGAGGGGGCGGGGCAGGCAGGGAGGCAGGGGGGTGACAGCGGCTTTAGCACTAGCAGCAGTGGCGGTTTCGGTTTTGGAGCTCAGTATGCCTCCTCCGGGTTGGCTGACTCTGGTCTGCCTGGGGCCGGGGGTGGGGGTGGGGATTTTTTCACCCGCTCTGCACGTTCTCTGAAGGAGCTCTCCTCTGACCCCCTCCCCCCTCTGAGCGAGGTACTCAAGCTGTACAAAGACCTGTACTCCATGGGCTACTCGGTCGCATTCGTCACCGGGCGGGGTGAGGCCAACCGTGAGGCTACTGTCAGGTAGGGAGAAGCTGGCCAGCACTTAGCTGGTCAATGCTTGGCTGCTGCTGGTGGTGGTGATGGTGGTGGAGTAGGGGGAAGTTGCTCAGGACTTAGCTGCTGGTGGTGGTGTGTGTGTGTGGGGGGGGGGGTAGGGGGAACCTGCTCAGCAATTAGCTGGTGGTGGTGGTGGTGGTGGTGGTGGGTAGGGAGAACCTGCTAAGCAATTAGCTGGTGGTGGTGGTGGTGGTGGTGGTGGTGGGGGGGGGGGTAGGGAGAATCTGCTAAGCAATTAGCTGGTGGTGGTGGTGGTGGGTGGGTAGGAGGGAACCTGCTCAGCAATTAGCTGGTGGTGGTGATGGTGATGGTAGTGGTTTATGGTGGTTGGGTAGGGGGAAGCTGCTCAGCACTTAGCTGGTTGTGGTGGTGGTTGTGGGGTAGGAAGAACCTGCTCAGCAATTAGCTGGTGGTGATGATGGTGATGGTGGTGGGGTAGGGGGAAGCTGCTCAGCAATTAGCTGGTTGTGGTGGTGGTGGTGGTGGTGTAGGGGGAACCTTCTCAGCAATTAGCTGGTGGTGATGATGGTGGGGTAGGGGGAAGCTGCTCAGCACTTAGCTGGTTGTGGTGGTGGTGGTGGTGGTGGGGTAGAAGGAACCTTCTCAGCAATTAGCTGGTGGTGATGGTGGTGGGGTAGGGGGAAGCTGCTCAGCACTTAGCTGGTGGTGATGGTGGTGGGGTAGGGGGAACCTTCTCAGCAATTAGCTGGTGGTGATGGTGGTGGGGTAGGGGGAACCTGCTCAGCAATTAGCTGGTGGTGATGGTGGTGGGGTAGGGGGAACCTGCTCAGCAATTAGCTGGTGGTGATGGTGGTGGGGTAGGGGGAAGCTGCTCAGCAATTAGCTGGTGGTGATGGTGGTGGGGTAGGGGGAAGCTGCTCAGCAATTAGCTGGTGGTGATGGTGGTGGGGTAGGGGGAACCTGCTCAGCAATTAGCTGGTGGTGATGGTGGTGGGGTAGGGGGAACCTGCTCAGCAATTAGCTGGTGGTGATGGTGGTGGGGTAGGGGGAACCTGCTCAGCAATTAGCTGGTGGTGATGGTGGTGGCGTAGGGGGAACCTGCTCAGCAATTAGCTGGTGGTGATGGTGGGGGGGTAGGGGGAAGCTGCTCAGCAATTAGCTGGTGGTGGTGGGGTAGGGGGAACCTGCTCAGCAATTAGCTGGTGGTGATGGTGGTGGGGTAGGGGGAACCTGCTCAGCAATTAGCTGGTGGTGATGGTGGTGGGGTAGGGGGAAGCTGCTCAGCAATTAGCTGGTGGTGGTGGGTTAGGGGGAACCTGCTCAGCAATTAGCTGGTGGTGGTGGTGGTGGTGGTGGTGGTGGTGGTGGGGTATGGGGGACCTACTCAGCACTTCTTTTCCCATACCAACTGAACCTAAACCACCTAAAACTAATCCACCTAAATCCAAGTGCTGACCAGACACGTGCTGACCAGCTCCTCCCTACCCCACCACCACAAGTACCACCACCACCACACAGCCATGAGACTGACCCCTCCCCCCACCACCACCACCCCCACCCCCCACCACCACCACCACCACCACCACCACCACCACCACCACACACACACACACACACACAAACACACACACATGAGACTGCCCCATCACACACACAGAACCTCCCCCTCCACCCCACCCCACCCTACCACCCCCACACCTATGAACACACGCATACAACCGCACATGCACGAGGCTGTCTCATCACACACACAGAACCGTCCACCCACCAGCATCAGGAACCTCGCATGCGCAGGCTTTGGGAGGGGCAGGCAGGGAGGCAGGGGGGCAACAGCGACTTAAGCACTAGCAGCAGTGGCGATTTCCTAGTCCAGTATCCCTCATCACACACACAGAATCACCCACCCACCCACCAACACCAGGAACCTCGCATCTGGGGGCTATGGGAGGGGCAGGCAGGGGGGCAGCAGCGACTTTAGTGGCGATTTCCTAGTCCAGTATCCCTCCTCATCACACACACAGAATCACCCACCCACCCACCAACACCAGGAACCTCGCATCTGGGGGCTATGGGAGGGGCAGGCAGGGAGGCAGGGGGGCAGCAGCGACTTAAGTGGCGATTTCCTAGTCCAGTATCCCTCCTCATCACACACACAGAATCACCCACCCACCCGCCAACACCAGGAACCTCGCATCTGGGGGCTATGGGAGGGGCAGGCAGGGAGGCAGGGGGGCAGCAGCGACTTTAGTGGCGATTTCCTAGGCCAGTATCCCTCCTCATCACACACACAGAATCACCCACCCACCCACCAACACCAGGAACCTCGCATCTGGGGGCTATGGGAGGGGCAGGCAGGGAGGCAGGGGGGCAGCAGCGACTTCCTAGTCCAGTATCCCTCCTCATCACACACACAGAATCACCCACCCACCCACCAACACCAGGAACCTCGCATCTGGGGGCTATGGGAGGGGCAGGCAGGGAGGCAGGGGGGCAGCAGCGACTTTAGTGGCGATTTCCTAGTCCAGTATCCCTCCTCATCACACACACAGAATTACCCACCAACACACGAACACACGCATACACGCATACACACTCACATGAGACTGCCTCATCACACACACAGAACCCCCCCCCCCACACACACACACACACACACACACACACACACACACACACACACACACACATACAAACACACACATACACACGCACACGCATGAAACTGCCTTATCACACACACAGACCCCCCCCCCCCCCCCCCCCACACACACACACACACACACACCCATACCCACACACACACACGAGCACACACATGTATATATGTTACAGTCCAGGGGTAGGCCAAATAGGCTAAAGGGACTTGCCCAACCGTATAGGAAGGGCTTAAAAAGAACAAGCACTGATGAACTGAGCCCCAAACAATCGTTTAACCGACGGGGGCCCTGAGTTCGCGCTACAGTGATAATTTAATTCTACAATATTACACCACATACACACGCACACATGAGACTGCCTCATCACACACACAGAACCACCCACCCACCAACATCAGGAACCTTGCATCCGCGGGCTATGGGAGGGCCTGTGGCGGGCAACCAATCACCACCAGCCCCCCCCAAGCTCCACCCCCCCTGAGCCGCCCGTGGATGGGGGTCTGACCCCCCCCAGAGCCTCCACCCCGGGCACCCCACCACCAAGTGGGCGCAGACTGAGCCAGAATGGCGGCTTGCCGTGCTACACGGCTCTTTACATGCGTCCGTATTCAGACAACAGGTTAGCTTGGTTTGCACTGGTCTTGTCATATCATTACATGGTGCATGGTGCATGGTGCTGTAAATAAGGTCCCTATTCAGACCAAACTGATAGGTAGGTTTGGTTAGCACTGCTTTGGTTGTGTCGTTACATGATACATTGCTCTATTCATGCGTCCATATCCAGCCATCAGGTTTGTTGAGTTTGTGATGCTTCAGTTGTGTTGTTTGAAATTTGAAAACAATTAGGGGGGTGAAATATGGTACAAAATGCTTAGCTTTAAGAGGGCCATATTTCATCCAATTGGTCATGTTAGCATTGCTTTGGTTGTTTTGTTACATGCTACATGGTCCTGTCAATGAGATTGTATCCAGACCACCCTTACATTCTACATGGCTCTCTACATACGTCTGTATTCAGACCACAGTGACAGGTTGGTTAGGTTAGTACTGATCTGGATGTATCATTGCATGCTAATGGAGGTGTGTATGAGTCTGTATCCAGACCACCCTAACATGCTACACCGCTCTATGCATGCGTCTGTATTCAGACAACAGGTTAGTATGGCTAGCACTGGTCTTGTTGTGCCATTACATGCTACTTGGTGCTGTAAATGAGTCCATATTCAGGCCAACCTAACATGCTACATAGCTCTATACATGCGTTCGTGTTCAGGCAACAGGTTAGTTTGGTTTGCATTGCTCTGGTCATATCATTAAATGCCACTTGGTGCTGTAAATGAGTCCTGATTCAGACCATACTGGCAGGTTGCTTAGATTAGCATTGCTCTGGTTGTATCATGACATGCTGCATGGTGTACGGTGCTTAACATGTTAGTTGGCATTGCTCTGTTCATATCATTACAATATACATGGTGTACGGTGCTTTAAATTGATGTAACATGTTAGTTTGGTTGGCATTGCTCTGTTCATATTATTACAATATATATGGTGCATGGTGCTATAAACTGCTGTAACATGTTAGTTTGGTTCGCATTGCTCTGGTCATATCATTAAATGCCACATGGTGCGTGGTGCTGTAAAGTGCTGTAACATGTTAGTTTGGTTCGCATTGCTCTGGTCATATCATTAAATGCCACATGGTGCTGTCAAGTGCTGTAACATGTTAGTTTGGTTCGCATTGCTCTTGTCATATTATTACAAGATACATGGTGCGTGGTGCTGTAAAGTGCTGTAACATGTTACTTTGGTTTGCATTGCTCTTGTCATCTCATTACATGCCACATGATGCATGGCGCTGTATATTGATGTGGCAGGTTGGGTTGGTTTGCATTGGTCTTGTCATATCATTACATGCTACTTGGTGCTGTAAATGAGTCTGTATTCAAACAACTGGTTGGCTCGGTACGCATTGCTGTTGTTATATAAGTAGGGATTGGCAATATGATATCATACAATATCATGTCATCATATGATATCATATGGTGCCGGCGGTCTGACTAGATAACTTTGGCCTATGATGTCATATCATATGATATGAAATCACAGCATATTTGTATCATCACATCACATCACATCATATTGAAATCACATCATATTTGTATCATCACATCACATCATGATATCATACTCGTATTTAGTCAACATCATATGATCTGCCGGTCCCTATATATAACTACATGGCTATGTGTATGAGTGTTCTGCAGTTGTTTGAATATAAGAAACAATTGCTTGCTTCCCTGCTTCCATTGTGAAGCCCGAGCTGAGCGAGAAAAACTGAAGAAGAAATACTGGAGAAGAAATACTGAAAAATAAAATGAAACACATTTGCTTGCACGCCTGCTTCCATTGTGAAGCCCGAGCTGAGAGAGAAATTGGAAACAATTGAAAAAGAAAAGACTGAAAGAAAAAACTCAATTGCTTGCTGGCCTGCTTCCATTGTTCAAAGACAGAGCTGAGACAAAAGAAAAGTGTGAGGAAGAGAACATGAAGAAGAAAAACTGAAGAAGAAGAATCTATTGGCTTGCTGGCCTGGCTCCATTGTCAAGCCCAAGCTGAACAAAAAATTGGAAACAAATGAAGAAGGTGAAACTGAAAAATAAAAAACCATTTGCATGCAGGCCTGCTTCCATTGTTAAGAGCCGGAGCTGAGAGAAAGACTGAAACAAATGAAGAAGAAAAACATTAAAAAGAAGAAGAAAAACATTCGCATGCAGGCCTGCTTCCATTGTTAAGAGCCGGAGCAGAGAGAAAAATTGAAAACAACTGGAGAAGAAAAACCTTAAGAAAGAAAAACTGGAAAATAAAAAACTAATTGCTTGCAGGCCTGCTTCCATTGTTAAGAGCCGGAGCTGAAGGAAAATTTGAAAACAACTGAAGAGGTAAATAGAAGCAAATAAAAAAAACTAATTGCTTGCAGGCCAGCTTCCATTGTGAAGCCCGAGCTGAGAAAGAAATTGAAGAAGAAAATAAATAAGGCAAACATTTGATTGCTATCATTCCTCCATTGTCAAGACAAAGCTGAGACAAAAATTGGAGAAGGAACAACTGAAAAATGAAAACCAATTGCTTGCAGGCCTGCTTCCATTGTTCAGAGCCGGAGCTGAGAGAGAAATTGAAAACAACTGAAGAAGAAAACGAAAACAATTAGGACAAAAAATTGCTTGCAGGCCTGCGTCCATTGTTCAGAGCCGGAGCTGAGAGAGAAATTGAAAACAACTGAAGAAGAAAATGAAAACAATCAGGACAAAAAATTGCTTGCAGGCCTGCGTCCATTGTTCAGAGCCGGAGCTGAAGGAAAAATTGAAAACAACTGAAGAAGTAAACAGAAACAAATAAAAAAACCAATTGCTTGCAGGCCTGCTTCCATTGTGAAGCCCGAGCTGAGAGAGAGATTGAAAACAACTGAAAAAGAAAACACTGAAAAAGAAAACACTGAAAAAGAAAACACTGAAAAAGAAAACACTGAAAAAGAAAGCACTGAAAAAGAAAACACTGAAAAAGAAAACACTGAAAAAGAAAGCACTGAAAAAGAAAACACTGAAAAAGAAAGCACTGAAAGAAAAAACACATTTGCTTTATAGACACCTCCGTCTTACGTATTTACGTTTTTTGTAGCTATTGGAATCACGGAGCAGTCTTCTCATCTCATTACAACTCAAAGCAACAGGGTATCAAACCTGTATTATTGCTGCAACAACACATTTGCTTGCTGGCCTCCTTCCATTGTGAAGCCCGAGCTGAGAGAGAAACTGAAAACAACTGAAGAAGAAAAAACTGGAGGGAAAACATGCTTGCAGGCTTCCACTGTGAAGCCCGAGCTGAGAGAGAAAAACTGAAGAAGAAATACTGAAGAAGAAATACTGAAAAATAAAATGAAAATGAAATGAAATAAAAATGAAAATGAAAATGAAATAAAATGAAAATGAAAATGAAAATGAAATAAAAATAAAATGAAAATGAAAACCATTTGCTTGCAGGCCTGCTTCCATTGTTCAGAGCCGGAGCTGAATAATAAAATGGAAACGACTGAAGAAGAAAAACCGGAAGAAGAAAAAAACAGTTTGCTTGCTGGCCTGATTCCACTGTTCAAAGCTTGAGCTGGAGACTAAACTGGAAACAACTGAAGGAGAAAAGACTGAAATAGAATAAAATGTTTTCAGGCCTGCTTCCACTGTTCAAAGCCTGAGCTGAGAGAGAAATTGAAAACAACTGAAAAAGAAAAACCTGAAGGAAAAAACAACATTTGCTTGGTAGCCTCCTTCTACTGTTCAAAGCTTGAGCTGAGACTAAACTGAAAACAACTGAAGAAGAAAAGACTGAAATAAAATAAAATGTTTTCAGGCCTGCCTCCATTGTGAAGCCCGATCTGAAAGAGAAACTGAAAACAACTGAAGAAGAAAAGACTGAAATAAAATAAAATGTTTTCAGGCCTGCCTCCATTGTGAAGCCCGATCTGAAAGAGAAACTGAAAACAACTGAAGAAGAAAAGACTGAAAGAAACTTTATCTTTGCTTGTAGGCCTGCTTCCGTTGTGAAGCCGGAGCTGAGAGAGAAATTGATGCAGCAGTACAACGTACGACTCGTTGGCAGCCTTGGCGACCAGTGGAGTGACCTCAACGGCGACCACTCGGCCCCAGCATGTTTCAAGTGAGTTATGTGTGTGTCAGTGTGTGTGGGGGGTGGGGTCTTTGAGGGGGGGGGGGGGGGGGGGGGGGGGGTCAAGTGAGGGAAGGGCATGGTGTGGTGGGCGGGTGGGTGGCGGACTGGTGATGAGCCTTGGCGACCAGTGGAGGGACCTCAACGGCGACCACTCGGCCCCAGCATGTTTCAAGTGAGTTATGTGACTGTGTGTGGGGGTGGGTGGGGTGGGAGGGGGAGTGAAGGGGTGGTATGGTGTGGTGGGCGGGCGGTAAGCGGACTGATGATGAGCCTTGGATACCAGTGGAGGGACCTGAATGGGAACCACTTGGCCCCAGAATGTTTCAGGCAAGAACACCCGCTGAACTTAAGCATATCAATAAGCGGAGGAAAAGAAACAAACCAGGGGGGGGTTGTGTGTGTGTGGTGGTGGTGGTGGTGGTGGGGGGGGGGAAGGGAGGAGGTGGGTGAGGGGCAGTGTTTCATTTTTCGACGACGCGTCGCCATTCCGTCGCCATCCCGTAGAATGCTGTACCCCCCGGACCCCCCGATATCGCGCTGCCCCCCGACCGATACCGCGCTGCCCCCCGACCCCCCAGGCTCCGGCATGCGATGGCTACGCAACTATCCTGAAATCAGGGTTGAGTAGCCCAAGTAGCTACTCAACCTGGACTACAGAAATCTGAAATAAAAAACACTGAGCATAACTATTCTGCTCTCTAGTCTCGAAGGTCGAGATAGTACAATTCTGGTACTCCTGTCTTACTCGATAACCAAACGTGGGCGGTGGGCAGAGGACTGAGCATTGGCAAGCAGTGGAGTGACCTGAATGGGAACCACTTGGCCCCAGCATGGTTCATGTGAGTTGTGTGGGGTATAGTTTGGTGGGCGGTGGGCGGAGGACTGAGCATTGGCAACCAGTGGAGGGGCCTGAATGGGAGCCACTGGTCAGCAGCATGTTTCAATCGAGTTTTCTTTTTTTGTCAGTGATTGAATGAAGAGATTGGATCCAACCTCCTTGTATTTGGTGCTTGCTGAATATTGTATTGTATGTTAGTGCTTTATTTTATTCTATTACTTCATTTTTATCTGGTTTGTTTTATTCTCGTGCTTTCAATTTTGAAATTGTATCTTGAAATTTAATTTGAAATGCTGAATTTGAATCTTGAAATTGAGTCTTAAATCTTGAATTTGAATTTATTATAGTGCTTTGAATCTAGAAATTAATTTTGGAGCGGTGAAGGGTAGGCAGCCATAATAACTAGGGCCATGGACAGGTCTTTTGTTTTGTGAAACCCGTCGCAAATTGAGCTACTTGGTGCGACCCCAGTGCGATGCGCTGCCCCCCCGAACCCCCAACATGTTTGTATATATGTTGCTGATGCATATATGTATGTATATATAACATATATATGTTGCATATATGTTGTAAATATATGTTGCTGATGCCCACTGCTGCCACTTACAGGTTGTATCACATATATATATATATATATATTTATATATATATATATATATTTTTTTTTTATATATATTTATATTTATATAATAGTACGGTAGCCCGTGTGGCCGGTGGCCACACCTACTCTCACGTAGACAAAACACCCCCACCCCAACCATAGTACGGTGCCCGTTTCATCTTAGGCCACACCTGTTTGGGGCTGGGTTACATAATGGTTTACACTTGTACTCTCCCCCCCCCCCCCCCCCCCCCCCCCCCTACACACACCACCACCACCAAACCATTCTCCCCCCCCCCCCCCTTCCCTCCCGTTTGCCACACCTGTTTTGGTCTGGGTTACAAAACGATTTATGCCGGTTTTCTCTGCATTGCATGCAGGTGCATGCAACTTAAAACACTGACGGACGCATATCCCTTGCGATGGTCTCCCTTGTGCACCCACAAGCACCCACACACACCACCGTACTTTTCCTGACCCCCCCCCCCCCCCCCCCCCCCCCCAGTTATCTCCACGCCCACCCCACCCAACCATGTGCCCCCACCCACAAACATAATCCCTAACTCTTCCTGACATTTTTTCCTAACTCCATCCCTTCCCCCACCCCAGCCATCCCACCAGCGCCCCACCCTGTCCCCACTCTTATCCCTCCCCTCCCTCCTACACGCACCCACCATCACATACATACTCCCTAACTGCCTCCCTCCACTTCAGCTGTGGGCTTTGCCATAGCTGAAAGGCATACGGGACGAAGAGCAGGCTGCATATCCAACCCATCGACAACGTTTGCGCATAATCCGACTCCGCTAAAAGCATCGGACCTGCTTCCCTGCCACCTCAGCTGTGATCGATAGTCGACCCCACTGAAAAAACTGAACCTGCGCAATGTTCATAACTGAAGCTTCTTGTTAGCGAGCATGTATTCAGTTCGGCCGAAGAACAATCCTGTTCACCGCAACTGTCCCGAAGTTAACTTGATCTGAGACTTGGAAACATCGCTAGGTTCATCCATTCAACTTTGCCACGTACTCGCTGTGGCACAATGCACAGCGACATGTTTCTCGATGCAGTGGGAAGAAGTTGCAGTAAAGTTGCTGATATGAGATGTTCGGTTCAAGTTTGGGCGAGAATGCTCAGGGAGATCATTTATTGGGTCAACTTTGCCGCGTACTTGCTCTAGCACAATGCAGAGCAACATGTTTCTCAATGCAGTGTGAAGAAGTTGCAGTCAAGTTTGTGACAGGTTGTATCTGATTTTTAATGTATTTATTATATATGTTGCTGATGTCCACTGCTACCACTCGCAGGTTGTATCAATATATACCGTATGTATATATATACATGTTGCTGATGCCCACTGCTATATTTATGTATATGTATGTATGCCTTGCTGATGCCCACTGCTATATATATGTATATGTATGTATGCCTTGCTGATGCCCACTGCTATATATATGTATATATAGTTGCTGATGTCCACTGCTGCCACTCGCAGGTTGCCGAATCCTATGTACTTTGCTCTCTAGGCTGTAGCATGATTGGTATCTTGGTTTCCGTTGGCTATACTGCTCTATTGGGCAGCTCGCCGATGTACTGCCAAGTACCATATCAGATTCCAGGGATCTGAGCAGCCCTCCACTCCACTGCTCTATCGGGCAGCTTCGCCAATGTACTGCTAAGTACCGTCTCTTTGTTCAGTTTCCATCGCTGTAGCTATCTTCTCCCTCTATAGGCTGTAGCAGAGTTGTTCTAGGGGACTCCCAAATCTGTGTTTTTCGATGCAACGGACGCTCCAGAATCTGCAGCTGTGGCGCTGGACGCAACCGGTTTCAAAATCTGTGTGTGCGGCGCTCCCAGACCCTCTGAGATGCGACGGATCCTCCAAAATCTGCATCATGAGACGCAAACGGTTTAACAATCAGTGTCTGCAATGCACCCAGACCCTCTGAGATGCAACGGACGCTCCAGAATCTGCAGCTGTGGCGCTAGACGCAACCGGTTTCAAAATCTGTGTGTGCGGCGCTCCCAGACCCTCTGAGATGCGACGGATCCTCCAAAATCCGCATCATGAGACGCAACCAGTTTAACAACTGGTGTCTGCAATGCACCCAAACCCTCTGAGATGCAACGGACACTCCAGAATCTGCAGCTGTGGCGCTAGACGCAACCGGTTTCAAAATCTGTGTGTGCGGCGCTCCCAGACCCTCTGAGATGCAACGGACGCTCCAAAATCTGCATCATGAGACGCAACCAGTTTAAAAACCGGTGTCTGCAATGCACCCAGACCCTCTGAGATGCAACGGACGCTCCAGAATCTGCAGCTGTGGCGCTAGACGCAACCGGTTTCAAAATCTGTGTGTGCGGCGCTCCCAGACCCTCTGAGATGCGACGGATCCTCCAAAATCTGCATCATGAGACGCAACCAGTTTAAAAACCGGTGTCAGTAATGCACCCAGACCCTCTGAGATGCAATGGACGCTCCAGAATCTGCATCTGTGACGCAAGACGCAGCGTCTAAAACAACCCTTGGCTGCACATGCTACAACTGGGCTGTACATGCTACTACATAAGACCGTGAGTAGCCTTGACAGGCTGGAGCCTAGTAATAAAGACTTTAAAGTTGAAGCAGGAGTTGAAGTGTATGCTTTCTACATTTTCCGCTAAGGATTGGGCTGAGTCGAGCTGTGCCTTGTCGATGTAAGTACCGACGGCGAGTAGGCTTGACAGGCTGTAGCCTTGTAAACAAGCTCAAGTTGAAGTACATGCTTTCTACAATTTTCCGCTGGGGATTGGGCTGTGTGGAGCTGCGCCTTGCTTATGTAACTGTTTAAGTAGGCTTGACAGGCTGGAGCCTTGTAAACAAGCTCAAGTTCAGTACATGCTTTCTACAATTTCCACCAAGGATTGGGCTGTGTGGAACTCCGCCTTGCAGATGTAACTGTTGAAGACGGCGATCAGCCTTGACAGGCTGGAGCCTTGTAAATAACTTAAATTTGATGTGCATGCTTTCTACATTTTCCGGTAAGGATTGGGCTGTGTCGAGCTGCGCCTAGTCGATGTAAAATTGAAAATTGAAAATTAGAACATCCAAGTAAGTCACACTGCCGGGGACAGTTGACCCTTCCGGTAAGGATTGGGCTGTGTCGAGCTGCGCCTTGTTGATGTACTTCCCTAATCATGGCGAGGAGTGTCAGCGACAGCTGTCTGTTGCCTCTCTGTCATTAACTCATTACTGCCTGCTATACATATATATATATAATATATTGGAGGCTGTCGATGTCGAAGGTATTATGTCTGAAGTTTTTGAGTCATGGAGGTTTAAGTACCCAAGTGACACCAATGCAGTTAGAGACATCCCTGATGAGAGAAGGGTTGGCTTTAAACGCCTCCGATACCAAAAATGGTTCGCAGCCAACAGCAATGATGAGAATGGCTTGATTCCCTTTACATCCGCCTTACATAAGCAGGATCAGATTCGTTCTATAGCACAGTTTAGAATGGGTTCCCATTGGCTGAACACAGAAAGAATGAGGGTGGTGGATAGAGCACACATCCCTCGCTCAATGAGACACTGTCAAATGTGTGGGTTCCAAAAAACTGAGGATGAAATGCATATGTTTGAGTGCCCTTTTTATAATGATATTCGCCTCCGCTACCAGAATCTGTTTACAGATATTTATAGGCATGTCCATGAGGATACCGACTTAACCGTATGGAATGTGGAATTCTGCGATTCCACATTCAGAACCTTTATGAATGGAAATGGCACTAAGTCTTTTTGGAGCAACCTAGCCGACTATCTTTGTACTTGTAGAAGAGCAAGACAGGAAGCCCTGGACTGCTTAGTGGCACCGTAATTTATTATCCCTTTTTTTTCTTCTTGAGACTTCTCATTTGTTAGCTTCTTACCTCCGCCACTGTAAGTGGTTGAGATCTGGGTCCTGCTCTAAGGGGTTTAATACCTACGCCACCAAAACGGTGGTTGGGAGTTTGGTTTGTTTGTCCTCGACACACCCCTGATGTAATGGGGTTTTTTGCTTTGTGGGTGCTTTTTCTTTTTGTTTAAAGCACAGAGTCTCATACACCCTCGCGGTGTCAAGTAGACTTTAACATGTAATGTAATGTAATGTAATGTAATACCCCCGGTCAAACCGTCCGGCTATATCCTGGTCCCTGCCACCGTCCTGGTGGCTGTGCTCTTCTGTTAGGCGTTAGACCTTCTCGCGAACTCAGGGCCCCCGCATCCAAAACATCCGCTGAACGGCTATAGGGGCTGCATGAATCACTGGATCAGCAGTTTAGCACTGTTTCATTTTTGGGGCTACGCGTATCAGCATCTAGGCAGCTCCTTTCCCCCATCCTTGGGACACACCTGAAGCTAGCCAGTGCGTCTGCAAGTTGATGTTACGTAACAAGCCTGATACGTGATTCTGTAACAAGCCTGATACGTGATTCTGTAACAAGCCTGATACGTGATATGTGATTCTAGTGATTCATGCAGCCAGTGCGTCTGCAAGTTGATGTTACGGTTTACATTTTATTGAAGTACTTCAAATTGCCAAATTGGCCAGCGCTTTAGCGCACTTGAAAACAAAAAAACTGCGCTTTGTAGTGCAAAAAGCGCATAACTTGCTTGCTGCGCCCACAAGGAGTTGCAATTGAAATTGAAATTGAAATTGTTACATCCGTGTAGAACCGTTACTCACAGGACGTGAAGTTAAGGACACCATAGCGTAAGCCGGGGCTAGCTATAGTCACCGTAGAACCATCTCAGTAAAAAGAATTACCAACCACATCATGCCAGTGCAGCTTAATACGGGGGGTTTTCACCCCGGTGGGGAAGCACCGGCACAATACAGCTGGTAAGACAAAACCTGAGAAGGGGGGCGGTCTGTGTGCTAGTCCCCGGGTATTGACCCGTGGTGGGCTTCCATAAAGCGTCTGCACTGTAAAATACTCTGGAGACTAGTAATGGTGTGAGAATGGACTGTGTCCGCCAGTTTGAGGGCACAGGATCTCTGAAGTCCAAGAGTGGTCATAGAAGTCAAAAAAGAGGTAGGAATAGTACCAGTTGTACCAACGGTAATAACTTCATAGTGGACAAGGTATCCAGCCGATCGAAGGCCATTTACTAATTCAACATGCTGGGCATGTTTAGTAATAAACTTAGTAGCATGGTTGGTATCAGAGCAGTATCCAAGCTCAAGAACCCAGAGTTCTTTATCAGACATACAGGTAGGAGAGTCTATGTCAGGTAGGACGGCAAGATCAGGTCTCATTCTCTTCCAGTCCGCTACAGTAATAGTGGAGGGGCGTAACCAGTCAGGGAGACGTTTGCCCAGGACCCCCCTGGGGAGGTCCTCTTCCTTGCCAGCGTCCATGATCATTCTGCGGGATCCCAGGGCTCCGGTGCAAATGGCCTTGTGGATGAGTCGCACTGCGGCGTCATGTCTCTTGATATAGAGCCCCTTGAAAGTCCGGTGTGTGCAGCCCGCCAGGATGTGGCCCGCTCCGTCCTCACAGGTGTGGCAAATGGGGCATAGGGAGTTCGTGGGTGGGTGAGTGCTTGTAATATAAGGGAGTTTCCAGCGGAATGCAAGTTTACGGTTCCACAGTCTACCCCAGCGGGCTTTAAGGATGTGGAATTTAGTTTTATGTTGGATAAGGGTTGAGGTCCAAAATTTGTTACTTGCATGAGGAAGTTGGTGGGGAGTGTTATCAGCCCAGGTGGTTGCATAAATCCCTTTAAGAGGGTGTTGGCCAAGGTGGCAGCTAGTGGGCAGGTTAGAGGTGATACCTTGTGTAAGGTTAGGTGCTAGGATGCGTGGGGGAATATCTCCCATGGGTGTGCGAGGAGGTTGAACTGTGGGCCAGTAGACATTGTGGCGGGGGATTTCCCCAGTGTTGTCAGTAAAATTGGTGGAGGCAGGGTGCTCAGCTGCCTTGCGTGCCAGAATGTCTGCTCTGTCATTTCCAAGGATACCTGTGTGGGAACGGACTTTACAAAGAGTGGTGTGTGACCCATGCAGGATGCGTTGAATGAGGTGTTTTTGAATTGATTGCAGTAATTCAGTATGAATGGAACGGGTTGTTGTGGTGGGGTCATGAATCATTTTTTTTATAAGTTGAAGAGAGCAGAGGCTGTCTGTATGAAGGGTAAGAGATTTGTCATAATCAATGTTGAGAAGGGCTTGGTGGATGGCTACCAGTTCTGCCCGGTTGTTAGTTTTGGTGGCCCCTATTCCCCCAGGGTTGATGGTGTAGCTTTGTCCTGCAGCCGGGACATATACTGCAGCACCTGTTTTGCTAGGGTGCCCTGGTTTACCTTTTATTAGGCTACCATCTGTGTAGACCTGGAGGAAGGAGTTGCAAATAAACTGCGCTTAAAGCGCAGAGGGGGTCAAAAGCCAGCGCTCAAAAGCGCAAAAGCGCGCGCTTTGAATTAACCTGGTCCTACAGCCCACCGGGGTTGTTCTGGGGGAATCCAAAATCTGCAATATGAGTTGCAACCAGGGTTGTTCAAAGCCCTCTGAAATTGAAATTGAAATTGTTACATGCGTGTAATACATTCACTCATAGGACGTGAAGTTAAGGACACCATAGCGTAAGCCGGAGCTAGCTAAAGTCACCGTAAAGCCATCTGATAGTTAACGTGGCACACACACATTCCCCCTCTAACTGTTGGTGTAAAAACGAACGTCCCTGTCAAAATGTGAGTGTAAACCTGTGTAAGCCAAGAAAAAACCGCACGCCGCAGTCAAAATCTGGGAAATCTGGAGAAATTTGTGTTCACACGCACATCCCAATGAAATAAAGTGTGCGTGTACACACGTGCTGGCCCCTGTGGAGTGTGCGTGTTCACACGCAGACACGTACATGTTCAACTACCATGATTGCAACCTCTGCTTCAAAATCTGTGCCTGCGACGCACCCAGACCCTCTAAGGTGCAACGGACCCTCAAAAATCTGTGTCTGGGACGCAAGACGCAGCGTGTAGAACAACCCCGCAGCCTACCCAGCCATAGCTTTTGATAGAGCCACCATTTTCATATTGAACCCTCATGGTGGATGCTTTCTTCCTTGGTTCCTCGCTTTTGTGGATATTTTAAAAATCTCGATTGTTACATTTCTCAGATATTTATTCTGAAATTTAAGTTTTTTGTTTTTTTTTTGAGGAATTGACAGTTTCGGGTTTAGGGCCAACCTGGCGATGCCAGCTCTACTGGTATTCAAATCTCAACTGTTGCGTCCACTTGAAACACCTGCCACGCTGGCAGAAAAAACTCAACTCCTAAGGGTATTACCGTTACTACAGTATCTATTACCGGTAGAAACACGCCCTCGCAGCCTGGGTGATGGATGACGGGAAGACCCTCTGGGATGTAGGATGACTGGAAGGCACTCATCGACTGGATACGGTGAGAATCAGCCAATCAGGGTACTTCAAATTGCCAAATTGGCCAGCGGCCCAGCGCTTTAGCGCACTTGGAAAAAAACGTTTTGTAGTGCAAAAAGCGCAAAAATTGCTTGCTGCGCCCACAGAGAGTTGCAAAAAACTGCGCTTAAAGCGCAGAGGGGGTCAAAAAGCCAGCGCTCAAAAGCGCAAAAGCGCGCGCTTTGCATTACCCTGGTGAGAATCAGTGTTTTTTGCTTGATTTTCACTGTTTTATATCCAGGCGGATTTTGTTTTGCTTGGATTTTTTGCTGGATTTTTTGCATCCGCCAGAATTTTCACTGTTTTTTGCATCCACCATGCGGTCACCGCGACACGCCCTCACGGCCTGGATTTAGGATGACTGGAAGACTCCCTCGGATGTAGGATGACAGTCTGGATGTAGGATGGCTGGAAGCCCCCCTCGGATGTAGGATGACAGCCTGGATGTGGGATGACTGGAAGATCCCCTCGGATGTAGGATGACAGCCTGGATGTAGGATGACTGGAAGATCTCCTCAGATGTTGTGGAGCGGGCTTGTCTTGGGTCATCTATGGCCTGTATATGACAATAAATAGTTACCGGTATGTTATGTATCCAATAATCCAAGTTTATGCTTGCGCCTACTGTTACACAACAACAACATAAATGATGATAAGGGGGAAATGGAACAATGAAGAAGAAAATGGAACAAACGAAGAAATGTTTGCGTTCATTTTTCTCCTGGTATTTGTTTTTTATTGCTGAAGACGTCGAGCAGCCAAATCGCTGGCTGGAGCTATGTAACCAAGATCAAGAGGATGGCCTCCAAGTGGGTTCCGAATCCGGAAACGGGGGATTTGCTGGTCAGCCAACTTTAAGATTCGGAAAAGGGCATAGATTTGTGAATGGTTTTGTCAACGTCGAAAAGACATAGTTATTTTAATGCCGAGGACAGCCAAATTGCTGGCTGGAGCCATGTATCGTACACAAAAATGGAAAAGACAGAAATGAATGAAAAAGTGGTTCGTTCGCGATCATCTTACACCTTCGTGGTAATAATTGTTTACTGCCTAAGACGGCGAGCTGCCGAACTGCTGGCTGAAGCTATGTGACCAAGTTCAAGTTCCAGCAATCTGATAGAAATACTTTAATTCGAATTGATTACTGTTCTGCAGCTTTTTTACAAGGAGGATTTTCGCTTCGAAAGGGTGGGGACGACTACTGCCGAAGACGACAAGTTGCCCTGATGGCTTAAGCCATGCAAACAATTACATTTCCTCTGGCAATTGACGGACAGCCCAGAGTCGGCTGAAAACCCATGAAACTATTAAATTCAATTCTAGCTCCGGCTTACGCTATGGTGTCCTTAACTTCACGTCCTGTGAGTAACGGTATAACACGGATGTAACAATTTCAATTTCGATCCTCGAATTTAAATGACGACCCTCTCTAAGTCTCTGCTGGATGCCATCGAGGTATGGCTCGAACAACGCAAAATTGTGGACCAGGACACGCCCCCCAAATGTCCAAAATTATGGACCTGGACACGCCAATTGTCCAAAATGGTGGACCTGGACACGCCCTTAAAATGTTTAATCCACTTAGTCTGCTCCCTGGTTTCCGTGGGTATCGCACGGGGGTGGGGTGGGGATGGGGGGCTTGGGCGGTGAGCAGCCCAGAACCATGTAACCAACTAACCAATTCACAATCAATAAATCAATTAATGCATGGGTACAGCAAAGTAACGAGACAAGAATGTAACAAAGCATGTAACAAAGCAGCGTTGCTATCAATCAATCAAGCTAGTTGTGCACTAATTGCAATGGTGTACGTTTCTGATGCAGGTCAGTGTCTAGTCTGAAACAATTAATTCGTTTATATTCACAACACACAACACTTTGTATAAAACACTATAATGCATAATACATGATAGTGCATTGCATTATAGAAAGTGTAGTACATTGTGAATAGAAACTACGGGGCCGCACTAAGCTACAACGTTTATATTCACACTATACTACACGGTCCACTTGTAGTCCCCCCTTATTTTAAGGGTGCTTTTCAAGATGGATGTAAGGGTGGCCCTTTTATTGGCAAACCCATAATCAATTTATTGGTAAACCCATAATCAATTTAAAGCACTTTGTACAATACCGCTACCCCATAATGCTTAATACATGATAGTATATTGCAGAAAGTGTAGTCTACTGTTAATTTGAAGACAAAACACTACGATGTCTATTCTGTACCAAGACTCCTAATTCTTGTCAACAACGATACCAGAGCAGTTCAAGGGGGCTGAAAATCTACAGCCGCCAGCATTAGCAACCAGTCTTATAGGCTGGGGCCATGTCGCCAAGTCCAAGGGGGCTGAAAATGCACAGGGGCCTGACGGTGAGCAGCCCAGAGTTGGCTGAAAAACCTTGTAACGCTCCAATACATGGGCCCACTATCATCAACACTTGTACCGCACATAGGATGGGGCCGCTTGCACTAGCACACACACCAGCTCGCATGCTAGAGTGTACATACACACACCAGGGCGCGCTACCACACACGCAAGCACATTAGTGCTCACATACACACACACAAGCGCACACATACACAAGCGCACATGCACACTAGCATACTCTCGCACCCATACACGCACCAGCGCACATTCTTGCACAAACAAACGCTTGTGCGCAGACTGGCATGCTTGACCCTATGCCCCGGCTCAAGGTTGAAAAAAACGATAACTACAAAAAGAATGTGACTGCAAAATCTGCTTCCTCTATGTTCGGCTGAATAGCCGGTTAGCTGCCAATAAGGTGCTACTTGCAAATAAAAACATTGACGTTCAGGGTTTTTATGCAGACTTCTAGCTAGTTCCCGGATACCATTTCCTATCTGAATCGCGTTTTCAGTGGCAGGCTGTAGGTTGGAGAGAGGCAGCCAACTGTTACAGCTGGAAAGTGGCATCCGACTTCAAAGCAGCGGCAGCCAACTTCACAGACCTCCCTAGTTACCGAACAGCTGCTCATATCTGAATCGCGTTTCAGTCAGCAGGTTGTAGGCCGTTGCGGCTGGAAAGAGGCAGCCAACTTCACAGACCTCCCTAGTTACCGAACAGCTGCTCATATCTGAATCGCGTTTCAGTCAGCAGGTTGTAGGTTGTTGCGTTGGGGGAGAGGCAGCCAACTTCACAAACTTCTCTTGCCAGTGCCTCGGCGACATCCGGATGACTCAAACTCTTGGACTGGCACCTCATCAGCGTGTTCAGGGTTTTGAGATCAGGGTTGATCCCCTTGTTGCAGAGCTCAGCCCAGAGGACAGAGGCATGCCCGCAGTTGCCTGTTATGGCTGCCTGTATGAGCAGAGGAATGTTTAGAATGTTGATGTTGCTGCCAAAGAGGGGGGCATGCAATCAAGTTCAAGTGAGGACAAGTTGAAGTGCCAGTTTGATGAAAAATTCTGATCAGCACCACCTGGGTTGGGCTGTGCATAAACAAAAAACCTCCCAGCCACACTGTGCCGCAGGCACACACAATCAACATCAAACTTCATCACCCACACCACACATATCATACAGAAGTGCATCACATAACGTTATCACACATTGCATACAGAAGTGCGTCACATAACGAGCTCCCAAATAGATGGGTATACAACCCAAACGTGTGCACCGGCAACCAAGCTGATCTTCCAGCGTAGACAGCTGCCCTTGCCGTGGGCTCCTCATGTGGGAGTCCTTATCCGGCTGATTATGAACGCCGCGGGACATTTTACCAAGTTCAAATGAGGAAGCAGGAAAGGTGGCGCAGTTACCATAATGGACCGGCATGTCATCTGATGTTGACGAAAAGCGAGTATGATATCATACAAATTGTATGATATGATATTGTATATAAATGGTAACTGTGGCCTTGTCAGACTGCCGGCATCATATGATATCATATTGCCGTTCCCTACTGACAATACAAAGCTGGCTGTTAAAGTCTTCTAGCGTGCACAGCTGCTCCACAGGGAGCACCTGCTGTGGGCTTCAGGGTACTTCCAAGTTGGCGCGCTGCCTTTTTGAGACCCACTGCGCGTTTCGCGCAGTTTTTTGCAACCCCCTGTGGGCACTGCAAGCAATTTTTGCGCTTTTTGCACTACAAAGCGCAGTTTTTTGTTTTTCAAGTGCGCTAAAGCGCTGGCCAATTTGGTAAATGGAAGTAACCTGATGGGCTCCTCATACGTGAGCCATTATCCCGCTGGTTGCGTACATCGCGCGACATGTAACCAAGTTCAAGTAAGGGAGCAGCAGAGGGTGGCACACTTACCATGCAAAGCTGGCTGTTAAAGTCTTCTAGGGTACACAGCTGCTCCACAGGGAGCACCCGCTGTGGACTCCTCATACGGGAGTCATTGTCCCGCCGGTTGTGCACATCGCGGCCCATGTCCCTGCTGCCCTTTCCAGCGCCCCACATGTGGAGCTCTGAGTCGCTGGCATCAGGCTGGCATGAGGGAGGGCCTTGCCCAAACTCGCCCTGGTCCGTAGTCTCTGCGGCGTCGTGGAAGTGCTGGGCGAGGCTGAGGCCCCCCCGGGCTGAGTCACGGCCGGTGGAGAGGCCCCCCCTCATGGACAACCATTCAGAGAAGAGCGTGGGGGTGACACTCAGGGCTGCATGAGCTGTGGAGGGGAGGGAATGGATATGAATATGATGGTGGGGTTGACGCTTAGTGCTGCATGACCTGTGGAGGGGAGGGAATGGGTGTGAATATGATGGTGGGGTTGACGCTTAGGGCTGCATGACCTGTGGAGGGGAGGATATGGGTGTGAACATGATGGTGGGGGTGACGCTTAGAGCTGCATGACCTGTGGAGGGGAGGATATGGGTGTGAACATGATGGTGGGGGTGACGCTTAGGGCTGCATGAGCTGCCGAGGGGAGGGAATGGGGATTCATACGATGGTGGGGGTGACGCTCAGCATGGCATGAAAATGAGGAGGGCGGCTTTCAGTCGAGGAGGAGGACGGAGGATAATGCATGTAGGTATGGTAGAAGGTGAGGAGGAGGACGGCGGAGGATGGGTGTAGGTATGGTAGAAGGCGAGGAGGAGGACGGAGGAGGATGGGTGTAGGTATGGTGCAAGGCGAGGAGGAGGACAGAGGAGGATGGGTGTAGGTATGGTGCAAGGCGAGGAGGAGGACGGAGGAGGATGGGTGTAGGTATGGTGCAAGGCGAGGAGGAGGACGGAGGAGGATGGGTGTAGGTATGGTAGAAGGCGAGAAGGAGGACGGAGGAGGATGGGTGTAGGTATGGTGCAAGGCGAGGAGGAGGACGGAGGAGGATGGGTGTAGGTATGGTAGAAGGCGAGGAGGAGGACGGAGGAGGATGGGTGTAGGTATGGTAGAAGGCGAGGAGGAGGACGGAGGAGGATGGGTGTAGGTATGGTGCAAGGCGAGTAGGAGGACGGAGGAGGATGGGTGAAGGTATGGTGCAAGGCGAGTAGGAGGACGGAGGAGGATGGGTGTAGGTATGGTTGAAGGCTAGGAGGAGGACGGAGGAGGATGGGTGTAGGTATGGTAGAAGGCGAGGAGGAGGACGGAGGAGGATGGGTGTCGGAGGAGGAGGACGGAGGAGGATGGCTGTAGTCATGGTGTAAGGCGAGGAGGAGGAAGGGTGTTAGAACAAGGAAGACGTGGAAGAGGACAGAGAAGGATGAGTGTAAGTATGGTATAGGGAGAGAAGGAGTACGGGGGAATAGGTGTCAGTATGATAGAAGGATAGTTAAATGTGGCATGAAAATGCCATGGTGGGATGGGTTGGACATAACTGTTGAAAGGGGGGGAGGGAGGGATGAGAGGTGGGTGGGTGTGAGTCTGTGGGGGGCAGGGGGTGGGGGGGGTGGGGGGGCCTACACCACTACCACCACACACTACCACCACACATGTACCAGAATGGATGCATAAATGGCTGGATGGATGGATATATGCATATATTGATGGATGGGTGAAAGACGGACTCACCAGTATGTTTGCCATGCTTAGGTGGAGTGACGAAGTCGGCCTCAAGCAGCATGGCCATAGTGGCAGCCTCCTGCAGGCTCTCGCAGCAAGCAAGGTCTCCCAGAAGACCGTACTCTGCCTGTGCTTCTCCTTCCCCATGCGCCGGGGCGACTCCGAACTGCAGCTTGGCCTTTCGCTGACTCAGCCGCTTTAGTGACCTGGACGCACGCTCAGCTAGTTCCGACATGGGTGTCGTGGTGGCCATGGTGTGGGCGGAGGAGGCAGGGGAGGGCCCAACCACTGTCGACAGCTGGAATCCACATGTGTTACCGCCCTCCCTACACCTCTGCCACGAGCCCTCAGGCTGTAGCTGGTACCTGTGCTCCTCCTCCTCCTGCTCCATGCTGCCCCACATAAAGCCCATGGCTCCATCGCCTTTTGAGGGTGAGGAATCTTGGGCTCCCTCTAGGTCTGACACATCAGGGTCTGAACTAAGGCTCTCGGAGCATGCTAAAGAGCCGAAGTCAGCTGAGTCTGAGGCGCAGGCGCTGGCTGGGCCCTGGGCCGAGGACCTTAAGCCAACTCCAGGAGTACTGCCAGGACCATGGGCTGCAGACCGTGAGCCAAATCCAGCAGTGAAGCTAGGGGCAGCATGCTCTTCACCGATGTCTGGGAAGGGAGCAGGTGATGGGAGGATCTGGTGGACGGCAGGACTTAGGGAAAAGGTGTTGGAGCCTCGGCTATGTTGCTGCACCCACGGGGCCAGATGCTTGGGTGGGAGTTCAGAAAGGCAGAGGGAGTGGGCGGGGTGCACAGAGGGCGTGATAGCACCACTGGCAAAGGCGGCAGTCTGGAGGGGGGGGGCGGTGGAGGGCTCGGGAAAGAGAGAGACCGCAGCGGAGGGTGGCGTGGGCGCCCATGGTGAAATAACGTGCTTTACGCTGTGTCTTGGGCTCCTCCTCTTTGGCAGCGGCCTCTCACAAGACATGTCTGAGCATGGACGTGACCTAAAGGATACCCTGGAGTCATTGGCTTGGTTCACCCAGCATGAGTTGCCTAAGATATCCTTGTCTGTGCAGTTATTGTGCGGACTTTGCATGGCTACGCTCCCAGGCCAGAAGATAGGCTGTTGCTTGTTGGGAGCGGTAGCTGTCTCTTGATCCGCTGGAAAATGCACTCGATGCCTAACCTTCAGTTGCTCCATGTTACACCAAAGCTCCTCCAACCCGTTGCAGGGCCCTGAGGTGGGGGGTGGTTGATGGTGGTGGTGGTGGTGGTTGGGATGGGGTGGGGGGCGTAGGTGGTGGTGTGGTGGTGGTGGTGGGGGGGGGGGGGGGGGATGGTGGTGGTCATTGGGTGGATTTGGATGGGATGGGGCTGAAGTGGGGTGGGTTTGGATGGGGTAGAGCATGGACCAGGGCACGGGGAGATGATGGGGTGGAAATAACGGTGGGCGGGCGTGGTCGCTGCCTCGCGGCAACAACCCAGTATCGCCCCTGTAACCCTGACTTTGTTCGCGGGATTGACGATTGATTCAACGAAGGTGCATCGCATGTTGATCACGGCTATGCGTGCCGATGGCATTTTAGGGGGGGGAAGGGGTGGGCGTGAATCCGACGTGTACCGAGACTTCCGGGATGCGCGACAGGAAGAAGACTACTCTTGGCTATGAAATGCGGGCGCGGCGTGACGTTTTCGTATGCTCGACAATTGCGTGGAAGCACAACCATCGGGATTCAGACTGTAAGGAGTTTCGCCATCATAGGTGAAGCCCACGTGCTTGCGCACCCCTTGACTCTCGCATGCTCATGCGATGGACACAATCAGTGTTTGGTACTCAGGCTGTGATGGACGCATTAGATGAACTCGCGATAAATTGTACTCGATCGATGGTGGGTGCGTTTCCCCACTCTCATGGGGGTAAACCTGATCTTTCGGCACTGCTCACAGCCTCCCACCCCTTGGTCATATGCAGGACCTCAAGCAGCGATAACCGCACGACATAAAATCGCGATGAATCGCACTTGAGAAATGGTTGGTAGATGCGTTTTCTTCTCGTGGACATATATCTGATCGTGAGTTGCGCTGCAGACCAGCCCAGTGATAAGGCTTGACTGCTGATGCTTGTGAATTTTCGTCTCCCTCTCGATATCATCTCAAATCATCAGTCTACGCACCTGCATTCTCCTTGCCATCCGAAAATTCATCGTCGGAAGACACTAACAGCTGTTGACAAGCTGCGGGACGGTTCTTCTTCCGCTGTCTGCTGGCGGTCCAAGGGCTGTGCTTGCGACCCTCGGCAAACCTCGGAGACGGTGTCTCGTTCATGGCGAATAGAAATGATTGAACAGGAGGGCGCAAGGGAAGCTTTATGGCAGGCGGTTAGAAAGTGGCCTGTGCCAAAAGGCTGGCTGAAAGGCTGGCCGAAGTTTCGAAAGAGTTACAATGCAAGAGAGAGAAGGGCTAACAATTTATCAGACGTCGGTCTTCTAAGGTCCTAATTCCTAAATACCCGCCCCTGAGAGCTGAATACGCGCGTTTGAAGTTGCGCACTGGCGGGAACTTTGAACGCAAAGACTTTGGGGTTGGGGTTCACGCCACGGGCCAGGCGCCAGTTGTTGATGGGGATACAGGGAGTTATTCATTCGTACCCTGATTCGTACCGACCAGGAGGTTTAGAGGGGGTCCCAACTCCCAAGAGTGCAGCAATAGTTCAGTTGCGCGGCGATTCGGTCGATGAAACCCGCAAAGCTCGCGACCAAGGTTCAAGCTCGAGTGTTGGAAGAAAGTAACTGCGCATCGACCATACGGTAGGTCCTTCGGCCATTTAACTCCTTCTAGGGTCCTGGAACGAAGATTGGGGTCGGGGGCTTTGGAGTGGGATGGTCTCACTGGGTCGTAAGGCGCCCGTCAGAGTCAAAAGCTCCCCACCACCACCACACACACACTCACTCTCTCTCTCTCTCTGAACACGACGGTACACTTAACTTGAAATTGGAACCATGGATCCAGCCTTTAAGGCTGCTTGCCGTAGTCGGCCGTGGCTACAACATGCAAAGCATTTGTTAACAATAGGCAGTCTACTTACAATAACCGGGGTACACTTAATGATGCATTCATTAATCCGCTCGCCAATTCATCATTGGCAGGCCAGAGGCCCAGAGCTGTCTCGAGGCAAGCTCACACATAGACACATGGGGGATTGGGGGTGTTCTCCAACTATCACTTTCGAAACAAAAGATAACAAAAGAGCTAGGAAAAAAGCAGTAGCGGCAATTTGTGTTATTATCCGACATACGTCAGTAACTGAGTTGGCATAATGCACACCGGTTCCTGTTCCCTCGAGGACCCGTGCTGCATGCCGCCAGACCGCAGGCTAGCTGTGGTCTGCACGTGACTGCAGTACATTGCAGTACACATCCTGCTTCCTTATGAGTGCGCCTGCTGTTGCGCCAATTAGACATCTTCTCTTCAGTCCTCTACCGTGTAACAACTCTAGAATTGAAAATTTGCCCGTAGCGAAATAAAGTCTTGCAGCGGGCAGTCTGGGGTGGGCCGGCGTGGAACTGGGTTTTTTAGTACCCAAGCCCGAAAAAAAGACAAGTTTTCGTAAGCTTCCTTGTGTCAGTTTCCGGAGTTACGTGCGAAGCACCGAGACGAAGGAGAAGTGAAGAAGGTATAGATCGTTTACACTTGACAAGCACTGTGAAAGTGCGCAAGGGAAATGTAGCAAGATAGCACGGTACCTCAGGGTACCGGACTGTAGAGTCCGTGCCATAGCTGGCAGCGGCACTACAGTATAGTGCATCAGGGCGGGAGTCCTGTGCACTCTAAGTCACTCTATATGATCCGGAAAAGCCGGTGAATAATATCCCCCCCAATTCCTGGTATTCTTCATATTGGAGAATTCCGGGAATTAGAGGAGTTAAAAACTTAGAGGGACTATATTAAATTATTCAAGATTTCAAGTATAATAACTTGGAACAGATCAGGCTTGTTTAGGGGTCAGCCATGGAAGCTGCCATGAAGGTGCAGACTTCGACTAAATAGAAGAAAGCAATCAGTTATGATGCAATCAGTCAGTATGTAGCAAAAGTCTGGATCTGGATCTGTGAGGAAGGGTCAGTGGTAGACTCATAGGAGTTGCAGAGAAACTGCAGGGGATGGTCCAAGAAGAGCCTATGAGGCAGGATCTGACTGTCAATAACTTTAGCTTTAATAGAAGGGGGCAGTCAGGCATGATGCAGTCAATTAATATGTAGCAAAAGCCTGGAACTGTACTTTGTAAGGAAAGTTCTAGTTTTGACTCATAGGAGCTGCAGGATGCTGCAGGGAATTCAAATCAGGGAGCTGGTTAATCAAGCTTGAGCTTTCCAGTGCAGCCAATCTGCTGCCTGAAGTCACAGAACTTGGATCTGGGCAGAGCTTTGGTGAGCATGTCAGCCATGTTGGCAGCAGTGGGAATCCAGTTGAGCTTGATGCCTTCTTTCTTGGATTGCTCCATAAGGAAGTAGAACCTGGTTTCCATATGCTTGAATCTTGGGGAGAGCTTCTCTTGGTTCCATGCACTGAGTGAAGCTTGGTTGTCTCCATTTATGGTGAGGGGAGGGGGCATGGTGCCTGTGGCAGAGAATTGGAGTTTTCTCAACCACATTCCTGCTTGGGCTGCAGAGGTGGCTGCCATGAATTCAGCCTATGTGGTGGACAGAGCAGTGGCAGATGCTTGGATTTTTGATGCCCATGAAATGGAACCCCCCTGGTTGAGGAAGACATACCCTGTTGTGGAATTCCTTGTGATGGGGCAAGCAGCATGGTCAGAGTCACAATAACCAGTGAGGAGCTTCTTGGAGTGGGTGTAGGTGATCCCATGGTCAGGGGTGTTTGAGAGGTACTTGAGGATGCCAGTTGCAGCTTCCATGTGGTCATGGAGGGGATGAGCGCTGTGTCTGGCCAACCTGTGGACAGCTTGGGCAATGTCAGGTCTGGTGTTGACTGCCAGGTAGTTGAGGGATCCTACAATCTGAGCAAGGGGGAGACCAGTGTCTGGTGTGTCCTTCTCAGGATAGGGGAGGAGAGCATCAGGTTGAAGTGGAATGGGGAACCTGGTGCTGTTGGGCTCAGAGAGCATGCTGTGTGCTCTGAGTAGGTCTTGGATGAATCTGGACTGGCAGATGTGAAGGGTACCAGCAGTTGCATCTCTGGTGATTTCATAACCTACAAACACAGATGGCTCACCAAGATCACTTGTCTTGTAGAGCTTCATGATGGTGTCTTTGTACTGCTGGAGAATTTCCTTGTCAAAAGACAGCAGGAGGAAGTAATCCACCCAGAGGAGGACCCAGATGAGGGGTCTTGTTGTTGGGCCAGGGAGCAGAAATAGGCCCTGGTCAACGTCAACTTCTCTGAATCCAATGGCTGTCATGTCCTCCTTGACTTTGAGGTACCATTGGCGTGATGCTTGCTTGAGGCCATAGAGGCATTTCCACATGCGACACACTCTGTGATCTCTCTCAAATCCTGGAGGTTGAGAGCAGTTGAGTTCTTCTTCTACTAATCCATCGAGGAATGCTGTAGAGACATCAAGTTGGGCGAGGTGTGCTGAGGGATCTGCGGCCATGGATAGGATGTACCGGATGGTAGCATGTTTGGCAAATGGTGCAAAGACTTCATCATAGTCCATGCCAGGGCGTTGGGCATAGCCTTTTGCTACTAATCGGGCTTTGTACCTCACAATTTGACCATCAACTGACTGCTTGATGTCAAAGACCCACTTTGTCCCAATGGATTTGGACCCATGTGGGAGTTCTGCTAACGTCCAGGTATTCATTTCTGCTAGTGCTGCTAGTTCTTCATCCATAGCATATTTCCATTCCTTTGCCTGTGGCCCTGCTAGTGCTTCCCTTTCGTTTTTGGGTATGACTATCTGGTCTGCAGCTAGAAATGCTAAGTATTTCGGTGCATGTCTATCTCTTCCACCACGACGTGGCTGGGTCAGAATGGTCTCAGGTGGGGGTGGGGGTGAAGTGAGGTCCTGGGGTGCAGGTGCAGGTGCATGGGATGCATGTGCTGGTGCATCTGTTGGTGGTTGTGCCATGAGGTTTGGAGGTTCAGCAGTTTGGGATTGAGCAGGGTTGTGTTCATTTCCTTTCTCTACAGTGTTGTTGGGTTGCTGTGCACTGTTTTGTGGGGGAATGGAACCTTGTTGATGCATGGAACTAGGCATGTAGCTAACGTCAACATCATCTGGTGATCCCCACTCTGGGGGGTGTTCTCTTTTCCTAGCCAATCTGGCTTCAAACTCTGCTTTGTCTTTCAGTTCAGAGGGTGGAGTGTCATCCTCATCAGGTTCAATAGGGGTTTCTTCTTCATGCATGCCTAGTATAACAGCATCTGGACCTGGAAATCCTTTCTGTCCTGCTAGGTTCTCAGACTCATTGAAAGTGGTGTCTCTAGCATCAAAGATCTTATGGTTGGAGTCCACAACTCTGTAAGCTTTTCTGATGTCTGAGTATCCAATGAGTCTTGTGATCTTGGCTGATGGTGCAAACTTCCATTTTCTGGTTTTGGGTGGTATGTGCACAAATGCTGTGCATCCAATGATTCTGAGGTGATCAATCTTAGGCTTGACTCCATGGAACATTTCGTAAGGAGTTTTGTCTGAGTCAGATGTAGGGCTGAGGTTTCCGAGGATGCTAGCATTCTTCACCATTTCGGCCCAGTATCTTTCAGGGAATTAGGATGAGATGAGGAGTGCAACAGATCTGTCATGCGGTGTGCGATTTAGGCGTTCTGCTGCACCGTTGGTTGATGGATTGCCAGGGACTGTGAAGTTGAGGGTAATGCCTTTCTTCTTGCACCAGTTTTGGAACTTAGTGCAGATGTATTCGGATCCATTGTCACAGAATATAGTACCTATCTTATTTTCCATAAGAACTTCATAACGTTCCAGTTCTGGGATGGTGTCTCTGGCTACTGTGTCTTTGGATTTGTGGAATGTGACTATGGAATATTTAGAGTAGTCATCTGGGATGCCTTGGAAATACAGGCTGCCATTCAAGCTAGGTTCTTTCATCTTTCCACTCATGTCAATGTGGAGGATGGCCATGGGTCGTTTGGCACGTGTGTATGAGGTAGGATAAGGGTTCTTGTCCATCTTTGAGAGGACACATATTTCACAGGTATGCTTTTTCATCTTGTTGCATGCTGCTGTGGTAACATCTGTGCCTGTGACCATGTTTTCAGCTATGAGTCTAACTCGACTGCTGTAGGCAAGGTGACCATATCTAGTGTGGAGGAGTTCTGCTGTTTGGTGTGTGGTTCTGGAAATGGCAGCCATGGCAATGTTGAGGCATGTCCCATGTATGAGAGTCCTGTCAGGTGTAAGAACTGGTGTGAGGTAGAGATTTCTTTTCTTGGAGCCAGTTACTATATATGACTTTGTTGTTGATGGACATGGTACAGGCTTCTGAGTCAAAATTGACTGACATCTTGGGATTATATTTGATAGCTGCTGCCATGGACATCAGGTTGGGTGTTGCTGGGTCATCATTGAGGTGGACATTTCTAAGGTTGTGGATCTTACCATTGTCTCCTCTAATGAGGGCGGTTCCAGATCTGTTGATGTTGGTGTACCCCGATGCAGTTTGAACTTTGATAGACGGGATCTGTTTTATATCAAACAATAGGGATTCATTTCCTGTCATGTGAGAGGTGGCTCCTGTGTCCATTATCCAGTTAAATGCCATGCGATCTGTTCGTGATGATGCGTTGAGGGCATAATTCTGAGGACTAGCTGGTGGGGAGGGTGGCCTAGTAATGTTTTCATATGCGATGCAGATGGATGCAACAGATTCAGCTGGTGCTGGTGTGGGAGGACTTTGTCGGGGTTTTGGCATGCGTTCGTACTTAGATCTGAGGGAGAACAACAGCTCTTCTGTGTAATTGTGATGTTTGTAGTCCTGTTTGATGCTATCAGAAAGATGCGCAAGGATTTATTGGGTTTGAAAGCTAGGTAACTGGTTGGATCTAGGGGGAAAGAATCTTTCAGATACATTGAGTTCATCCTCCATAGCGTCGATCCAGTGGTCAAATAACTTGCCATGGAAGAACAATACTGGAGGAGGCTTGGAGTGGTATCGGGAGTTGGGAGGTTGCATAGCAGCAGGTTGAGTGGAGGAGGTTGAGAGCGGCGGATGTTGCGAAGCAACTGATATGGGAGTTTATAGGAGGCGATTGAGAGCGGCGGAGGTTGCGGGGCAACGGGTTGTGGGAGGGGGGGGGGGGGGGGGGGGGGGGGGGGGCGCAGTGGGGAGGTTGTTGTCTTGATGACGGCTGTAGGGCAGCTTGTTGGCTCAATGGAGCAAATCAGTCCGGATGCGGATGATGGTCGTGCACAAAGGAAGTTCCGCACACACACACAAAAAAACTTCTCTTAACTTTTGTTTTTTCTTTGAGTTATCCTATTCGCCTTTCGAAAGTTGATATAAGAGCAAGGCAACAATCAAAATGTCCTTTGCTCGGCGCAGTACCGCAGTGAAGGCCAATCAAACGTGAGGGGGCCGTAACCTGTCAGTTTCCGGAGTTACGTGCGAAGCACCGAGACGAAGGAGAAGTGAAGAAGGTATAGATCGTTTACACTTGATAAGCACTGTGAAAGTGCGCAAGGGAAATGTAGCAAGATAGCACGGTACCTCAGGGTACCGGACTGTAGAGTCCGTGCCATAGCTGGCAGCGGCACTACAGTATAGTGCATCAGGGCGGGAGTCCTGTGCACTCTAAGTCACTCTATATGATCCGGAAAAGCCGGTGAATAACACCTTGCACTTAACGTCTGAAGTAAAATCAATTACGGGTACTTCACCGTTTCGGCAATAAGATTGTGAGATTGCTGTTGGGTTACCCTATTTCTCGCTCATCTTTGTTGCAGCTGTTGCTGGACCTGGAAGTGGACAGTATACAATGCTGAGAAATGAGCCGACTTGTGAGTAAGTGCAAGAGAGAGAGAGAGAGAGAGTGAGAGAGAGAGAGAGAGAGAGAGAGAGAGAGAGAGAGAGAGAGAGAGAGAGAGAGGGTTCGTTACATAAACTCAGCAAATCATTGCCGACACAGGATAGCAGCACAACCTGCTTACCATCCAATTGTATAATAGGGAGAATGAGGGTTTTGGGGCAATAAGGGCAACAAACAGTTGGGTAATGAGGGCAATAAACAGTCACAGGTATATGTTAATATGAACATATGAGGTAAGGTGGGGTAGCCCGCAGCTACCGGTAGTACGTGACAACACAAACTGTGACAGGACTACAGGAGGCTGGGCGAGGGACTAAAAAGACATGAGTGGAAGAGGCGGGGAGCAATGTTGTTCAAAACGTTACTTTCCATGTTCTCTCCGATTGTTTTTACGAAGCCTGACTGAACTAGAGAAGACAAGTCCTAGGCTCGACGCAAGCGACGTGAATAATTGGCGGACGGTGTTTGCTGTCCGAATGGTGACTACTGCTAGCTCCGGCTTACGCAGTGGTGTCCTTAACTTCACGTCCTGAGAGTGGCGCATTACTCGGATGTAACAATTTCAATTTGCTGTCCGAGGTTTTGAAGGTTGGAGAGTGGGTTTAAGACAGGGCTATGGGGGCAGTTAAGCCCAGGTTTGGGACGTGACGGACAGACAAACATACACTCGGACAAATGAATGACCCTGGGGCTCTCACAGAAGGGGGGGGGGGGGGGGGGGGGGGGGGGGCGCACCCCAAAAGAATCGGGAACCTGATTTCCCCAATCTGATCTAGAAATGACTCCTCTGCGTTATATGATGTGCAATCTAGAGGTGGAAGGTCGTGCGAAGCTACCCCAGTTTATTCATGAAAGTATCGAAGAGTTTTCTTATCATAATGCATAGTTTTTAGGTTGTCTAGGTTTGTTCCATATATTCCTGGTCACAGGGGGAGACTGGAATGCAGCCTACTACCTTACTGATAGAAGCAACACAATCAAGCACCTGGAGGACCAGCCCCACTATCAACACCTTAATAAATATCCAATTCACATTCAACCGTCACCACGTCCCCACACTTACTCAGACAACACTTCCTACAGTAGCAGGATAGATGACATCATTCTCATCAACCCCCCAACTGCAACCACGGTGACAGAAACTGCACACCAAATGGGAGACACACTGGACCACTTGACCCTGGAATAACACATTACCTCCTCTCTCTTTCCCCCTCCTAACCTTGACATACCACCTCACAATCCAACACCTCAACTGCAGCTTCCTCTCAAGCAACCCCCTACCCACTCCTATTCGGTCTGTTCATTGATAGAATTGAATCGTTCCTCCAATCCAAGCTCCCAAATGTAGGGGCTGAGCTTAGGGGAAAGATTCTGCAACTGTTACTTTATGCTGATGACCTAGCTATAATGGCAGAATCCCCGGCAGATATGCAAGCGATGCTTGACTGCCTGAGAGATTTCTGCGAGGCTACTAAGATGGCTGTGAATATAAAGAAAACTGAGATTGTCGTTTTCAACAAACAATTCTGTGATGAGGCCCGCATGGATCCTGATTACAAATTTGTCTATGATGGAGCACAACTTTCTACAAAGTTATCTTTTATCTACTTGGGATCCCTCTTTGTGGATGGTGACTCAAGCAATCGTGCAAAAGCTGCTTTTTCTAGGATGCTCACTAAGGCCCAAAAGGCACACCACATGCTTCGTAGGCGATGCCATACTATGGAGATATACAATATTGATATTCTCACCCACCTGTTTGATTCTCTTGTACAACCTATCCTGAATTTTGGCTGTGAGGTGTGGGCTCCTTCTATTCTGAACAACACACTTATCTCAAATGACCATGCTTGTGAGAAATGGCATAGAGGTATACTTAAACAAATGTTGGGTGTTTGCCAATCTACTACATCTAATATTATCATGGAAGAGCTGGGTAGAACCCCGTTGTGTTTTGCTTGGCTTAAACAAGCTTTGCGCTTCTGGAACAAGACCATACATAAAGAACCTGAGGATCTCATTAGAATGGCTCTTGAGGAATCTTTTGACTCCAACACTGGCTGGGTTCATGACTTGCGTTGTGCTCTCCACAAGCTAGGATCCAGTAAAAACATCAACATTTTGGAGGCTGTCGATGTCGAAGGTATTATGTCTGAAGTTTTTGAGTCATGGAGGTTTAAGTACCCAAGTGACACCAATGCAGTTAGAGACATCCCTGATGAGAGAAGGGTTGGCTTTAAACGCCTCCGATACCAAAAATGGTTCGCAGCCAACAGCAATGATGAGAATGGCTTGATTCCCTTTACATCCGCCTTACATAAGCAGGATCAGATTCGTTCTATAGCACAGTTTAGAATGGGTTCCCATTGGCTGAACACAGAAAGAATGAGGGTGGTGGATAGAGCACACATCCCTCGCTCAATGAGACACTGTCAAATGTGTGGGTTCCAAAAAACTGAGGATGAAATGCATATGTTTGAGTGCCCTTTTTATAATGATATTCGCCTCCGCTACCAGAATCTGTTTACAGATATTTATAGGCATGTCCATGAGGATAACGACTTAACCGTATGGAATGTGGAATTCTGCGATTCCACATTCAGAACCTTTATGAATGGAAATGGCACTAAGTCTTTTTGGAGCAACCTAGCCGACTATCTTTCTACTTGTAGAAGAGCAAGACAGGAAGCCCTGGACTGCTTAGTGGCACCGTAATTTATTATCCCTTTTTTTTCTTCTTGAGACTTCTCATTTGTTAGCTTCTTACCTCCGCCACTGTAAGTGGTTGAGATCTGGGTCCTGCTCTAAGGGGTTTAATACCTACGCCACCAAAACGGTGGTTGGGAGTTTGGTTTGTTTGTCCTCGACACACCCCTGATGTAATGGGGTTTTTTGCTTTGTGGGTGCTTTTTCTTTTTGTTTAAAGCACAGAGTCTCATACACCCTCGCGGTGTCAAGTAGACTTTAACATGTAATGTACTGTAACAAGACATGGCCAAAGCTAAAGAAGCCATCTCTAATCAATTTCTCCATGAATTCCAGCACAGCCACATTAACATAGATAAAGCCTGGACTATAGCACAAACTTTACTGGGAGAAGATAAAACATCTGCACACATTCAATCTATTAGACAAGAACTCAAAGCCACCATACCAGAAGACCTTAACAGCATGACAAATCATCTCATGGTCACTCTTCACCAAGCTCTCTCCATCATGACTGACACCTGCCCTACCAAGCCTAGTACACCAGGCACCTTCCTGCCAAGACAAACTGCCAAAACCTACAGAAGACTTAACTACCATATTAAACACATTAAAGCACTCCGAACAGCTTCCAACCACCTTGACCAACAACAATACATGGAACTTAGAAGCACACCTCACACGGCAGGCACATACTCACCTACCACTAAAATTAAAATACAACAGCACTTTCAAAATTTACTCCTCTCTGACTATTGTCTCTCCTTAACTGCTGATATTAAACAAAGTATTACAGAATTACGTCACATGCAGGTTGCACTCAAAGAGTATCAGCATGAATAGCGGTGCTCTCGCTTGTTTTATGTCTTGGTGACTCCTTGTGTACTCCCTTAGAACTATCGGTCCTGACAGTACTATGTCAGCTTCCTGTTGACTGCGTCATCGGTTCTTCTGACACGCGCTGTCTAGCCTGTACCCTGATCAGGTTCCAGGCTACCGCCCCCTTTCCTCCACTGGTGCCCCTTAATGGGTCTCCTGTGCTTGTAACTTACTCTCGTCTCCGCATTTATAGATTGGCGTGCTGCACACACAAAGTCCACTCTCCGGAGTGTTATCCAAGCTGATAGGTTATACGGCCCTTCATTTACTACCACTGCTTTGCGATGCAACTTCCGCGAGGACCTCCCGCCATTTTGAGAAACTCCATGACATGGATGGTCTTTCCTGGACGCGCGGGATGCGCAGTATCATTCTCAGCGATGGCTGCGACCAATCCTTCCAACGGAGGAACGGCTCCTCTTGATGATTGGCTAGACGTTTGTGCACCAGCTGCCTCTGCTAGCGGTCATGAGAGTCCTTCCGCCATCGTGGAAGTAACCCCCCCCGGTCATTCCTCCATCTTCTCTTCTTTTTCCTCCCCTGCCGTCTGTCGCCTCCTCCCGTCTGTCGTAGATGACTGTGACGTGCAGACTCAAGTCGGCGACTAGCCTGGACATCGGTGGAGATACCCCGTCTTCGTCTGCTCGCGTCCTTGACGTCGCTAACCTTTCTCCGGTGTTTGAGGCTCTGCCTGCATACCGGAGGTTGCCAAGCCGACCAAGCTCCCTGCTGATGTCTACGTCGTCTTTGCCCCCTTTGCTCTGCCCAGCCGACGGTCGGCTACTGGCATGAGCTTGCGCTCTAGTGGCTCTGTGCTACCTTCTGGAGAATTTTTTCGATCAAGCTGGCGGATCGCCGGCACTGCCGTAGGGTTCGCCAGAGGAGGACGACCTACGCGTCTGGACCTGGAGATTCTGGAGGTGGTAGGAAGCAGGGGGGTATGGTCAGCACCACTACGGGTGCTGCTCCCTCTACCCCCCAACCGGGTGAGTCGAGCGATAGAGGGGGGGACTTGAGATTGACTGATCATCGACGGCGGGATATTAGGACCTTTACATGCCTCGGCTCTGCTCATCGCATCCTAGCGATACATGTTCGAATTCTGCCTTTGCGATTTGCGATTTTCTGCCATTGGTGCGATTTTCTGCACCAGGTGTGACTTGCTGCACTGTCATTCTCGTCTCCTTTTTCCCATACCTCAAATCTCGACTTCGACCTAACGCTTCCCCACCTTCTGTGATCCCAGGTCTCGCAGCGCCGGACTTCGCCCATGCTACAGGCCGCAGTGGACGCCGTCCTGGCCCTAGTCCAGCGGCCGTGGAGGATCTTTGGCATGATATCTTGGTGGATATTTTTCACTCTTAGGCTCCTTGTGACCCCTGGGTGCGTTCCGTGGTTCGACAGAGGTTACTACTTTGTCTTCCCGTGCCCCTGGTTCCCCCCCTTAGGTGTATGCCTTAGCTACGTGAGTTTGAGTTCAAGTGTTTGAGTTCTGATAGGGCTTAGGAATTTTTAGTTAAGTGGTATAGAGGCATGGTTGATCTCGATTAGTTGGGGCATGCATGAGTTGTTGATGATGACACTGCTCAGCATGGTGCTAGTGTGTTATCTTTGCAATCGCGTGTTCATCTAGGGAGACAAGACTCCTTCGGAGCTTTTCTTTGGGGTTGCACCTGATGTGTCGTTGTTGCGTTTGTTTGGTTGCCCTTGCTATGTAATCTTAGTATCGGGCAGTCACGCAACAAGCTAGTTAAAAAGACATTATTTGGTAGACTGGTTGGGTATTCCCTGGTGAGTAAGGGTTATTATATTTGGGTTTCCAATGTTGCGCCAGTTAGTAGTGAGTAGTGATGTACTCTCTATCTCCAGTTCAGTTCTAAACTGTCTTTCTGGGTTCTCCCATTAGTATGGGTCCCCGTGCCCGCTTGCATCCCTCCTGTCATCAAACGGTGATATGTTATGTGTTACCGGTAATTCCCTACGCCCTTTAACAACCCCAATTGTTGTTGGCTGGCCTGGCTGGGATGTATCATTGTTGCATTCTAGACCAGGGCCTGATCTTGCTGTATTGTGTGTGAAGTTTTAGGGCGGGTGGGAGTTGGATATCCAACTATAATCTTAGCCGAATCTCAGGGGGTCGCCAGGCCCTCCTCTGTGCCACGTTTTAGCGGTGAAGCTTTAGGATTTAGACAGCCTTCGATCATAGTGGTACCTGGATCAGGTCCATTGACTAATAGTCGCCAACCTCCGACCACCTCGGATGGCTCGCGGGTGTCGATAATTCCGACGCCTCCTGTCGTCCGTGGATTACTCGGGTCAATCCCATGTGATGATGTAGCCGTTGCCGAATGGGTAAGTGATGATCTTGAACACTGGTCTAGCTTGATACTGCGTATGGCTGGGGTGTTACAGTCAACCCAGGATTCATTGTTTTAGGTGCTGCTGGTTCTCATACGTAGGTTAACATGGCCCTATGTGTGAGTGCCTATTCCTCAGCACCTCCTAGACTGACTTATAGGGTAGTCTAGATTGGTGGAGCGTTACGACGCTTTGTTTAGGCAGCTTCCTTTCAGCTGTCTTTCTTGGTTTTGGTGGAAGGTGGTACTTAATTCAGACCACCGTTATAGCGTCTTGACGGTTTCTGACTCTTAGTTCCATAGGCAGATGGTTCGTTCGGTGGAGCTCATCATAGATTAGCTATTTCTTTTTACTCCACACTGTTTTTTAATCACCAGCCCCTCACGTGATTAGAACTTTTTGTGGAGTGTAGTAGTTATTTCCCTTTGGATTTTACTGTAATTTGGTGGGCTGGGTCATCTTGCCGTTGTACTTGCAGATGTCCTTGCAGTTGTACTTGCAGATGTACCGCCGCTCACCTCTTTCTTGTTTTCCGAGTGTATTTCAAGCGCCCTTTCAGTTCATCCTTTGCAGTAAATTCTTTGAAGTCCTTTTTATGCGTTTACTATTTTTCAGGTGGACAATAGGTTTTATGTACTATGGGTGTACATCTACCCTTCTATTGTTCATTGAACTGTGTTTCCTTTGTTTGTTACAAGTTTCTTGAAAATTTTAACTTCGCATCCTTTGGATTTTTTCAGTTACTGCAGGTTTGGTTTGCTTGTGGTTAGGCGCTTGGTGTGTCTTGAGTGCATGAGTTCTTTGCGGTGCGATACCCACCTCTTAGAATGTTTTTCGTTAGTGCCGTAGCTAGGGATTTATGATAATTAACTTTCATACATCTTCTTACTTCCATCTTTGAGTGAGAAACCAGTTCATCATGGTTTTTTCATCCCAACCTAGTCATGAATTCTATGCTAAGAATAGTTTTTAAGGTAGTGGATTTTTCCATCGACTTTTTTTTTTCTTTTCTCCATCGTAGTCTTTAGTGTCCTCTTGTCTGCGTCCTTTAGGTTTTGATTCTCTCGTGTGCTGCTCTCACACGATATTTCAATCCGTCTCTTTGGTTATCATTGATTGGCGTTAGGTTCCTATTCCCGGATCGGGTTTTCTATACCGTTGTTCCCCAACTTTGATATACGATTTTTTCAGTCTTCTCTTTAGGTTAAGTTCTCGGTTCTTTCAGTCACCGTTGTTCCCCTTCCTTTGGTATTAGGATTGATTTCTGTTTGGCCTCCCTGTGATTTTCTGGTTTGGTGCCTACTATTCTGGATGAATAGTATTTTTGCGCTTACCATGGATGGTTACATTTCCATTTTGGTCTCAGCTCAGCTCGGTATGACCCAAGTTTTTTGCTGCTACATTTTCGGAGTACTACAGTGGTTTTTGGTTCATCCTTTCTCATCCTTTTATTTTAGACAAGGCTTTCTTCTGGTTTCCTGTTTTTCCGCCGTTCCTTAATAATTTTTGTTTGCTACCAGTTTATGGTTCTATGTCCCCAGTGCCATAGGTGGAGTACTAGTATTGTATGTCACCTGCGTCATAGGTGGAGTATCAGCATGAATAGCGGTGCTCTCGCTTGTTTTATGTCTTGGTGACTCCTTGTGTACTCCCTTAGAACTATCGGTCCTGACAGTACTATGTCAGCTTCCTGTTGACTGCGTCATCGGTTCTTCTGAAACGCGCTGTCTAGCCTGTACCCTGATCAGGTTCAAGGCTACCGCCCCCTTTCCTCCACTGGTGCCCCTTAATGGGTCTCCTGTGCTTGTAACTTATTCTCGTCTCCGCATTTATAGATTGGCGTGCTGCACACACAAAGTCCACTCTCCGGAGTGTTATCCAAGCTGATAAAGAGGAGAGAGCAACCGCCTCCATTAAGAAATTCCGACGCCGCCTCAGTACACAAGCACGACAAACTCACAGGTATATTTTCTCTCCTGAAAATCACACACACACCCACTGCTCTACTGGACGCATCCACACACACACTCAGCACTAGCACCCAGGGTCTCCTGGAAGTTATGACTAAACATATGGGAAAACTCATGTCACCTCCCACTCCACCCATCTCAGATGACTATACACGACACGCCACCCCCCCTCCATGGGAAATACACACAGACAAATACCACTTGGAAACTCCAGCCAACTCCATACAAAACACTGCCTCTCCCTACACCTTTCTCTCCTCCTCAACCACCTATGCTGACTGTATTAGGAAACTCTCTACCAACAAAGCCACTGGCCCAGACGGCATACCTAATGAATTACTTATGTGCCTCCCACAGGAAATGCACCTCATCATACACAAACTCATGCAGCTAGTATGGATCCTGGGAGAAACACCAGACTGCTGGAAAACCTCACACACAGTCATGCTCTACAAAAAATCAGATCTTTGCTTACCTCAAAACTACAGGCCAACAGGCCTTTACAATGCTGTAGCCAAACTCTGGACCTCCCTTGTTACTAACACTATTACTACCTACTCTGAAACCAACCACATTCTTAGCGCCTGCCAAGAAGGTTTCAGAAAAGACAAAAGTACCTATAGACAACTCTTGAACCTACTCCACAACATTGAGGACGCTGCCCTCTTCCACCAGGACCTCTATGCTGCCTACTTCGACTTTAGCTCTGCTTTTAACATGATTGATCACCAAAAACTTCTCTGCATCATGCACAGCTTGGGTTACACCCACGACACTATAGACACTATTAAAGGAATCTACACAAACTCTACTACACATATTCTCCTTAACAATACACCTGGCTCCCCCATCCCCATCACTAGGGGCACCATCCAGGGGGATACTCTCTCCCCCTACTCTTCATTATCTTTCTAGAACCCCTACACAAATGGCTCCGTTCTGGGGGACGAGGATACAGAGCAGCATCCCTACCCTTCAAAACAGCAGATGAACACCACACCAGCAGCTTGGGGTATGGTGACGACACTGCTGTCCTAACCGGCAGCTCAGAGGACCTTCGCATCCAATGTGGTAAAGTTCAAACTTTTAGCATCTGGTCGGGCATTCCTCTTAACGCCACCAAATGTGTGGTCAGTGGCATACTCCACAAATCACACCCCTCTCAACCTACTCACAACAACACTCTCAAACAAAGGCTAGATAAAATTCCACTAGGAAACTCCTATGCTACCTACCAGCCGCCTGACCAAGCCTACAAATACTTGGGGGTCACATCTCACTTACCTTAAATTGGAAAACTCAACTCCACTCTACTATTGAAACCATTCACAATAAAGGCTTGAGTATCCTCACCAAAGCTAAAAACAGGGCAACCCCCACCCAATGCTTACGAATAATCTCACAATGTGTCAGAGCAGCTATTAAATACCCCATGATAGTAGCTCCCTTCTCACTAACCGACATTCACGTCATTGACAGAGCAGTATTAAAAAACAGTTAAACTCTGTTGCTCCCTTCCCAGATCTTTTCCGACAAGAGCACTCCACCTCCCTAAAACAGAGGCAGGACTAGGGGTGCCCTCCCTACTCACTGAATACACCCAGATTACTGCAACAGCCCTCACCCAGTCCATGAACGACCAAGGTCACCTGGGAATCCTCACTAGAGCTCTCCTTAATAAATCAACTTCCACCATGACCACTCTAGATCCTCTCTCTCTATCCCGCAAGCAACTTAAGTATATGTCCCTAGCCCGCCAGCTGGAAATTATTAAAAAATCTGACAACAATTTCTTGGAATGACACAGAACTTCTTGACAAACTTAACATACACTCTCTTCCTCTCCCTCCACAGGCAATCCCTGTATCACTCATGACTCCATTCCATGACCTGGCCATCTATTCATACCATGACCTGGTCACCCCCATGGGAACTCACCTTGTCAGCACTACAGATCTCTCTCTTATCACCTTACACAAAGTTACTAAACACCACAAACGGTCCCTGAACCGCCTCACCGCTCACCTCTCCTCCCTCCAAACTGTCGCCTCCCCAATACACTCTGACCCACTTCCCCTCTCACACCGACAACTTGCGCCCGGTTACGCAATTGCGCAGAACACAACCGATAACGTTAAATCTCCTGCTTCTATTGAACCCTCCACCCCACCCACCCAGCGTTACCAACCTCACGCCACTGTTACTGACGCAGACTACGAGGCGGATTCCATTGGGGACCTGGAAGGAAACCAATGGTGGGCGTGGCCCACGCAGACCGAAGGCAGTCACGCGCACCAAGCATGGGGCTGCCCCAGCAGTGATGCCACCTGGGCAGCACGCCACTACTTGTGCAAATCCTGGATCCGTCACTCCTCCACCTCTAAATTTTACCGTGCATATAGAATAACTCCCACCTCACACCCTGACAGGATCCGCGAGGCCATGACATCCCCCGACAGCAGCGCACCTGCACCACCGGCGCGCCTGCTCCACCTTACCTACGGATCCCAATACAAAGCCCTGCACATCACGAGCTGGCGGGGCAAGCGCTCCTACAACGACGACAAACTAGTCACTTCCACTGTTGTCCACGTTCAATGGGCCCCAACCATCATGCACAACGAACATATCAACTCCTACACACACATGGGATACAGCATCCACCACAGCACATCTCTTACCTCCACTACCTCCACCATACATTGGAAAACCCCAATCTCACAATGCGTCTCACCTTGTTGAACTTTTGGACAACCAGCATACGACCAATTAACCCACACTTTTAAAACTACTCCCCCATTAACCACACACCTCAACCCTAGGAAGGACACCCACCTTACTAACCTTCAACAACAAGGCCAATGGGCCACCTCCCCAGGATTTAATGCTGACAACCACAACCTTGTTCACAAACTTCTGAAAATTGACACACACGACAGGCACCCAGACTGGGACATTCAACCACCCTCAGCCTACATTATACAAACAGGCATCCTCACCACTCTGGATGACCAATCCACACACACACACACCAACGTTTCATATCTTTATAACCCCACTGGTCACTGTCTTGGGCACATTCCCAACGACAGACTAACCTCTCTCAAACAAAACTATGACCACTTCAAAAATCACCACCCTACCAAATGGAACCAACTGACCCAAGGAGGAACATACCACACTGACTTAGCTGCCCTCTTCACCAGATACAGAGCTGCTCCTGCTAATACCAACACTCTTTCTCCTTTTCTCTACCAAGCAGCAGCTGCTCTGGGCATTACTCACCATCGTACTTCTAACCCCCTTAGCTACGACCAAAGCCTCACCAGCTTCTCTTCTACCAGCCCTGCTGATCAGCTCTTTGGCTCCAACCAAGACCCCTTTCTTACCATCTGGACTGGGGCTCACTGGTGGACATTCCTAACTCCACGACACAAGCACACCAAGCTCTAAGGTGGGCCCTAGCCAGTGCTGACCATGCTGAAAATACCCTCAGCCCTACCTGCACCCTGATGCTCCTCCCTGACGACCTTGCTGCCCCTTACAAAACCTCCTCCACCACTCCTGGATTCACTATATTGACTCCAGACCGCAGTCTGAATTTTATACTACCTCTGAAATTTGGCTTGGCAGCAAATCTCACACTCCACCCTCCACCCACAAACTACACCTCATCCTTATATGCAACCCCCACAGCCAAGATACCTATTTTCCTAAACTCCCAGATTTTATTGACCAATGGACATACTACATGCAAAGCCTCTCCTCATCCTGGGAGCCCTCTACTATCACTCCACCTCCCACTCTTACCTTCTCTGACATTGTCATTACTTACCCCCGGAAACTCAAATCTCTTGCCAAAAATCCTTGGCAAACTCCACTCCACCAACACCCTCCTCCCTCTCTTCTTACCACTACTCACCCTTGTCTTCACCTAGCTACCCCCTCCTCAGGCCTCCAGGTCTACACAGATGGTAGCCTAATAAAAGGTAAACCAGGGCACCCTAGTATAATAGGTGCTGCAGTATATGTCCCGGCTGCAGGACAAAGCTACACCATCAACCCTGGGGGAATAGGGGCCACCAAAACTAACAACAGGGCAGAACTGGTAGCCATCCACCAAGCCCTTCTCAACATTGACTACGACAAATCCCTTACACTCCATACAGACAGCCTCTGCTCTCTTCAACTTATTAAAAAAATGATTCATGACCCTACCACAACAACCCGTTCCATTCATACTGAACTTCTGCAATCAATTCAAAAACACCTCATTCAACGCATCCTGCATGGCTCACACACCACTCTTTGTAAAGTCCGTTCCCACACAGGTATCCTTGGAAATGACAGGGCAGACATTCTGGCACGCAAGGCAGCTGAGCACCCTGCCTCCACCAATTTTACTGACAACACTGGGGAAATCCCCCGCCACAATGTCTACTGGCCCACAGTTCAACCTCCTCGCACACCCATGGGAGATATTCCCCCACGCATCCTAGCACCTAACCTTACACAAGGTATCACCTCTAACCTGCCCACTAGCTGCCACCTTGGCCAACACCCTCTTAAAGGGATTTATGCAACCACCTGGGCTGATAACACTCCCCACCAACTTCCTCATGCAAGTAACAAATTTTGGACCTCAACCCTTATCCAACATAAAACTAAATTCCACATCCTTAAAGCCCGCTGGGGTAGACTGTGGAACCGTAAACTTGCATTCCGCTGGAAACTCCCTTATATTACAAGCACTCACCCACCCACGAACTCCCTATGCCCCATTTGCCACACCTGTGAGGACGGAGCGGGCCACATCCTGGCGGGCTGCACACACCGGACTTTCAAGGGGCTCTATATCAAGAGACATGACGCCGCAGTGCGACTCATCCACAAGGCCATTTGCACAGGAGCCCTGGGATCCCGCAGAATGATCATGGACGCTGGCAAGGAAGAGGACCTCCCCAGGGGGGTCCTGGGCAAACGTCTCCCTGACTGGTTACGCCCCTCCACTATTACTGTAGCGGACTGGAAGAGAATGAGACCTGATCTTGCCGTCCTACCTGACATAGACTCTCCTACCTGTATGTCTGATAAAGAACTCTGGGTTCTTGAGCTTGGATACTGCTCTGATACCAACCATGCTACTAAGTTTATCACTAAACACGCCCAGCATGTTGAATTAGTAAATGGCCTTAGATCGGCTGGATACCTCGTTCACTATGAAGTTATCACCGTTGGAACAACTGGTACTATTCCAACCTCTTTTTTGACTTCTATGACCACTCTTGGACTTCAGAGATCCTGTGCCCTCAAACTGGCGGACACAGTCCACTCCCACACCATCACTAGCTTTCAGAGTATTTTACAGTGCAGACGTTTTATGGAAGCACACCCCGGGTCGATACCCGGGGACTAGCACACAGACCGTCCCCCCTCTCAGGTTTTGTCTTACCAGCTGTATTGTGCCGGTGCTTCCCAACCGGGATGAAAAACCCCCGTATTAAGCTGCACTGGCATGATGTGGCTACGGTGCCTGCCAGTCAGGCATCGGTGGTAATTCTTTTTACTGAGATGGCCCTACGGTGACTATAGCTAGCTCCGGCTTACGCTATGGTGTCCTTAACTTCACGTCCTGTGAGTAACGGTTCTACACGGATGTAACAATTTCAATTTCAATTCCAGGTCACCTAAACATTTCCCCTGGTTGTCCCTTTTAATTAATGTTACCAAGACAGCGAGCAGCCGAATCGCTGGCTGGTGCTATGTAACCAAGTTCAAGATCTCAGGGTTTTAGGGTCTGGTTCGTTGTCAGATTTTTGCTCACTAGACTCTAATTTTACTCCTGGAACGTTGAGTAGGGCACACGATTCGTAGATTTTTGTCACCGGGTGCGTCAAAACATTGGTACGTAGATGATCAATTATCCATAAACAAACCTGGGGGGTGGGTGGTGGTGAGGGTCTGAAGCCCCTAGCATAGGTACTGCATATAAATTACTCATCTATTACAGATGTTACCAGTACAGGAAAGCGTGATTTAAAGCAAAATTTCAGGATTTAGAGTACCTGAGCCGTAGCCGACAGGTACGTATGTACTCAGAACAGGGAATGGGCTCGCAGAAATGGTTAGAGGAGTCCATAATGTACAGTGGCGCTAGTCTACGAGTTCCACCAAGCAATGCCAGTGGAATCTACAAGGACCCGTAGCCCAACGACTTGCTAACTAGTTGTTGGGCTCACCCAGCCCCTGCCTCGCAGGTTGCGTGGCAGTAGGCTTTCAGCATTGTATAAGCAAACAGCTTACAAGACGTTGACGCAGTTCAAGTCCTCAAAGGCGATCTGCATGCGGTCAACAATGGCACGCTCTCCAGAGCGCATCCAAGCTCGGGGGTCATACTTGTTCTTGTTAGGCTTCCCGGGTCCCTCGGGGTTTCCAATTTGTCCCTGCAGGTAGTCGCGGTTTTTGGCCTCATAGGCACGGACACCATCCCAGTAAGCCCACTGCAGAGGAGAATGGGAGGGGCAGATGGGTCAGGAGTGAGACACAGGAGTGGGAATACAGGATAGGAATTACAGGTCACTCAGTGGCTTCACGAACATGCACCTACTTAGGCAATTAACACTAACACCCATACATTTCATTAGGTACAACAGACACTGTGAGGCAAGCAAGAGCAACTAACAAAACAGGGTGATACACATGCATGCACACTGCTGAGACACAGGTTCATACACGTGGACAAAGGTTGGACATCAAGCATGTAGGATGCAAGTCATACTATTATCATTCCTAAAGAAAGACGGAGGACCTAGGGGAGAAAAAATAGCGATTCGCATGGTTGCCAAAATCAAGAACAATCACCATGCCACCATCGACGGACCGAAAGCATGGAGCTGTTCTCACACACCTTCGACAGAGCTGTACGCATTGTTGCACGAAACATGCACACCGAACGCCAATTTCGAAACATGCACACCGAACGCCAAGGGACAAGATGCTAAGCATGAACTGTGACCCCATCGCTGTAGCCACAAATCCAGGAATTTATAATTCAATTTATGAAATTCAATCTAGCAAATGAGTGTAGAATACTATTTCACATCTGGGTAGCCTGCTGAGGTCCCACCATATGAAATGGGACAAATCAAAATGAAGTATAAGATAATAGTCTGAAATGGAACGAAATAGATTAACGAGATTAGGGAGACGCACCTGGGTGTCAGTGTCAATGTTCATCTTGACAACACCATACTCAATGGCCTCACGGATCTCCGCGCGTGAAGAACCGCTTCCTCCGTGGAAAACAAAGTAGATGGGCTTGTCAGAGGACAGACCCTTCTTCTCCTTGACGTACTTCTGGGCTGCGTCCAGAATCTGCAGGACAAGGTATTGAGGTATTATGATTTATTTGTGGGAGGTAAAAGGTGACACATGATGGGCATGCATGTGCAAGCATAGGGATGCCAATATCGTACTGGACCCCAAGATTATTGGGTGATACATTGAACCATGTACTGATATATCCTACGATATTTGTATAATTATACATTAAATATCCCACGATATTGTACTTGACAACCCAATGCATGCAAAATCACTAACCTTGGGAGTCAGCTGCACGTTTCCAGGAGAGTACACACCGTGCACGTTACCAAAGGCAGCGGCGATGGAGTATCCCTTGGGGGCAATGGACTCCAGAGCGTCGTAAACCTCTAAGATCTCCTCGGGCTTGGAGTACAGATCCTCCTGCTTGACATCGGAGTTGTCAACACCATCCTCCTCACCACCGGTAATGCCCAGCTCCATCTCCAGCAGCATGCCCATGGGAGACATGATCTTCAGGTACTTCTGGCAGATCTCCAAGTTCTCGGGAATGGGCTCCTCGGAGAGATCCAACATGTGGGAGGAGAACATGGCCTGGCCAGTGGAGTTGAAGTGCTCGCGGTTGGCGTCCATGAGGCCGTCGAACCAGGGTAGCAGCTTCTTGGAGCAGTGATCAGTGTGCAGCACAACGGGAACACCGTAGTACTTAGCCAGGGAGCGGACATGCATGGCACCCTGCATGCAGGTGGATGATAGCAAGTTAGTCAGTCGGTGTAGACCGGGGGGAGGGGTAGCAACGGAGGTAGGGTTTCCGGTTTTATTTAGGGTTCCGGTTTTTGTAGGGTTTCGGTTTATTTCGGCAACAGGGAGGATAGTTTGAAGGGAGAAGCAGAGGTTTCTCAGCAGCACGCACAATTAATATCAGGGAGAAGGTCATTATCAGCAACAAGCGCAAAAGGTTTGAAGATTAAGGCAAGATAACTGAGCCGAGCTTAGTGAGCCAACTAAGTGATTAAACAGGCGAAAGGTGTTACCAGGGAAACGAGACGAAATTTCCAGTCGAAGGGACAGAACGCAATTAGGGCGTAGGTTCATGAGCACAGTAACCTTCACCAGTGCAAGCAAACGGGAATGTCCCTATTGTTCCTATGTTGACCTACATGCCCTGACCAGGCGTAACAATGTTCAGGAGCACAAGCGAGGGGGGGGGGGAAGCAGGGGTCGACTTACGGCAATGCATCCAGCAATGGAAGACTGCTCGTCCTTGTTGGAGACACCCTTTCCAGTGATGAAGGTTCCACCTCCGTTGGAGAACTGGACCATGACGGGGGCACCGGCCTCCTGCACTCGCCAAAAATGTAACAGATCAGCCTCAGGGTGGAGAGAGGGTGGCAGGTTTGAGAGGGCAAAGATAGGGAGGTTGTAGGGTGAACATAGCGTGGGGAGAGCAAATGTGCACAAAAGCCTTCTAATGACTGAAGACGAAGAGAACAGAAGCAGAGGGACTGGGATCACTGTCACATCGATGCACCAGAAGGCAGAGGGCGAATCGAGAACACAACAAAGACAGGGTACATATCACATCGCACACAGGCAATAGGAGTAGCAGAAGCAGGCCAGGTATGTCTTCAGGAAAACCATGGACAAGTAGCATGCGGACATGGAGTTGACCTGAAACACAATAGGATGTTGCGATGTCCCCTTGCAGACCGTACCTTGGCAGCCTCCATGGTGGCATTCATGATGGAGCTGGAAGTACAGTTCACAGCAGGGATGGCAAACTTCTTGTTCTGGGCATGCTCGAACAGCTCAATCAGCTCAGGGCCTTGGACTACACCAGCCCTGAACTGGGTGGTGGGCTGCAGAGGGAACAGAATAGCTTGTTAGAGAAATAGCAGGGAATGGAGGAGACAGATGAAAGCTTCCAGGCTATCTAGTAATCGGTTGAACAAGGGCTTAGAACAGGTCTGGAAAGTAGCATGTGCAGATCGGGTTACATCGAGTTTTTTTGTCCGCAACTGATAATGACACCATCTTGCAAGACTAAACCAAGCATGATCTTCTATCGAGTTTCGTATCGGCGCTAGGGCGCATGCAGGTGATAACTCAGAACAATCTTTTCAGGATGTCGAGGTTCAGCGTCATCCAGTGCTAGATCAAGAGGGCGCGGACAAGCGACTGAGCCGTCTCTTTCAATAGTCAAATTAACGAGGCACGGGCTTCAGCTGAACAGTCGGAAGCGCCAGGAAGCCTGCGGGCCAGGGTCCAAACTCAGTTCACGCTGCCCCAAGTTACATGAGCACCCCTTGGAACCAGTGGGAGACCTAGTCGCATGAAGGACAGCATGGGTCGGGAGAGATGAGAGTAACAGGCACACATACGCTGGATCGCAAAGAGAAGCTCGCTCATTTACTCCAATCTGTTGTACGCCTTCGCATGAGCGGGATTGGGCGAGACGGCGCAAGCAGGTGCGGACTTTATCCAAGCAGCTTGCCGAAGCAACTCGGATCTGTTGTAAGTCCAACTAACCACCAAGAAGAATCATCATAGACCTAGCCCTTCAGAGCATGATTCCTCACAACCTAAGCGGTAAGCAACTAAAGGAGATCTAAAATAAAGGGGGATAAACCTAGATCACAAGGGAAATGCTATGAACAAATATCTGAGCAGTTTCGGCGAAAGCTCGGGTGGGGCGAGCAGTGCTTTGAGTGCTTGAACTCAGCACTCAGACTTAATTTTTTTGTCTAAACGGCAGCATGCGGAAGGACGAAGGTAAAGCACCGCAAGCCTGAAAGTTATCCTGAGTAGCAACTTAACCGCTGAAGGATGGCTGTTCAGACCAGCTGTTCAGAACAAAACTGAAAATTGAGATTACAACATCAACAAAGGATGGCGACGCAGCATAAAAAACGCAAGAAGGAGCACTCACAGGGGCAGACACGGCCTGGCAGACCAGGGACTTGCGTCCGGGAGCGGAGGCGACAGCCTTCTTGTTGAGTCCACGCATGGTGTTCATGTTGAGGGCCATTTTGATCAAGGAGTAGACGACTGAGACGACCAATCTTAAGCCAAGAGGGTGGAAACGAAATCCTTGGCAAGACCTATGATTGCCACTACTGTTGGGGTACAGGCAAGGGTTTGAGGCCACGTAGGATACGATTCAATGGTGATGGCCGGGAGCGGGAGCGGATCAGTTAGGCATGGGCCCCGGGCGAGGACCCCCCGCCTCCCCCCCGGACCACCCTCCGACTTGATCCCCGGAGCAATCCCAGGGACGGGGGGACGAGGGGGGGGGGGGGGGGGGGGGGGTAGCTCCGGGGGCCCCGAGCCAAAGTTGAGTTGCTTCTTTTCCGATGTCTCTTTGAAAATCAAAAGCAAACGCGAAGCAATTTCCGGAGTTTACATAGTAGTTTCACCTCCTGCCATGGCCTGTGGAGAAAGCTGCCCGAAAGTACCGATAGTACACGATCGTACGCAAGTGACTGCCGCGAGCTGCACAGAGCACAGATCGAGCCAGGGAATCGATCAATCGCCATCAAATTGCTCCATCCATCACATTGCCTGAAGTTGAATTATCAGAAACTGCACGATTCTGCCCGATTCTGCCCCTCGTTCCGACTGCTGCGGGTCCGTATGCCAGCCTGTAGGGGCTGGGAATGGCCTGGCTTGGTACTTGTGTAGGTCAAATGGGTGGCCTTCTCAACTTCTAAACTAAATCCATCTGGGTAAAATATGCTAGGAGGGTGCAAACTAGTGACTCACAACTTGGGTTGTGTTTCCAACTTGAATATGACTCCTCAATCATGATATTCGTGCACATTACGGGCTGTTTTGGGCCCAAATATACCACATCTGCCTTTTCTAGTCTCTATTCCAAATAAGGACCTTTCAAATTTCTTGCCAGGATTAAACATTTTGTTAATATGTGTTTGTAGTCAAGAATAAAATTTTGGCTCGGAAAAGTGTAAAAAGAGTAACTTGTTTTTCGTTTTTTCGGATTTTGTAGCCATGTTGAGGCCCATTTTTGGAATTGAAATTGAAATTGAAATTGTTACATCCGTGTAGAACCGTTACTCACAGGACGTGAAGTTAAGGACACCATAGCGTAAGCCGGAGCTAGCTATAGTCACCGTAGGACCATCTCAGTAAAAAGAATTACCACCGATGCCTGAACAACAGGCACCGTAGCCCCATCATGCCAGTGCAGCTTAATACGGGGGTTTTTCACCCCGGTTGGGAAGCACCGGCACAATACAGCTGGTAAGACAAAACCTGAGAGGGGGGACGGTCTGTGTGCTAGTCCCCAAGGGTATCGACCCGGTGGTGTGTTTCCATAAAGCGTCTGCACTGTAAATACTCTGGAAAACTTAGTAATGGTGTGAGAGGTGGACTGTGTTCCGCCAGTTTGAAAGGGCACAGGATCTCTGATAGTCCAAGAGTGGTCATTAGAAGTCAAAAAAGAGTAGGAATAGTACCAGTTGTACCGACGGTAATAACTTCATAGTGAAACAAGGTATCCAGCCGATCGAGGCCATTGACTAATTCAACATGTTTGGCATGTTTAGTAATAAACTTAGTAGCGTGATTAGTATCAGAGCAGTATCCCAAGCTCAAGAACCCAGAGTTCTTTATCAGACATACAGGTAGGAGAGTCTATGTCAGGTAGACGGCAAGATCAGGTCTCATCCTCTTCCAATCCGCTACAGTAATAGTGGAGGGGCGTAACCAGTCAGGGAGACGTTTGCCCAGGACCCCCCTGGGAGGTCCTCTTCCTTGCCAGCGTCCATGATCATTCTGCGAAGATCCCAGGGCTCCTGTGCAAATGGCCTTGTGGATGAGTCGCACTGCGGCGTCATGTCTCTTAATGTAGAGCCCCTTGAAAGTCCGGTGTGTGCAACCCGCCAGGATGTGGCCCGCTCCGTCCTCACAGGTGTGGCAGATGGGCATAGGGAGTTCGTGGGTGGGTGAGTGCTGGTAATATAAAGGGAGTTTCCAGCGGAATTGCAAGTTTACGGTTCCACAGTCTACCCCAGCGGGCTTTAAGGATGTGGAATTTAGTTTTATGCTGGATAAGGGTTGAGGTCCAAAAAATTGTTACTTGCTTGAGGAAGTTGGTGGGGTGTGTTTTCAGCCCAGGTGGTTGCATAAATCCTTTAAGGGGGTGTTGACCAAGGTGGCAGCTAAGTGGGTAGGTTAGAGGTGATACCCTTGTGTAAGGTTAGGTGCTAAAATTCTTGGGGGATATCTCCCATGGGTGTACGAGGAGGTTGAACTGTAGGCCAGTAAACATGTGTGGGCGGGGGATTTCCCCAGTGTTATCAAGTAAAATTAGTTGAGGTAGGGTGCTCAGCTGCCTTGCGTGCCGAGTGTCTGCTCTGTTATTTCCAAGGATAACCTGTGTGGGAACGGACTTTACAAAGGGTGGTGTGTGAAGCCATGCAGGATGCGTTGAATGAGGTGTTTTTGAATTGATTGCAGTTAATTCAGTATGAATGGAACGGGTTGTTGTGGTGGGGTCATGAATCATTTTTTTAAATCATTTGAAGAGAGCAGGAGGCTGTCTGTATGAAGGGTAAAGAGATTTTGTAATAGTCAATGTTGAGAAGGGGCTTGGTGGATGGCTACCAGTTGCTGCTGCCCGGTTGTTAGTTTTGGTGGCTCCCTATTCCCCCAGGGTTGATGTGTAGCTTTTGTGACCTGCAGCCGGACATATACTGCAGCACCTATTTTGCTAGGATGCCCCTGGTTTACCCAACGAACCTTTTATTAGGCTACCATCTGTGTAGACCTGGAGGAGCAGAGGAGGGTAGCCAGAGGTGAGAAAAACAGTGGGGTGGTAATGGTAAGAGAGAGGGGGAGGGGTTTGTTGGTGAGTATAGGTTGCCAGGGATTTTTGGCAAGAGATTTAAGTTTCCGAGGGTAGGTGATGACAATATCAGTGAAAATTAAGGGTGGAAGGTGGTGTGATAGTAGAGGGCTCCCAGGATGAGAAGAGGCTTTGCATGTAGTATGTCCATTGGTCAATAAAGTCTGGTAGTTAGGAAAGGAAGTAAGTCTCTTGGCTGTGAGGGTTGCATATAAGGATGAGGTGTAATTTTTGAGTGAAGGGTGGGGGTGTAGAGATTTGCTGCCAAGCCATATTTCAGAGGTAGTATAAAATTCAGACTGTGGTCTAGAGTCAATGTCAGTGGATCCAGGAGGAGTGGTGGAGGAGAGTTTTGTAAGGGGCGCAAGAGGTCATCAGAGGGAGGAGCAATCAGGGTGCCTATTTGATGGGTAGGGGCTGAGAGTATTTTTCAGCATGGTCAGCACTGGCTAGACCCCCACCTTAGAGCCTTGTCGTGTGCTTGTGTTGTGGGTGGAATTGGGATGATATCCAGCCAGTGACGCCCCCAGTCATCTATGGTATATATTAGAAAGGGTCTTGGTTGGATGCTAAAGAGCTCAAATAGCTGGTCAGCAGGGCTAAGGTAGAAGAAGAAGCTGGTGAGGCTTTGGTCGTAGCTAAGAGGATTGGAGGCTACGGAAATGATAGCAGAGTAATGATCCAGAGCAGCTGCTGCTTGCTTGGCTCTAGAGGAAGGAGAACAGAATGATAGTGGCAGCAAGAGGCAGCAGCTCTGAGATATCTGGTGAAGAGGGGCAGTGAGCTACGTGGGTAGAGAACTTGGGTATGTTCCTTCCTTGGGTCAGTTGGTTCCATTTTGTTGGGTTCAGTGATTTTAAAAAGTGGTTCATAGTTTTGTTTTAAAGAGAGGTGAGGCCTGTCGTTGGGAATGTGCCCGAGGAGACTCCAGTGACCTGTGGGGTTATAAAGATATGAAACGTGGTATTGATGTGTGTGTGGATAATTGGCAATCCTATGACGTGGAGTAGTGAGGATGCCTGTTTGTATAATGTAGGCTGAGGGTGTGAATGTCCCAGGTTCTGGTGTCTGTTTGATGTGTGAGTGTCAATTTTCAGAAGTTTTTGAACAAGGTTGTGGAGGTTGTCAGCAGTTAAATCCTGGGGAGGCTAGTTTGGGCCTAAGTTGCTGACCAAGGATTCAAGTGGAAATTATGAGGTGGGTGTCCTTCCTGGGATTTGAGTGGGAGATGTGGTCTATGCGAGGATTGTGTTTTTTAACGTCGTGTGGTCAGTTAATTGGTCATATGTTGGTTGTCCGCCTACCAGCTTTCATACGAAGGTTAAGCCCAATGGGTGAGAATATCTCAGGCTTGTCCAGTGTAGTGTGGTGGAGGTAGTGGGGGTGATAGGAGGTGGTGCAATGTGTGGATGCTGTATCCCATGTCGTGTTGTAGGAGTGGATATCGAAGTCGTTGTGCATGATGGTTAGGGGCCATGGACGTGGACAACAAGTCAGTCGTCAGTGTGGTTCGGTGGCAAGTTTGTCGTCGTTAGTTTAAGAGCGCTTGCCCCGCCAGCTCGTAATGTGCAGGGCTCTGTACTGAGATCCGTGTAGAAGTAAGGTGAAGCAGGCGCGCCGGTGGTGCAGCAGTGCGCTGCTGGCTGGGAATTGTTCATGGCCTCGCGATCCTGTCAGGGTGCCGAGGTGGAGGTTAATTTTAATCATGCGCGGTAAGAGGAATTTGGCAAGGAGGAGGCGCAGAGTGTCGGATCCAGGATTTGCACAAGTAGTGGCGCGCTGACCAGGTGGCGTCACTGTATTGGGGCAGCCCCCATGCTTGGTGCGCGTGACTGCCTGAGATCTGCGTGGGCCACGCCACCATTGGTTTCCTTCCAGGTCCCAACAGTGGGGTCCGCCTCGTAGTCTGCATGCAGTATCGGACGTATGAGAGGCGTGCCCCTGGAGGTTAAGGGTGCGTGAGTGCGAAACCGAATCAAGAGCAGGGTTTAAGTGGGGTGGAGGATTCGATAGGAGCAGGAAAAATTTAACGTGTCTTGTCTTTATTGTTCTGCGAAATTTGCGTAGCCAGGCGCAGAAGTTGCCTGTCGGGAAGAGGGGGAAAGTTGGGTCAGAGTATTGAGTCTGGTCCTAGTTACTCAGTCATGTGACGGTTTTGGAGGGAGGAGATAGGTGTCGCGGTGAGTGCGGTTTCGAAGGATTCGTTTGTGGCGAGTGAAGGGCGGAAACCAAGACAGTCGTGTTTAGTTAATTTTTGTCAGTGAGAAGTAAATAATAAGAGAGACGGTCCTGCTCCAAGTACCGATAAGAGAAGAGGGTCTTGCCCTAGTAGAGTAAACACAACCCCCAGGTGACCAGGTTATTAGGAGAGCGTAGTGTTTCCCATGACAGTCGTTTATCGAGTACTGCATGTCAGGTGCTCGTGAAAAGAGGGTCATTAGTGAGAGTCAGGACTATGATTGCCATGTGGTGGAAGAGGGAGAAGCGTCGAGTTATGTTACAGTTCATGTCAAGGAGATTTCTGTGTCATTCCAAGAAAATTATTATGTCAGATTTTTTAATTAATTTCCCAGCTGGCGGGCTAGGGACATATATTTAAGTTGCTTGCTGGAGAGAGAGAGAGGATCTAGAGTTGGTCATGGTGGAGGTTGATTTGTCAAGAAGAAGCCCTGATGAGATGAAATTCCCAGGTGAAGGACCTGGTTAAACGTTCATGACTAGAAGGTGAGGGCTGTTGCCGTAATCTGAGTATATTCAGTGAGTAGAGAAGGCACCCTGTCCTGCCTCTGTTTTAGGGAGGTGGAGTTGTCTTGTCGGAAAGGATCTAGGAAGGGAGGCAGCAGAGTTTTACTGGTTTTTTAAATTTACTGCTCTGTCAATGACATGAATGTAAGGTTAAGTGGGAGAAGGGAGCTACTATCATGGGGTATTTAATAGCTGCTCTGACACATTGTGAGATTATTCGTAGACATTGGGGTGGGGGTTTTGCCCTATTTTTAGCTTTAGTTGAGGATACTCAAGGCCTTTGTTGGTGGATGGTTTCAATAGTAGAGTGAAGTTGAGTTTTCCAATTGAAGGTGAGTGAGATGTGGACCCCAGGTATTTATAGGCTTGGTCTGGCGGCTGGTAGGGTAGCATAGAGTTACCTAGAGGAAATTTTTCTAGCCCTTAATGTTTGAGTGTGTTTGTTGTGGAGTAGGTTGTGAGGGGTGTGATTTGTTGGAGTATGCACTACCACATTTAGTGGCGTTAAGGGGTAATGCCCGACAGATACTAAAAGTTTTGAAACTTTACCACATTGGATGCGAAGGTTCCCCTCTGCAGCTGCCGTTAGGACGGCAGTGTCATCCAGCATACCCCAAGCTGCTGTGTGGTTTTCATCTGCTGTTGTGTGAGGGTAGGTGCTGCTCTGTCAATCTCTCGTCTCCGAGAACGGAGCCATCTGTGTAGGGGTTTCTAGGAAAAATAATGAAGAGTAAGGGGGAGAGAGTGTCCCCCTGGAATAGTGCCCCTAGTGATGTGGGATAGGGGCAGCCAGGTGTAATTGGTTAAGGAGGATATGTGTAGTAGATTTGTGTAAAAATTCCTTTAAATTGTATCTATAGTATCATGGGTGTAACCCAAGCTGTGCATAATGCCAGAGAAGTTTTTGGTGATCAATCATGTGAAGGCAGAGCTAAAAGTCAAAGTAGGCAGCATAAAGGTCCTGGTGGGAAGAGGGCAGCATCCTCAATGTTGTGGAGTCAAGGGTCAGGAGTTGTCTATAGGTACTTTTGTCTTTTCTGAAACCCTCTTTGGCAGGCACTTAGAATGTCGATTGGTTTCAGAGGTAGTAGTAATAGTGTTTGGTAAACAAGAGAGGTGCAGAGTTTGGCTAACAGCATTG
>CM039462.1:11029250-11061601 GCA_022414725.1 Microglena sp. YARC | reverse complement strand
GGAAAAGAGAGAGATCCACACCACGACACCAACTCAACACGCCACACACACACCCAATCAAACACACACACACACACAGAAGGGGTCTGCAACATATTGCCGACCCATTAACACCCACCCACGCACTAATCCCACCACCACCACCCACCACCACACACCACACACACACCCCACACACACACCTCACACACTAACACACACACATCCAGAAGGGGGCTCCGCAATTTCATATTTGCCGACCCTAATATTAACAACACCCACGCACAGCACACCCACCCACCCACTCACCCCACCCACCACACCACCCACAACACCCACACCAACCACACACCACACCCACATCACCCAACACCACGCACACAACACACAGCCAGAAGGGGGGGCTCCGCCAATCATATTGCCGACCCTAATTATAATAAATCGAATAATTTTGAAGTCAACGGGGTGAGGGTGGTGGAAGGAGTTTGGAATGGAAATGGGTAAATTTGCAAAGCGGAAATGGGATGGAGTGTAGGAAAGTCATTATGATAATATGAGCTTGAGAACACAGACATTTAGGAATAGGGTTAGGGTTGGGTTAGAACAGACAGACATTTAGGATATAGGGTCTTAGGGTTGGGTGAGAATAAACAGACCTATTTAGGACTAGGGTTTAGGGTTCAGGGTTTGGGTTGGAGACGGATATTTAGGATATCTCTTAGAAGATCTGAGCTTGAGAACGGACAGACATTTAGGATATAGGGTATAGGTTTTAGGTTGACAATGGAAGTATATTTAAGATATAGGGTATAGGTCTTAGTTTGAGAACGGACAGACATTTAGGATATAGGGTATAGGTTTTAGGTTGACAATGGAAGTATATTTAAGATATAGGGTATAGGTCTTAGTTAGAACGGAAGCAGACATTTAGGATATAGGGTATAGGTTTAGTGACAATGGAAGTATCATTTAAGATAACAGGGTATAGGTTCTTAGTTGAGAACGGCCACAGAACATTTAGAATATAGGGTATGAAGGTTTTGGTTGAGAATAACACACACAAGTGAATGGAACACACACACATACACAAACGCACACAAACACACAAACAAACACACACATGTACTCTGACCGCGCCCACGCCCCCACCCACCAACACACAAATCACCGCCAATGTACTCCCTGAGCCTTTTCCACACCACCACCGACCAACCCCACACAAAACGTACACACAACTCTTTACCTTGTCAGGCAGCGCTGTTTCGTCCCGCCCCCCCCCACACATAAACACACACACCCACCCAACACACACACTCACAACAACACAACACACACCACACATACATACATACACTCCCTGACTCCCCCCCCCCACATCACACAACAAACACACTATATTCCCTGACCCCACCCCCCACCCCCGCCACACCTCCCCCCCCCACACACAACATATACCCCTGACCTCCCCACCACCACACCACCAACTGCACACCAACAAAGCAATCTTACCTTGTTAGGAAGCTCTGATTTCGTGCTCCACCCCCCCCCCCCCCCCCCCCCCCCAACCCAACCCAAACCCAACCCAACCCAACCCAACCCAAACCCACCCAACCCAACCCAACCCACACCCATCCACACACATACAGATATAATTCCCTGACCTCCCCCACACCACCCCACCTCACACATTCACACACATACACTCTTACCTTGTTAGAAAGCGCTGTTTGTGCCCCCCCCACACCACACCACCCCCCCAACCCCAACCCCAACCCCCACACACATACACCCACACACACACACACACACATACTCTTACCTTGTTAGAAAGCGCTGTTCGTCGATGTCAAAGACGATAACTTGGCTGCGGGCAGGCTGGAGGTATTGCTGATTGGCTTTGGAAGTAGCTTTCGCACGTTGGAAGTGACTCGCGCGTTCGATGCGAGTAGTAGTGTTTGTGTTGCCACCCTCAAAGTAGTCGGACAGTTGTCGTAGGCAGTGTTCACTTCGTGTGCTTTTATCTGGACAGTGGAGCATTAGCATCAGCATTAGAATCAGCATTCACAATAGTATACGCATTAGCATTAAGTAGCATTAGCATTAGCATTAGCATTAGCATTAGCATTAGAAGTAGTTGTTCTTGTTGATCAGGCAGCTGTTGTAGGCAGTGTTCACTTCGTGTGCCTTTATCTGGAGAGTGGAGCATTAGCATCGGCATTAGCGTCAGCATTCACATTGGTATACACATTAGCAACGAGTAGCTTTAGCATTAGCATCGGCATTAGCATTAAGTAGCATTAGCATTAGCATTAGCATTAGAAGTAGAAGTAGTTGTTGATCAGGCAGTTGTCCTAGGCAGTGTTCACTTCGTGTGCTTTTATATGGAGAGTGGAGCATTAGCATAAGCATTAGAGTCAGCATTCACACTAGTATACACATTAGCAATATGAAGCATTAGTATTGGCATAAGCATAAGCATCAGGAGTAGTTGCTCGTGTTGCCACCCTCAAAGTTGTCAGACAGCTGTTGGAGACAGCGTTCACTTTAGTTGCTTTTTATCTGGAGAGTGGGACATTAGCATCAGCATTATAATCAGCATTCACATAAGTGCACGCATAAGCATTAGCAATAAGTAGCATAAGCATTAGCAATAAGTAGCTTAAGCATTAGCAATAAGTAGCATAAGCATTAGCAATAAGTAGCATAAGCATTAGCAATAAGTAGCATAAGCATTAGCAATAAGTAGCATAAGCATTAGCAATAAGTAGCATAAGCATTAGCAATAAGTAGCATAAGCATTAGCAATAAGTAGCATAAGCATTAGCAATAAGTAGCATAAGCATTAGCAATAAGTAACATAAGCATTAGCAATAAGTAGCATAAGCATTAGCAATAAGTAGCATAAGCATTAGCAATAAGTAGCATAAGCAATAAGTAGCAATAAGTAGCATAAGCCAAAGAACTTTGCTGCAGCAAGCACAGTTCTGTGGTAGTATTAGTGTGGGTGGTGTGGTGGTGAGGCCAGAGCCTCCCTGCTAGTGGTGCTGAAGGGACATGACACAGACGTCTACACCCACTCAAGCCGTTGTAGTTAGCTTAACTTGTGGCAAGCCAAAGAACTTGCTTAGCAGCCAAGCACAGTTCTTAGTATTAGGTGGGTGGTCAGGTGGTGGGGGCCAGAGCCTCCCTGCTAGTGCTGCTGAAGGACATGACACAGATGCTGTACATCCACTCAAGCCGTTTAGTTAGCTTAACTTGTCGCAAGAACCTGTTTCCTTGCACACGAATGGCTGAATGGTACAGCTCGATTGAAATTAGAAGGGCGGGGTTAGCGAATCACTGTAGTACGCTTTAGTGTCAGCGGGTCCGACGGTCAATTGCCATCCAGCACTGTCCAGGTAAAGGAGCAGCCCGTTCTGTACCGCCAGAAGACAGGCTCGCTTATACCACGCCCCACCAGGTGTCCGATCCAATCCAATGGGCCCATAATTCCCCATTGTTTTCTAACTGGTCCCCATCAATCCAATCCACAAGCACTGGGCACACCATCAATCCAATCCACAAGCATGTTCCCACTCCTTTGGTCCCATCAGTCCAATCCGCAAGCACTAGTACCTGAAAGTTCTCCAGTCTGGGCCAACAACTCCTCCCCCTTGGGGGGGCTCCATGCAGAAGGCGCTGACCTCCACTTTGTATGAATTGCTCTTGTCAGGTAGGCTGAAGCCACAATGATAAGGATTGAGAAGCATAAATGAAGAAGCACGAAGATGCATCCGACCTTCACATTGTAAAGCGGCGATCATTCATCCGAGCTCGCATGCGCGTCTTCCAGTCACCTCCCTGCTCTTCGCCGGGACCTCTGGCGACAACCACTGGACATCTTTGGCATCGGGCCAGCTGTGCGGTAATCGCTGCAGGGACGATATTCCCCTCCGCCTCCGTTAACAGGAGCCGATGTCTCGAAGGAATTAGAGAAGAAATTCAGCGGGGGGTTCGCCTCGTTCCTCATTTCAACTTTTTGAACTCACGAAAACTAGCGCAATTGTATTGAAAGCGAATGCGCAGTGAAAGATACTGATTTTAGCCTCAGAGAAGGCAGCGAAAGAGACAGTTGAAAGCAGGGGATCTATGGCCTAGCTCTTTGCTCAGTGCTTCTTGCAAGTTTGAAAGATCAGATGCTGCTGTGCACTGTTGAGCAAGAGCCATGTGGATTGTGGAACTTGATGGAAGTGAGCCAGCAAGCAAAGAGCGCGAAGTGTGAGGCGTCAAGCTCAGAAGCTGCTGGCACTTAGACCCGGCAAAAAAACTTCAAATGAAGGGGGCCCGCAATCATAATGTCATCTGTTTTTATTGGTGGAGCGTGGAGGGTTGGGCGCCCAGGGCTGTCCAGAAGCGGCCTAGGGACCAGGTTTATTCAAGGGTGCCATGTCCAAAATCTACCGTTCGTTTTTGTCATGGGCCAAAATATACGTTTCCAACGTGATAATTCCTCCAAATTCTGCATTGACATGAAACGAGACGGTTTGAATAACCCTGGTGGGGACTGGGGAGAGGGAACCTCCAGGGCTGTCCAGAAGCTGGAGGAGTGGAGGACCTGGGCACGTATGTTATAGGTTATGTTGTATGTATCGTTGTTCACTACTAAAAAGACTATAAAACAAGCACTCTATGACCTGGTGTCCTGGACTCTTGGCCATTAAACAATGGCGAGAATGCGACAGAGCCAAGGAAGACCTAAGAGCACGTACTAAAAAAGAAGTATGAAATTGAAATTGAAATTGTTACATCCGCGTAATACAGTTACTCACAGGACGTGATAAAAAAGTTTGCTAGAATCAGGGTTGTTCAAAACGTTATGTTAACGTCTCAAATCTCAAACGCAGATTGTGTAGGGTCCGCAACTTTGGTAATGTATACCGTATGTTGGATCCTGAGACGCGTACTTTGGCTCTCGAAACGCAGATTTGAAGTACAATTAAGATTAAAACCCCAGATTTGGAACCCCTCAACAAACCTGAGCTGCTATAATAATACATGCAAGCCCGTGCAGATGTTGCCCGTGAGGTGCTCTGGTGAGACTGCATTGGGCATGCAGGTATGCTATAGAGCAGGGGTAGCCTTCAACCTCTCAAACCCTTCAACCCTCAACCCTCGGCGCTAACCCCCTAATCCCCACACCTCGTAATAAGGCGTAATATTTATTTTATAGTATGGGACCAGGCCCCACCCCCCCTACTGTGGACTGCGATTGATTTGGGGAAATAGTGAAATAGCTAATTTCTGCAATTGCAATGGCCCATATGTGCTTTCGTGAGAATCTGACAGGTTCATATAAGTCTTACAATTGTCTAGGATGTATGTTTATTTTTTGTTGTTTTCCATGAAAACTGAAAATGTTGTTTTTTATATGATTAACGGACGGACGGACGGACGGATATTTTAATTGGGGCAATCCCTTCTTTCAAAGTCTTGAGATTTTTTAATTCGGGTATTTGTGCATTCCCTAGGACTCAGTTCAAGTGTAGTTACCCCATACCTGAAGGTGCTTCATCTTTTTATAGCCAAGTGAAGGAAAATACACTTTTAAAGCTTTAATTGGCCAGCTAACAAGGGTGTGGGTGTCTGTGTGTGTGCGTGGGGGGAGGGGGGGGGTGGGGGCGGGGGGGGGGGGGCAAAAGCGCTATGACTCCTATCCCCCAAGTTGAAGACGCCCTTTCTGCAGACCCCACGCCTCCGAATCCCACTAAACAGCCATTATGTCAGCCACCACTTGATGTTATGGTGTCTAATTAGGCTCATTTTGCAGGGGTTTTAAAGTTCAATCCATTGGTGTCGATCTCACGACCATTGGGACTGTTTGGAACATGGAAATGTATCATCATCAATGTGACAATGTTTGGTGGGGCTTCGGGCTTGGGGCACTTGGAAATAACTGGTAATCAGCTGCCTTGTTTCGCTGCTGGCTCTCTACTTCTGTTTACCGCCCCTCCATGGGTAGTTGACTGCCTTCAAGCACGCTTGGGAATTCTTATGGCACACTAACTTTTCAGGGTCACTGCAATGCAATTGTTTGCCGCACTTGTTGCAGGCAGTGCCCTTTGATTGTGGGTCCTCTGCATAACATCAAATGGCACTAGGCATCAGGACGAAAACAAACACACAGTGAAGGAAAGGAAAGAAACAGGGATTCTACCACGAGGTCTCGCTCTGTACTTCGTTTACACGAGGTTGGTTAGGCGTGTGTGTGCCGTGTGTGTGTGGAGAGAGAGAGAGAGAGAGAGAGAGAGAGAGAGAGAGAGAGAGAGAGACCTGGATCCCCCCCCCCCCCCCCCCCCTCTGCCCTGGGCAGATGATGTGGTGGACCTATCCGAAATAGCATACATGAATGGTATTGTATTGAGTGAAAACAGTGGAACAACCCAGTTCACTCTCATATCATTCTGAGGCTGGAAAAAGTGCCTGACAACCTGCTGACAAGTACCTAATATTACATCCCCCCCCCCCCCCCCCCCCCCTCCTCCCCCCCCCCCCCCCCCCCCCCCCTGCCAGCAATTTAATGTTTTTGTCAACAAAGTGATTTTTCACTCTTTTGAACCGGACAACACGATTAACATTTGAGTCCGTTTGAGTACATCTTTTGCGGAGCACTCGTCCGTTTTTCTCGGTTTGTTCATGGGAGGATTGTCCTTGTTTGTTCTGTTTTTGTCTTTTTGTTGCAGTATTTATGTATGATGTAATGAATGTATGTTACAGTCCAGGGGTAGGCCAAGTACTCGGTAATACATCCATATTCATTGGGTTAGGACAGGTTGCAGGTAGGAAGGTGTATGGCAGGTGTATGGTATAGGTATGATATAGGTGTATGATATAGGTGTATGATATAGGTGTATGATATAGGTGTATGATATAGGTGTATGGTATAGGTGTATGATATAGGTATAGGTGTATGAAGCATGCACCAAACAAAGCAGATATGCGTCTGGGGTGCTCGTTGACTGTTCATTTGAATTTAGTCTCTTCATAGCCCTGTGCTGAATGGGGCCTGTCCAACACTGTACGTCATAACCTTGTGCTAAATGGGACTTGTTCAAAGTGACCTTATTTGGTCGGGTTGGTTGAGACTGGGCTTAATGGGACCTGTCCAGCACTGTTTCTTTTTTTAGCTACGTGTAGCAGCTTCTAGACAACTCTCTTTCCCCGTCCCTGGGCCAAACCTGAAGGTAGCTGTCTTTGCTGTCCATAACTGGTGAAACATTATAGTGTAGCGCAGTCGCTGGTGCAGGGAGCTGCCAAGAAGCTGCTTACTCTTGGCTGTCCATAACTGGTGGAACATTATAGTGTAGCGCAGTCGCTGGTGCAGGGAGATGCCAAGAAGCTGCTTACTCTTGGCTGTCCATAACTGGTGGAACATTAGAGTGTAGCGCAGTTGCTGGTGCAGGGAGCTGCGAAGAAGCTGCTTACTGTTGGCTGTCCAGAACTGGTGGAACATTAGAGTGTAGCGCAGTCGCTGGTGCAGGGAGCTGCGAAGAAGCTGCTTACTCTTGGCTGTCCATAACTGGTGGAACATTAGAGTGTAGCGCAGTCGCTGGTGCAGGGAGCTGCCAAGAAGCTGCTTACTGTTGGCTGTCCAGAACTGGTGGAAACATTGAGTGTAGCGCAGTCGCTGGTGCAGGGAGCTTGCCAAGAAGCTGCTTACGTGTTGGCTGTCCAGAACTGGCGAACATTAGAGTGTAGCGCAGGTTGCTGGTGCAGGGAGCTGCCAAGAAGCTGCTTACTCTGCGTGTCCAGAACTGGTGGAACATTAGAGTGTAGCGCAGTCGCTGGTGCAGGGAGCTGCCAAGAAGCTGCTAAGAAAAGCTGAAAATAAATGCCCTCATGCAGTTTAGGCCTTGCCACATCATCCACTTGAGTGATGAAGGGCCTCATCATAAATACTGAGTAATAATAACGTCTGGTGGGGCGTGATATTAAAGGAGCCCCATCTTCCGGCGGTAGGTAGCGGGCGGCTACTTCACCTGGACAAAGCTACCATGGCGGCTGACAGCGACCGCGAACACTGAAGGGCACCCGTAGGGACTCAAACCCCGCACCCTCTTGTTTCAACGAGCTCTACCATTGAGCCTTTCGTCGAAATGGGATACAATGCTGAGCTTAACTGCAGCAAACAAAGTATCTAACAGTTTCCTGGGTATCCATCTCAGGCCACTTAGGTGTGAATTAGACTTCAGTGTGACTTGGTGACTTAGAGATTGATGACCTGTCAAGCGCTTTTTTGTGTGGCCTCGTTCTCAATACCAATTTCAGCTGCAACGCACAAAGAGCTTAGTAGGTAGCTGCCTAGAAGGTGCTTGTGCGCTGCAGCTGAACTGGGTATTGTAGAGAGCTGCCTAGAAGCTGCTTGTGCGCTGCAGCTGAACTTGGTATTGTAGGGAGCTGCCTAGAAGCTGCTTGTGCGCTACAGCTGAACTTGGTATTGAGGAGGAGGCTAAAAGCAAAGCGCTTGCCAGGTCATCAATCTCTAAGTCATCAAGTTTGGTTGTAGCCACAGCCGCCCACTTGATCTGGATGTCCTCTTCATCAATTCCCAACTCAGCAGCAGTGCCCACCATGCTTTTACTGTTCATGTATATATCTGTGTGGGCTGATGGTGGAGGTGTTTTGGGTTGGGTGATTGGGTGGTGGAGGTGGTTGGGTGGGTGATTGTGTGGTTGGGTGGGTGGTTGACTCTAGATTTCTACAGGGTGGGTGGGTGGGGTGGGTGGTGGTGTGGTGGTTAGTGGTTGGGCACATGCTTGCACTGTGGATGTGTATATACTAATAATTGCATGGTTCTGGTAGAAAAAAAAATCTTAACTTCCAAGATATGTCACAATGACACTTCTAAGGACGCGGGGTTAAGAAACCGGCTCGTAAGTATGCGATGGACGGGCTTACATCACACCTAGAGTCCAGTTACCATGCCGGTCGACGACCCTCCGGGTGGGCCCAGGTGACCTCGATGGGGTTCGAACCAGCAACCTGATAAGACCCCGCACCTGCTTCCGTTTGATCCGGGATCGCTCGTTGTGGTAGATTGGAATCCGTAGGACTTTGTAACTTGGCTTGAGGCAACAATTGGTGTTGTCGCGTGTCTGTGTATAAAAGCATTAGTATGAAGAGTTGCACACGAAAGTTCTATAGCTTTGAACCAAGGAAAATATGTGCTCCACAGTCTGCATGCAGTGTGCATTTATAAATATTTGATTCGAGTCCATGCAAGAAAGCATATATCTCCCAGACAACTTAGCAGCAGTGCCCACCATTGTTTGAACTAACAGCAGGGATTTTTTTCCATGTGTGCAATACGAATATTTGATTGGAGTCCATGCAAGAATGCACATATCTCAGCCAGGATATTTTTTTCAAATCAAAAGAGTTGAAATCTTATTCCTTTTTTATTTGTTTCCTCCCTTATTTCCTCCCAAAACCTTATCACGATTCTGGTTGGTTATCTTTATTCCGATTTTGGTCGGTTTGGGTAATTTTTAGTCAATTTCAGTAAAAAAAAAAACTTTTCTTTTTAGGTTTCTTATTCCGGCAATTTTGGCCGAAACGGGGTCTCGTATTTCGATCGGATTATATTCCGGAAAAAATATCTCCTGATCCCAGCATCAGCAGCAGTGCCACCATGTGTTGAACTATACAGCTTTTTTTCCCGCTATTTATAGCGATAGCTAGTTTCGACCCCGTTTCAGCGAAATTATCGCTATAAAAAGTACAAAAAACCAAAGGTAAAAAACAGTTTTTTTCTGTTTGCCCTACATACCCTAAATGGCCCTAAAAGCTACAAAAAGCTACTGAAAGCACCCAAAACGCTGACCCTGGAGGAGGCTTATAACCACGTAGCTAGAAGAAACCCACTTTCATGTTTGAAAAAAAAATCATTGCTGTACAGGCTGCGAGTGCTTGTGGAAATCTTGCAAGATTTCCAGAAGCACTCGCAGCCTGTATAGTTCAACAATAATTAGGGAACGGCAAATCATATGATGTAGACAAAAGTCGAGTATGATATCATATGATATCATACACAAATCATATGATACGGTGCCCCAGGCCAAAGTTACCTAGTCAGACCGCCGGCATCATATGATATCATATGATGACATGATATCATACTGCGATCCCTAACAATAATGCATGTCCTGAGAGGGGAAACGATGATCACCCATCGTTTTCATCTTCAAAAGCACTCGCAGCCTGTATATGCAACACCATGTCAGACAGGAAGCCTTATCCATCCACATGTAAGGAAGCCTCATTCTGAATACCGAGTTTAGCTTGCAGCTAGTTAGCGAAGTGCCTGACAAGGGCCCCGGATTTTTGTTAGACTGCCTAAGTGTAACTGCAGCCACCCACTTGGTCTTGAAAAGGTATGGGTATGCCTCCCACCCACCCACACCCACCCACACCCCACACTGCATGGGTAGCTGCCGTCCCCCCCCCCACACACACACACAAACCTACACACACACACACACACAAACCTACCAACACGACACACACACACACACACACACACACACACACACACACTACAATGGGAATGTCCTCCCCCCCCCCCCCCCCCCCCCCCGCCCAGGATTTATGTGTCAGACTGCCTAGGTGTAACTGTGGCCACCCATTTGGTCTCGAAAACTCCATCCTCTAGACCAATCTCAGCTGTACCCCTCAAAATATATCACAGGCCATCGGTGTTTCTGAGTGTACCCCCGTTCACGCACTTGGTGATGAAGGCCTTGTCCTCAATGCCAAGCTTAGCTGCAGCCCACAAAGTGTTTGACAAGGTCTGGGCATCCATGCCAGGTAGCTTGGATGTAGCCGCAGCCACCACTTCGGAAGGGTGATGAAGGCCTCATCTGAGATGCCCAGCTGAGCTACAGCCCACAAAGTGTCTGACAAGGTCTGGGCATCCATGACAGGTAGCTTGGGTGTAGCCGCAGCCACCCACTTGGTTATGAAGGTCTCATCTGAGATGCCCAGCCGAGCTGCAGCCCACAAAGTGTTTGACAAGGTCTGGGCATCCATGACAGGCAGCTTGGGTATAGCCGCAGCCACCCACTTGGTGATGAAGGCCTCATCTGAGATGCCCAGCCGAGCTTCAGCCCACAAAGTGTTTGACAAGGTCTGGGCATCCATGACAGGCAGCTTGGGTATAGCCACAGCCACCCACTTGGTGATGAAGGCCTCATCCTCAACACCAAGCTTATTTTCAATGCACAAGGCGGTTGACAGGGCCTGGGCATCTAGGTCAGGCAGCCTGGACGTAGCCTCAGCCACTCATTTGATGTTGATGCCCTTGTCATCAATGCCCAACAATGAAGAAGATGTAAGCTGTAAGATGTACAAAATGCGGTACAGGGCGTCAGCACTGAGCTCTTGTAGCTTGGGCACCACTGAATCCACCCACTTGGACATGAAGGCCTCACTCTCACTGTTCAGCTCATCTGTGCGAAACAAAGTTTCTCTCATGTCATCCTCACCCATGTCAGGCAGCTTGGGTACAGCCTCATCCACCCACTTGGCGAAACAAACGCCTCATCCTCCAATGCCAAAACGTAGCTGCATACCACAACGCATCAAACAGGCCCAGGGTGTTCGTGTAAGGCAGCTCCGGTGTAGCCTTCTCGACCCACAAGGTAATAAAGGCCGCATCCTGAAAACCAAGCCCCGCTGCAGTGACTAAATCTTCTGCCAGTGACCAGACATCCAAGTCAGACAGCTTGGGTGTGACCGCAGCCATCCACTGGTTGTTGAAGGCCTTATCCTCAACGCCCAGTCCAGCTGCAACGCCCAAAGCAACAGGCAGGGTATCACCATCTAGGCCAGGCAGCTTGGGCGTAATATAAGCCAGCCAAGCCATTTGGAGGTCGCCAATGGGCACGCCAAGCTTAGCAGCACTGCTTAGTATCTTGGACAGGCCCATAGTGTTGCAATTCAGCTCATCTACACAGGATGCGTGTAGCTTGGGCACCGCCGCATCCACCCACTTGGTATTGAATTCAGCATTCCGAATGCCCAGCTCCGCTACGCGCCTAGTAGATTGAAACAGGTCAAACGCATCCATGTCAGGCAGCTTGGGTGTAGCCGCGGCCACCCAGTTGGTGGTGAAGGCCTCATCTGAGATGCCCAGCCGAACTGCAGCCCACAAAGTGTTTGACAATGCCCTGGCATCCATTGTCTGGTAAGCTTGGGCGTAGCCGCGGCCACCCACTTGGTGGTGAAGGCTCATTCTGAGATGCCACCGAACTGCAGCCTCCAAAGTGTATGACAAGGCCTGGGCATCCATGACAGGTAGCTTGGGTGTAGCCACAGCCACCCACTTGGTGGTGAAGGCTTCATCTTTGATGCCCAGCCAAGCTGCAGCCCACAAACTGTTTGCCAGGTCCTGAGGACCGAACTCATGTAGCTCAGGAGTTGCCACTTCCAGCCACTTCGTTTTGAAGGCAGCACTGATGCCAATATGCAGCTTGGCTGCCGCCCACAAAGTGGTGGATAGGGCAGCCGCATCACCACTAAATCTATCCAGATTGTGTGTCACCACATCCATCAGTTCAGTGATGAAGTTCTCGTCTCGAACTGCCAGCCTGTATGTTGCCCACAGAGTGTCTGATAGACCCTGGACACTGAATCTATGTAAGTGGCCCTTAGCCACCTCCATCCATTCAGTTGTGAAGGCTGTATTGACGATGCCTAGCACAGCTGCAGCCGACCAAATGCTGCTTAAGGTATCCATGCAACTTATGTCCTGTAGCTTTGGTGTAGCCACATCCACCCACTTCGTGAGAAAGGCCTCATCCTGAAAACCCAGATTACATACGGCGAGCAAAGAATCTGACAGGGCCTGGGCATCCATGTCAGGCAGCTTGTGTGTCGCCACATCCACCCACTTGGTAAGGAAGGCCCCATCTGAGATGCACAGGTGAGCAGCAGCCCACAAAGTGTCTGACAAGGCCTGGGCATTCATGACAGGCAGCTTGAGTGTAGCTACAGCCACCCACTTGGTGGTGAAGGCCTCATCTGAGAGGCCTAGCCGAACTGAAGCCACCAAAGAGTCTGACAAGTCCTGGGCTTTCATGTCTGGCAGCTTGAGAGTGGCCACAGCCACCCACTTGGTGGTGAAAGCCTCATCTAAGATGCGCAGCTGAGCGGCAGCCCACAAAGTGTCTGCCAAGGCCTGGACATCCATGTCAGGTAGCTTGGGTGTTGCCACATCCACCCACTTGGTAAGGAAGGCCTCATCTGAGATGCCCAGCCGAGCTACAGCAAACAAAGTGCCTGATAAGGCCTGGGCATCCATGTCTGGCAGCTTGGGTGTCGCCACATCCACCCACTTGGTGATGAAGGCCGTATTCTCAGTACCAAGCCCAGCTGCAATGCGCACAGTGGTTGACAGGTCATGAGCATCTAGGTCCGGCAGCTTGGGCGTAGCCACAGCCAACCATTTGATGCTGATGTCCTCGCGATCAATGCTCAGCAATGAAGAAGCAACGGACAACATACCAGACAGGGCGTCGGCACTGAGCTCTTGTAGCTAGGGCACCACAGCATCCACCCACTTGGATGGGAAGGCCTCATGCCCAATCTCCAAATCATACGCATCACCCAAGATGTTTGGGTGATGCAGGCCATCGTCGTTGATCAGGACATCCATGTAAGGCAGATGGAGTATAGCCGCATCCACCCACTTGCTGGTGTAGGCCTCATCCTCAGCACCAAGCTTAGCCGCAAACCACAACGCTCGTAACAGGCCCTCGGCATCCATGTCATGCAGCTTGAGCGGAGCCACAATCAAGCACTAGGTGATGAAGGCCTCATCGTCAATGCCGAGCTTAGCTGCAGCCCACAAAGTGCCTGGCAAGTCCAGGGCATCCATGGCAGGCAGCTTGGGTGTAGCCACATCCAACCACTTTGTGATGAAGGTCTCATCCTCAATGCCCATTTCAGCTACTTGCTCCAACGTGCCCGACAGGGCATGGGCATCCATGCCGGGCAGCCTTAGTGTAGCCACAGCCAGCCACTTGGAGTAGAAGGCCTCATCATTAATCATGTAGTTCTCATGTGCAAAATGCAAAATGTCTGACAGATCATTGTTATTCATGTCAATAAGCTTCAGTGTTGCCACAGCCACCCACTCGGTGATGAAGGCTTCATCCTTAATGCCCAGCTCAGATGCATTCGGCAATATGTACGGCATTTCCTGAGCATCGATGTCAGGCAGCTTGGGAGTGGCTACAGCCACCCACTTGGTGGTGAAGGCCACATCTGAGAGGCCCAGCCGAGCTGCAGCCCGCAAAGTGTCTGCCAAGGCCTGGGCATCCATGACAGGTAGCTTGGGTGTAGCCACAGCCACCCACTTGGTGGTGAAGGCCTCATCTGAGATGCCCAGCCGAGCTGCAGCACACAAAATATCTGACAGGGCCCGAGCATCCATGTCGGGCAGCTTGGGTATAGCCAAAGCCACCCACTTGGTGTTGAAGGCCTCATCCTCAATACCTAGATCAGCTGCAGCAAACAAAGTGTCTGACAGGGCTTGGGCATCCATGCCAGGCAGCTTGGGTGTAGCCGCAGCCGCCCACTTGCTAAGGAAAGCCTTGTCCTGAATATCCAGCTTAGCTGCAGCCCACAGAGTATTTGACAAGTCCAGGGTTCTGAAGCTAGGCAGCTTGGGCGTAGCCACAGCCACCCACTTGGTGATGAAGGCCTCATCCTCAATACGGAGCACAGCTGCGGCCCACAAAATGTATGACAGGTCCTGGGCGTTCATGTCCGGCAGCTTCGGCGTAGCCACAGCCAACCACTTGGTGATGAAGGGCTCTTTGTCAATGCTCAGCTTAGCAGCAGCACACAACACGTCGGAAAGGGCGTGAGCATTGAACTCGTGTAGCTTGGGCACCACCGTAGCCACCCACTTGGTAAGGAAGACCTCATCCCTCATGTCCAGCTTGGCAGCAGTGATCAAAATGTCTGACAGGTCCTGAGAACTGAAAGTGTTCAGCTGGAGTGTAGCTGCAGCCAAGCGCTTCGTAAAGAAGGTTCTGCTGCTGATGCCCAGCTTAGCTGCAGCCTCAACAGTACCCCGCATGTTTGTATGAGTGAAAGCATGAAGCTTATCCATGGCCACTTCCAGCCACTTAGTGTTAAAAGCCTCATCCTGCATGCCAAGCTTTGCGGCTGCCCACAAAGTTTCCTCCAAGGCCTGAGCACTGAACTCATGCAGCTTGGGCACTGCCGCATCCACCCACTTAGTGATGAAGGCCTCATCCCTGATGTCCAGCCTGGCTGCAGCCAGCAAAGTGTCTGACAGTTTGTCAGACTCAAGGCGTAAAAGGTCCGCAGGTTCTCTAGTTCCAGCTGACAGGAGGTCATGCGTTAATCCGCTGTGACTGTCCACTCCCAGATAAGCCATGGCCCACAGAACTTGCAAGCTGTCGGAGGAGTCAAAGCTATGCAGCTTTGCTCCAGTGTGCTGCAGGATCTTCTGCACTAAGGAGGGGTTTGGGGTGCCTCCCGCTTTGCTCAAAGCTCCAAGCACACTGCAGAGGGCCTGGGCATCCATGTCATGCACACAAGCCAGGGCAAGCACACTTAATTCTTCTATGAGCTGCTGGGCCAGGGCAGCCGGAAACTGGTTGGCAGAAGTCACATTTATTTCGACCACCTTTTCCATGGCAGCACAGACGTGAGTATGGTTGAAGTCCTGGCTGTGGTTGGAGATGAGCTTGTGTAAGCTTGTCAGATCTTCACATGACGTGATTATCGGCATCAGCATTGCTGACCTTTCTGTTCCCTACAAGTCGTGGGCGCTGGCGTTAGTTTGAGAATATGCAGGGTTAGGAGGGGGCGGTGGGGTGGGGTGGGGTGGGTGGGGTGGGTGGGGGGGGGGGAAGAGCTTAGTGGCTAATAGCGCTATTAGCACTAATTAGCGCTAAAATAAACCCCGTCATTATAGCACTAACTAGAGGTGAAGAGAAGGGAAATAGCATGTCGTCGTATGTAGCCCGTCGTACGTAGCCCTACATATGTGTAGGGGTTGGATATGTTATATGAGTGAATAATTAATATATTATAATGTTATATAATATTAGACTTACCAGAAATTCGAATTTATTTGAAAAACTAATATTATTGTGACACCATAATAATAATAGTGAATACTAATTTCCAAACACTAATATTAGTTGCCGTTCCCTACATATTAGCATGCTTGTACGTGGAGGTTACCAGGCTGCACCCCATCTGCCTTTCCTGTATATTATAAATTATAATATCTCTATTCCTCTCCTCGCTTACATCTATTCCCCCTCATCTCCTTAAAATTCCCCTTAATGCAAAACCAAATAAACTGGTTCAACCTCAAGTTGCACATCCCATTCCCGCTGAACCTGCTGGTTTTACCTAGAACATGTACCATTCGGACACACATTCCTCAAGAAACTGCTGCTGCACCCAACATGTGTATTGGAGGCAACGAGCCACAAATCTGGATAATCAGCCCATATGTCTGAATTAAAATGCAAGTTGATCAGTCCCCCATCAAAACATGACAGTGCTAACCTGAGTCAGCCAGCTGCCTTATAAAATTTGATAGTTATGGTGACAACTTGAAGAAAAAAGGAAAAGCGAAACCAGGGTCTGTGTAAACCTCTTTGCAGACCCTGGTCTCGGTTTCCCTTTTTTTTCAAGGTGCCATCACAAATGTCAAACGTGATAAGACTGGTACGATGGATCCAAGTTCAACTTCAAGCCTGAAAATGGCAGCTTACCGCATCAGACTCCAAGCCATCACGAGGGCGTTTTTTCCTGTAGGCTTCGCAAGCCGCTCATCTGAATTGTAGTGAAAGATGACAGGAAAATAAGCCAGTGAGAACTAAAACTTACAGCCAGGCAGGAGCATATCCACACACACATGCAATAGTGCTCATCTCTCTTCTTCTTGTATGCTCTGCCATGTACAATACATATGTCTGATATCCCCAAGTTGTTTGGGTACTGTGTGCACACCTGTGCATCCTTTCCAGGCAGCTTGGGGATAGCCGCAGCCACCAACAAGGTGTAGAAGGCCTCAAATGAGGTGCTTAGATGCAGCAAAAGTAATAATTATTTGTTTGGGTACTGTATGCACACCTGTGCATCCCTGCCAGGCAGCTTGGGGATAGCCGCAGCCACCAACATGGTGTAGAAGGCCTCATAGGAGGTGCTTAGATGCAGCAAAAGTAATTATAAGTTGTTTTGGTACTGAATGCTCATATGTGCATCCATGCCAGGCAGCTCGGGGATAGCCGCAGCCACCAACATGGTGTAGAAGGCCTCATAGGAGGTGCTTAGATGCTGCAAAGGTAATGCAGCACAGAAGGCTGGAGCTGGCATACAGGCTGGCGTTAACCAAGTGAGTACCTAGATAATTCGGGACCAGCATGAAATTCGGGGCCAGCATAATGAGTGATAAGTTGTGTGGGTACTGTATGCAAACCTGGGCATTTCTTCTACCTGACTACACCCAGTTACCATGCTGGTTGACGACCCTCCGGATGGGCCCAGGTGACCTCGATGGGGTTTGAACCAGCAACCTGATAAGACCCCGCACCTGCTTCCGTTCACCTGACTACACCCTTGTGAGAGCTGTCTTTAATCAGTAGTGTGGTGTAGGAATGTGTAATGAAAAAGTAATGAGAACGCCTGGTGGGGCGTGGTATTAGGGGAGCCCCGGCTTGCGGCGGTAGAGAACGGGCTGCTACTTTACCTGGAAAAAGCTACCGTGGCGGTTGACAGTGACCGCGAACACTAAAGTGCACCTGTAGGGATTCAAACCCGTCACCTTCATTGGTTCAACAAGCTATGAGCAACGTAGAAATGTGTTTTGTACTACAGGGTAATTCAAAGCGCGCTCTTTTGCGCTTTTGAGCGCTGACTTTTTGACCCCCTCTGCGCTTTAAGCGCAATTTTTTGCAACTCCCTATGGGCGCAGTAAGCAATTTTTGCGTTTTTTGCACTACAAAGCGCAGTTTTTTTGTTTTCAAGTGCGCTAAAGCGCTGGCAAATTTGGCAATTTGAAGTATCCTGTATTGTACTAGCCATGTTTACTCTGCACCAGGGTACTACCTTTTGTCAAATTGGTCAGCGCTTAAAGCGCACAAACGACAAATTGGTCAGCGATTTGTAGTGCAATAAGCGCAAAAAATGCGCGCTGCGCCCACTGGGGCTTAAAAAATGCGCGAAACGCGCTGTGGGGCTCAAAAAGCGTGCTCGAAATTGCGCTGCCGTGCGAGCTTTGTAGTACCCTGCTCTGCACAAAGACAGTGGGTACCCTGCTGAATGCTGATAGATCATGCAATCAATCCAAACCTATACATTCACAAGATAAGCATTTTGACTGATCATTGGTAGGGAACAGCAACTAATATTAGAGTTTGAAAAACTGATATTTACTAATATTATTATAATGCAGTATGATGTCACAATAACATTAGTTTTCCAAATAAATACAAAATTCTGGTGAGACGGCTCGCCAGTATAATATAAACTAACATTCACTAATATGATTCATTCACTAATATTAACTAACTTAGCCTTTCTCTAATCATTAGTCATCAGGATCGTGCTTGCTGTTGCTTGTTGTGGCCTGAAACATGGTGGCAGTCAAATCGATTAATGCTGTGTGCAGCTCATATTCATGAAAGCAATTGTCTATGTCATCAGTCATCTTGAAAAGAAAGAGTGGGCCGGCCCTACTGCTTACCTAGGCTGGCAAAGCGCACATGTGGGGCAGGGACAGGTGTCCAGCTCTGCCCTCTAATACGCTGGCCTATGACTCGCACAGTGGGTGATATCAGCCTTGAATGCAGCACAATCCTTGGTTTCAGCATCATCATACTTTAACCTGAGAGACAATCAAATTTTGTCGTGGAACGGATTAATAAGCGAGAAGGCTAGATTTATCAACCCCGATCACTATATGGACTTGGGAGCTCACAGATTGCAGCCAAATATTGTGAAGTGATCAAGTTTTTAAAGACTGGTATTCTGGTATTCTTCAAAGTGAGCATTGTGTATTATTTGCATGTAGATTGCAGCCAAATATTGTGGAATGATCAGGATTTTTAAAACTCTGGGATTGTTTATGGCGAGCATTTGTTTTTGTTATTATTTGTGAAAGGTTTTTCACCACAGGAGATGGGTCTCCCCACACAAACCAGCGGCACCGAGGATTCAGTTTAAATGGCGTTGCCACTCCTACAAAAGAGTAGGCGCACTTAGGGAGATACCGACCCTCGACCAAACGAACATTCGACCAAACGAACATTCGCAATTGACCAAAGCAGACTTCGAGTAGTATTTGCATGTAGTGATGAAGTCCCGTCGGTTATCGATTAAGACAGAAGTACCAGAATGGTATTATCTCAACCGTCGAGAATTGAGAGCAGATTGATTATGATCCATTAATAATGTATCATTTGATTTGCAAGGTAGATTTGCTGGGAAGATTTGCAAGGAAGATCATGATGAGCATTTTTGCATGTGCCTTTGCTGATCAATACTTAAATGAAGAGACAGTATCAACAAGTCCTATGCAGCATCGCAAGCGACGCGGAAAATTGGTGGAGTGTGTTGGCAACGGAACAAAAGGTGGCAACGATGGAGCTGACTGAAGCGAGTTAGTTACACGACCGTTGGCTGACGTGTCGGGCTTCAAATTTTTGGCGGAGCCCCCCCTTCTGAGGGGTGGGAGCCCCCAGTGTTACCCATTTGTCCGTCCATCCATCCGTCTGACTGTGATGAAGCCCGACACGTCAGCCAACGGTCTCGTAACTAACTCGCTTCCGTTGCCACCTGTCGCTCCCTCGCGATCACTCTCCGCCATTCTTTAGCGTCGCAGGCGACGCTGCATAGAACTTGTTCGGTCAAACGGACAAATGGGTAAACATGAGGGCTCCCGCCCCCTTGAAGAGGGGGCTCCGCCATAAATACTTGAAACTGTATGATGATCTGAATGTTGGCCTGACTCCCAAAGATGGTGAATAGCTTGGAGGCTGGAGCTTTAAAGAGATAACCTTGTTACATCAGGAGCCTGGAGGCTCACTTACATAGTCAACATAACTAGGTTAGGTCATACTGTCGGCCTGACACTAGGGTAGGAAATACCGACAGCTAGCTGGCTTGTGCACTCGCGTGCACTCGTGCATACTATGCTATGACCGCAGTCATAGCATAACATGAGCCAGGGAACCAGGTACAAGCCCAAGTTTACGATGGACCAGTTTCCTTTAGAGACAAATATATATTATGTTGCACCAATGTATCCTCATCCTAATAAATAGTACAACTATCAAAAATATATTATGTTGCACCAATGTATCCCCATTGTAATAAATAATAATAATAATATCAAATATATATTATAATGTATAAACTATAATGCACCAATGTATCCTCACCCTAATCAATAATAATAATATTAAATACATATTATAAATTTATAATGTATATATTATATTGCACCAATGTATCCTCCTTCTGAATCATCCTTCATTTGTTTCTTCTCAAGTTGTGTGAGTATTTTCACCCCATGAGGTGGGCTCCCGACAGAAAACAGCGACACAGAGGATTCAGTTCGAATGGCGTTGCAACTCATACACAGGATTAGATATCGTCGTCATTATCATCACCACCTCCACGATCATCAAATAGACCTCCTTACAATCTGGAGTTGATCATCAACCTTAAAAAGAGTGTTGGGTCGATATGACTGGTGATGATAAGGATTTGGGGGTGTTTATTATGATGGTGATATGTTTCCAACTTAGACAGTCTTAGTAATACGATTGGTATTTTATTTGCTGCTGCTGTAACGGTATGGATTCCTTCATAGGGATCCGACTCGTTAATTAAGACTCACTGGTACCGAATTACCCGAGAGCCAACAGCCAACAGAATCAGTACTACTCCGTGTACTGCTTCTTAAATCACGGCTCCGTACAGCGAGCCGACAGTCAATATTAGGGCGTAAACAACAGAGAAGAGACCCCTTTCCACAGTTCAGGTTAACCATGTAGAGGCTGGTACCCCAAGGCGAGCACCCCCACCACCCTTCTACCTGTCCACCCACACCCACCCACCTGCACGCCACCACAACAACCCTAACACCAACCCATCCTCACCCATCCATCCTCACCCACCCATCCTCACATAACACAAACCACCTGACCACCCAACCTTATCCACTCAATATATTAGGGGATGTACATATTGTATCAATCGTCTTCCCTTGGGATCCCAAGCGCTCACATCCCCACCAACGGTAAAACCACTAGTTAATTAACCTGCTGCATGCATCTGTTCCCTGGATGCTTTGACTTGCTTCCCTTATCCAAACCTTTATGTAACTTACCGTTGAGCGACCCTTGTCCCTTCTCCCTAGTCCGCTATCTTGGCAATTACGTTCTAAGCTTCAAGGATAGAGCTTCTTACACCTAAGGCACAGCTTACAGCTGTTACACTGGTTTCGGAGCTGGTCTCAAACTCTCAATCCAGGGCGCGCATCCGCATCCGCTCACACTCACTTTCGTTCGACATAAGGCTGATCTGATCATATCGTATATGTTTCGGCGTGGTTTCAACATGGTAGTTGTCAACGCTTGTCATGTAATAATGCTCATTAACCCTGACTCATTCAGAGGATTGAAACATGTTGTATCATTTATGAGTAAATGTGACAAGAAACGTTAAGTTAAATTGTCTGCATAGCTTAAAATCTGGGCCCTAGACGTTTACGATTTGTTGGGTTTCACTTCACCAGTCTGCACCAGTGCTTGTTTATATCAACTGACTTTTCTGTTTTAAAGTTGGGCAGGTTCATTTAGCCTATTTGACTACCCCTGGACTGTATAATACATACATATATGGTTGCACCAATGCTGACGCGGTCCAAGAAGGCAACACTATCTTGATATGTATTCCTATGCTGATTGATTCTAATGATGGTGGTGTATTGGTGTTAAAAAAAAATCGGATGTGTTGATACAATGGTGAAGGAGGATGGGCCATGCCCATTTGATTGGGCATATCTAGATATTGCAGGTGCTCAACTAGGGTTGTTCAGGACGCTGCGTCCTCCGTCGCAGACGCAACGTCGAAGAGTCCGTTGCGTCGCAGGTCGCAACGTGGGGGGGGTCCGTTGACCAGAAGGAAGGGTCAGCTGCGTCGCAGGACCCAGGCTATAAAATGGGTTGCGTCTCAAGCAGCAGAAGTCCTGAAGTACCCTGGTGCTCAACGTTTCTGTCAGTGTTCTGAACTCTTGGTCGCGTAAGACGTTTGTGGTACTTTACTTTTAATTAAACTTAGGCAGTGCAAATAAATTACCGGTACTGACTTCAGATAAGTGCAAGATGATTATGAATCATACATCTCAGACTCGCAGATCTTTACCTCGAATAACTCGCTACAACTATTACCCCCCACCCCCCTCCACATTTTATCAAGCTATAAAGGCCTTCCGCTCGGAACGGGATTTGTATAGAATAATTCGATAGAACTGAACGAACAATGACGCTCCAGGCATTTTTGATATACCAGGCAAAGGCAGCGAACTCTCTGCATATTACATTTTAAGTTGTCCGTCGCCCTCCTGCATAATACGGTACGCATTATCAGACCCACCTTGCCAGGATTGAGCATAGAAGGAAAGGCACCTCCTTCGGCCCACAATAACAGCCTTGTCCAAGGTCGTTGAAGAAACAGGGCCTGGAAAAGGTCGGTGCGAACACAGGAGACTGAGTTGCTACACCAACTTGACTCTGGGAGCAGAGCTCTGCTGTGATAACTTAAAGTTGCAAGGGAGGATAAATCAGAACATTTGAACAAGGGTAAGTAGTCCGGCCATTTCCCCTCACACCTTATTCCGGTCTGAACCTCCAACCCTACCTCCCTCCTATCAAAATCTGCATTTGAACTGTCCAAGAAGAAAACCAGACTTCAAGTAAATTAATTGCGCACATTGACAACTCGCCATGGACTCGAATGCTAGTTGGGCCCCTGCAAGAATACCAGGACTACCTAGTTGAAGGCGCGTTGTTTTTGTTGCGGTGATGATCCAACAGCTGCGAGCTGTTCGCAGCTGTGCGGCGAAAATATGTATCGACTTGTGGAGATGCCTGTTAGTCGCTATGCCATTCGCTATGCCATCTCACTTCGACCCATGCAATTTTTTTTACGCGAAATCTTGCCGATGGGCACCCAGAGATATGACCCCGGCAGCTAAAAATAAAGCAGCTTTAAAACTGGCATGAGTCATTATGTAAATGACACATACTCGCCTCAGCGCCCATTTCTCTGGCGAGATATTGAAGTGCTAAGCTTACCAACCAACCAACCCCAGTAGCCTCCTGTGTCCTCCCTCTCTCTCCGCCGTCTGCGTCTGCCCGTCCGTGTCCGTCTCTCCATCCGTCCGCCGTCTGCACGGCAAGTTTCGAGTACCAAAGTTTGGTGATCCCGACACCAGCCGGCAGTACGGTTACGCTTTCAATTGGCTTTGGAAGAGTGAGGCTGGTAGTGGCTCGCGAACGAGTTGGAGCGCCCACGCCCGTTTAACTGCTGCTCGAACTGTTCTGTCTAGATGAAGTATTGGCCGAGGACGTTGGCAAGGCCATGCGCTTAACAGAAAGCCAAAATGTTACTCAGTGACTTCGACCGAGTTCATTTATTAGGGTATATAATTGCTCACCAAGGCCTCACAATGAGGGCACGTATACCCCCGTTCGCGACCTCCTCTGGTTCCGAGCGTCCACCCCTTTCAAATCTATGAATGGCAGCTACAAGCTGTACTCCTTGGCCAATGATCCTGCTATCTAACGATCTGAATAGTTTCGCATGCGGCTCAAGACCACCCTGGAAAATTTCGTGCCGAATATTGGAGATTTCTCAGACTGGGTGTCCAGGCCACCCATTTGACGGTGGGGGCAGCCTGTTATCCTAAATATGCTTCAGATAGCTTGCGAAGCAAAAAAACTGAGCGCGCATGGGGCCCGAACAAGAAAAGAAGAATCTGAGAGGACATAACATCCTGACATGACATTACACGCGGGTGCTGTATTGCCAGGTCTGGAGATATTGCCGTGCGTCTGCAGACGCGTCTGTTCGTTAACAACTGACTCCTCCAAACTCCAACCGAACCGAACTCCAACAGAACTCCAGCTTCGCCTGTTCAAATCTGTGGGCAAGCAGTGCCTGAAGCTCGCGAAGCGCAAAACGCATTCCCCGTCCATGCAAAGCAAGCTGAACACAATAATAGTAGAAAGAAGCATTGTAACGAGATCCGGGTCTCCCTGACGAGCTCGTGGCTGATGTCTTGCTGCGCGCCTTGCGACTAGGTGCACCTATTAGCAGGTTGTCGGTTGTTTGCCGCTCCTGGCATGCTGTCGTGGATCAGAACCTTATCGCTAAGCACCGGGGCGCCATGTCCCAGGCTCTGTGTAGAGCCCTTGAGCATGACCAGTGTGTCCTGGCTTGTGAGTTGGCTTCACGACCTCAGTCTGTACAAGACTCAAACCTTGCATTGCTCTTGGCAGCTATTCATGGGTGTGCAGACGTGGCTCAGATTCTGCTAGATGCACCAAAGCATGCTGCCCAAGCAGATAGTGGAGCTGGACGGGATCTTATGATGGGTGCAGCCTACAGGGCTAGTGCTGAAGGGCTGCGGGACTTGATACCGCACTGCCATGCCTCCTATGCTGCACGGACTGATCAGGAGGCTGAGGGAAGGACTGGGGACGCACTTTTGGCGGCATCCTCCAAAGGCCATACAGAGATAGTGCAAATGTTGCTACACGCCAGGGAGCATGCTGCACACGCCGATTGCCAGGAAGGAGTGGCCCTTGTGTTAGCTGCAAAAGAAGGCCACATAGAGATAGTGCGTATGTTGATCAACTCCCCTCAGCATGCAGCACATGCTGACTTTCACAATGGGTGGGCTCTTATCCTGGCTGCGTTCCAAGGCCACAAAGAGATAGTGGGTGTGTTGTTGACTGCTCCGCAGCATGCTGCGCATGCTGATTGTCAGGGAGGAGAGGCTCTTCAGAAAGCAGCGTCCAGAGGCCACACAGAGATAGTGTGTATGTTGTTGAGCCCCCCACAGCATGCTGCTCATGCTGATTGTCTCGGTGGAGTATGTCTTGTGGAGGCATCGTCCAGAGGCCACACAGAGATAGTGCGTATGTTGTTGAATGCCCCTCAGCATGCTGCACATGCTGATTGTCAGGATGTAGAAGCTCTCGTGGTCGGAGGCATCGTCCAGAGGCCACACAGGGATAGTGCGTATGTTGTTGAATGCTCCTCAGCATGCTGCATATGCTGATTGTCAGGATGGACAGGCTCTCATGATGGCAGTGAGCCAAGGCAACAATGACATAGTGGGCCTGTTGCTCAACGCTCCACAGCATGCTGCACGTGCTGATTCTCAAAATGGGTGTGCTCTTATCCACTCTGCGTACCTAGGCCACAAAGAGATTGTGGGTGCGTTGTTGACCGCTCCGCAGCATGCTGCACGTGCTGATTGTGGGGGAGGAGATGCTCTTCTGATGGCTGCAAAAAGAGGCCGCAAAGAGATAGTGCGTATGCTGTTGAATGCCCCACAGCATGCTGCACGTGCTGATTGTTAGGGAGGACATGCTCTTGTGTTTGCAGTGAGCAAAGGCCACATTGACATTGTGCGCATGTTGCTAGGCGCCCCACAGCATGCTGCACCCGCTGATGGCCAGGATGGACAAGCTCTCCTGGCTGCAGTGAGCAAAGGCCATGCGGAGATAGTGCGCCTGTTGCTAGGCGCTCGGCGGCATGCTGCACATGCAGATTGTTAGGGTGGTGCTGCCCTTGTGAAGGCAGTGAGTGGAGGCCACACAGATATAGTGTGTATATAGTGTGTATGTTGCTACATGCCGCCAAGCATTCTGCACGTGCTGATTGTAAGGATGGTGCTGCTCTTGTGTTGGCAGCGCATGGAGGTCATACCGAGATGGTGTGTTTGCTGCTAGGTGCTCTACAGCGTACTGGATGTGCTGATTGCTTGAGTAGTGAAGCTCTTGAGGTAGCATCAAGCAACGGTCACACCGATATAGTACGCATGTTGCTCAAATCCCTACAGTATGCTGCACATGCTGATTTTGAGTGTGGGCAGGCTCTTGTGTTGGCCGTGCGTAGAGGACATCGACAGACAGTTCGTTTGTTGCTGAAGGCCCCACAACATGCTGCACATGATGATGGTAGCAGTAGTGAAGCTCTTGTGGAGGCAGCGCGAGGAGGCCACGCAGAAATAGTGCAGATGTTGCTGAAGGCCCCACAGCATGCTGCACATGCTGATTGTTGGAGTAGTGAAGCTCTTGTGGAGGCAGCGCGCGGAGGCTACATAGAGATAGTGTGTATGCTGGTAGCAGCCCCACATAATGCTGCCCAGGCAAGCCGTGGATATAAAGATGCTCTTCACATTGCTAGGAGAGCACGCCACGTTGAGATGCAGCGCATGTTGCGTGAAGCCATAGAAGCTGGTGGTGGTGACAGATCAGCTATCATCAATGCCCCCCCTATCCCCGTTGCCACTTCACGCGTGCTCAGGGCGGTTAGGGCAAGACCCAGAGGCCTAGAGGCAGGCCCAGGCTCAGGGACCAGGACCCAGAGGAAGGGTTCCTAAGCTGGATTGAGTCCAGACCCAGAGGCAGACCCAGAGGCAGAGGCTGAGGCAGAGGCAGGCCCAGAGGCAGAGGAAGGGCTCCTAAGTTGGATTGAGTTCCAGAAGGGGCTGTAGGACATGAGTTTGATATTCTGTAAGTTACAGTCCAGATGTCATATCACGGGTGTAAGTTGCAGTCCAGGGGTGACCAATTAGGCTATAGGGAGTTTTCCAACCTTGAACAATCAAGAACAAGCATAGATTGCCATGAAAGGCTAATTGAATGAAATACTTGATCAACTGGCCCCCATCAAATCATGAACATGATGAGTGTGACCGAGGATCCGATTCTGAGTGTTGCTGATAAATGGTCTAGCAGCCCTCAGGCTTCTCATCGTCTGCGGGCGGAATTATCATGGGTAGCATTCCCGTGTAAATACTACTACACCACACTCCTTAGTACCAGGGTGATTCAAAGCGCGCGCTTTTGCGCTTTTGAGCGCTGACTTTTTGACCTCCGCTGCGCTTTAAGCGCAGTTTTTTGCACCCCCCTGTGGGCGCAGCAAGCAAATTTTGCGCTTTTTGCACTACAAAGCGCTTTTTGTTTGTTTTCAAGTGCGCTAAAGCGCTGGCCAATTTGGCAATTTAAAGTACCCTACTTAGGACAGAGTGCAATCACGTGTGTGGATGATAAGAGGCGGTATGATCAACGTGGCTTCACCCTTCTAACTGCTTGTCTTTACTGATCCCATGCAGACATATGTTTGACTAGATACCGGTAGATCATCATGTCGAATAAACCTAACACAGTATCTGTATTCTGCAGACGGTTAGGCACCGATTTGCCGTCGTACATAAACAGGTTACTATTCTTCTACTTCAGGGGTAATGGGATACAGGAAGTCAAATGGTCCATTCTATATCCCGCGGGGTTCTTGGCAGACCTTAACTGAAGGTGCTGCATAAAGCACAAGTGCTACATTATGTACCTTGGTGTTTTGGGGGTGCTGCTTTATAGCCTTTGGGGGTTGCCTTTTGTGTGTGTGTGTGTGGGAGGGGGGGGGGGGGGGGGGGGGGGGGGGGGGGGGGGGCGAAAAGTTATGTGTTTGCGTTTACGTTTCCCTTGTAATACTTGTATTTACTGCCGAAAACGGCGAGCAGCCAAGTTGCTGGCTGGAGATATGTAACCAAGTTCAAGTTTTTTAGCAAAGCAGCGGCTAGCAGCACCCCGAAGGCTACTATGAGCAACATGGTGCTTTGAAGAGACACCTATTTGCTTTGTTAGTTCCTGTCGTGACTCCGAGAGACTCTCTTCTTTGCTTGCTTGGGAGAGAATCCACGGAGGAGGGCGACCAGGATATTTCAACACGTTTTCAAAATAGGCTGGGCACCAGCCGTACATCAGTGCCCTCCCTGCTTCTCCAACATGTGCCGGGCACAAACAGTGCCACCTCCCAAATGTGCTGGGAACAAACAGTACACTTTCCCAAATGTGCTGGACATCTATCTATCTATCTATCTATCTATCTATCTATCTACCTATATGAATATTAGAATATATCAGTGAAATCCAGAGTGTGTGGGACAATCACTAGACACACCAATACCCACTACGGTGCTACGCCCCTCCCAAATGTGCTGGGCACCAGCAGCGTAGCTTTTCTTTTCAGGTACGAGCAGCAGCTTCTAGGCAGCTCTCCTGACTGGCTAGTCAGCCAAGCCTGATGCAACCAACTCACCTCGAAGCTGACACAACCAGCTGTCCTGTAATGTTGACATCTTGGAACTTGGCCCAGTGGACGGCTCAGGGAGCTGCCCAGAAGCTGCTGATCGTAGCTGAAAAGGAAAACTACGACCAGCAGTACCATTGATCAGTGTGAAATCAGTGATCAGTGATAATGCACAAAAGGCACATGGGTGCTTTTTCATACTTCACTACAATGCACATATTAGAGTGCTCCCTGGCCCTATTGCCTCTGAATTTGTCGTACCTGGAAGTTCTTCACCCCCTCTGCCTTTTTCCCTGCACCAGTGTGACCTAATGCAAAACCATGGTTCTAAAGAGGGCCAGAATATGGTGCCCCCCCCCCCCCCCCCCCCCCCCTGCTATAATGCTAATTCAGAGTTGTCGGGCGGAAATCTGTTCCGTCCCCTATGGACTTCAAAACGCGATCGTTGAACTGGAAAATCCCGGACAGGGCAACCGCTGTCGAGGCATGTTGTCGAGGCACGCTGTCAAGCCATTCAGGCATTTCCCGAAGATGGCCCATCACGCCTCCGATACCAGAAATGGTTCGCAGCCAACAGCAATGATGAGAATGGCTTGATTCCCTTTACATCTGCCTTACATAAGCAGGATCAGATTCGTTCTATAGCACAGTGTAGAATGGGTTCCCATTGGCTGAACACAGAAAGAATAAGGGTGGTGGATAGAGCACACATCCCTCGTTCAATGAGACACTGTCAAATGTGTGGGTTCCAAAAACCTGAGGATGAAATGCATATGTTTGAGTGCCCTTTTTATAATGATATTCGCCCCCGCTACCAGAAGCTGTTTACAGATATTTATAGGCATGTCCATGAGGATACCGACTTAACTGTATGGAATGTGGAATTCTGAGATTCCACATTCAGAACCTTTATGAATGGAAATGGCACTAAGACTTTCTGGAGCAACCTAGCCGACTATCTTTCTACTTGTAGAATAGCAAGACAGGAAGCCCTGGACTGCTTAGTGGCACCGTAATTTATTATCCCTTTTTGTGACTTCTCATTTGTTAGCTTCTTACTTCCGCCACTGTAAGTGGTTGAGATCTGGGTCCTGCTCTAGGGGGTTTAATACCTACGCCACCAAAACGGTGGTTGGGAGTTTGGTTTGTTTGTCCTCGACACACCCCTGATGTAATGGGTTTTTTTGCTTTGTGGGTGCTTTTTCTTTTTGTTTAAAGCACAGAGTCTCATACACCCTCGCGGTGTCAAGTAGACTCTAACATGTAATGTAATGTAATGTAATGTAATGTAATGTAATGTAATGTAATGCAATGTAATGTAATGTAATGTAATGTAATGTAATGTAATGTAATGTTATGTAATGTAATGTAATGTAACATGGCAGCTGTCAACCTATCGGCTACATACACGGTTTAGCACTGACAAAAAAAACGGAAGGGGCTCATAACACCCATCATGAACCAGATGAACTGACGCACCTCTCCTAAATACGTGCATTCTTGCAAGAACACGAATCAAATATTTATAAATGTACAGTACACTGCATACGGCTGGAAGTACCTATCCCCCCCCCTCCCCTCCCGCACCCCAATATTTCCCCCACCACACCTCACCCCCAAACTTTGGAGGCCCAGTACTTTAGTTCAACTGGGCCAAATTAAGATATACAACCGGATTCTACATTATCTCTATGATCTGTACATAGTTATGTAGTTACATAGGACGATGGGGTCATTTTGATTAAAACTTGCCCCCCCCCCCCCCCCCCCCCCCCCCCCCCCTTGCCAGAAAAAATGTTCCAATTTACATTTACATTTACATTACATGTTAAAGTCTACTTGACACCGCGAGGGTGTATGAGACTCTGTGCTTTAAACAAAAAGAAAAAGCAAATTAACGCAGTGATTATCACTCCTTTTGAACCATAAATCGCGCTTAAGATTTTAATGCATCTTTTTTGGCGGAGCACACGTCAATTTGTCTCGTTTTTGTTCATGGGAGGATTGTCCATGTTTTTCTTGTTTTCATTTATTTTTTGTCGCAGTATTATTGTATGTATGAATGTATGTTACAGTCCAGGGGTAGGCCAAGTTAGCTAAGTCGCAGTAGGTGAGGTAGTACTCACGAACGAACTGAATCTTAGCCTCGATCTGATGCAGCTTCCTCTGTCTTCCGAGGTCCTGGGCTGGAATGGCTCGAATCCAGCACCCCGAGCCAGCACGCACCGACACCCGTCACTTTTCATCAGTGCCCCCCTCCTGCCAGACGATCTGTCTGCGATTTCTGCGATTCATACCTTCCCGCAACTCTTCCGGGATTCTAGGCTGATAGGAAGCTCTTATCTTTATAAAGCTTTGCCCGCCAGCCCTGCTTCGATACCAACGCTTAACTCACGTCACGACTCGCGAGCTGCACCCCCAAGGTCTCGCAATCAGACCTCCCCCATCACTCCACCCCACCCTTCCTCCCTCCCACTCTTCGCATCCTCTTTCTGCACCCTACATTCGCTGCACTGACTACCCGCCGAGGGAGTCTGGTCCCAAGTTGCCAGTACGTCTAACTAGCTTGAGCAGCCACACCGTACTCCCACCTTCCAAGGTGAAGGCGGTTCCTTCGTAAGGAGCCATGCATGTGAGATTCCAAGGCACACGCTGGAACTGTAGCTGAACCTGTAGTGCAGCAGGTTGCAAACAGGCATCGTTCACAAAGCCCCCTTTAGGAGCATTGCTCGGGCAGGAGCAGCAGCAGCAGCAGCAGCACGACCAGCAGCAGCAGAAGCAGCAGCAGTTGTAGTAACAGCAGCAGCAGCAATAGCAGCAGCACAATCAGCAGCAGCAGCAGAAGCACCGCCAGCAGAAGCAGGATGGGTGTTATGAGTGCCATGCAATCTGCCGTACGGTATGGCTCCATCTTCGTATGCACTCTGTCTACCTACTACGTGGTCACTAAGTATGGGGTCTTCATTTCCAGGGTGAGTGCACAGCTGTTCGTAAATCCCTATTCGACGAATGGCCTAGTGGCAGAGCTCCTAGAACGATGAAGGTGCGGGGTTCGAATCCCTGCGGGTGTGCCTTAGTGTTCTTGGTCGCTGTCAACCGCCATGGTAGCTTTGTCCAGGTAAGGTAGCAGCCCGTTCCCTACCGCTGTAATACGAGGCTCCCTTAATACCACGCCCCACCAGGCGTTATCATTACTTTTTTGCACAGCTTTTCTTTTGGCTAGGAGCAGTAGCTTCTCGGCAGCCCCTTGAGCCAGCCCCTGAGCCTAACCCCAACAATTCAGCAGTTCTAGACATCTGATAGTGTCAGCTTCAAGGTGCAATAGGTCGCATTTGGTTTGGATCAATAGCCAGTCAGGGGATTTTGCTGCCTATTGTATCTGGGCAAAGCATGTTTCCCACGTGTGAAGGGCGTCATGGTGAAGCCCTTGCATTTGTTTGTGCATTTTACTCATAACAGCAACACAAAACTTGCTTCCGCAGGTATCTGGACCAAGCATGTTTCCCATGTTTACAGTGCGTCATGATCTCGTTCTTGTATTTTTTTCTTTTTACCCAAAACAACAGCACAAAACTTGCTGCCGCAGGTATCTGGACCAAGCATGTTTCCCACGTTTACAGTGCGTCATGATCTCGTCCTTGTATTTTTTCTTTTTACTCAAAACAACAACATAAAACTTGCTGCCGCAGGTATCAGGACTAAGCATGTCTCCCACGTTTCAAGGGCGTCATGATGAACTCCTTGTATTTTTTTCTTTTTACTCAAGACAACAAGACAAACGTGCTGCCGCCGGTATCAGGACCTAGCATGTCTCTCATGTTTGAAGGGCGTCATGATGAAGTCCTTGCATTTTGTTTTTTGCTTTTTACTCAAAACATCAACCAAAACTTGCTGCCGCAGGTCTCTGGACCAAGTATGTTTCCCACGTTTAAAGTGCGTCATGGTCTCGT
>CM039462.1:11021750-11024250 GCA_022414725.1 Microglena sp. YARC | reverse complement strand
TGGGTGGGTGGTGGTGTGGTCAGTGGTGTGGTGGTCTAACCCACACAAGGTACGCGCTGAGGTGACGACAACACGGGTGCGTAGGAGGTGGGGTGGGGGTGGGTGGGTTGGGTTGTGTGTGTGTGGGTGGTGGTGTGGTCAGTGGTGTGGTGGTCTACCCACACAAGGTACGCGCTGAGGTGACGACAACACGGGTGTGTAGGTGGTGGGGGTGGGGTTGGGGTGTGAGTGAGTGGGGGGTGGTGTGGTCAGCGGTGTGGTGGTCTACCCACACAAGGTACGCGCTGAGGTGATGACAACACAGGTGCGTAGGTGGTGGGGGTGGGGGTGGGTGGGGGTGGGTCGGGGTGTGAGTGGGGTGGGTGGTGGTGTGGTCAGTGGTGTGGTGGTCTACCCACACAAGGTACGCGCTGAGGTGACGACAACACGGGTGCGTAGGTGGTGGGGGTGGGGTGGGTTGGGGTGTGAGTGAGTGGGGGGTGGTGTGGTCAGTGGTGTGGTGGTCTACCCACACAAGGTACGCGCTGAGGTGACGACAACACAGGTGTGTAGGTGGTGGGGGTGGGGGTGGTGGGGTTGGGGTCGGGGTGTGAGTGGGTGGGTGGTGGTGCGGTCAGTGGTGTGGTGGTCTACCCACACAAGGTACGCGCTGAGGTGACGACAACACGGGTGCGTAGGTGGTGGGGTGGGGGTGGGTGGGTTGGGGTGTGAGTGGTTAGTGGTGTGGTGGTCTACCCACACAAGGTACGCGCTGAGGTGACGACAACACAGGTGCGTAGGTGGTGGGGGTGGGGGTGGGTGGGGTTGGGTCGGGGTGTGAGTGGTGGTGGGTGGTGTGTGGTCAGTGGTGTGGTGGTCTACCCACACAAGGTACGCGCTGAGGTGACGACAACACGGGTGCGTAGGTGGTGGGTGGGGGTGGGGTGGGTTGGGGTGTGAGTGGTTAGTGTGTGGTGGTGGTCTACCCACACAAGGTACGCGCTGAGGTGACGACAACACAGGTGCGTAGGTGGTGGGGGTGGGGGTGGGTGGGGTGGGTCGGGGTGTGAGTGGGTGGGTGGTGGTGTGGTCAGTGGTGTGGTGGTCTACCCACACAAGGTACGCGCTGAGGTGACGACAACACGGGTGCGTAGGTGATGATGTGAGTGAGTGGGGGTGGGTTGGGGTGTGAGTGAGTGGGGGGGTGGTTTGGTCAATGGTGTGGTGTTTACCCACACAAGGTACGCGCTGAGGTGACGACAACACAGGTGCGTAGGTGGTGGGGTGGGGGTGGGTGGGTTTGGGTTGTGTGTGTGTGGGTGGTGGTGTGGTCAGTGGTGTGGTGGTCTACCCACACAAGGTACGCGCTGAGGTGACGACAAACGGGTGTGTAGGTGGTGGGGGTGGGTTGGGGTGTGAGTGAGTGGGGGGTGGTGTGGTCAGCGTGTGTGGTGGTCTACCCACACAAGGTACGCGCTGAGGTGATGACAACACAGGTGCGTAGGTGGTGGGGGTGGGGTGGGTGGGGGTGGGTCGGGGTGTGAGTGGGTGGGTGGTGGTGTGGTCAGTGGTGTGGTGGTCTACCCCACACAGGTACGCGCTGAGGTGACGACAACACGGGTGCGTAGGTGGTGGGGGTGGGGGTGGGTTGGGGTGTGAGTGAGTGGGGGGTGGTGTGGTCAGTGGTGTGGTGGTCTACCCACACAAGGTACGCGCTGAGGTGACGACAACACAGGTGTGTAGGTGGTGGGTGAAGGGGGTGGGGTGGGGGTTGGGTCGGGGTGTGAGTGGGTGGGTGGTGTGTGGTCAGTGGTGTGGTGGTCTACCCACACAAGGTACGCGCTGAGGTGACGACAACACGGGTGCGTAGTGGTGGTGGGGGTGGGTGGGTTGGGGTGTGAGTGGTTAGTGGTGTGGTGGTCTACCCACACAAGGTACGCGCTGAGGTGACGACAACACAGGTGCGTAGGTGGTGGGGGTGGGGGGGTGGGTGGGGTTGGGTCGGGGTGTGAGTGGGTGGGTGGTGGTGTGGTCAGTGGTGTGGTGGTCTACCCACACAAGGTACGCGCTGAGGTGACGACAACACGGGTTGCGTAGGTGGTGGGGGTGGGGTGGGTGGTTGGGGTGTGAGTGAGTGGGGAGGTGGTGGTCAATGGTGTGGTGGTCTACCCACACAAGGTACGCGCTGAGGGTGACGACAACACAGGTGCGTAGGTGGTGGGGGTGGGGGTGGGTGGGGTGGGTCGGGGTGTGAGTGGGTGGGTGGTGGTGTGGTCAGTGGTGTGGTGGTCTACCCACACAAGGTACGCGCTGAGGTGACGACAACACAGGGTGCGTAGGTGATGGAGGTGTGAGTGGTGGGGGTGGGGGGGGTGTGAGTGAGTGGGGGGGTGGTTTGGTCAATGGTGTGGTGGTTTACCCACACAAGGTACGCGCTGAGGTGACGACAACACAGGTGCGTAGGTGGTGGGGGTGGGTGGGGTGGGGTGGGGTGGTGGGTCGGGGTGTGAGTGGGTGGGTG
>CM039462.1:10944250-11014250 GCA_022414725.1 Microglena sp. YARC | reverse complement strand
CCCCGTCGTACGGCGGTAGGGAACGGGCTGCTAGTTTACCTGGACAAAGCTACCATGGCAGTTGACAGCGATCGCGAACATCAAAGCGCACCCGTAGGGATTCAAACCTGCCACCTTGGTTCAAGGAGCTCAACCATTGAGCTATTCGTCGAAACGGGGCCCAAGTACCGCATGTGTTATATAAACTAGCTGTACTGCTCCCTGGGAGCTGTACACACATGTGCTAGTGTGGCTGGAGTGTCAACAATTTTGAATTGTTTCTTGGGTTTTTCAACCAACTTGAACTTGGTTACATAACTGAGATCTGGTTGCAAACTAGGTGTGACGCTCCCTGGGAGCTGCACACAAATGTGCTAAATTGTCCATTAACCATTTTGAATTGAGACTTGGTTTTTCAGACAATCCGGGGAGCACGCTAAGCGGATTAGACAATTTAAAGACCTGTCCAGGCCATAGCATAATAATTATTTAGTACTGCTTCCCGGTCCTAGAATTTAATTTGAATTTGAATTGGATTTTTACATATTTTTTTTTGCATGGTGCTTCAGCCATTTCTGGGCTGCTCACCGTCTTCCAATTCCAAGTTCCTTAGTGCGATACCCCCGGAAACAGAAAAGCACTCTAAGCAGATCATGCGGTTTAAATACTTTTCCAGGGTGTCAACACTTTCTTCTGCTGCAACCTTGCAGGTGTGGCCATCCGTCAAATTCATCATCCCAACCCAACCAACCCAACCCAACCCAACCCAACCCAACCCAACCCTACCCAATCTTGCAGGTGTGGCCATCAGTCAAATTAATCAAGAACAGCATTGGAGATGTCAAGCCATGGTAGCACATGGCTTGACCCCGTGCCCCCCACCCCTCCCAGGGCATTCATTATTGACGGAGTGGTGAACTACGGATACACGGATGCTATATCGGTATCTAGATCTAGATGCCGACATAGCATTCTTGTCGCTGTCGTTCACCATTCTGACACAGGTGTGGCCATGAGTCAAATTCATCAAGAACAGCGTAGGAGATGTCAAGCCATAGTAGCTCACACTGTTCATTTTTGGCGGAGCCTCCCCTTCTGGGAGGCGGAAGCCCCCAGTGTTACCCATTTGTCCGGTCGACAGACCATCCATCCATCCATCCATCCATCCGCATCCGTCTGACCGTGATGAAGCCCGACATGTCAGCCAACGGTCTCGTAACTAACTCGCTTCCCTTGCCACCTGTTGCTCCGTCGCGATCACTATCCGCCAATTTTTAGCGTCGCAGGCGATGCTGCATCGAACTTGTTTGACATGGCAGCTTCCACCCAGCTCCAGTTCCAGTTCCAGCCCCTATCCACTGAGCCAAGCCATGGTAGCCAGGGTACTCCATGACGCGCGCTATTGCGCAAGGTTTTGGAGCCCGACTGCGCGAAAGACATAATTTTGTCAACACCCTCTGCGCGCAGCGCCCTGATATCTGATTTCAGTTGAGGCAAAAGCGCAACCCCAAAGGAGGCAGTTGCGCCAGAAGCAAATGACACATGTCGTAGAATTGTTACAATGAGAGGAGGAAGGAAGAAACAATGAAAATAAACAGAAGGTACATGGCAATACATCGGCGAGCTGCCCGATGGAGCAGTGGGGTCGGGGATTACCGGGTACCTTGAGGGGAGGGTAGAACATAGTTGTATGACGGTTCAACTACCCCTTGACCGGGTAGGTGAGTCGAGGTCTGCTAGGAACTACTGGGTATCTAGAGGAAAATCGGCGGGCTGCCCGACTGAGCAGAGTAGTCGAAATCCAAGTAGGTACCTTAGAACCTAAGAAGGTAGTACTAAGCAGAACGGTGCCATCGCTATTGGAACTAGCAATGGAACCATAGGGTGCTGAGTACTACTAATGTCGTAGGAAGGAAGGTCAACTGACAACAGAAATGAACAACTGAAGAATCAAAGGGAACGGCGACAGAAGGGGAAAACCAAACTTACTGGTACGTGAAAGAAAAAGAGCCAAAACTGAGGCATAAGAACTGACTATGAGACTGGAAAGAAGACCAAGGGATAGAGAGGAGGGGGACAACAGACTGGTTCAGCTAGGACTTGCTGCCGCGCGCGCTTAGAAAAGACCGCTAGCTACGGTCAATTAGGGAGTGGGGATCTCTCTTAGAGACCGTTAGCTACGGTCTCACTTAGTGGGATTGAACTTAATCAGTTGAGCGACGGCTGATCTGATGGAGCCTTAGTTTAGTACCCTGATCCAACCCAATCGAACCCCACTCGGAAAGTACGTTATTATCAGCTGTTATGCTCTACCAGACGACCTCACTTGACATCTGATATCAGATGTCAAGTGAGGTCGTCTGGTAGAGCATAACAGCTGATAACTGGGTCAAGCTCTAAGCTGTCAGCTTCATTGGGATGACCATCATGTCAGCTTTGTTACACACTAGCTAGATTCAGTTTTGGCCCAAGGGTGGGGGAGAGGAGCTGCCTAGAAGCTGCTACGCGTAGCCCCTAACAAATGGCAGGGACACAACAAGGGACCTGAGATCAGGCTGTTGTGCAAACTAGATGTATCGCTCCCAGAGAGCGACACCAGCTCCCAGAGCTGGTGTCTCTCTCTGGGAGCTGCACACAAATGTGCTAGACTTTCAACAATTCTGAATTGTTACGTGGGTTTTCAGCCAATTTAAACTTGAACTAGGTTACATAGCTGAGAACCTATCTATGTGTTTGCCCATGTTTTCATTTTGATTAAATGGTATGTAAGGCATCTGGCTGCTCACTGTCTGTGGACGGAGTAGATAATGATTTTGATTTGAATTGTTACATGTTTTTTAGCCAACTCTTGGCGGCTCAATGTCTTCCAATTCCAAGTCTCCCGTGCGCACACGTGTGTGATACCCACGGAAACCAGGGACCACCACCAGTAAATCGGATCAGACAGTTTAAAGACGTGTGCAGGTCCTGCTTACTGTCTGTGGACGGAATAAACAACTAAACATGAGTACCGGTAGTATGAGCACCAGAGCTTGAAATTGTTTGCGGTACATGGCTCCAGCCTTCAAGGCTTCTCGCAGTCTTCGGCAGGAACTATTATGAGCACTTGAACACCACACTCCATATCGGTGGTTGGCCCTAGTAAAAGCAAACGGGAAGGCCCCCTCAACCTCACGCCTCATAACAAGGCGTAATATGTATGTATTTATTCACCACAATCCATATACGGTAGTTGTCAGTTGTTACAGCCCAGGGGAAGACCAAATAGGCTAAAGGGACTTACCCAACAATGACAGGAGGGGCTACAACGAAAAATCATTACAGTAGTCAATTGGACCCCAAACAGTCGTTTTACGGACAGGCGTCTTGAGTTCGTGCTATAGTGAACATTTAATTAGCTGACCGTGGCTGCGTCGTACATGGCCGCGGGAGATTGGCATGGGGAACTGGGGACTCGCTCTGCTGCCTGAGACGTAACAAATTGTATGGCCTGCGTGCTGCGTTCCTTCTGGTCGATGGACCCTCGGCAAAGTAAGTTGCGTCCTGCAGAGCAACGGGCCCTAAGATATTACATATGCAGCGGAGGCCGCAGGGTCCTGAACAACCCTGGTGGGGATATTCGATGTTATGCTTCCATCTGTATGCCGTAGCCTCAATCCTAACTCTATAATCGGCCATAACTTTCATCTGTGCCACATGTTTTGTATTGTTGATTTGTACAGGGACATCCATTCGCTCAGTGGGAATGTTAAGTGATGAGTCGATGGTTATCTGTCCATAGCGACCCATCCAGATTCGCGCACGCTCAATGGGGATCCACCATTGTGGGGCGTGGAAGGAGAAGAGGAATCAGCGGCTGTTGAAAAAGCATATCTTTATATTTTACAACCCAGTGGCAGGAATGACTGGGATATCCACCTTGAGAATACCGCCTTACCACGGAAAATTATGTTCAAATAGCAACCACACGATTCACTTGTGATTGCACAGAACCATTTAAAGCGACAAAGAATTTATAAGTAGGCTTGAAGCCTTTTTCTAGTAACTTGAACAGGATGAATGCCATACACTCGGCCAAGGCCAATCACTGAATCACCAAATGCAAACAACGCATGTGCTGTTGTATGGAAAGGAGGAACTCCAGAACTGGCAGATAAAAACTGAAACTGAAAAAACAATATGATTCAGGTCAGATGTAGGTTTATCAGTTAGGGTCAGCGTGTCAGTTTTAGCTGTTCGTTGGTTCTACCTGTCATATTGACTCCACTACCTATCGCATCTGCCAAATAAACTCAACATAGCAGCCAAATAAGCCCAATAAACGCAACATAGTAGCCATACACATATTGTTATTTTGTAGGACCCAGGGTCATTGTACGATTTAGTATTCAATACAGCTCTAGATATACACATTTTGTTATTTTATAGGGGTGTACTTTGTCCGAGATTGTTCTAAAAACAACTCCAGATACAAACAACCATTGTTATTTACTCCGTCCATACAACCGCTGAGAACAAAATGAATTCTGCTTCACATTTGCACCCTTCTAATTTAGATGTTTGTGCTACCCGTGAAAGAGCATGGCAAGTGGTTTGGTATACGGCTTGTTGACCACGCAAGGTCTAATCACGTGGCCTGTACCCCAAGGGTACACGATGACTCATCCTCGCCACATCAGATTGTGATATGGCCACATAAGGTGTTATCACGTGGCCTGTACCTCAAGGGTACACGATGACTCATCCTCGCCACATCAGATTGTGATGTAACCACATAAGGTATTATCACATGGCCAGTACCCCAAGGGGACATGATGACACAAGGCCTAACACCCTCATCCTCGCCACATCAGATTGTGATATAACCACATAAGGTATTATCACATGGCCTGTACCCCAAGGGGACATGATGACTCATCCTCGCCACATCAGATTGTGATATAACCACATAAGGTATTATCACGTGGCCTGTACCCCAAGGGTAGACGATGACTCATCCTCGCCACATCAGATTATGATATAACCACATAAGGTATTATCACGTGGCCTGTACCCCAAGGGTAGACGATGACTCATCCTTGCCACATCAGATTATGATATAACCACATAAGGTATTATCACGTGGCCTGTACCCCAAGGGTAGACGATGACTCATCCTCGCCACATCAGATTGTGATATAACCACATAAGGTATTATCACGTGGCCTGTACCCCAAGGGTAGACAATGACTCATCCTCGCCACATCAGATTGTAACGTAACCACATAAGGTATTATCACATGGCCAGTACCCCAAGGGGACATGATGACACAAGGCCTAACACCCTCATCCTCGCCACATCAGATTGTGATATAACCACAGAAGGTATTATCACATGGCCTGTACCCCAAGGGGACATGATGACTCATCCTCGCCACATCAGATTGTGATATAACCACATAAGGTATTATCACGTGGCCTGTACCCCAAGGGTAGACGATGACTCATCCTCTCCACATCAGATTGTGATATAACCACATAAGGTATTATCACGTGGCCTGTACCCCAAGGGTAGACGATGACTCATCCTCGCCACATCAGATTGTGATATAACCACATAAGGTATTATCACGTGGCCTGTACCCCAAGGGTAGACGATGACTCATCCTCGCCACATCAGATTGTGATATAACCACATAAGGTATTATCACATGGCCAGTACCCCAAGGGGACATGATGACACAAGGCCTAACACCCTCATCCTCGCCACATCAGATTGTGATATAACCACAGAAGGTATTATCACATGGCCTGTACCCCAAGGGGACATGATGACTCATCCTCGCCACATCAGATTGTGATATAACCACATAAGGTATTATCACGTGGCCTGTACCCCAAGGGTAGACGATGACTCATCCTCTCCACATCAGATTGTGATATAACCACATAAGGTATTATCACGTGGCCTGTACCCCAAGGGTAGACGATGACTCATCCTCGCCACATCAGATTGTGATATAACCACATAAGGTATTATCACGTGGCCTGTACCCCAAGGGTAGACGATGATCATCCTCGCCACATCAGATTGTGATATAAACCACATAAGGTATTATCACGTGGCCTGTACCCAAGGGTAGACGATGACTCATCCTCGCCACATCAGATTGTGATATAACCACATAAGGTATTATCACGTGGCCTGTACCCCAAGGGTAGACGATGACTCATCCTCGCCACATCAGATTGTGATGTAACCACATAAGGTATTATCACATGGCCAGTACCCCAAGGGGACATGATGACACAAGGCCTAACACCCTCATCCTCGCCACATCAGATTGTGATATAACCACATAAGGTATTATCACATGGCCTGTAACCCCAAGGGGACATGATGACTCATCCTCGCCACATCAGATTGTGATATAACCACATAAGGTATTATCACGTGGCCTGTACCCCAAGGGTAGACGATGACTCATCCTCGCCACATCAGATTGTGATATAACCACATAAGGTATTATCACGTGGCCTGTACCCCAAGGGTAGACGATGACTCATCCTCGCCACATCAGATTGTGATATAACCACATAAGGTATTATCACGTGGCCTGTACCCCAAGGGTAGACGATGACTCATCCTCGCCACATCAGATTGTGATATGACCACACGAGGTATTATCATGTCCTGTGTATCCCAAGGGGACATGATGACTAACCCCCACCGTGTGAACATACTAGAAAGTGATGGCATGGCACAGGGTTGATATTTTCAGCTTCCCTGCGAAGCTTCTAGGCAGCTATCTGAACTAGCAAGTCTACTTACTACAACCAACTTTTTCAGCAATCCTGGACAGTTGATTGTGGCAGCTTCAAGGTGCACTAGGCAACATTAGGATTGGCTGCATAGCAGCCAGGAGAGCTGCCTAGAAGCTGCTGCTCGTAGCTGAAAAGAAAAACTACGGCAAGCACTATAGGAACTAACTAGGAGTTAAAAAAAAATGCCTGGACTGGCATGGTGTTAAGAGGACCCTCCTGTTCGCCGCAGCTGGGAAAAGTCACCATGGCAGACATAGTAACTAGGAGTTAACTATTCTGACGAATCTGATGCGTCGGAATCCAAAGAATCCAACTCATAGAAGGTGGCCGCAGAACCCACACCCTTTCTACCTCCAGGACGGACAGGGGCGCCAGGAGATGCGGGCTTGACTGTGGGCAGGGGGCTGCTGAAAGCAGGGGTACGGGCTCCAGGTCTGATCTGTGGGGCAGGGGAGCGGTAGGCCTGGGTTGATGGCTGCTCCTCCATGGAGGAGGTTGCAGCTGGGTTGGGGCTGCGGGCCCCAGGTCGAACTGGTGAGCCATAGGTCTGGGTGGATGGCTGCTCCTCCATGAAGGTCGCAGCTGGGTTGGCGCTGCGGGCTCCAGGTCTAACTGGTGAGCCATACGTCTGGGTCGGTGACAGCTCTTCCATTGAGGAGGTCGCAACTGGGTTGGCACTGCGGGCCCCAGGTCTTACTAGGGAGCCGTAGGTCTGGGTTGATGGCTGCTCTTCAATTGAGGAGGTTGCACCTCGGTTGGCACTGCGGGCTCCAGGTCTAACTGGTGAGCCATACGTCTGGGTCGGTGACAGCTCTTCCATTGAGGAGGTTGCACCTCGGTTGGGGTTACGGGCCCCAGGTCTAACTGTGGATGGGGCTGTGGAGACCTCTTCGGCGGATAGGGGTAAGGCAGCGGGTGATTGAAGGGCAGAGGCGTTGAGAGCCCGGCCACCGCTACGAGCTCCAGGACGTTCTACTGACATGGCTGTGTGCGGGGGGGGAGGGGGCGTGAATATGAGGGGTTAGGGTATGAGGGAATGAGGGGTAGGGGATTGGGGTATGAGGGGTAGGGAATTCTATATACGAGGGGTAGGGGACTGGGGTATGAGGGGTAGGGGATTTCTATATATAAGGGGTAGGGGATTGGGGTATGAGGGTAGGGAATTATGTATACGAGAGGTAGGGGATTGGGGTATGAGGGGTAAGGGATTCTATATATAAGGGGTAGGGGATTGGGGTATGAGGGGTAGGGGATTCTATATATAAGGGGTAGGGGATTGGGGTAAGATGGAGTGTGAGTTGGGGGGTGGGGGGGAAATGGAAGGTGAGGGTCATGGTTAGAGCTCAGGATGCAAGATGCTGCAGAGTTGGTGGCAAGAAGTCGCAGGGATTCAGGGGAGGCCGCGGAGGATAAGCAAATTCTGTCATTGCACTAGAATTGATTGAGTTGTGGACACGGCTGACTAGACCAACTACCAACTACTCACCGTCAACAATTGCCGCGGAAGTACGGAGGTCCCTCCTTACACTGGTGGCCTGCATGCAGAGGAGGCAGAAAGCAGGCGTGAGGACATGGACGGAGGGGGGTGCTGTTAACAGAAGGGAGGGTGATGGAGCCAGCAACTAGGACTGTTCAAATTCGGTAATAATCTGCCGCTGACGAAGTTGGCGTCTGTTGCTCCGTTGCATGGCAGGTGAGGGGCAAAGGATCTAGGGGATTTGAGGCGATCGGACGTGAGAGCACGGATATAGGAAGGACAAGGACAGTATGAGCAGCCGCGGGTGGCGGTAGATGGAATGCACGAGTCAGTAGCGTGGCTGACATTTGCCACGAAAGACGGGACATTTGACTTCGTTATTTTGTTTGTGGCGCACATCAGCCCCCCTTGACCCCGTCAGAGGCGGGAACAAATGGAGCCCAATTGGAAGGCCACGATAATGTAACCATCTTCGACTATCGCTCGGGAATTTAGCAATTTGAGGTATGGCGGCACGCAGGCCCGCTATTCTTGGAACGCTAAACGAAGCAAGTGAACATACAGATATCTGGATACTCGAAGGTTTTTCGGCTTCTTGTCGCGCAACTGCAGGGGCAGGGAACATGATACCACCGTGGCAGCATGGTTCGCCTAAAGAGGGAGCAATGCAGCTTTCGTGCGCGCATTACAGGTAATGAATATTAAATAGGAGGATACAAAGAGCGCCTGCGTCGTTTGAATGGAACATGCACGCAATGCCGAAGTACCTTGGGGGCAGAAGTTGGGCGAGCCAATCGAACATTTGAGAGCGAGAGCATGGCGATGGATTCAAACTGTTGAACTGTAAAGGACACGGAAGCTCTTTCTAGTAGTAATACAACTACAACCTACGTCAGCTGTTGTAGGTATTATATATGTTGTAGGTCAGGTGAAGGGGAAGGCAGAAGCACGCCAACACCAAAACCACATACGTAGCTAGGGCGCGTATACACGGCAACCGAGTCCTAGGTTCCGTTACATCGGTTGTCGGTTTTTCCTACCTGGAAGATGAGGGAAGACAACTTGAACCCAGACCAGGCTCCTAGACGCTCCTAGCTTCCGTTCAGATTCTGCTTCCCGTCGGGTGAAAGGGTAACGAGTGACCCTCTAGTCTGTTATATCGGTTGGTTACCCCCCCCCCCCTGTTTCCTCCACTCAAGTTATGTTTTCATTGCTCTTCAGTTGAGTACTCGAACCCCTGTACACTTGCTGGTCGGATAATTGCGCACGATGGCACGTGTGCTGATGTTTCTCGCGACCTTATCGCTGCTGCTTGCCCGCTCGGCCAAGGCAGACTGTGATTCGGGCATCGAGGAGGGCCCTACTGCTTGGCGATTTTGCGACTACCTGCTAACTTTGTCCAACGAAGAGCGCTGCAAGGCCGAGTCTAAGGCCAGGGCAACGGTATATGACGCCATCGACGCTGTGTGCTCATCTCCCGAGGTCGAGGGGACGGGACCTCAGCAAGAGCCCCCCAGGGGCCGGGCATCTACTGGTGAGTTGGTGGGTAGGGGTGGTGGTGATTGTGGGCTGGGAATTGGGGTTCGATGTTGAATGGGAGTGAATGATGAAGGGTTGATGATGGTGGTGAGAGTGGGTGGGAGGGGATGGTGGATTGAAGATGGTGGTGAGTGTGGGTTGGGGATTGGGGGTGATGGTGAGCGAGAGTGGATGATGGAGGGTTGATGGTAGTGGTGAGTGTGGGTGGGAGGGGATGGTGGGTTGAAGATGGTGGTGAGTGTGGGTTGGGGATTGGGGGTGATGGTGAGCGAGAGTGGATGATGGAGGGTTGATGGTGGTGGTGAGTGTGGGTGGGAGGGGGTGGTGAGTTGGTGGTGGTGAGTGTGGGTGGGGGATAGGGGGTGATGGTGAATGAAAGTGGATGATGAAGGGGTGATTGTGGTTGTGGGTTGATGGTGGTGGTGAGTGTTGGTTGGGGGATTGGGGGTGATGGTGAGTGAGAGTGGATGATGGAGGGGTGGTGGTGATGGTGAGTGTGGGTGGGAGCGGATGGTGGTTTGACTGTAGTGGTGAGTGTGGGTGGGAGGGTGCGAAGGGAGGGTAGGTAGGTGGGTAGGTCAGGGGGGTGCAATGGAGGGATGGTGGTGATTATGGGTGGGAGGGTGAGTAAGGAAGGTAGGTGGATGGGTGGGTTACGATAGAGGGCTGATGGTGGTGATTGTGGGTGGGAGGGTGAGTAGGGTGGGTGGGTGGGTGGGCTATGATAGAGGGGTGATGGTGGTGATTGTGGGTGGGGGGGTAAGTAGGGAGGGTGAGTGGGTGGGTGGGCTATGATAGAGGGGTGATGGTGGTGATGGTGGGTGGGAGGGTGAGTAGGGAGGGTGAGTGGGTCGGTGGGCTATGGTAGAAGGGTGATGGTGGTGATTGTGGGTGGGAGGGTGAGTAGGGAGGGTGAGTGGGTGGGTGGGCTATGATAGAGGGGTGATGGAGGTGATTGTGGGTGGGAGGGTGAGTAGGGAGGGTGGGTGGGTGGGCTATGATAGAGGGGTGATGGTGGTGATTGTGGGTGGGAGGGTGAGTAGGGAGGGTGGGTGGGTGGGTGGGCTATGATAGAGGGGTGATGGTGGTGATGGTGGGTGGGAGGGTGAGTAGGGAGGGTGGGTGGGTGGGTGGGCTATGATAGAGGGGTGATGGTGGTGATGGTGGGTGGGAGGGTGAGTAGGGTGGGTGGGTGGGTGGGCTATGATAGAGGGGTGATGGTGGTGATTGTGGGTGGGAGGGTGAGTAGGGAGGGTGAGTGGGTGGGCTATGATAGAGGGGTGATGGTGGTGATTGTGGGTGGGAGGGTGAGTAGGGAGGGTGGGTGTGTGGGTGGGCTATGATAGAGGGGTGATGGTGGGTGGGAGGGTGAGTAGGGAGGGTGGGTGTGTGGGTGGGCTATGATAAAGGGGTGATGGTGGTGATGGTGGGTGGGAGGGTGAGTAGGGAGGGTGGGTGTGTGGGTGGGCTATGATAGAGGGGTGATGGTGGTGATTGTGGGTGGGAGGGTGAGTAGGGAGGGTGGGTGGGTTACGATGGAGGCATGATGGTGGTGAGTTTGCATGGGTAAGTGATGGTCGAGGGGTGATGGTGTGTGGGTGATGATTGAAGGGTGGTGCTGGTGAGTGTGGGTGAGAGTGGGTAGGGAGTGCGGGTGGTGGTGAGTGTGGGTGGTTAACGATGGGGGGGTGATGCTGGTGGTGAGTGTGGGTGGGAGGGTGTGTAGGGAAGGTAGGTAGGTGGTTGGGTTGCAGTGGAGGGGTGATGAAGGTGAGTTTGGGTGAGAGTGTGGGTAGGGAGTGCGGGTGGTGGCGAGTGTGGGAAGGTGGGTGGTTTACGATGGAGGGGTGATGCTGGTGGTGAGTGTGCATGGGTGGGTGATAGTGGAGGGCTGATGCTGGTTGTGAGTGTGGGTGGGAGGGTGTGTAGGGAAGGTAGGTAGGTGGGTGGGTTACAAAGGAGGGGTGATGATGGTGAGTGTGGGTGAGAGTGTGGCTAAACATGTAGGGGTGATGATGGTGGTGAGTGTGGGTAGGCAGGGCGGGTGGGTGATGGCTGAGGGTCGAGAGGATATGGGTGGAGTGGGACTATTTCTTACAGTTGCAGTGTACCCAGATATCCAATGCCAACATGCACACACACCCTAACCACCATCATTTCCCCTCCATCCCCCCCCCCCCCCCCCCACACACACACACACACACACACTCACACATTCACCACCATCATCACCCATCAATGATCAACCACACACCTCTCTCTCCCACCTCTCCCACCTCTCCCTCTCCACCTTCCCTTCCCTTTCTCCCTCCACCTACCCCACCTCTCCTCCCCACCCTGCCCTTCCTCCTTCCACCTTTCCCACCTCTCCCTCCCCAGCCCTGCCCTTCCTCCTTCCCATCTCTCCATCCCCACCCCTTTCCTTCCTCCCTCCCTTCCACCTCTCCCTCCCAACCATTTTCCTCCCTCTCTCCTCTATCTCTCGCACCTCTCCTACTCCTCACGCCCACCTATCCCACCTATCCCTCCCCACCCCTTTCCTTCCTCCCTCCCACCTATCCCCACCCTCCCCTACTCCCCCTTCCCTTCCAGGCAACCACACATATATTTGCTGCGTAGAAATGCACCCCCTCCCTAATCTCCATAACCCAACTCTGTAACTCACCTGTGCGCACAACCTCATCCCCCCACCTACATACCCTAACTCCATACTATCCTCCATACCCATACCCCAACTCCATACCTCCCTCCATAAATCCCCACCTCTCTCCTTCCCACCCCACCTTCTCCTCACCCATCTCCTTCCCACCCCTCGCTTCCCATCCCTCCTCCTACCCACCCCTCGCCTTCCCACCCCTCGCCTTCCCACCCCTCCTCCTTCCCACCCCTCGCCTTCCCACCCCTCCTCCTACCCACCCCTCCCCTTCCCACCCCACCTCCTCCTCACCCCTCTCCTACCCACCCCTCTCCTTCCCACCCCACCTCCTCCCCATCCATCTCCCAGGCTACTTGACACCCATGGGATTTTGGGAGATGCGCCCCCTCCCCAACCCTAACTGCACCGACCCCGTTATGATGATAACTTACGAGGGAGCCACCTACAACTGGCAGCTTGTTATCTTGGAGAACATGATGGTGCGGGATTGTAATATCATGTAATGCGCTGTTATGTGATGTGATTTGATGTGATGTGATCCCCTCCCCAACCCTAACTGCACCGCCCCTGTCATGATGATGACTAACGAGGGAGCCACCTACAACTGGCAACTTGTTATCTTGGAGAACATGATGGTTTGGGATTGTAATATCATGTAATGTAATGTAATGCAATGCAATGTGATGTGATCCCCTCCCCGACCCTAACTGCACCACCCCTGTCATGATGATGACTAACGAGGGAGCCACCTACATCTGGCAACTTGTTATCTTGGAGAACATGATGGTGTGGGATTGTAATATCATGTAATGTGATGCAATGTAATGCAATGCAATGTGATGTGATCCCCTCCCCAACCCTAACTGCACCGCCCCTGTCCTGATGATGACTAACGAGGGAGCCACCTACATCTGGCAACTTGTTATCTTGGAGAACATGATGGTGTGGGATTGTAATATCATGTAATGTGATGTAATGTAATGCAATGCAATGTGATGTGATCCCCTCCCCAACCCTAACTGCACCGCCCCTGTCCTGATGATGACTAACGAGGGAGCCACCTACATCTGGCAACTTGTTATCTTGGAGAACATGATGGTGCAGGATTGTAATATCATGTAATGCGCTTTAATGTAATGTTATGCAATGCAATGTAATGTAATGCAATGTAATGCAATGTAATGTAATGTAATGCAATGTGACGTAATGTAATGCAATGTGATGTAATGTAATGTAATGAAATGTAATACAATGTAATGTAATGCAATGTAATGCAATGCAATGTAATGCAATGTAATGCAATGTAATGCAATGTAATGCAATGTAATGCAATGTAATACAATGCAATGTAATGTAATGTATTGCAATGTGATCCCCTCCCCAACCCTAACTGCACCGCCCCTGTCATGATGATGACTTAAGAGGGAGCTACCAAGTGCCCCCCTGCCAATGGAGGCATGCGCTCCTTCCTAGTGCGTCCCCCCCCCCCCCTCCTCTTCCCACTAGGCCTCTGCCTAGTGCTCTTAACCCTCTCCACCTCCCTCCTTCCCCTTTCCCTCCCACCCAACCCAACCCTCCCACCCACCCACCAAGATTACACCAAGTGCTCCCCTGCCAATGGAGGCATGCGCTCCTTTCTGGTGCCTCCCTCTTCCCCCCCTCCCACTAGGCCCCGGCCTAGTGCTTCTAACCCTCTCCTCCTCCCTCCTTCCCCTTTCCCCTCCCACCCCACCCCACCCTCCCAACACACCAGGAGTACACCAAGTGCTCCTAACCCTCTCCTCCTCCCTCCTTCCCCTTTCCCCTCGCACCCCACCCCACCCTCCAACCCACCAGGAGTACACCGAGTGCTCTCCTGCCAACGGAGGCTTGGCTTCTTTCTAGTGCCTGAGGGTTGGACCCTGGTGAGCATGACTGACCTCGAGACTGAGGAACCCACCCATCCACCCCACCCCACCCCACCCTCCCAACACACCAGGAGTACACCAAGTGCTCCTATCCCTCTCCTCCTCCCTCCTTCCCCTTGCCCCTCCCACCCCACCCCACCCTCCCAACACACCAGGAGTACACCAAGTGCTCCTATCCTCCTCTCCTCCCTCCTCCCCTTTCCCCTCCCAACACACCCCACCCTCCAACACACCAGGAGTACACCGAGTGCTCCTATCCCTCTCCTCCTCCCTCCTTCCCCTTTCCCCTCCCACACCACCCCACCCTCCCAACACACCAGGAATACACCAAGTGTTACTAACCCTCTCCACCTCCATCCTTCCCCTTTCCAATCCCACCCCACCCTCCCACCCCACTCCACCCCACCCTCCCAACCCACCAGGAGTACACCAAGTGCTCTCCTGCCAACGGAGGCATGCGCTCCTTTCTGGTGCCTGAGGGTTGGACCCTGGTGAGCATGACTGACCTCGAGACTGAGGACGATGTTGCTCTTCCCTTTATGGCCATCATCATGAGCACCGCCTCAAACCAGATGCATGTCTTGTTCAGAGGAGCCATGACTGCTGCTGAGTGGGATATATGTGAGTAATGATGATGATGAGGAGGAGGATGGTGATGGTGGTGGATAAGGATGATAAAAATGATGAGGATGATGGTGGTGATGACGAGGAGGAGGAGGAGGAGAATGGTGGTGGATACGGATAATGAAGATGATGAGGATGATGATGATGACGTGGAGGAGGAGGAGAATGGTGATGGTGGTGGATAAGGATGATGAAGATGATGAGGATGATGGTGATGAAGAGGATGACGAGGAGGAGAAGGAGGATGGTGCTGGTGGTGGTAGATAAGGATGATGAAGATGATGATGAGGATGACGAGGAGGAGGAGGAGGATGGTGATGGTGGTGGATAAAGATGATGAAGATGATGAGGATGATGGTGATGATGAGGATGACGAGGAGAAGGAGGATGGTGATGGTGGGAGTGGATAAGGATGATTAAGATAATAAGGATGATAGTGATGATGAGGATGACGAGGATGAGGAGGAGGATGGTGATGGTGGTGGATAAGGATGATGAAGATGGTGATGATGATGATGACGAGGAGGAGGAGGAGGATAAGGTTGATGAAGATGATGGGGATGATGATGACGAGGAGGAGGAGGAGGATTATGATGGTGGTGATGGGGGTGGTAGTTAGGATTATGAGGATCAAACCAGATGCATGTCTTGTTCAGAGGAGCCATGACTGACACCGAGTGGGATATATGTGAGAAGTGATCATGATGAGGAGGAGGAGATGGATGGTGGTGGTGGTGGATAAGGGTGATGGTGGTGATGATGACTAGGAGGAGGAGTGTGATGATGGTGGCGGGGGTGATGATGGTGGTGGTGATCAAACCAGATGCATTTTTTCTTCTGGGGAGCCATAGCTGCCACCTAGTGGGATATATCATATATGTGTGTAGTGATGATGATGATGAGGAGGAGGAGGAGGAGGGTGCTGGTGATGGGGGTGGTGGATAAGGATGATGGTGGTGGAGAGGAGGAGGAGAGGGATTGAACCAGATGCATGTCTTGTTCCAAAGAACCAGTACTGCCGCCGAGTGTGTCGTAATAAAAGTCATGATAATGCCTAGTGGGGTGCGGGATTAAGGGAGCCCTGTTTTACGGCGGTAGAGAACGGGCTGCTAATTTAACTGGACAGTGCTACCCTTGCGGTTGACAGCGACCGTTTAACCCCCAAGGCGCACCCGTAGGGATTCGAACCCCGCACCTTCTGCCTGATTTCAACGAACTTAACCATTGAGCCAATCGTCGAAACGGTAGATGAGATTGTTGTTTATGAGTCAATGAAAAAATAAAAGAAGAAAAAGAAGAAGGAAAGGGTGCAACGTCGAAGGACCCATTGCGTCACGAGATGCAATGTGAGGAGGTTGCCAGTGATTTTTGTTTCAAATCTGAAAGTGGGTTTTTCCTAGCTTTGTGGTATTAGGCCTCCTCAAGGGACAGCGTTTTAGTGCTTTCCATAGCTTTCTATAGCTTTTGTAGCTTTTTAGGGTCCTTTTTAAGGTGAAAATAAATACAAACTTTTTTATTTATTTTTATAGCGATAATATCGCTGAAACGGGGTCGAAACTAGCGATCGCTATATACAGCGGAAATAAAAATTCCTGGGGGTTGAGTTGCACTGTAAACGTTTAATTCCCCACAGCCGAAGAGATGATTCACCACATAGCGGTATGTTTTAGTGATAGTAGATGCAATTATTAGAAGTCACGCGATGTATGTATGTTGCAGTCCAGGGGTGGGCAAAAAAGCAGGAAGACAAACTGGGACTGCTCAATGTCATCGACGAGAGGTGCGTGCACTAGAACCTGTTCTATCCCCACAGTGTGTGTGTGTGTGTGCGTGTGTGTGTGTGTGTGCGTGTGTGTGTGTGTGTGCGTGTGTGTGTGTGCGTGTGTGTGCGTGTGTGCGTGTGTGTGTGTGTGCGTGTGTGTGTGTGCGTGTGTGTGCGTGCGTGTGTGCGTGTGTGTGCGTGTGTGTGTGTGTGTGGGGGGGGGGGGGGGGGGGGGGGGGGGGCAAGGGTCCGTTGCATTGTAGATGCAGCTCCAGTGGGTTGGTTGCATCACAGGACGCAGGCCATGGGTCGGTTGTGGGTCGGTTGCGTCTTAAAACGCAGGCTATGCTGGTTCGGTTCTGCAAAAAATGGATGTCTGGTTCCGAGGAGCCATGACTGCCACCAAGTGGGACAACTGTGAGGAGTGATGATGATGAGGATGAGGATGATGGTGGTGATGAGGATGATGATGATGATGATGTGGGGGTGAGGAGGAGGGGGGTCATGATTATGGTGATAGTGGTGGTATCATTATCCTGGTGCCCTACTGGACTCCGAATGTACCCTCAACTTGACAGAGTGGAGGGGGAGTTGCTTGATGACGATGATGATGATGATGATGGTAACATTATCCTGGTGCCCTACAGGACTCAAAATGTAAATGCAACTTGACGAAGTGGAGGGGGAGTTGTTTGCTGCTGCTGCTGCTAATGATGATGGTAACATTATCCTGGTGCCCTACAGGACTCCAAATGTTAACGCAACTTGACGGAGTGGAGTGGGGAATGTTTGATGGTGATGATGATAATGATAACAATGATGATTACATTATCCTGGTGCCAGTCAAGTGATGGTCATGCAGTTACCCACCCATCCATCTGCACGTCCATTCATCTGTCCAGCCACACACCCAACCAACAAGACAATGGAATCCTCATTACCATCGCTCCACAGTCCAGGGTATGCTTGAAGGTGCTACATGTATCTCAAGTGCTAATTTATGTACCTTTGTGTTTTGGGGGTGCCATGTTCCATGGGTTTAGAGTTTCTTGGGGGCGCTTTTGGGGGCCCACAAAAGCTGCTAGTTGCACCATAATGCCTCTTTGGAGCACCACGGTGCTGCTTAAAGAAGCATCTTCCTGAAGAAGTGAGAGGAGTGGTGGTGGTTGGGGGGGGGGGGGGGCGGGAGGGGACTGTGAGTCAGTTCCTTGAGGCAACAGCTCAAGATGAGCTGAGGAGAGGAGAGGAAGATGTGATACAAGTGGTGGTGGTGGTGGTTGGGGGGGGGGGGGGGGTACATCCCCTGCACTAACCATCATGGTGGGGGGGGAGTTAGCCCCCAATTCAGTTCAGGGGGGTGAGGGTATAGTGGCTTAGGTTTTGATTCAAAGGTTTCGGGCTTTGGTGGTTTTAGGGTTGGGGGTCTAGGTGGGTTTAGGGTTCAGGTAAGTGGGGGCTAACTTCCCCCTTCCGTCCATCATGCAGACTTTGACTACGGCACAACCAAGGTCGCTGCATTTGTTGGCTTCACCCACATTGGCTTCACGAAGGCCTTGAACAGCTATGGCCTGTAGTGGAGGAGGCCCTAGAGGCTCACGTGTCTGATGGCGAGAGGCTGCCAGTCGTCAGTGTTGGTGGCATCAACCTGGGTGGAGCCATTGGGACCCTAATCTCTCAGGCCATCCAGGTAAGCTTGTTACAATCCAATATATCTCTGACCATGTAACAATTCAATATATATATAGCCATGTAACAATTCAAGCATCTCTCAGGCCATCCAAGTAAGCTTGCAACAATCCAATATGTATATAACCATGTAACAATCTATCTCTCAACTTATAACAATCTATCTCCAACCACGTAACAACTTATAAAGAAAAAAAAAATCTGGAGGGGCGCTACGATAAGGGGATCCTCCCGAACGCTGCACCTGGGGAAAGTCACCATATCTATTTCCAACCATGTAACAATTCAAGCATCTTGCCGGCCATCCTGGTAAGCATGTAACAATCCAATCTATAGCTAACCATGTAGCAATCTGTCTCTAACCACGGAACAATCTATCTCTAACCATGTGAAAACTCAAGCATCTCGCCGGCCATCCAGGTAAGCATGTAACAATCCAATCTATAGCTAACCATGTTACAATCAAATCTGTCTTTAACCATGTAACAATCCAATCATCTCTCATGCCATCCAGGTAAGCATGTAACAATCCAATCTATAGCTAACCATGTAACAATCCAATCATCTCTCATGCCATCTATGTAAGCTTGTAACAATCCAATCTGTATTTCATCCAGGTAGCCATGTAACCCAGGCAACTGTAACAATCCAATCATCTCTCATGCCATCTACGTAATTTTGTAACAGTCCAATCTATATGCCACCCAGGTAGCCATGTAACCCAGGCAACCGTGTAACAATCCAATCATCTCTCTGACCATCCATGTTAATATGCTTGGCTTCCTGGACATGTCTTTCAGCTGTCTACACATACCACCACAAGGTTGGCTTGGCTTGGTGAAGGCTTGGCTTGGCTTCCTGGACATGTCTTTCAGCTGTCTACACATACACACCCACCACCCACCACCTATGTAGACGAATTGTCTTGCAGGACATACACATACACGCACACACCACCCATCACTTATGTTTGTCTTGCAGGACCTACACACACCCACCACCCACCACCTATGTATACACATTGTCTTGCAGGGCATACACATACACGCACACACCACCCACCACTAATGCTTGTCTTGCAGGACCTACACCCACCCACCACACACCACCTATGTATACACATTGTCTTGCAGGAGCTACACCTACACATACCCACCACCCACCACTTGTGTTTGTCCTGCAGGACTGGAAGGTCCGCAACTCTGTGAACTACATGCAAGTGGGTGCCAACTTCTTTGCCACGCCCAAGGTCGGCGATTCCACCTACGTTGCTAACTACGACATCAATGTCAACCAACGCAATATTTTGTTCGAGCACGACCCTATCCCCACGATCCCCTGCTACCCCCTGGTCACCTGCAACGCTACGGAGGTGGATTATCCTGAAGAGATGGAGTCCCCCAAAATGATGGAGTCCCCGAACATGATGGATTCTCCTGATACGATGATGTCTCCCGATATGATGGAGACGCCCACCTACCCCGGCTTGCCCACCATGCTCAGCACGCCCACATACCCTGCCATGCCCACCATGACCACCATGCAGCCAGAGATGCCCACCATGACCACAATGCAGCCAGAGATGCCCACCATGACCACAATGCAGCCAGAGATGCCGACCATGACCACAATGCAGCCAGATATGCCGACCATGACCACAATGCAGCCAGAGATGCTGACCATGTCTCCCGCTATGGAGGTGTCGCCCACCATGATGAATGATGACGAAATGGATATGGGCGGCATGATGGGTGATCGCTGATCCGGCAGTCGCAAGTTGCTTCAGGACAGTCCCATGATGCCCTCGATGGAGGTCCAGGAAAGTCCCATGCTTGTAGTCTGTGGTGGCATCCTGTGGATCGATGCGGATGCCCTGGAGGTGCAGACAGAGGCGTGGAAGAGGATGGACAAGCTCAGCACTTGCCGCCCTGCCCAGTTCCACTCTGCCACCTCCTACTGTGCTTACAAGTGCTTTGTTGCTGCTGCAGATGGGTACACGGACAACAGCTGCCTGGTCGAGGAGACAGACAATGTGGAGTTGCTTGCAACCAACTCGTACTGTGCTGGCTTCCCTCATGCTTCCTACCCTTAAAAGCATCAACTCCCTCCGTTCCCTCATGTCTGTTGGCGACAAGGACAACAGCTGAAAGGTGGAGGAGATGGATGATTCTGAGCTGCTAACTCGTACTGTGCTGGATTCCCTCATGCTTCCTACCCTAAGGGGCGTCAACTACCTCCCTACCCCCTTGTCTATCAGCGACAAAGACGGCCGCTGGCTGGTTGAGGAGACAGAAATTGAAATTGAAATTGTTACATCCGTGTAATACAGTTACTCACAGGACGTGATGTTAAGGACACCACAGCGTAAGCCGGAGCTAGCTATAGTCACCGTGAGGAGACAGACGATGCGGAGCTGCTTGCAACCAACTCGCACTGTGCTGGATTCCCGCATGCTTCCTACCCGTAAGGGCGCCAACTCCCTCCCTTCCCCCTTGTGCGTAAGCGAAACAGACACCAGCTGCCTGGTGGAGGAGATGGATGATGCGGAGCTGCGTGCAACCAACTAGTACTGTGCTGGCTTCCCGCATGCTTCCTACCCGTGAGGGCGCCAACTCCCTCCCTTCCCCCTTGTGCGTAAGCAAAACAGACACCAGCTGCCTGGTGGAGGAGATGGATGATGCGGAGCTGCTTGCAACCAACTCGCTTTGTGCTGGCTTCCCGCATGCTTCCTACCCGTGAGGGCGCCAACTCCCTCCCTTCCCCCTTGTCTGTTAGCGTCAAGGACAACAGCTGAAAGGTGGAGGAGACAGACGATGAGGAGCTACTAACTCATACTGTGCTGGATTCTCTCATGCTGCACACCCTTCAGGGTGTCAACTCCCTCCCTTCCCATTGAAGGGTTTGTTTTGTCGCAGACGTAGATTTTGAAACTGGTTGTGTCTCAAGAAGGAGATTTTGAAACAGGCTGCTCCTCGAGAAGCAGATTTGGATGTCCCCCCTGAACAACCTTGGATGGAAGTTGGGGTGCAAAGAGAGAGAGAGAGAGAGAGAGAGAGAGAAACGATAATTAACAAGATGCCTAACAAAAGGATTTTCGCCTCGGTGAAGGTGATTGCGGCTTCTGTAGGTTAAGCACCGATTTTTGATTATTCAGTACTACACTAAATTACACTTTCTTAGGCAGGCCATTGTTGGCCACTGCTTATTTGCTTGCTTGCTTGCTCGCTGATTATTTAGTGCTGGTTTTTTACTACTCGATTCTGATTTTTTACGATATCCGGCCGTTTATTTTTCAAGTTTGCGGGTTAGCCTGTTATGTATTGATGTTGCATCGGACAGAACGCTTAGTTAGGGGCAGAACTTGGACTTGGATTTGCTTACTTACCTATTGTAAAATATATTCAGTGGACTAGGTTACATGGCTCCAGCCAGCATTTTGGCTACTCACTGACTTCGGCAGAACTTGAACTTGAACTTGTTTAAATAGCTTCAGCCAGCAACTTGGCTGCTCTTCGTGTTCGGCAGTAAAACAATTGTTACCAGGAAAATGCAAACGAAAACTAATCACTTTTTCGTTTTTTCCTTTTTTCTTTCTCCTTTTTGGGCTACTCACTGACTTCGGCAGAAGGCCGTTTCACCTAAGTGTTTCGTAATATGGGCATATAGCTAGATTCAGTGCCTCATCTACTTCCGTCCATCTCCTGAAGATGGCAGCTGATAGATGGAAGCGACCCATTTTCTCTTGGAATGATCGAGTGTGTCAACTATGTGATTCTGGACTCGTTCTAGATGAACTCAATTTGATTTTTGAATCCACTGACGAAGCCTTACTAAAAACGGCACGTATAATAATTATATAAAAACAGATTTCCCAAGCTGAGAGCAAAATGATTCCTCTGCATGATCTGATTTGCAATAAATGAGTGAATCGTGCAAAGTTACCTCTGTTCATCCATAAATGTTTGAAAATATTAGATCCAGTACATTTTCATAAGGATGCTTAGATTGGGATTGTTTTGATGGTGATGATGATGATGATGATGATGATGATGAATTGATGATAATAATGAATACGGTATTTTTTCTTGGTAATGTTTTTTTACTGACGGCGAGGAGCAAAATTGTTGGCTGGAGCCATCAAACTGATTTGAAGTTCAAGTTATGTGTTTTTTCAGCCAAGTCCGGGCTGCTCACCGTCTTCCGATTTCGATTCTCCCTTACAAGACCCGAGGAACTTGCGAACTTGTCTTGGGCAGTAACATCATCAATTCAAAGCAAAGCATTTCCTTAGTGTCGACACATACTTCGTCCCTTACACATACTTTGTTTTCATACAGCCATAGTTGGACGACCCCTGGGTTCATGGAAGTTGAGGTGTGTGTATGTTACAGTCCAGGGGTGGGCTAAATAGGCTTAAGGGACTTGCTCAAACGTAGTGGGAAGGGCTGACAAATAAACAGCACCGATGAACTGAACCCCAAACAATCGTTTTACCTACGGGGGCCCTGAGCTCGTGATACAGTGATCATTAAATTCTACAATACAATTAAATCACCATCTCATCAACCCTGAACCATGAGAGATTCAAATTCTGGGGCTCTCAGACACAGAGTAACTGCCCTGGTAGATGCAAGGCTGGGATAGCCCGGGGCAGCCGTAGGACGTGGATTTGCCTTTGGACACATATAACCATGTAACAGGTCTTCTTCTGTTTCCTCTACTTGAACTTGGTTACATGGTCCCAGGCTTAAAGGCTGCTCGCTGTCTTCGGCAATTACACCAGCATTAGGAACAAACAAAACAAGCTTTTTCTTCTTCTACTAGGGTGAGCGTAGCAGATGCGAGGGTCTGGGAACCAGGGTACATCAAACGGACCCCAGGGGTTGCGTCCTGGGACGCACCCTAATTCGATAGGTTGCGCCCTGGGACGCGCCCAAGTCGGTAGGTTGCGTCCCACTATCAACAGAACCCGTAGCTCACGGCGATGGAGTGGTGGTGGGCCAATCAACCAGTGGGAACACCTCTTACATGACACTGCACCTAGATGGTGAAGCAAAGCGTGTAGTGGCAAGGCCACCACTAGGCGGTCTGATTGCAAGCTCGTAGCCAGCTACAACAGGCCGGTGGTCACTTTCCTTTAGTTCAACAATGCTGCAATAATAGAGCGGCCTGCAGGTGTGTGCATGAGGGTGGTGGTGAGAGAGGAGCAAGCACAGCAGAATAATTATTTTGTAAACCTACTTCATACCCAGAGAGGATGTTATCAGCCTACCTCTAAGCGACATGCCCCGCCCTGCTTTGCTTTCCTTTGCTTCTGCCCTGCCTGCCCTGCTTTGCTTTGCCTTGCTTCTGCCCGCCCCGCCCTTCTTTTCTTTTCTTTGCTTCTGCCTGCCCTGCTCTGCTGTGATTTGCTTCTATCCGCCCTGCCCTGCCCTGCCCTGCCCGGCTTTGCTTTGTATTGCTTCTGCCCACCCTGCTTTGCTTTGCTTTGCTTCTGCCCGCCCCGTCCTGCCCTGCTTTTATTTTCTTTGCTTCTGCCTGCCCCCCTCTGCATTGATTTGCTTCTACCTGCTCTGACCTGCCCCGCTTTGCCTTCCTTTGCTTCTGCCTACCCCGCCCTGCCCTGCCCTGCTTCTGCCCACCCTGCTTTGCTTTGCCTTGTTTCTGCCCGCCCCGCCCTGTTTGTATTTTCTTTGCTTCTGCCTGCCCCGCTCTGCTTTGATTTGCTTCTACCCGCCCCGCCCTGCCCTGCCGCGCTTTGCTTTGCTTTGATTTGCTTTGCTTCTGCCCGCCCTGCTTTGCTTTGCCTTGCTTCTGCCCGCCCCGCCCTGTTTGTATTTTCTTTGCTTCTGACTGCCCCGCTCTGCTTTGATTTGCTTCGACCCGCCCTGCCCTGCCCTGCCCCGCTTTGCTTTGCTTTGCTTCTGCCCGCCCTGCTTTCCTTGCCCTCCTTCTGCCCGCCCTGCCCTGCCCCGCTCTACTTTGCTTCTTCCCACCCTGCTTTGCTTTGCTTCTGCCCACCCTGCTTTGCTTTGCCTTGCCTCTGCCCGCCCTGCCCTGCCCTGCCCCGCTTTGCTTCTGCCTTGCTTCTGCCCACCCAGCCCTGCCCCGCCCTGCTTTTCTTTGCTTCTGCCTTGCTTCTGCCCGCCCAGACCTGCCCCGCCCGTCTATCCTTTGCTTCTGTCTGCCCTGTCCTGCCCTGCAGTGCTTTGCCCTGCTTCTGCCCTTCTCTGCCTCGCCTTTACTTCATACTAGCAGAAACTAGTTGTCAACCAACTTGATAGTAAACCTGTTGGTAAAAAAATGTTAGCGTTGCCATTGCACTTGGTCAACACCCTGTCCGACCATGATGGAATGCGCTTCATGTCAATATCCTCGTCAGGTCACTACTATGCGTGCGCGGGAGCGCGGTGCCGCGCTGCCATTTTAAGCCCCTCTGCGCTTTTCACGCAGTTTTTCCAACCCCCTGTGGGCGCAGCGCGCAGTTATTGCGCTTTTTGCACTAAAAAGCGCTGACCAATTTTATGTTTGTACGCTTTAAGCGCTGACCAATTTGGCAAGAAGTAGTACCCTAATCCTCGTCTGCGCCAGGCTACTTACCTACCTACTTAATACCGCCCTGCCCCGCCACGAGCTGCTTTGCGTCTGCCCGCCCAGCCCTACCCCCCTCTGCTTACCTTGTACTTCATACCGGCCTGCCGCGCCTCGCCCAGCCCTACCCCCCTCTGCTTCCCTTGTACTTCATACCGGCCTGCCCCGCCTCGCCCAGCCCTACCCCCCTCTGCTTACCTTGTACTTCTTACCGGCCTGCCCCGCCTCGCCCAGCCCTACCCCCTCTGCTTCCCTTGTACTTCTTACCGGCCTGCCCCGCCTCGCCCAGCCCTACCCCCCTCTGCTTCCCTTGTACTTCTTACCGGCCTGCCGCGCCTCGCCCAGCCTACCCCCCTCTGCTTCCCTTGTACTTCATACCGGCCTGCCGCGCCTCGCCCAGCCCTACCCCCTCTGCTTCCCTTGTACTTCATACCGGCCTGCCGCGCCTCGCCCAGCCCTACCCCCCTCTGCTTCCCTTGTACTTCATACCGGCCTGCCGCGCCTCGCCCAGCCCTACCCCCCTCTGCTTCCCTTGTACTTCATACCGGCCTGCCCCGCCTCGCCCAGCCCTACCCCCCTCTGCTTCCCTTGTACTTCATACCGGCCTGCCCCGCCCCACCCTGCTTTGCTTCTGCCTGTCCAGCCCTGCATTGCCTTGCTTCTGCCCTGCTCTGCATTTCTTTGCTTCTGCCTACCCTGTCCCGCCCCGCCCTGCTTTGCTTCTGCCCGTCCAGCCCTGCCCTGCTCTGCATTGCCTTGCTTCTGCCTGTCCTGTCCCGCCCTGCATTGCTTTGCCTTGCTTCTGCCTGTCCTGTCCCGCCCTGCATTGCTTTGCCTTGCTTCTGCCTGCCCTGTCCCGCCCTGCATTGCTTTGCCTTGCTTCTGCCCTGCTCTGCATTTCTTTGCTTCTGCCTACCCTGTCCTGCCCCGCCCTGCTTTGCTTCTGCCCGTCCAGCCCTGCCCTGCTCTGCATTGCCTTGCTTCTGCCTGTCCTGTCCCGCCCTGCATTGCTTTGCCTTGCTTCTGCCTGCCCTGTCCCGCCCTGCATTGCTTTGCCTTGCTTCTGCCTGCCCTGTCCTGCCTTGCATTGCTTTGCCTTGCTTCTGCCCAGCCCCCATGTGCTTAGCTTTTACTTCATACTAGCAGAGACTAGTTGCCAACCAACTTGATAGCAAACCGCATGTTGTCGTTGCCATTGCACTTGGTCAACACCCTGTCCGACCATGATGGAAAGCGCTTCATGTTAATATACTCGTCTGCGCCAGGCTACTTACCTACCTACTTCATACCGCCCTGCCCCGCCACGCCCAGCTTTGCTTCTGCCCGCCCAGCCCTACCCCCCTCTGCTTCCCTTGTACTTCATACCGGCCTGCTTCGCCCCCCCCCCCCTGCTTTGCTTCTGTCTGTCCAGCCCTGCTCTGCTTTTCCTTGCTTCTGCCTGCCCTGTCCCGCCCCACCCTGCTTTGCTTCTGCCCGTCCAGCCCTGCCCTGCTCTGCATTTCTTTGCTTCTGCCTGCCCTGTCCCGCCCTGCCTTGCCTTGCCTTGCTTTGCCTGCTTTGCTTTGCTTCTGCCTGTCCAGCCCTGCCCCCCTCTGCTTTTATTTGCTTCTGCCTGCCCTGTCCCGCCTTGCATTGCTTTGCATTGCTTCTGCCCTGCCCCCATCTGCTTAGCTTTTACTTCATACTGGCATATACTAGTTTCCAACCTACTTGATAGCAAACCGCATGTTGTCGTTGCCATTGCACTTGGTCAACACCCTGTCCGTCCATGATGGAATGCGCTTCATGCTATACTCATCAGTGCCAGGGATGAACTTGAAGGTGGGAGGGAAGTGTATGGGCTGCTCCTGGAATCCCTGTGTATCAGAGGACGGATTGTGCGAGTCGTATTAGGCTGATTGGCTGATTGGCAACCCCTGGACTGTACCAGAAAACTTGAATGTGGGAGGGAAGCATATGGCATACTCGTCAGTGCCAAGGATGATCTTGAAGGTGGGAAAAGTGTATGGGCTGTATAACTAAATTATCACTGTAGCACGAACTCAGGGCCCCCGTCGTTTAACAATTGTTTGGGGCTCAGTTCATCAGTGCTTGTTCTTTTTAAGCCCTTCTTATATGGTTGGGCAAGTCCCTTTAGCCTATTTGGCCTACCCCTGGACTGTAACATACATACATGGGCTGCTCCTGAAAGCCCTGCACATTTCTTTCCAAGTTTGGGAGGAGCCTTGTAACGTAGTGCAAGGGGACAAGTCCTATGCAGCGTCGCCTGCGACTATAAAAATTGGCGGAGAATGATCGCGACGGGGCGACAGGTGGCAACGGAAGCGAGTTAGTTACGAGACCGTTGGCTGACGTGTCAGGCTTCATCGCGGTCAGATGGATGGATAGATGGATGGATGGATGGATGGATGGATGGATGGATGGATGGATGGATGGATGGATGGATGGATGGATGGATGGATGGATCGTTGGTTGGTCTAACGGACAAACGGGTAACACTGGGGGCTCCTGCCCCCCAGAAGGGAGGGCTCCGCCAAAATACATTCAACAAGAATATGGGTTGCTTCTGGAAGCCCTGCACTTGAAAATACAGACTGTTTGTTTTGTTCAACTTTGGGAGGAGCCTTGTAATGTAGTGCAAGGGAAATAACAAACAACAAGTGCCTGGGCTGCTCCTGGAAGCTCTGCACATGAAAATGTATAATTTTTGTTTTGTTCAAGTTTGAGAGGAGCCTTGTAATGCAGTGCAAGCAAAAAAACAACCAACAAGTTTATGGGCTGCTCCTGGAATCCTTGCACATGAAAAACATGATTTTGAAAGAAAGAAAAAGAACAAAACAATCTGTTATTGTTAACATTTCCCTGGTACGGTGACTATAGCTAGCTCCTGCTTACGCTATGGTGTCCTTAACTTCACGTCCTGTGAATAAAGGTATTACACGGATGTAACAATCTCAATTTCAATTTCCCGTGTAATTGTTTTTTACTATCTGAGACGGCGAGCAGCCAAATTGCTGGCTGGAGCCTTGAAACCTTGTCCAAGTAAAAAATACAAAAATTGCGACTTTCCCCAGCTGCGGCATGTGGGAGGGCCCCCTTAACACCACGCCCCCTTAACACCACGCCCCTCCAGGGGTTATCTTTTTGTTTTAAACAAATGTATGTAGGCTGCTCCTGGAAGAAATATAAGTAGCAGGCTAATATGCATTAAAAACTCAATTTTTCGTCATTTTATAGTTAACAATGCTAAACATCAATCGATGCAATGAAATTCAATTACATCAAATTAAATTAAATCCGATACGAATTCTTAGAGAATAAAGCAATTAAATGCATTCAAATCACGTTGATTAAATTAAATTTAATGGAATAAACTCGAATTAAATAACACAACATTAAATTAAAAAAATAAAATTAAAATTAATTCAAAACAATTGAATTCATAATTAATTTCATTTCATTCTGGACGCGCCACCAGGCGCCCTTAATAAATAGCTGGCTAATATGCAAATAGCTGGTTGATACCGGTATGCAGCTGGTTGATACCGGTAACTCGCCGGTATGTATGAAAAATAAATGAATACATAATAATAAGCACGCACTTTCTCCTGTTGGATCTTCACCCAGTCATTAGGATGCAGCACCTCTATCATTCTGCTCTCAATCCTATACATAAGTACTTGGATGATTGCCTTCCTGCAGCAGGAACACTACTACAAACCGCAAAGATGGCACCCACCTAGTCACAAATCTTGAACATGCTTACCTAAAAAGCGCGCCCTTTCTTTTGCTGGATCTTCAGCTGGTCGTTTGCATGCAGCACCTCAACCATTCCACACCCAGGCAACAACTAATGGATGACTGCCTATGTGCTTCAGGAACACAATTCCAAACTGCCAAAATGGTATCTACCTTGTCACAAGTCCCTATAGCCTATTTGGCTACCCGTGGACTGTACAAATACAAGCTTACCTGAAAAGCACGCCCTTTTTTTTGTTGGACCTTCAGCTGGTCAGTAGCATGCAGCATCTCAACCATCCCACTCTCAATACATGAATACTGGATGACTGCCTTAGTGCTGCAGGAACGCAGTTCCGAACTGTAAAGATGGCAACTACCCAGCCACATACCTGAAAAGCGCGCCCTTTCTTTTGTTGAATTTTCAGCTGGTCGTTAGCATGCAGCACCTCAACCATCCCACTCCCGGGAAACCACTAATGGATGACTGCCTTTGTGCAGCAGGAACTCTATTCTGAACTGTAGAGATGGCAACTACCCAGACAAATACCTGAAAAGCGCACCCTTTCTTTTGCTGGATCTTCAGCTGGTCGTTAGCATGCAGCACCTCAACCATCCCACTCCCGGGCAAGTACTAATGGATGACTGCCTAAGTGCAGCAGAAACACTATTCCGAACTGTAAACATGGCAACTACCCAGCCACATACCTGAAAAGCGCGCCCTATCTTTTGCTGGATCTTCAGCTGGTCGTTTGCATGCAGCACCTCAACCATCCCACTCCCCGGCAAAAACTAATGGATGACTGCCTATGTGCTTCAGGAAACACAATTCCAAACTGCCAAAATGGTATCTACCTTGTCACAAGTCCCTATAGCCTATTTGGCTACCCGTGGACTGTACAAATACAAGCTTACCTGAAAAGCACGCCCTTTCTTTTGTTGGACCTTCAGCTGGTCAGTAGCATGCAGCATCTCAACCATCCCACTCTCAATACATGAATACTGGATGACTGCCTTAGTGCTGCAGGAACTCAGTTCCGAACTGTAAAGATGGCAACTACCCAGCCACATACCTGAAAAGCGCGCCCTTTCTTTTGCTGGATCTTCAGCTGGTCGTTAGCATGCAGCACCTCTATCATCCCACTCCCGGGAAGCCACTAATGGATGACTGCCTTCGTGCAGCAGGAACTCTATTCTGAACTGTAGAGATGGCAACTACCCAGCCGCATACCTGAAAAGCGCGCCCTTTCTTTTGCTGGATCTTCAGCTGGTCGTTAGCATGCAGCACCTCTATCATCCCGCTTTCAATCAAATACTTGATGCCGGCCTTAGTGCTGTAACGCATGGCAAATGTGTGTTCATTGTGAGAGGACGATGAAGGAATATGAGATGAGATGAGCTGGCAATAATGGCAATGCATTTTGTTTCTGTTGTGAGAGAAATTGAAGGAAAATGATATGAGAGAAATTGACAAAATTGGCAAAGCACATTTTTGTCGTTTGCCTTTTTGTTGTGAGAGGAAGATGAAGGAATATGATATGAGATGATCTGGCAATAATGGCAATACATTTTGTTTCCGTTGTGAGAGGAATTGGAGGAAAATGATATAAGAGTAGCTGACAAAACTGGCAAAGCACATTTTTGTCTTATGCCTTTTTTGTTGTGAGAGGAAGATGAAGGAATATGAGAAGAGAGAAGCTGGCAATGCTATTTTTCTATTTATGCTTTCGTTGTGACAGGAAGACAAAGAAATATAAGAAGAGAGAAGCTGACAATGATGGCAATCCCATCTTCTTTTTGCATGTTTGATTTTGTTGTTGGAGGAAGATGAAGGAAGATGAGATGAGAGAAGCTGGCAATGCTATTTTTCTATTTATGTTTTCGTTGTGACAGGAAGACAAAGGAATATGAGAAGAGAGAAGCTGACAATGATGGCAATCCCATCTTCTTTTAACGTGTTCGTTTTTGTTGTTGGAGGAAGATGAAGGAAGATGATATGAGAGAAGCTGACTATACTGGAAATACACAATTTTCTTTTTTCTTTTTTTTGTTGTGAGAGGAAGCTGAAGGAATGTGAGAAGATAGAAGCTGACAAAACTGGAAATGCCATCTTCCTTTTTTAATATTTATTTTTTCGCCGCGAGAGGAAGATGAAGAATATGAGAAGAGAGAAGCTGACAAACTGGAAATGCCATATTCTTATTTTAATATTTATTTTTTTGCTGCGAGGGGAAGATGAAGAATATGAGAAGAGAGAAGCTGACAATAATGACAAGGCAATTTTCCTTTATTAATATTTGTTTTTTCGTTGTGAGAGGAAGATGATATCAGAGAAGCCGACAATGATGGCAAAGCCAATTATTTACATTTCCTTTCTCTATTTTATTTTTTCGTTATGGAAGAGAAGATCAGAGAAGCTGACAATGAGATATGAGAGGAGGTGGTAAGATGCAGATGACAATGAAGAGGGAGATGAAGATGAAGATGAAGATGGAGATGGAGATGAAAGAAGATGAAGATGGAGATGAAGATGGAGATGAAGATGAATATGACGATGCAAATGAAGATGAAGATGAAGATGGAGATGGAGATGGAGATAAATATAAAGATGAAAGATGAAGATGGAGACGAAGATGAATATGACGATGCAAATGAAGATGATGATGAAGATGGAGATAAATATAAAGATGAAAGAAGATGAAGATGGAGATGAAGATGAATATGACGATGCAAATGAAGATGAAGATGAAGATGGAGATGGAAATGAAGATGAATATGACGATGCAAATGAAGATGAAGATGAAGATGGAGATGGAGATAAATATAAAGATGAAAGAAGATAAAGATGGAGATGAAGATGAAGATGACGATGCAAATGAAGATGAATAGGAAGATGGAGATGATGATGAATATGACGATGCAAATGAAGATTAAGATTAAGATGAAGATGAAGATGGAGATGGAGATAAATATAAAGATGAAAGAATATGAAGATGGAGATGAAGATGAATATGACGATGCAAATGAAGATGAAGATGAAGATGGAGATAAATATAAAGATGAAAGAAGATGAAGATGGAGATGAAGATGAAGATGACGATGCAAATGAAGACGAAGATGAAGATGGAGATAAATATAAAGATGAAAGAAGATGAAGATGGAGATGAAGATGAATATGACGATGCAAATGAAGATGAAGATGAAGATGGAGATTGAAATGAAGATGAATATGACGATGCAAATGAAGATGAAGATGAAGATGGAGATGGAGATAAATATAAAGATGAAAGAAGATAAAGATGGAGATGAAGATGAAGATGACGATGCAAATGAAGATGAATAGGAAGATGGAGATGATGATGAATATGACGATGCAAATGAAGATGAAGATTAAGATGAAGATGAAGATGGAGATGGAGATAAATATAAAGATGAAAGAATATGAAGATGGAGATGAAGATGAAGATGACGATGCAAATGAAGATGAAGATGAAGATGGAGATGGAGATGGAGATGGAGATAAATATAAAGATGAAAGAAGATGAAGATGGAGATGAAGATGGAGATGAAGATGAATATGACGATGCAAATGAAGATGAAGATGAAGATGAAGATGGAGATAAATATAAAGATGAAAGAAGATGAAGATGGAGATGAAGATGAATATGACGATGCAAATGAATAGGAAGATGAAGATGGAGATGGAAATGAAGATGAATATGACGATGCAAATGAAGATGAAGATGAAGATGGAGATGGAGATAAATATAAAGATGAAAGAAGATAAAGATGGAGATGAAGATGAAGATGACGATGCAAATGAAGATGAATAGGAAGATGGAGATGATGATGAATATGACGATGCAAATGAAGATGAAGATTAAGATGAAGATGGAGATGGAGATAAATATAAAGATGAAAGAATATGAAGATGGAGATGAAGATGAATATGACGATGCAAATGAAGATGAAGATGGAGATGGAGATGGAGATAAATATAAAGATGAAAGAAGATGAAGATGGAGATGAAGATGGAGATGAAGATGAATATGACGATGCAAATGAAGATGAAGATGGAGATGGAGATGGAGATAAATATAAAGATGAAAGAAGATGAAGATGGAGATGAAGATGAAGATGAAGATGAAGATGGAGATGGAGATAAACAAAAAATGAAAGAATATGAATATGAATATGAAGATGGATAAGTATAAAGATGAAGATGAATATGAAGATGAAGGTGAAGATGAAGATGAAAGAAGATGAAGATGCAGACGAAGATGAAGATGAAGATGAAGATGAAGATGAAGATGAAGATAAAGATGAAGATGAAAGAAGATAAAGATGAAGATAAAGGTGAAGATGAAGATGGCAATAATTGAAAAGATTGTTGAGAGAGGATGGTAACTGAATGAGTACTGTTGTTGTTTGCTTGGATTTAGGAGAGGCTAAAGAGAGAAAGCACTTATAAAATGAACTGAATTGATACAGTATGAAAGAAATAAATATGACACAAGCAAATGTAATGTTGTCCCACTATATGTAAAGAGAAGTGGGAGGATATTCTCAGGGGAGCTCCCAGGCCAGGTTTATGTAGGTTGATTTCAGGCCCAAAATGGCCTTGCGGGACATTCATCCCCCGAAGATATAATGCATACTACATAAAAGAAAAAAAATTACCACAAGCAAATGTACAGTTGTCACAATATGTAAAGAGAAGTGGTTGTTTCGTGCGATGCATTGCAAATTGAGCGACTTGGTGCAACCCCAGTGTGACCCCATGCAGCGACCCCATGCAGCGACCCCAGTGTGACCCCATGCAGCGACGAAACGGCGACGCGTCGCACAAAAAAGCACAGTGGAATCCCCCCGCAGTCCATACCCTACACTCACAGCCGTGTCCGCATCTCAATACTTTACATCGACACAGTCACCCATCCCATGTGGACACTCATTTGATGCTACACATCACCACTCCCCCCCCCCACCCACCCACCCACCCACACCCACCCACCCACCCACACACACACACACGCACACAAACACACACAAAAACACACACACACAAACACACACATACACACCCACATGCATACATACACACACACATTGATTCGGCAGTTCAGGTCGCCACACCAGATAACCACATCACCATAGTTCACACACCTATCTGTCATTGGGAACCACCCCTCAATCCATACCCCACACTCACACCCACATCTTCAATTCAATACTCCAAGCCACCCCATTCACCACATTCCATCCACCCATTAATTCAATGCTTGATGTCACCGCATCCCCCTCCCCACACACCCACACCCACACCCAGACACACCCCACCCCACCACACACACAGACCCCACCACGCACCCATTGATTCGGTAGTTCAGGTCGCCACACCAGATGACCACATCATCAGAGTTCACAGCTGTCTGCAATTGGGAATCTTCCCTCAATCCACGCCCCACAATCACCCGCGTCCCCCACCACCCACCCACACGCACCCATTGATTCGGTAGTTCAGGTCCCCACACCAGATGACCACATCATGAGAGTTCACAGCTGTCTGCCGTTGGGAATCCCCCCTCAATCCGCGTCCCACGCTCTTGCTCCTCCCCTTGCTTTTGCTCACTCCAGGGCTCGGACTCGGACTTGACGATTGCACCAGGTTAGGGTGAGGCACCTGCCCAGGCCTAGCACTGCCACTCGGGTGAGAGGCTGGGGCGGCAGGACTCTCGTGCATGGCTTGAGCAGCCCTCCCACTCATGCCCTCCTGCCCCCCCTGTACTAACTCTCCAGCCCCCCCTGTAATGCTTACTATGCCAGCTGGGCCTCCAGGCCCCCCTGTAACGCTTGGTATGCCAGCTGGGCCTCCAGACCCCCCTGTAATGCTTGCCATGCCAGCTGGGCCTCCAGGCCCCCCTGGACCGCTTGCTATGCCAGCTGGGCCTGAAGTAGTATTATAGGGGTCCTGACCCATGGTTTGATACTCACTGCCCTCCCCTAATGGTGAGGCTTGGTGGGGAGGAGGAGGGCAAGGGGGCGTATTAAGAGGGGAGAGGCCTTTTAGGGATGATGCAAGGGGGCCCTGGCCTAAGGATGACGACTTACTGGAGGCAGAAGCATTGCTGTAGGATCTTGGGGTTGAGTAGACGGGGGGAAGGGGGAGGCCTAGGCCAAAGCCCGTGGCTGCAGAAGCATTGCTGTAGGATCTAGGGGGTGAGTAGAGGGGGGGCATGGGGGGGCCTGGTCCAAAGCCCATGGCTGCAGAAGCATTGCTGTAGGATCTAGGGGGTGAGTAGAGGGGGGCATGGGGGGGCCTGGGCCAAAGCCCATGGCTGCAGAAGCAGCTGCTGTACCATTGCTAGGACCTGCAAGGGAGGGGGGGCCATTGTGTGCGTGAGTGAGTTTGTGTGTGTTTGGGTGAGTGTGTTAGGGTGAGTGTGTTTGGGTGTGTGCGTTTTGGGGTGGTGGGTGATGAACTGGGAGGTGGTGGTGTCCTTTTGTGGGCTTGGTGGTGGTGGGGTGATGGTAGTGGGCGGTGGGTGGTTCGTGTGTGTGTGTGTGGGGGGGGGGGGGGGGGGGGGGGGGGGGGGGGGGGGATATCAGTGCACATAGCTAAGGCCTGAGAGAGAGATGGGGCCATTGTGTGTTAGTTAGTGTGTGTGTAGGTGTCTTTGTGTGAGTGCCTGTGTGTTAGTGTGTATGTTAGAGTGTGTGTGTGTTAGTGTGTGTGCCCTAGTGCCTGTATGTTAGTGTCTGTGTGTTAGTGTTTGTGATAGTGTGTGCTTCTTAGTGTGTGTGTGTGTGTGTTAGTGTGTATTTGTGTGTTTGTGTTTGTGTGTGTGTCTGTGTGTCAGTGTGTATTTGTGTGTGTGTGTTAGTGTGTGTGTGTTAGTGTGTGTGTGTTAGTGTGTGTGTGTTAGTGTGTATTTGTGTGTGTGTGTGTTAGTGTCTGTGTGTTAGTGTGTATTTGTGTGTGTGTGTGTTAGTGTCTGTGTGTTAGTGTTTGTGATAGTGTGTGCTTCTTAGTGTGTGTGTGTGTGTTAGTGTCTGTGTGTTAGTGTGTATTTGTGTGTTTGTGTTTGTGTGTGTGTCTGTGTGTTAGTGTGTATTTGTGTGTGTGTGTGTTAGTGTGTGTGTGTTAGTGTGTATTTGTGTGTGTGTGTGTTAGTGTCTGTGTGTTAGTGTGTATTTGTGTGTGTGTGTGTTAGTGTCTGTGTGTAAGTGTGTATTTGTGTGTATGTGTGTGTTAGTGCCTGTGTGTTAGTGTGTATTTGTGTGTGTGTGTTCGTGTCTGTGTGTTATTGTGTATTTGTGTGTGTGTGTTAGTATCTGTGTGTTAGTGTGTATTTGTGTGTGTGTGTGTTAGTGTCTGTGTGTTAGTGTGTATTTGTGTGTGTGTGTGTTAGTGTCTGTGTGTTAGTGTGTATTTGTGTGTGTGTGTGTTAGTGTCTGTGTGTTAGTGTGTATTTGCGTGTGTGTGTGTTAGTTTGTATTTGTGTGTCTGTGTGTTAGTGTCTGTGTGTTAGTGTGTATTTGTGTGTGTGTGTGTGTGTGTTAGTGTCTGTGTGTTAGTGTGTATTTTTCTGTGTGTGTGTGTTAGTGTCTGTGTGTTAGTGTGTATTTGTGTATGTGTGTGTTAGTGTCTGTGTGTTAGTGTGTATTTGTGTGTGTGTGTGTGTGTGTTAGTGTCTGTTAGTGTGTATTTGTGTGTGTTTGTGTTAGTGTCTGTGTGTTAGTGTGTATTTGTGTGTGTGTGTGTGTGTGTTAGTGTCTGTGTGTTAGTGTGTATTTGTGTGTGTGTGTTAGTGTCTGTGTGTTAGTGTGTATTTGTGTGTCTGTGTGTTAGTGTCTGTGTGTTAGTGTGTATTTGTGTGTGTGTGTGTGTGTATGTTAGTGTCTGTGTGTTAGTGTGTATTTGTCTGTGTGTGTGTGTTAGTGTCTGTGTGTTAGTGTGTATTTGTGTGTATGTGTGTGTGTTAGTGTCTGTGCGTTAGTGTGTATTTGTGTGTGTGTGTGTGTGTAAGTGCCTGTTAGTGTGTATTTGTGTGTGTTTGTGTTAGTGTCTGTGTGTTAGTGTGTATTTGTGTGTGTGTGTGTGTGTGTGTGTGTGTGTGTGTGTGTGTGTTAGTGTCTGTGTGTTAGTGTGTATTTGTGTGTGTGTGTTTGTGTGTGTGTGTTAGTGTGTATTTGTGTGTGCGTGTGTGCGTGTGTGTGTGTTAGTGTCTGTGTGTTAGTGTGTATTTGTGTGTGTGTGTTAGTGTCAGTGTGTTAGTGTGTATTTGTGTGTCTGTGTGTTAGTGTCTGTGTGTTAGTGAGTATTTGTGTGTGTGTGTGTGTGTGTTAGTGTCTGTGTGTTAGTGTGTATTTGTGTGTGTGTGTTAGTGTTTGTGTGTTAGTGTGTATTTGTGTGTGTGTCTGTGCGTGTGTGTGTGTTAGTGTGTATTTGTGTGTGTGTCTGTGCGTGTGTATGTGTTAGTGTCTGTGTGTTAGTGTGTATTTGTGTGTGTGTGTGTTAGTGTCTGTGTGTTAGTGTGTATTTGTGTGTGTGTGTTAGTGTCTGTGTGTTAGTGTGTATTTGTGTGTGTGTTAGTGTGTGTGTGTTAGTGTTTATTTGTGTGTGTGTGTTAGTGTATGTGTGTTAGTGTGTATTTGTGTGTGTGTGTGTTGGTGTGTGTGTTAGTGTGTATTTGTGTGTGTGTGTGTTAGTGTCTGTGTGTTAGTGTGTATTTGTGTGTGTGTGTATGTTAGTGTCTGTGTGTTAGTGTGTATTTGTGTGTCTGTGTTTGAGTGTGTGTGTTAGTGTGTGTGTGAGTGTCTGTGCGTTAGTGTGTGTGTGCTGGTGTGTGTGTGTGAGTGTGTGTGTTGGTGTCTGTGTGCTAGTGTGTGTGTTAGTGCCTGTGGGAACCACTCAACCCACCCCTTTGGTCAAGAATCCCCATAACCAGTACCCCCTTCCTCCCCCCCCCCCCCTCCCCCCCAAAAGGGACTTGAACAGATGGTACCCAATGCGTACCAGATCCTCTTGGAACAGAAGGCGAGGAGAGTGGGTGCTACATGTGAGATGGTACTTGCACAAGCATCTGTGGGAACCACTCAACCCGCACCCTTCGTCAAGAATCCCATAACCAGTACCCCCCCCCCCCCCCCCCCCCCCACACACACACACACACACACACACACAAAAAGGGACTTGAACAGATGGTACCCAATGCGAGCTGGTCCCTGCTGCAACAGGCTGGGACTAGCACTAGCATCTGTGGGAACCACTCCCCCCCCCCCCCCCCCACACACACACACACACACACACACACACACATACACACACATACACGCACACACATAAGGGACTTGAACAGATGGTACCCAATGCGAGCTGATACCTGCACAAGCATCTGTGGGAACCACTCAACCCACCCTCTTGGTCAAGAACTCCCATTACCGGTACCCCCCCCCCCCTCAAGGGACTTGAACAGATAGTGCCCAATGCTTACCAGATCCTCTTGGAAAGGAAGGCGAGGAGAGTGGGTGCTGCATGCGAGCTGGTCCCTGCTGCATCAAGCTGGGGCTTGCACTAGCATCTGTGGGGACCACTCGGCCCGAGGGTGACGAGAAGCGGGAGTTAGATCGGCTGGCTGATTCGGAACCAGGGCCGGAGGAGGAAGAAAACAGTCCCTGGGTAATAGAGGGGGGAAAGAAATCAGGAGTTAGATCGGCTGCCTGGCTTAGAACCTGGGCCAGAGGAGGAAGAAAACAGTCCCATAGGTGCAAAGGGGGGAAGGGAAGCAGGATGTTAGACCGGCTGCCTGACTCTCAACCTGGGCCGGAGGAGGATGAGAAAAGTCCCTGGGTAATAGAGGGGGGAAGGAAATCAGGAGTTAGATCGGCTGGCTGATTCGGAACCTGGGCTGGAGGAGGAAGAAAACAGTCCCTGGGTAATAGAGGGGGGACGGGAATCAGGAGTCAGACCGGCTATCTGACTTGGAATGAAATTGAAATTGAAATTGTTACATCCGTGTAATGCAGTCGCTCACAGGACGTGAAATTAAGGACGCCACCGCATAAGCCGGAGCCAGCAGTAGTCACCGTAGGACCTCCTCATTAAAACTGATTTGGATCCTAGTGCCTTGGTGCTGTTCAGCTTAGCAGCAGAGAGTGGTGTAACACAGGGATAGTGAGAAAACAGTCCCTGGGGTATAAAGGGGGGAAGGGATTCAGGAGTTAGACTGGTTGCCTGACTTGGAACCTGGGCCGGAGGGGGAAGAAAACAGTCCCTGGGTAGTAGAGGGGGGAAGGGAATCAGGAGTTAGACCGGCCTCCTGGCTCTGAACCTAGTGCCTTGGTGCTCTTCAGCTTAGCAGCAGAGAGTGGTGTAACACAGAGATAATGAGACAGGAGTACCAGGGGTATGAAGGGGGGAAGGAAACCTGGAGTTCAACCGGCTGCCTGGCTTAGAAACTAGTGCCTTGGTGCAATTCAGCTGAGCAGCAGAGAGCGGTGCAACACAGGGATAGTGAGAAAACAGTCCCTGAGGTATTAAGGGGGAAGGGAATCAGGATGTTAGACCGGCTGGCTGATTTGGAACCCAGGCCTGAGGAGGAAGAAAACAGTCCCTGGGTATAAAGGGGGGACGGGAATTAGGAGTTAGACTGGCTGCCTGGCTTGGAAGCTAGTGCCTTGGTGCAATTCAGCTTAGCAGCAGAGAGCGGTGCAACACAGGGATAGTGAGAAAACAGTCCCTGGGTATAAAGGGGGGAAGGGAATCAGGAGTTAGACCGGCTGCCTGATTTGGAACCTGGGCCGGAGGGGGAAGAAAACAGTCCCTGGGTAGTAGAGGGGGGAAGGGAATCAGGAGTTAGACCGGCTTCCTGGCTCTGAACCTAGTGCCTTGGTGCTCTTCAGCTTAGCAGCAGAGAGTGGTGTAACACAGGGATAATGAGACAGGAGTACCAGGGGTATGAAGGGGGAAAGGAAACCTTGAGTTCAACCGGCTGCCTGGCTTAGAAACTAGTGCCTTGGTGCAATTCAGCTGAGCAGCAGAGAGCGGTGCAACACAGGGATAGTGAGAAAACAGTCCCTGAGGTATTAAGGGGGGAAGGGAATCAGGATGTTAGACCGGCTGGCTGATTTGGAACCCAGGCCTGAGGAGGAAGAAAACAGTCCCTGGTATAAAGGGGGGACGGGAATTAGGAGTTAGACTGGCTGCCTGGCTTGGAAGCTAGTGCCTTGGTGCAATTCAGCTTAGCAGCAGAGAGCGGTGCAACACAGGGATAGTGAGAAAACAGTCCCTGGGTATAAAGGGGGGAAGGGAATCAGGAGTTCGACCGGCTGCCTGATTTGGAACCTGGGCCGGAGGGGGAAGAAAACAGTCCCTGGGTAGTAGAGGGGGGAAGGGAATCAGGAGTTAGACCGGCTTCCTGGCTCTGAACCTAGTGCCTTGGTGCTCTTCAGCTCAGCAGCAGAGAGTGGTGTAACACAGGGATAATGAGACAGGAGAACCAGGGGTATGAAGGGGGGAAGGAAACCTGGAGTTCAACCGGCTGCCTGGCTTAGAAACTAGTGCCTTGGTGCAATTCAGCTGAGCAGCAGAGAGCGGTGCAACACAGGGATAGTGAGAAAACAGTCCCTGAGGTATTAAGGGGGGAAGGGAATCAGGATGTTAGACCGGCTGGCTGATTTGGAACCCAGGCCTGAGGAGGAAGAAAACAGTCCCTGGGTATAAAGGGGGGACGGGAATTAGGAGTTAGACTGGCTGCCTGGCTTGGAAGCTAGTGCCTTGGTGCAATTCAGCTTAGCAGCAGAGAGCGGTGCAACACAGGGATAGTGAGAAAACAGTCCCTGGGTATAAAGGGGGGAAGGGAATTAGGAGTTAGACCGGCTGCCTGACTCGGAACCCAGGCCTGAGGAGGAAGAAAACAGGCCCTGGGTATAAAGGGGTTAAGGAATCAGGAGTTAGACCGGCTGCCTGGCTTAGAACCTAGTGCCTCTGTGCCATTCAGCTTAGCAGCAGAGAATGGTGTGACACAGGGTTAATGAGAAAACAGTCCCTGGGTATAAAGGGGGGAAAGGAATCCGGAGTTAGATCGGCTGCCTGGCTTAGAACCTAGCAAACTGACCCCAGTCATGACACAGTTTACAGCAATGCCCTTCTTCCTACCTCACCATGTCCCCAACTTAATCACAAACTCAGCCTTTCCCCACTGCATGCACAGCCCACGAGCTTACCAAGCAGATGCGCGCATAGTCTGCATTTCGTCGATCCACAAACTCGTCACGAGCGGCCAGGTGGGATGTGACAAGCAGCAAGCTGACCCCAGCAATGACACAGCTTACAGCAATCCCCTCATTTCTCCCACCGTAATCCCACACCCACTCAGCCTTTCCCCACTGCATGCACAGCCCACGAGCTTACCGAGCAAATGCGCGCATAGTCTGCATTTCGTCGATCCACATACTCGTCATGAGCGGCCAGGTGGGATGTGACAAGCAGCAAGCTGACCCCAGCAATGACACAGCTTACAGCCACACCTCCCTTGTTGCCGACCATGTTTCCGATCCCCGTGGTAACGGTGGATGTTTGGATGCATGAGATGTGTGGTGCGATTGCATGGCGGACGTACAGGAGCAAGCCGATGGACATTAAAGATTCTGAGGCAACCTGTGTGGGTGGGTGTTGTGGTGTGTGTGTGGGTGTGTGGGTGAGTCGGTGGGTGGGTGGTGTGGGTGGGGGGGCTTGTGTGTTTGTGTGCGATTGTATGTGTGTGTATATGTGTTGTGCGATCGCATGGTGGACGTACATGAGCAAGCCGATGGACATTAACGATTCTGAGGCAACCTGTGCGTTTCTGTGGTGTGGGTGTGTGGTGTGGTGTGGTGTGGTGTGGTGTGGTGTGGTGTGGTGTGGTGCGGTGTGGTGTGGTGTGGTGTGGGTGGTGTGGGTGGTGTGGGTGTGGGTGGGGTGGGGGCATGTGTGGTATTGTATGTGTGTGTATATGTGTGGTGCGATCGCATGGCGGACGTACAGGAGCTAGCTGATGGTCATTAACGATTCTGAGGTAACATGTGCGTGTCGGTGGTGTGGGTGGGTGGTGTGGTGTGGGTAGTGTGAAGGTGGATGTGGGTATGTGTGTTTATGTGCAATTGTATGTGTGTGTTTATGTGTGTGAACCCCAACAAAGCCAGAAAACCACAATGGGCATCAGATTTTTTTTCCTCATCAGAAACTCAATACAAAATCAGTCCTATGCAGCGTCGCAAGCGACACAGAAAATTGGCAGAGTGTGTTGGCAACTGGAGCTCACCGAAGCCAGTTAGTTATGAGACAGTTGGCTGACGTGTCAGGCTTCAATTTCTTGGTAGGTCGGTCGGACAAAGGACAATAGGGTAACCCTGGGGGCTCCCGCCCCCCAGAAGGGGGGGGCTCTGCCAATCAGTGAAAAACGCTCAGGAACCACAAAACCAAGGTTGGAATTGAGCCCCCCCCCCCCCACACACACACACACACACACACACACACACACACACACCACACACACACACACACACACACAAACACACACACACAAACCCACACACACCCACGGGTCCAACATTTTAGACCCCATCCTGGCACATTTTTATGATTGCGCCCTCACGACAAGAAGCATAACAATCAACAAAATAAAATGTGTACCTGTGCCGACCTGTGTGTACAATAAAAAAACAGCTAAGGATGGGTTTCTTTGTCGAAGTGTGTTGGCATCAATTATTAATTTGTGTAACGCGTCACAAATTGAGCGACTCGGTGCGACCCCAGTGTGACGCACTGCCCCCCGAACCCCGCAGAGTGCCAAGCGCGGAGCCCGGGGGGTCTGGGGGTCCAGATCTGACTAGTTCAGCCAGACCCATGCATCGGCATGCGAAACAAAACAATAGAAATAAAATAAAATAAATGCAACTAAATAAATAGATAAATAAAATACCGATGAAGCAAACATGAATCAAAGAAAAATTAAAACAACACAATATACATGAATAATAAATGCCTATGAAGCAAATATGAATCAAAGGAAAACGAAAACAGCACAATAAAAATGGGGGGGAAAAAACTAATAAATGTATAAATAAATAAATAAATAAATAAATAAATAAATAAAATAAATAAATACATACATAAAATACCGATAGAGCAAACATGAATCAAACGAAAACGAAAACGAAAACGGCACAATACAAATAAAATTAATACAAATACATAGATAAATACAAATAAATTTATACAATACCGATGAAGCAATCATGAATCAAATGAAAACGAAAGCGGCACAATAAAAAGCAGCAAAGCATGGGGTCCGTTGACAAAATGTGTTGGCATCAAATAATCGGCAACAATTTTGTCCCATTTATCCGCCATTCCACCTCCTTGGGCACCCATGCAGCATATACGAACAAAACAACGAAAGCGCAACAGACAACGGTAAAAAAAAAGACTTTGACAAAGTGTGTAGGCATCAAGTAGTCGGTAACAATTATCTCCCATGCATCTGCTGCTCCACCCTCTTGGGTGCCAATGAAGTATACACGAAATAAAGCAAAACAAAGCTAAACCGGCACGATCAAAAAGAAATAATAATAATAATAATAATAATAATAATAATAATAATAATAATAATAATAATAATAATGATAATAAGAATAATAATAATAATAATAATAATAATAATAATAATAATGGAAATACTTAATTCAATTCATTAAAAATGCGATAATAATCGCTAAATTAAATTATCATCCCAGCTCAGATGATGATTGAATTACATTGTAGACTGTTGTAGAATTTAATTATCACTGTAGCACGAACTCAGGGCCCCCGTCGGTTGAACGATTGTTTGGGGTTCAGTTCATCAGTGCTTTTTTTTTAAGCTCTTCCTAACAGTTGGGCAAGTCCCTTTAGCATATTTGGCCTACCCCTGGACTGTAACATACATACATACATACATACATACATACATACATACATACATACATACATACATACATACATACATACATACATACATACATACATACATACAACAATAATAATAATAATAATAATAATAATAATAATAGTAATAATAATAATAATAATAATAATAATAATAATAATAATAATAATAATGATAATAATAAAGATAATAATAAAGATACTACTACTACTACTACTACTACTACTACTACTACTACTACTACTACTACTACTACTACTGCTACTACTAATACTGCATATAATAATAAAGATCAAAATAATCATAATACAATAAAGCTTAACCTTGACAAAGTTTGCAGGCATCAAGTAGTCAATACAAAATTCTCACATTCATCGGTTGCGCCACCATCTTGGGTGCTGATGAAGTATGGTAAAAATCAAAACTTCAACATCAAATGAAAACATCAATACTTAAACAAAAATCAAGACTTCCCCTTCAAATAAACAAATCAACAATTCAAAACGAAAATCAACACTTCAACATCAAATACATGAAACGATACGTCAACGAAAAGCAACAATTCCACTTCAATAAACATATCAACACTTCAACACAAAAATCAACACTTCAACATCAAATACATGAAACAATACTTCAACACAAATCAACAATTCCACTTTAAATCAACAAATCAACACCTTCAGAAATCAAAAATCCAGAAAGAAACATTGGCGCCTCCACGTTCTTGGGTGCCAATGAAGTATACAAGAACTAAAACAAAACAAAATAAGACCGGCACAATAAAAAAGCAATGAGAATACAGAAGGATATCATCTGATGAAATATAAATACATAAATAAGAAGACGAATAAAAAAAATTATGAAAGAAACATTGGCTACTCCACGTTCTTGGGTGCCAATGAAGTATACACGAACTAAAAAACAACGGCACAATAAAAAAGCAATGATAATAAATAAGGGTATAATATAAATAAATAAGAATAATAATAAAAGAGGCAAGCTTTACCTTGACAAAGTGTGTAGGCATCAAGTAGGCAGTTACAATTCTCTCCCATTCATGGGCTGCCCGACCCTCTTTGGTGACGACGAACATGAACCAAAACAAAACCGGCACAATAAAAAGCAATAAGAATAGAATATAAAAAATAAAGATTTACCTTCACAAAGTGTGTAGGCATTAAGGAGTACGTAACATTTCTCTACCATTCATCAGCTGCTCCACCCTCTCAAGTGCCGATGAAGTAAACACGAACCAAAACAAAACCGGCACAATAAAAAGCAATAAGAATAAATAAGAATAGAATATAAAAAAATAAAGATTTACCTTCACAAAGTGTGCAGGCATCAAGTAGTCAGTAACAATTCTCTACCATTCATCAGCTGCTCCACCCTCTTAAGTGCCGATGAAGTATACACGAACCAAAACAAAACCGGCTCAATAAAAAAGCAATAAGAATAATTAAGAATATAGTATAAAAATATAAAGATTTACCCTTGGATTTACCTTAACAAAGTGTGTAGGCATCAAGTAGTCAGTAACAATTCTCTCCCATTCATCAGCTGCTCCACCCTCTTGGGTGCCAATGAAGTATATATCGGCGTGGCCACGATAGAGGGCAAACAAGGAAGGGGGCACCCTGAGTGGTAGTGAGGTGGTGGTGGGGTTATGGTGGTGGTGAGGTGTTTGGATGGTGGTGGTGGTGATGGTGGTGGTGGTGGTGGTGGTGGTCCACCTTCTTGGTTGCTGATGAAGTATATATCGGCGTGGCCACGATGGAGGGCAAACAAGGAAGGGGGCACCCTGATTGGTAGCGAGGTGGTGGTGGTGGGGTGGTGGTGGTGGTGTGGTGTGTGGGGGGGGGGAGGGTGGTGTGTGTGAGGGGGGGGAGTGGGGTTGTGGTGGTGGGGGTTGTGGTGGTGGAGTGGGGTGGTGGTGGTGTGTGGTGTGTGTGGGGGGGGGGGGTTGTGGTGTGTGTGTGGGGGGGGAGTGGGGTTGTGGTGGTGGGGGTTGTGGTGGTGGAGTGTGGTGGTGGTGGTGGTGGTGGTGGTAATGAGGGGGGGGGGGGGGGGGGGGGGGGGTCGTGGTGGTAGTGGAGTGGGGTGGTGTGGTGGTGGTGGTGGTGGTGGTGGTGGTGGGGGGGAGTGGTGGGGTGGTGGTGGTAGGGTGGTGGTGGTGTGGTGGTGGTGGTGGTGGTGGGGTGGCGGGGGGGGGTGGGGGGGGTGGGGGGGGTCACTGCCATTTGTTTCAAAGTTAGGATGAATTTGTTTGTTTGTTTGTTTGTTTGTTTGTTTGTTTGTTTGTTTGTTTGTTTGCTTGTTTGTTTGTTTGCCATGCTGAACGTCGCTACATGTTTTTAGTGACACAGTGCTTGTGGGCTGGCCCGTCAAATCTACTACCACACCACCACACACAACACATGCTATCAGACTACCACCGCCACCCCCTTAACACCACCCCAGCTCGAATCAAGCTTACTGGCTTGGGTTCTTGTTCGCCATGCTGAATGCCACTACATGGTTAATGAGCAACACAGTGCTTGTGGGCTGGCCTGTCAAAGCTACCACCACACCACCACACACAACACATGCTATCAGACTACCACCGCCACCCCCTTTAAAGCACCCCAGCTCGAATCAAGCTTACTGGCTCGGGTTCTTGTTTGCCATGTTGAACGTCACTACATGGATTTTGAGCGATAATGTGCCTGTGAGCTGGCCTGTCATATCTCCTACACTGGGTTTAGACACAGGCGACATGGCTTGTGCCGGGGCAGCAGCATGCAGATTAGGGAGAGGCCTGGAAGGAAAGAGTGACCCTGAAGTAACAGGCTCTTCAGACCGTCGGGTCTCTGAAGAAGGCCTGAAGGTTGGTAATGCGCTCGCAGGTGTGGCTTTAGGCTGGTCTACAGAAAAGGGGTCTAGCCTCTGTGGGTGGGATGGCGCAGTGGGGCGCAGATTTGCACGCGAGCTACGTTCCTGTGCTGCGGTAGCTGGGGTGGGGGGAGGGACATCGCTGGGTGTGTGCAGCATTGTGTGTTGGGCTGGGTTGGAGGGCTGGCTGCTGGAGGTGGCTGATCCGAAGGGATGTGGAGTTGACGTCAAGGATGGTTTCGGAGTCAAGGATGGTTTCGTTGTCAAGGATGGTTTCGGTGCCAAGGATGGTTTTGGTGTCAACGATGGTTTCGGAGTCAAGGATGGCCAAGAAGACAGCAGAGCTTGTGGAGACGCCCTACAATGCAATGCAAGTGAAGGCAAATTATGATCAGCAATTCAAATTGACAATAATTAAACACGTCAACAGACGGCAAGGATGTTTTGGATGTCCATGATGGCCTGGAGGGCAGCAGAGTTTGGGGTGGCAACCTACGATGCAATGCAAGTGAAGACAACTGATGATCAGCTATTCAAATTGTCAATCATTAAGCATGGCAACTATGGTTTTGGTGTCAATGCCAGCCTGGAGGACAGCAGAGCATGGGGAGGCGCCCTGCAATGCAATGCAATGCAAGTGAAGGCAAATTATGACCAGAAATTCATTTTGTTTATCATTATAGCCATTCAGCGGATGATTTGGGTTCAAGGTTTCTGAAGAACCCGGACTTCGTATATAAAATCGAGAATTTGGCCTGGGAATCTGAGAATTCTCACGAGAATTCTCAATAATTGGCCTGAGATTCTGAGAACCAAGTCCGAAGTACAAAGTGTGCTTCCCAAATCATCCCCTGAATTGCTATAAACATGTCAACGATGGTTTCGGTGCCAATGACAGCCTGAAGAACAGCAGAGCATGGGGATGCGCCCTGCAATGCAATGCAATGCAAGTGAAGGCAAATAATGACCAGAAATTAATTTTTTTATCATTATAGAAATTCAGGGGATGATTTGGGAAGCACACTTTGTACTTTGGACTTGGGTCTCAGAATCTCAGGCCAGTTATCGAGAATTCTCAGAGTTCCAGGCCAAATTCTCGATTTCACGTACGAAGTCCGGGTTCTTCAGAAACCTTGAACCCAAATCATCCCCTGAATTGCTATAAACATGCAAAGGATGGTTTTGGTGTCAATGACAGCCTGGAAGGCAGCAGAGCTTGGGGTGGCGACCTACAATGCAATGCTAGTGATGGCAAATTATGATCAGCAATTCAAATTGTCATTACATAGACCACATAATTCACATGCTGGCACATTTATTCCCTTGTACCTACACACACGTGCTAACAAACACAAATACATAATGGCATGCAAACACACACACTCACACATATAACCTGGCTGACACACTCACTGGTAGACCCATTCACCCTGTAGCACATGCACTCTTGTATACTTGCACACACATTTAACATATACAAATACATACTAGCATGCTAACACACTCACACATATAACCTGGCTGACTCACTCACTGGCAGACCCATTCACCCTCTAGCACATGCACTCCTGTATACTTGCACACACATGTAACCCATAAACTCACGCATACTACCTGGCAAACACACTCACTGACATACCCACCCACATGCTGGTACATTTAGTCTATTATACTTGCACACACATGCATGCAAACACACATGACACACTGACTGACAGCCCCATCCACCTACTGGCGCATGCAGTCCCAGATACTTTAACACACTTTCACACATTTAAACTGGCTGACACGTGCACTGACAGACCCACCCACCAGCTGGCGCATGCATGCAAACACACGTGCTGACACACACACTGAAAGACCCATCCACCAGCTGGCACATGCATGCAACGTGCTGAGACATGCACTGTCATACCTATCCACCAGCTGGCACATGCATGCAAACACACGTGCTGAAACATGCACTGACAGACCCATCCACCAGCTGGCGCATGCTTGCAAACACACGCTGACACACGCACTGACAGACCTATCTACCAGCTGGCGCATGCACTCCCTTATACTTCCACACGCATGCATGCAAACACAAGTGCGTACACGCTTAGTACAGCAGTTCCTCACTCATGTACAGGCTGTCACACAACAATTACAGAAACAGGCACACATGCCTGCACACACTCAGTCCCAAAGTTCCACACTCATGCACTAGCTGTCATACAAACAGTCACACATGGGTGCACCAAGTGACCAGCTAGAACCAACCTATGCGAATTCCGATGACTGCTAAAGGGTGGTAATCCTGGGGCTTTAACCCCAGTCTGGGAATTCATTCTGCTCAGAGAGGCTTTCGGGCCTCGCAGTGAAGCGACAGACGATTGGCTTCCCTCAATCGACGTCCGACGGGCATCCTGGACCAAGGAGGCAGCTACGGACCCCCCTGAAGTTGATGCGTTAGATTGCTCAGGCGATGCTGCGACAGGCATAGGCTCCATGGCCCCGTCCTCAGTGCCGGCTACGCAGCTTGGGGGAGGGCGGACGTACAAACCCGAGAAAGCATGCGTCCGAAAAACTTCGATTTGCTGACGAAGTGAATAGTTCAGGGGTGGTGCAATGTGGAATAGAAAAGGATACGTACGAAAGTAGAGATTTGGAGTTGTGTGTCCGGGGCCGCGGGTACAGGCACGAGTAGTTGCAGCTGAGAAAAAAGAGAACTCGGGAATAAGGAGGATTGTTGCACGAGACAACACACACAAACGGTTATTGTGTTTCTGTACTTAACGCGAGATGCAGGGCATGCCATGCATGGCATGATGTCATGGAATTGGAATTGCTAGTTGGGCGAGGCCTGGCTGCCAGTTACCTCGTCTACCTCACATACGCCGAGTCGCCCACCAGACAGAACTTGTACGCGCGCCAACCCAAGCAACTAGGTTGTTCGTTAGCTTGCTTGCTGCAATCTTGCGTGCTTGCTGCAATATTGCCTTTCTTTTGGCGGGAGCCCCCAGGGTCACCCAGGGGGTCCCCCCGTAGTTCGTGTTTGTGCGACAGACGAGCGCGAGCGATTACAAAAACGTTTGTGCGACCGACACGAAGCCTGGCACGTTAACCAACTGTCTCGTTCTACTGCCACCGTACTACTACTCCTGGTTTCGGTCCGCTCCATTCCGTTGCCACCTGTCGCTCCGTTGCCATTAAACAGCAATAATTTCGGTTTTCTGGCATTGTTTCTGACGTTCATAATTTTTCTTACATTTCTTTACAGTAACTTGTAAAAAATGAAAATCGTTTTTTAGGTCGTATGGTTTAACGGGGCAACGCAATTTAAACAGCAATACTTTAGACCATCACTCTCCGCCAATTTTCCGCGTCGCTTGCGACGCTGCCTAGGACTTTTCTGAAGATTTGTTGGAAGATCCCTCCTGCATGTTGTGGAGCGGGCTTGTATTTGGCCAGCAATGGCCTGCCGATGACAGTGTGGTGTCATGTAACCCCTCCCCTTACCCGTCCTCATCTGGCCTGAACGGCCTCACAAGGAAGAAATAGTAGAATACTTGAATATACCGGGATATCAACTGTTCATCGAGGTCAGAGAGATACAGAGGTGAAGGAGAAGAACGATAGAATCGAGCAAGAGTCTTTTAGACTTCAGAGTACTGATTTGACCGGCGATCTTGGGAAATTTGAAGATTACATTACATTACATTACATTACATGTTAAAGTCTACTTGACACCGCGAGGGTGTATGAGACTCTGTGCTTTAAACAAAAAGAAAAAGCACCCACAAAGCAAAAACCCCATTACATCAGGGGTGTGTCGAGGACAAACAAACCAAACTCCCAACCACCGTTTTGGTGGCGTAGGTATTAAACCCCTTAGAGCCGGACCCAGATCTCAACCACTTACAGTGGCGGAGGTAAGAAGCTAACAAATGAGAAGTCACAAGAAGAAGAAAAAAAGGGATGATAAATTACGGTGCCACTAAGCAGTCCAGGGCTTCCTGTCTTGCTCTTCTACAAGTAGAAAGATAGTCGGCTAGGTTGCTCCAAAAAGACTTAGTGCCATTTCCATTCATAAAGGTTCTGAGTGTGGAATCGCAGAATTCCACATTCCATACGGTTAAGTTGGTATCCTCATAGACATGCCTATAAATATCTGTAAACAGCTTCTGGTAGCGGAGGCGAATATCATTATAAAAAGGGCACTCAAACATATGCATTTCATCCTCAGGTTTTTGGAACCCACACATTTGACAGTGTCTCATTGAGCGAGGGATGTGTGCTCTATCCACCACCCTCATTCTTTCTGTGTTCAGCCAATGGGAACCCATTCTAAACTGTGCTATAGAACGAATCTGATCCTGCTTATGTAAGGCGGATGTAAAGGGAATCAAGCCATTCTCATCATTGCTGTTGGCTGCGAGAAGATGTGAGGATGTGAGGATTTAGAAGAATCGCGTAAGTATCGCATAGGTTTGTCCCCCTAAGGGGGCCGACCAACCGACCAACCGAGTAAACATGTTCCGACCTGGACCTGGGCACGTCTTAACACTGTTTACAGCCCTGTGATTACAACGTGTACTCAGGAATGTGGTGTAGTAGCGTTTATTTTTATAATGAGAGCAGAGACTGCAGACACTACGAAGTCTCACGTTGTTACACGATTAAGATAAAGATAACTATCAAGCATGGAAGATTGAACTATATAGAAGAAGAAAGGAGATGGCAGGCAGTACATCAAGTACTGCATGGTAGTGCTGGCATCAGCACTGTGCAACAGGCGGTACAGAGCCCAGTGGGGACTCAGAACTGTGCGCTCTTTGCCACTCTAGAAGTCTAGATACGACTTATTAGTCGTACTATAACATTTATACTACTAATTTATGTACTTTTTCCTCGTAAATATATGTTGACTGCCAAAGACGGTGAGCAGCTAAATTGCTGGCTGGAGCCATGTTACCAAGTTCAACTGTTCAAGAAGTAGCGTTTATACTACCCATGTTTACACCACCCGCGGACGTCCAGTTTACACCATCCAGTATGGTAGTCATTTAGGTCCACGATTCTGATCAGTTCCAGTACTTAATGTATTATCTCATATTTCCAACCTTAAAGAGACTCAGGGTTCAATACGATCCGCACCAATGACCTGGACATGTATTTGATTCTCTGCACCCACGTGATTGCAGTCTGTACTCACTATTAAACAAGTCTAAGACGCTTCACAACTCACAAGCGCCAAGGAAAATTGGCGTTGCGTAATGGGGGAGACCGAAACCAGGGTTTACGACTTCGTTAGGGCCAGGGTTACAGACAGTGGGTAACCCTGGGGGCTCCCACCCCCCTCAGGGCCTGGGGAGGGAGCTCCGCGAAAAAGTACACAGGAGTTTGGCGTAGTAGTGTTCACATTGACCATGTTTACTCCGCCTGCAGACATGGCTCCAGCCATCATATCATGTACATAAACCAACTTGAACTGAAGACCACGTTATCAAATACACGTGTGGCGGAATGTGGATGGGGAGAATAAAATTACACACGAAACAGTCAAGTCCAGTCTGTTGTGAACAGGATCCATGTAATCAAGTTCAAGTTGTGTACAGTCAATTTATTATGGGGGGGGGGGGGGGGGGGGGGGGGGGGGGGGGGGGGGGGGGGGGGGCACGCTTGCTGACACCGTATGCTTTGAGTTCCCACAAACGGGAATACATTTCAAGGTAAGTACAGTGAAAGCATGGACACAGTTGAGCCACAGGAATAAATTGCTGCACAATAACATCGGTTTTTTAAGAACATAGCATTGTTGAAGTCGGCGAGCAGCCTTAAAAACTGCAGCCACGTAACCGACTTCGAATTAAAATAAAACTGTGGGCCCCGCGTCCAAAAAGGGACCAGGTGTACGCTGTACACAGAACCTTAGGAAACAAACTGTTTCATACAAATCCATACATGTGTATTATATTCACATGACAGGGGGAGGCTATATAAGGAGGATATAAGCTTTGCCTAGTAAAACCTAGTATCATGTTAATCAAGTAGTGACTACACTCATAGAGAAAAGTGCATGATTCATGTACTGCTATCCTCATCCAGTTGATTATGTGAGGGTGGTAGACCCCGGGGGTTGGGGAGTGGGCTTGCCGTAGGTCAACATTGGCCTGCCTATGACAACATAAATGTACATGCCCATCTTGTCAAGCTGCGGGCACACTTGGAGTACGACAGGGCTGCAGGAAAATGTAGCCATCATCGTACAATTAGGGACTAGGTGTAAATGTACATGCCCCCCTTGACACAGTCAAGCCGGGGGCACATTGCAAGTCTTGACAGGGCAGCAGGAAAATGTAACCAACTTGTCCAATAGGGGACCAGGTGTCATGTACATGCGTCAGATGACAAGGCTATATCTCCAAGGTTGGTGGCCTGGAACAACATAGGAGGCGAGTATGACCGGCAGGGATAAGAGTTGCAGGTTCTGGGGGGGAAGGATGCGGGAGAATGAAGTTGCAGGGCTGCTGCTGTAATCAACCTAGAATTGATCTTCATTGCTATGGCAAAGCTGATGTGATGCACCAGGCTGGCCTTGGCATTGCCCTGTCCTTCCCTGAACTCCCCTCTCCTTGCTGCACCAGTTACCACATCAGGAAGTAAGTTGGCTGTCTTAGAACAAGGATGTCTTCTTCATGATACGGTAAAACTCCTCCTCGTCGATCTGTCCATCACCATTCCTGTCGGCCTCATCGATCATCTCCTGCAGTTCCTCGTCAGTCAAGTTCTCGCCAAGTTCCTTGGCCACGCGCTTCAAGTTCTTTAGCGTGATCGCTCCCGTATTGTCGTCATCGAACAGTTTGAAAGCTTTCATGATTTCCTCTCTACTATCTCGCTCTCCCATCTTGGAGGTCATCATTTGCAAGAACTCTTCGAAGTCAATTGTGCCAGAGCCATCCTTATCGATGTCAGCAATCATCTTCTTGATCTCCTCCTTCTTGGGCTCAAATCCCAAGGCTCGCATGGCGACCTTGAGCTCCTTCGCAGGAAGTGGGGGGGGGGGGGGGATAATTTATTAGGCGAAGCGAGAAAGACGATCAGCGAAGGACTTCCCAGACTCTGCAAACGCTCGCGAGCGCGTTCGACAAAGTCTGCAAGAATTGCCGCAGTCATAATTTTGAAGACCACCAAGGCCTCAGGCGATTCTTTTACACGCAGCTGATGACAGTCGCCAAGAGAGAGAGAGAGAGAGAGAGAGAGAGAGAGAGAGAGAGAGAGAGAGAGAGAGAGAGAGAGAGAGAGAGAGAGAGAGAGAGAGAGAGAGAGAGAGAGAGAGAGAGAGAGAGAGAGAGACGACTTAGGGGAATGAGTTCGTAGAGCATCGAGTATTGACCATAAAGTTAAACCCGAGCGCAGCATGCTAACAGTGGCTTGAATCGCTGAAAATCCTGGATCGTGTCATGCAGATTGGAACTGGAAAACAGAACCTGGACCTTTCTCCGCCAGTTTCTTCTAACCCGCCACTCGAGAACGGTCAACACTGAGACAAGTAAGGCGAGCCGGTGCAAGTGCGAGCTATCTGCTGCATTAGATTGGAAAACATAGTCTGGGAATTCCTCGTACTGAACATATTTTGCTCGAAGCATTGAACTTCTAATTCTCCGCAAAACATGGCTTTCCTACCAGAACCAGTTTCGCCACAGTCAACTGCTCCGAATGGTGTCTTACCTTCGCATCGATGGTGCCACTGCCATCTGTATCAAACAAATCGAAGGCCTCTCTGATTTCTTGCTTCTGCTCCTCGGACAGACCAGTCCGCGCGCCCTTCTTCTGGTCTCGCCGAGCGGAAACAACGGTCTTACGGTAGCTCATTGCACCAAGAATGCAGACTAAAGGAGAATCAGGGTGGAGAGACAAAGGAATTTGTTTGAGCAACGAGCGCCGAGCGGGAGAAAGAGGTTGCCTGCGTATGACGTATCTCGACCTGCTTCAACCGAACTCAACCAACTTCCCCACAAAATTTGAATTTGGCCACTACCACGTGTCCGTCACGTGTCGCCGGTACATGTGCGTACATGTGTAGGGTCCGTGTCTGGTGGCCGCGGCCAGGGCCGAGGGCGGGGGGGGGGTAAGCTCCGGGGGGCCCAGGCCAAGAAATGGTTCTCCTGGCCTTCTTTCAATTATGATGTCTCCATGAAGACCAAAAGCAAACGCAAAGCAATTTCCTGACTTTACATCGTATTTTCGCATCCTGCCGTGGTCTGTGGCGAAAGCTTCCCGGAAGTCCCGAGGGTACACGATCGTACGTAAGTGACTGCCGCGAGCTCAACAGAGCACAGATCGAGCCAGGGAATCGATCAATCGCCATCGAATTGTGCCATCCATTATAATGCCTGAAGTTGAATGGTCAGAAACTGCGTGATCCTGCCTCTCGTTCCGACTGCTGCGGGTCGGTATGCCAGCCTGTAAGGGCTGGGGAATGGCCTGGCTTGGTACTTGTGTAGGTCAAATGGGTGACCTCCTCAACTTCTTCACCAAATCCATCAGGGTAGAATATGTTGGGAGGGTGAAAACTTGTCATCTGCAACTTGGATTGAGTTTCCACCTTGTATGAGACTCTTGAAACACAAGATATGTGCCATTTTGGACTCATTTGGGGTCAAATTACACGATCTGTGCCAAATCCTATCTGAAGCCCAGAACGGGAAGGTTTGTCTTTTTCAAAAATGTTTTGCATCTTGGCTAGGGGTGTTTTGAAGTCGAGCTTCAAATTTGGGCTCGAAAAAAAGTGGAAAAAGTGTAACTCTTATGCCCGATTTCCGTCTATTTGGGGCATTGATGCCATGAGGCCACTATCTGGAGGTGTTTGGTCAACGGGGACACAAATGTGTTCAGCGGTACGGTACTTCACCACGAAGCTGTCAACTAAAGGTCTGTAAACAAAATCTTGTCCCGGTTGACCAAACACCGGCTTAGAGACATACCAAAACGTGTAACCAAATCTGACCCTAGCTTAACCCCCCCGGCCGAGGGCGAGAGTGGGAGGTGCAGGGTCGAGCAGGGGTTGAGAGAGGTGGCTGATAGAGTGATAGGCACTTGACATTATGTTGATATTCTCAGCGGAGGTTATTCTCACGAAACTCATGAGTGTCCTGCTCTGGTCCTGCTTACCACTTTTTATCAAGGAGGATTTCGCCTAAAAGGATAGGTCTTATTAGATGTGAAAGGAGTTTCTCCTACTCGGACGAAGGAAGTAGATGCCCTTAGGCCGACGTGAGTTGCCAGCCCACGGTCGGTCAGACCCGCACCACTAGCCAACCACCGACCAGTGTTACTCCAGGGAGTAACCAAGACAGGTGTCCAGGACAGACAAGCTCCCTGTCCTGGTTTGGAAGGACGGAGTCTACGATTCGCTCAGGACCAGGACACCAATGTATGTAAGAAATCGAACCTCACCACCCTTTCATGTCGCCAGTAGGGTAGGTACAAACGGGAAGGGGAGGGGGGGGAATTAACATCCAAGAATTGCCACAGAATGACCTCTAAGGACGTGACCAATGGGCATGAAGGGAACCGCCTTGTAAGTATGCGATGGACGGGCTTACATCACACGTAGAGTCCAGGTACCATGCCGGTCGACGACCCTCCGGGTGGGCCCAGATGACCTCGTTTAGAGCCGAACCAGAGACCTGATAGGACCCCGCATTTGCTTCGTCCGGCCCAGGATCGCTCTACGATAGAGCCATACCGTTACGAAGGATAATAACGGGAACTAGCACTTGATTGCAGAGGATATAATCATCTGCCAACTGCCAAGACGCATACCATATACCAGTAATCACCCAGTTTACTGGGGGCTCACTACACTTAGAGATGGCCAGTCTATGTCTGTTATTTTAGAGATGCCTTTTTCAAATTTCCTGAGTGAATCTTGCTCAGTGACGTTTGCTTATCCTGAAGCAGGGTACTACTCCTTGCCAAATTGGTCAGCGCTTAGAGCGCACAAACGTCAAATTGGTCAGCGCTTTTTAGTGCAACAAGCGCAAAAACTGCGCGCTGCGTCCACAGGGGGTTGAAAAAACTGCGCGAAACGCGCAAAGGGGCTCAAAAAGGCAGAAATCTTCCATTACACCTAATCTCTGAATGCATCTGACTAATCCACGAGACCGACATTGTTTGTTGCTATCTCTGGTTGCCATTTGAACATTGTCTAGCAAGATCATTTTCACAAAATCGACATCCTTACGTTTAACGATTTCATTCCATGTTAATCCTGCAAGATGTCCTAAGATCTCCCTCAGCCTAGCAGTTCTGTCAAAAAGCTAATAAATTGTGCATTACTTATTTATTTTCCATAGAGCGCACGTAAGTGACTGTGTCAAAAATTTTGTCCGCTGAGGGGATCGAACCTCCGACTTTCTGCGATTTAGCTTGATTGTAAAGCAGACACTCTAACCACTGAGTTAAGCAGACTATGCCACCACGCTCACTATTGCAGTACAAGAAGTTTGACGATTTGCTTTCCATTTCCAGGGAGGGGGGGTCCCGCTGAACCCTAAACCCTCCCTTCTCCTTTTCGCCTCCCTTTCTCGCTGGATGTGCTAAGTTTGTTGGTTCCGTTTCTCTAGTAATAGCTCTTGTTTGTGGCTTCTGGTGTACGGGCAGGGCAGGTCTGCCAAGTGTGGTGGATTCTCTTGCCCCTGTCATGCGTGCTTGCTTTCTGAGTCTTGCTAGGTTGGTTTCTGGCCTCTCTGTTTTTCGGCTGGCCTTCCCCTTTCCTTCATGGGGTGTCCATGGTTATCATCCTTGACACTCCGGTCCAATTCTGCAAGTTGGTTGTGTCGGGTTGTCTTCAGCTTTCTTCCTTTGAGGGCATTATCGCTGCATATTAAGGTGCTCATAGCGCATGCTCTTGGGTGGTTCTTAGTTCTATTCGTTCGGCCTTCCTCTCTTGTGGTTGGTGGGATTGGTGTTCTGTATTGCATACCTTTGCATCCCTCCCCTTTCCGCTCTCCTTTCCGCCTCAAGTCTGTTTCCTTTTTTGGACTTGACCTAGTTTGTTTTCAGGTTTGTGGGGGTGCCTTCAAAACCCTCGTGCTTCAGTGTTATAAAATTGGATGGTCGGCAGGCTGTGCTGCTGTCCAGTCTCGGCAGTGATTTTCTCAGTTTATTCAACGAATCTTCTTCTTCTTCCCCCGGAGTGTGGTGGGGTAGTGTTTATTCTACCCATGTTTATTCTACCCATGTTTATTCTACCCGTGTTTATTCTACCCATGTTTATTCTTCCCGTGTTTATTCTACCCATGTTTATTCCACCCATGTTTATTCTAACCGTGTTTATTCTACCCATGTTTATTCCGCCAGCAGACGGTGAGCAGCCTGAAGGTTGGAAAATCAAAACAACGGGGGGGGAACGGACATGATTTGTCCACACCGGTCCACGTTTACATTTCCCTGGCAATTCTCTTTCACTGACGAAGACGGCGAGCAGCCAAATTGCTGGCTGGAGACATGCAAACAAGTTCAAGTTCAAGTTGGTCGCCCTGAGTGTTTCAGATCGTTGTCAACCGCGATGGTAGCTTGTCCTGTTGAGGTGGTAGACGGTTCTCTGCCTGCGTATGACGGGTTCCCTTAATACCACGCCCCACCAGGCGTTATCACTACTTTCAAGTTCAAGTGTTCACAAAGCGTTTCTCAATTCACCATTGGTTAGCCTTGAGTTTCTTGACACACCAATGTGACCTGGACCTTCTAGCTGCTGCTAGTAAACGAGTATGATTGTATGAACCAAGTTTGTCTCATCCCACCGATGGGCAATCGTCAGTGCAGCCACAATCAAACACTTCCAGGGTGAGTGGTACTTGATAGACTCTCTCAAACACCAACCCATTCTCCTGAACACCCCTCGTAAATGGGCGAGCATCCAGGGCCACACCTATACACTACAACCAGGACAACCCAATGAAGCATGGCTAGATCACAACCCCATCAACCCTATGGAGGAGGACCTCCCGGAGGACCCCATGGAGGAGGACCAAGCCACCACCCCCACCCCCGCCGTACAAACAACCCAGACCACCCACCGCACCAATCTCCCATATTGGGAACCCCAAATCGACTCCAACTGCCAAATACACTCCATCAACATTTACCTGGGGTACAAAGCTCTTGATCTTGACGAAATCCTAGACTTTTCTGTAAAATTAGACACTCATGTGCGCAACTATACGTGCCAACAATGGACCCTAGAAGGGCACTATGACAGTCTCACTGGTAACTATTCTAGCAATCTTATTAATTTGTACCTTTCTTCCAACAAATCTCACCTTGGCCTCCTTACTAAGCACACCAACCCAAGATACATTCCCCACCATATTAGCCCCCACACAGAAATCGCAGGGACTTCACTGACCTACTCTGAAGGTATCATGCTGGGCAGCTCACAGATGCAGATCCTACAACGCATCCCTACCAACTGCTCTTGCTTCCTCCTACATTATCACTCTGGATATGGACATGCTAAGGCCATTAAGCAACTGGACGGTGAGTGGTGGGATATGAACTCTGAAGGCCCCTATCCCCTGAAGCCTCCTGACTGGCAACATCTTCAAGGGCACATTTACACCCTTACAGACACATCTGGACTACCCTGCCCTCAACTTTTCCAGCCTGAAATTTACTATGAACCAAACAACCCAACTCAAACTATCATTATAGACCTACCTACCACTCTTACTCACAATGCTACCGACTCCTCAGACCAGATAGTTCTTACAGACCAGATGGATCTTACAGACTCCTCACAACTTCAACAACTTCTCTCAGACCTTCCACACCCTACAGATCACATTCACCCTGCAGATCCTACAGAGCCCCAGCTCCTACAGAAACTGTAGACCTTGTCTCTGATGATGAGGAGCCTCCCAAATCTAAGAAATCTAAAAGAACCTCTACCCGTTGCAACCCCACTTCCCTCCACTCAAAATCTACACATAAATCACCGACCACCACCAAAAAAACACCCAGGGATACAACTCAACCTCCCAAGACTAACCTTCCTATCCCTACTAGACCTGCCATACCCGACAGCAACAAGATGCGCCAGAGCAGGATCTTTGGAGCAGAACCTCCTACCAAGAAACCTACTCCCCCCAGACTCACCACAAAAACCCTTCCAACGAAAAGAATTAAAATAACCCACACTACCTCATATCCTGTTCAACAGCAGCAAACTGCACTCTATCTCACTAACATTATCACTTCCAACTGCAGAGGCATCTTCTCATCCTGGAAACACTCTACGACCATATTCGAACTAATGAGCCAGACATTGCTATTCTCACCGAAACAAAACTCACCTCTAACAACACAGGTATAATTAATATGATCAAACAAGACCTATCTGACTACCACTTTCATCACAGCAGCAAAACCATTAAGCAAGCTACCAATGCAGACAACATTGTAATCCGCTCAGCTGGAGTTATCACACTTATAAAAAAGACACTTACTACACATCCAATTAAACATGAAGTCCCCACTGACATAGCTGGTCATCTCACTCATCAAACTATTAACAACACTACCCACATTTTAGGCGTCTACATGCCCTGCAATGACCCTGCCAAAAGAGCCCGAATTTATGAACAAATTCACTACATTATATCCCAAAACCCCTCTCATCACTATATTGCAGGGGGAGACTGGAATGCAGCCTACTACCTTACTGATAGAAGCAACACAATCAAGCACCTGGAGGACCAGCCCCACTATCAACACCTTAATAAATATCTAATTCACATTCAACCGTCACCACGTCCCCACACTTACTCAGACAACACTTCCTACAGTAGCAGGATAGATGACATCATTCTCATCAACCCCCAACTGCAACCACGGTGACAGAAACTGCACACCAAATGGGAGACACACTGGACCACTTGACCCTGGAACAACACATTACCTCCTCTCTCTTTCCCCCTCCTAACCTTGACATACCACCTCACAATCCAACACCTCAACTGCAGCTTCCTCTCAAGCAACAAGACATGGCCAAAGCTAAAGAAGCCATCTCTAATCAATTTCTCCATCAATTCCAGCACAGCCACATTAACATAGATAAAGCCTGGACTATAGCACAAACTTTACTGGGAGAAGATAAAACATCTGCACACATTCAATCTATTAGACAAGAACTCAAAGCCACCATACCAGAAGACCTTAACAGCATGACAAATCATCTCATGGTCACTCTTCACCAAGCTCTCTCCATCATGACTGACACCTGCCCTACCAAGCCTAGTACACCAGGCACCTTCCTGCCAAGACAAACTGCCAAAACCTACAGAAGTCTTAACTACCATATTAAACACATTAAAGCACTCCGAACAGCTTCCAACCACCTTGACCAACAACAATACATGGAACTTAGAAGCACACCTCACACGGCAGGCACATACTCACCTACCACTAAAATTAAAATACAAACAGCACTTTCAAAATTTACTCCTCTCTGACTATTGTCTCTCCTTAACTGCTGATATTAAACAAAGTATTACATAATTACGTCACATGCAGGTTGCACTCAAAGAGGAGAGAGCAACCGCCTCCATTAAGAAATTCCGACGCCGCCTCAGTACACAAGCACGACAAACTCACAGGTATATTTTCTCTCCTGAAAATCACACACACACACACACTGCTCTACTGGACGCATCCACACACACACTCAGCACTAGCACCCAGGGTCTCCTGGAAGTTATGACTAAACATATGGGAAAACTCATGTCACCTCCCACTCCACCCATCTCAGATGAATATACACGAGACGCCACCCCCCCTCCATGGGAAATACACACAGAAAAATACCACTTGGAAACTCCAGCCAACTCCATACAAAACACTGCCTCTCCCTACACCTTTCTATCCTCCTCAACCACCTATGCTGACTGTATTAGGAAACTCTCTACCAACAAAGCCACTGGCCCAGACGGCATACCTAATGAATTACTTATGTGCCTCCCACAGGAAATGCACCTCATCATACACAAACTCATGCAGCTAGTATGGATCCTGGAGAAACACCAGACTGCTGGAAAACCTCACACACAGTCATGCTCTACAAAAAATCAGATCCTTGCTTACCTCAAAACTACAGGCCAATAGGCCTTAACAATGCTGTAGCCAAACTCTGGACCTCCCTTGTTACTAACACTATTACTACCTACTCTTGAAACCAACCACATTCTTTAGCGCCTGCCAAGAAGGTTTCAGAAAAGACAAAAGTACCTATAGACAACTCTTGAACCTACTCCACAACATTGAGGACGCTGCCCTCTTCCACCAGGACCTCTATGCTGCCTACTTCGACTTTAGCTCTGCTTTTAACATGATTGATCACCAAAAACTTCTCTGCATCATGCACAGCTTGGGTTACACCCACGACACTATAGACACTATTAAAGGAATCTACACAAACTCTACTACACATATTCTCCTTAACAATACACCTGGCTCCCCCATCCCCATCACTAGGGGCACCATCCAGGGGATACTCTCTCCCCCCTACTCTTCATTATCTTTCTAGAACCCCTACACAGATGGCTCCGTTCTGGGGGACGAGGATACAGAGTAGCATCCCTACCCTCCAAAACAGCAGATGAACACCACACCAGCAGCTTGGGGTATGCTGACGACACTGCTGTCCTAACCGGCAGCTCAGAGGACCTTCGCATCCAATGTGGTAAAGTTCAAACTTTTAGCATCTGGTCGGGCATTCCTCTTAACGCCACCAAATGTGTGGTCAGTGGCATACTCCACAAATCACACCCCTCTCAACCTACTCACAACAACACTCTCAAACAAAGGCTAGATAAAATTCCACTAGGAAACTCCTATGCTACCTACCAGCCGCCTGACCAAGCCTACAAATACTTGGGTTCACATCTCACTTACCTTAAATTGGAAAACTCAACTCCACTCTACTATTGAAACCATTCACAAATAAAGGGCTGAGTATCCTCACCAAAGCTAAAAACAGGGCAACCCCCACCCAATGCTTACGAATAATTTCACAATGTGTCAGAGCAGCTATTAAATACCCCATGATAGTAGCTCCCTTCTCACTAACCGACATTCACGTCATTGACAGAGCAGTATTAAAAACAGTTAAACTCTGTTACTCCCTTCCCAGATATTTTCCGACAAGAGCACTCCACCTCCCTAAAACAGAGGCAGGACTAGGGGTGCCCTCCCTACTCACTGAATACACCCAGATTACTGCAACAGCCCTCACCCAGTCCATGAACGACCAAGGTCACCTGGGAATCCTCACTAGAGCTCTCCTTAATAAATCAACTTTCACCATGACCACTCTAGATCCTCTCTCTCTATCCCGCAAGCAACTTAAGTATATGTCCCTAGCCCGCCAGCTGGAAATTATTAAAAAATCTGACATAACAATTTCTTGGAATGACACAGAACAAACACAGTTCTTGACAAACTTAACATACACTCTCTTCCTCTCCCTCCACAGGCAATCCCTGTATCACTCATGACTCCATTCCATGACCTGGCCATCTATTCATACCATGACCTGGTCACCCCCATGGGAACTCACCTTGTCAGCACTACAGATCTCTCTCTTATCACCTTACACAAAGTTACTAAACACCACAAACGGTCCCTGAATTGCCTTACCGCTCACCTCTCCTCCAAACTGTCGCCTCCCCAATACACTCTGACCCACTTCCCCTCTCACACCGACAACTTGCGCCCGGTTACGCAATTGCGCAGAACACAACCAATAACGTTAAATCTCCTGCTTCTATTGAACCCTCCACCCCACCCACCCAGCGTTACCAACCTCACGCCACTGTGACTGACGCAGACTACGAGGCGGATTCCATTGGGGACCTGGAAGGAAACCAATGGTGGGCGTGGCCCACGCAGACCGAAGGCAGTCACGCGCACCAAGCATGGGGCTGCCCCAGCAGTGATGCCACCTGGCAGCACGCCACTACTTGTGCAAATCCTGGATCCGTCACTCCTCCACCTCTAAATTTTACCGTGCATATAGAATAACTCCCACCTCCACCCTGACAGGATCCGCGAGGCCATGACATCCCCCGACAGCAGCGCACCTGCACCACCGGCGCGCCTGCTCCACCTTACCTACGGATCCCAATACAAAGCCCTGCACATCACGAGCTGGCGGGGCAAGCGCTCCTACAACGACGACAAACTAGTCACTTCCACTGTTGTCCACGTTCAATGGGCCCCAACCATCATGCACAACGAACATATTCAACTCCTACACACACATGGGATACAGCATCCACCACAGCACATCTCTTACCTCCACTACCTCCACCAAACATTGGAAACCCCAATCTCACAATGCGTCTCACCTTGTTGAACTTTTGGGACAACCAGCATACGACCAATTAACCCACACTTTTAAAACTACTCCCCCATTAACCACACATCTCAACCCTAGGAAGGACACCCACCTTACTAACCTTCAACAACAAGACCAATGGGCCACCTCCCAGGATTTAATGCTGACAACCACAACCTTGTTCACAAACTTCTGAAAATTGACACACACGACAGCACCCAGACTGGGACATTCAACCACCCTCAGCCTACATTATACAAACAGGCATCCTCACCACTCTGGATGACCAATCCACACACACACACACCAACGTTTTCATATCTTTATAACCCCACTGGTCACTGTCTTGGGCACATTCCCAACGACAGACTAACCTCTCTCAAAACAAAACTATGACCACTTCAAAAATCACCACCCTACCAAATGGAACCAACTGACCCAAGGAGGAACATACCACACTGACTTAGCTGCCCTCTTCACCAGATACAGAGCTGCTCCTGCTGCTACCAACACTCTTTCTCCTTTTCTCTACCAAGCAGCAGCTGCTCTGGGCATTACTCACCATCGTACTTCTAACCCCCTTAGCTACGACCAAAGCCTCACCAGCTTCTCTTCTACCAGCCCTGCTGATCAGCTCTTTGGCTCCAACCAAGACCCCTTTCTTACCATCTGGACTGGGGGCTCACTGGTGGACATTCCTAACTCCACGACACAAGCACACCAAGCTCTAAGGTGGGCCCTAGCCAGTGCTGACCATGCTGAAATACTCTCAGCCCTACCTGCACCCTGATGCTCCTCCCTGACGACCTTGCTGCCCCTTACAAAAACCCTCCTCCACCACTCCTGGATTTACTATATTGACTCCAGACCGCAGTCTGAATTTTATACTACCTCTGAAATTTGGCTTGGCAGCAAATCTCACACTCCACCCTCCACCCACAAACTACACCTCATCCTTATATTCCTAAACTCCCAGATTTTATTGACCAATGGACATACTACATGCAAAGCCTCTCCTCATCCTGGGAGCCCTCTACTATCACTCCACCTCCCACTCTTACCTTCTCTGACATTGTCATTACTTACCCCCGGAAACTCAAATCTCTTGCCAAAAATCCTTGGCAAACTCCACTCCACCAACACCCTCCTCCCTCTCTTCTTACCACTACTCACCCTTGTCTTCACCTAGCTACCCCCTCCTCAGGCCTCCAGGTCTACACAGATGGTAGCCTAATAAAAGGTAAACCAGGGCACCCTAGTAAAATAGGTGCTGCAGTATATGTCCCGGCTGCAGGACAAAGCTACACCATCAACCCTGGGGAATAGGGGCACCAAAACTAACAACAGGGCAGAACTGGTAGCCATCCACCAAGCCCTTCTCAACATTGACTACGACAAATCCCTTACACTCCATACAGACAGCCTCTGCTCTCTTCAACTTATTAAAAAAATGATTCATGACCCTACCACAACAACCCGTTCCATTCATACTGAACTTCTGCAATCAATTTCAAAAACACCTCATTCAACGCATCCTGCATGGCTCACACACCACTCTTTGTAAAGTCCGTTCCCACACAGGTATCCTTGGAAATGACAGGGCAACATTCTGCACGCAAGGCAGCTGAGCACCCTGCCTCCACCAATTTTACTGACAACACTGGGGAAATCCCCCGCCACAATGTCTACTGGCCCACAGTTCAACCTCCTCGCACACCCATGGGAGATATTCCCCCACGCATCCTAGCACCTAACCTTACACAAGGTATCACCTCTAACCTGCCCACTAGCTGCCACCTTGGCCAACACCCTCTTAAAGGGATTTATGCAACCACCTGGGCTGATACACTCCCCACCAACTTCCTCATGCAAGTAACAAATTTTGGACCTCAACCCTTATCCAACATAAAACTAAATTCCACATCCTTAAAGCCCGCTGGGGTAGACTGTGGAACCGTAAACTTGCATTCCGCTGGAAACTCCCTTATATTACAAGCACTCACCCACCCACGAACTCCCTATGCCCCATTTGCCACACCTGTGAGGACGGAGCGAGGCCACATCCTGGCGGCTGCACACACCGGACTTTCAAGGGGCTCTATATCAAGAGACATGACGCCGCAGTGCGGACTCATCCCACAAGGCCATTTGCACCGGAGCCCTGGGATCCCGCAGAATGATCATGGACGCTGCAAGGAAGAGGACCTCCCCAGGGGGGTCCTGGGCAAACGTCTCCCTGACTGGTTACGCCCCTCCACTATTACTGTAGCGGACTGGAAGAGAATGAGACCTGAATCTTGCCGTCCTACCTGACATAGACTCTCCTACCTGTATGTCTGATAAAGAACTCTGGGTTCTTGAGCTTGGATACTGCTCTGATACCAACCATGCTACTAAGTTTATCACTAAACACGCCCAGCATGTTGAATTAGTAAATGCCTTAGATCGGCTGGATACCTCGTTCACTATGAAGTTATCACCGTTGAACAACTGGTACTATTCCAACCTCTTTTTTGACTTCTATGACCACTCTTGGACTTCAGAGATCATGTGCCCTCAAACTGGCGGACACAGTCCACTCCCACACCATCACTAGCTTTCAGAGTATTTTACAGTGCAGACGTTTTATGGAAGCACACCCCGGGTCGATACCCGGGACTAGCACACAGACCGTCCCCCCTCTCAGGTTTTGTCTTGCCAGCTGCATTGTGTCGGTGCTTCCCAACCGGGGTGAAAAACCCCCGTATTAAGCTGCACTGGCATGATGTGGCTACGGTGCCTGCCGGTCAGGCATCGGTGGTAATTCTTTTTACTGAGATGGCCCTTCGGTGACTATAGCTAGCTCCGGCTTACGCTATGGTGTCCTTAACTTCACGTCCTGTGAGTAACGGTTCTACACGGATGTAACAATTTCAATTTCAATTTCAATTTCAAATTGGTCAGCGCTTTTTAGTGCAACAAGCGCAAAAACTGCGCGCTGCGTTCACAGGGGGTTGAAAAAACTGCGCGAAACGCGCAAAGGGGCTCAAAAAGGCAGAAATCTTCCATTACACCTAATCTCTGAATGCATCTGACTAATCCACGAGACCGACATTGTTTGTTGCTATCTCTGGTTGCCATTTGAACATTGTCTAGCAAGATCATTTTCACAAAATCGACATCCTTACGTTTAACGATTTCATTCCATGTTAATCCTGCAAGATGTCCTAAGATCTCCCTCAGCCTAGCAGTTCTGTCAAAAAGCTAATAAATTGTGCATTATTTATTTATTTTCCATAGAGCGCACGTAAGTGACTGTGTCATAAACTTTGTCCGCTGAGGGGATCGAACCCCCGACTTTCTGCGATTTAGCTTGATTGTAAAGCAGACACTCTAACCACTGAGTTAAGCAGACTATGCCACCACGCTCACTATTGCAGTACAGAAAGTTTGACGATTTGCTTTCCATTTCCAGGGAGGGGGGGTCCCGCTGAACCCTAAACCCTCCCTTCTCCTTTTCGCCTCCCTTTCTCGCTGGATGTGCTAAGTTTGTTGGTTCCGTTTCTCTAGTAATAGCTCTTGTTTGTGGCTTCTGGTGTACGGGCAGGGCAGGTCTGCCAAGTGTGGTGGATTCTCTTGCCCCTGTCATGCGTGCTTGCTTTCTGAGTCTTGCTAGGTTGGTTTCTGGCCTCTCTGTTTTTCGGCTGGCCTTCCCCTTTCCTTCATGGGGTGTCCATGGTTATCATCCTTGACACTCCGGTCCAATTCTGCAAGTTGGTTGTGTCGGGTTGTCTTCAGCTTTCTTCCTTTGAGGGCATTATCGCTGCATATTAAGGTGCTCATAGCGCATGCTCTTGGGTGGTTCTTAGTTCTATTCGTTCGGCCTTCCTCTCTTGTGGTTGGTGGGATTGGTGTTCTGTATTGCATACCTTTGCATCCCTCCCCTTTCCGCTCTCCTTTCCGCCTCAAGTCTATTTCCTTTTTTTGGACTTGACCTAGTTTGTTTTCAGGTTTGTGGGGTGCCTTCAAAACCCTCGTGCTTCAGTGTTATAAAATGGATGGTCGGCAGGCTGTGCTGCTGTCCAGTCTCGCAGTGATTTGCTCAGTTTATGTAACGAATCTTCTTCTTCTTCCCCCGGAGTGTGGTGGGTAGTGTTTATTCTACCCATGTTTATTCTACCATGTTTATTCTACCCGTGTTTATTCTACCCATGTTTATTCTTCCCGTGTTTATTCTACCCATGTTTATTCCACCCATGTTTATTCTAACCGTGTTTATTCTACCCATGTTTATTCCGCCAGCAGACGGTGAGCAGCCTGAAGGTTGGAAAATCAAAACAACGGGGGGGGGAACGGACATAATTTGTCCACACCGGTCCACGTTTACATTTCCCTGGCAATTCTCTTTCACTGACGAAGACGGCGAGCAGCCAAATTGCTGGCTGGAGACATGCAAACAAGTTCAAGTTCAAGTTGGTCGCCCTGAGTGTTTCAGGTCGTTGTCAACCGCGATGGTAGCTTGTCCTGTTGAGGTGGTAGACGGTTCTCTGCCTGCGTATGACGGGTTCCCTTAATACCACGCCCCACCAGGCGTTATCATTACTTTCAAGTTCAAGTGTTCACAAAGCGTTTCTCAATTCACCATTGGTTAGCCTTGAGTTTCTTGACACACCAATGTGACCTGGACCTTCTAGCTGCTGCTAGTAAACGAGTATGATTGTATGAACCAAGTTTGTCTCATCCCACCGATGGGCAATCGTCAAACGCCAATGTGCTGCAGCACACAGTTTACCAAACGTTTTCATCTCACCACAGGGTAGACTTCCTCTACCTGGTTTACTACTGAGAAACCTGGCATAGAAGCTTCTAGGGTCTTCCCCTAGCTTGCTATTCCTCTAAAACTAAAGCAAACTAGTTACTAGTCTACCTGGAAGCTGACATCACCAGATTTCCAGTACTGCTACAATCTTTGGGCCTAGCCCAGTGGCTGGCACAGGAGCTGCCTAGAAGCTACTGGGTGGGGCCAAGAATGAATACAATGAAGTATGGGTCCAGCTGTTGGGCCTTGTTGTAGACCATGAAGTACAGGTCCAGCTGTTGGGCCATGTTGTAGACTATGAAGTACAGGTCCAGCTGTTGGGCCATGTTGTAGACCATGAAGTACAGCTCCAGCTGTTGGGCCATGTTGTAGACCATGAAGTACAGCTCCAGCTGTTGGGCCATGTCGTAGACCATGAAGTACAGCTCCAGCTGTTGGGCCATGTCGTAGACTACAAAGGACAGGTCTTGTTGTAGACTATTAAGTATAATACATATACATAAGCCATAGAAGTCCCCTATGTTACTATGTATGTTGTTCCAGTCTAGGGGGATCCCAAGACAAGCCCTCCCACATTATCCCGGTGGAGGTGTGGGTGGGAGCGGGGTGGTGTGTGTATGTGTTAGCAGTCTAGCCGGTCAAGGCATAGCCAAATAGGCGAAACAGACTCGCCCAACCTCACTATTGGGAAGGACTGTATACAAAACAAGCACTGGTGAACTGAACCCCAACAAAACGTGAACGACGGAGGCTCGGAGTTTGTGCCATGCAGATGATTTAACTTCAATTAAGGGGGGGTATGGTGGGGTCCAGCTCTCCCCCTAATGTACCGTGTCCCGGTAGCATTGAAAAATGAACCCTGGAGAGAACGAATCTAGGATTTAAATTCAAATTTGATCATGTATTCAGAATCCAAACATCCAGATCTGAAAGTTGACTTGCGTACACTACAGGGTACTACAAAGCGCGCGCGGTAGCACGATTCCACGCACACTTTTTGAGCCCCACTGCGCGTTTCGAGCAGTTTTTTCACCCCCCTGTGGGCGCAGCACGCAGTTTTTGCGCCTTTCCCACTAAAAAGCGCTGACCAATTTGACGTTTGTGCGCTTTAAGCGCTGACCAATTTGACAAAAAGTAGTACCCTGGTACACTATACCTTCAATTTAAGTGTGCACTGGTTTGGTATATAATCGTTGGAACTTGAAGTCTATTT
>CM039462.1:10926750-10939250 GCA_022414725.1 Microglena sp. YARC | reverse complement strand
GATGGTCAACAGTTATGACTACGCTATCTATCTACTGGCAAGTGATTATATATTTAAATGAAATATACTAATCTATGTAATTTTGGCCTGTTGTGAACTTACGGAAGAGGGAATAGGATCTAGGAACATTGCCACAAGGGCAACTGAGATGGTGAACAGTTATAACTACGCTATCTATCTACTGGCAAGCGATTATATTTATCTATATCTATATCTCTATCTCTATCTCTATCTATCTATATCTATACCTATCTATCTATCTATCTATCTATCTATCTATCTATCTATCTATCTATCAAAAATACTAATCTATGTAATTTTGGCCTGTTGTGAACTTACGGAAGAGGGAATAGGAGCCATTAGTGCCACGAGGGCAACTGAGATGGACATCAGTTCCGAGTGTCGTAAAAGAGTGCCGGTGAGGGCTGACAGCATGAGCAGAGCTCCACCGATGGCTAGGGGAACCATGAGTCTGGAAGTGATTCCATGGACCACATCAGCAACCTGCATTTCAATGAAATGGTGTTGGTGAGGGCTGACAGTATGAGAAGTGCAACACCGATGGCTAGGGGAACCATGAGTCTCAAAGTGATTCCATGGACCACATCAGCAACCTGCATTTCAATAAGATGGTGTTGGTGAGGGCTGAAGGCATGAGCAGAGCTCCACCGATGGCTAGGGGAACCATGAGTCTCAAAGTGATTCCATGGACCACATCAGCAACCTGCATTTCAATGAAATGGTGTTGGTGAGGGCTGACAGTATGAGAAGTGCAACACCGATGGCTAGGGGAACCATGAGTCTCAAAGTGATTCCATGGACCACATCAGCAACCTGCATTTCAATAAAATAGTGTTGGTGAGGGCTGAAGGCATGAGCAGAGCTCCACCGATGGCTAGGGGAACCATGAGTCTCAAAGTGATTCCATGGACCACATCAGAAACCTGCATTTCAATAAAATAGTGTTGGTGAGGGCTGAAGGCATGAGCAGAGCTCCACCGATGGCTAGGGGAACCATTAGCCTGGATGTGATTCCATGGACCACATCAGCAACCTGCAATTAAATAAAATGGTGTTGGTGAGGGCTGAAGGCATGAGAAGAGCAACACCTATGGCTAGGGGAACCATGAGTCTCAAAGTGATTCCATGGACCATGCAATCTGCATTTTAATGCAAGGGTGACGGTGAGGGTGGAAATGATGAGGGTGTCAAAGGGTGCATGTGAAGTGTAAAAGGGTGAGAATATATAAGGGTGACGGTGAGGGTGGAAATGATGAGGGTGTCAAAGGGTGCGTGTGAAGTGTAAAAGGGTGAGAATATACAAAGGTGTTGGTGAGGGTGGAAATGATGAGGGTGTCAAAGGGTGCTGGTTCAGTGTAAAAGGGTGAGGGTGTACAAAGGTGTTGGTGAGGGCTGAAGGCATGAGCAGAGCTCCACCAATGGCTAGGGGAACCATGAGTCTCAAAGAGATTCCATGGACAACATCAGCAACCTGCATTTCAATAAAATGGTGCTGGTGAGGGCTGAAGGCATGAGCAGAGCTCCACCGATGGCTAGGGGAACCATGAGTCTCAAAGAGATTCCATGGACCACATCAGCAATCTGCATATTAATAAAAGGGTGACGGTGAGGGTGGAAATAATGAGGGTGTCAAAGGGTGCCTGTGAAGTGTAAAAGGGTGAGGGCGTAAAAAGGTGTTGGTGAGGGATGACAGTATGAGAGGAGGGGTGAGGGGGGTGAGGGTGGGGGTGCGAGGGTAGGAGGGTGGGGTTGAGGGAGGGTGTGGAGAGGGCGGGGTGATGGTGTGAGGGTAAGGGAGGATGGGGGTGAGGGAGGGTGTGGAGAGGGTGTGGAGAGGATGTGAGGGTGAGGGAGGGGGATGGGGTGAGGGAGGGTGTGGAGAGGGTGGGGTGAGGGTGTGAGGGTGAGGGAGGGGGGGTGGGGGTGAGGGAGGGTGTGGAGAGGGTGTGAGAGGATGTGAGGGTGAGGGAGGGGGGATGGGGGTGTGTGAGGGTGTGGAGAGGGTGGGGTGAGGGTGGGGTGGGTGTGAGGGTGAGGGATGGCAGCATGAGAAGAGCAACGGCTAGAGGAAGCATGAGGGTGAGGGAGGGGGTGGGTGAGGGTGTGAGGGTGAGGGATGGCAGCATGAGAAGAGCACCGCCAACGGCTAGAGGAACCATGAGAGTGAGGGAGGGGGGGTGGGGTGAGGGTAAGGGTGAGGGTGTGAGGGTGAGGGATGGCATAATGAGCTGTGCACCACCAATGGTTAGAGAAACAATGAGCCTGCGGCTTCTACGTCCCTTCTAGCAGGGAGTTTCTTTCAAATCTGAAAGTGGATTTTTATAGCTTGACTGTTTTAGGCCTCCTCCACGGACAGCGTTTCAGTGCTTTTTATAGCTTTTATAGCCTTTTGTAGCTTTTAGGGCCATTTGGAGCAAAACACAAATTTTGTCTTTACTTTTTAGCGATAATTTTGCCACAACGGGGTCAAAACTAGCGATCGCTAAAAGGAGCAGAAAAACAAATCCTGCCATTTAGCCTCGGGCTATCTAGATAGCCTGGACGTGATGCCGTGCACCGCATCATCTATCTGCAGTTCAACAAGTTCTATGCAGCGTTGCCTGCGACGCTAAAAAATGGCGTAGAGTGATCGCGAGGGAGCGACAGGTGGCAACTGAAGCGAGTTAGTTACGAGACCGTTGGCTGACGTGTCGGGCTTCATCACGGTCAGACGGATGGATGGATGGATGGACGGACAAATGGGTAACACTGGGTGCTCCCGCCCCCCAGAAGGGGGGGCTCCGCCAAAAACACTGGATTCAGAGCTTGTGAGGTTTAGTCTGTGGGGAAATCTTGGTCTTCGTTTTAATGGTGCTGCAGGCGCCAATCTTGAGGAGGGTGCTGCTGCACTTAATGCAGCCTGTAGTTGTTTGTTCTGCCCAAAAGGATGTGACAGGCAGGGATACGTTTTCATGCTATATATAGCAATCGCTAGTTTTGACCCCGTTTTGGAGAAATTATCACTACAAAAAAAGTTTTAAAAAAAGTTTTTTCTTTTCGGCCCCAAATGGCCCCCTAATGCTACAAAAAGCTATAAAACCCACTAAAACGCTGTCCCTGGAGGAGGCCTAGAACCATTCAGCTATAATAACCCCACTTTCAGATTCGAAAAAAACCAAACTGGTGAAAGGTTGTAAAAGGATGTTGGTGAGGGTGTAAACGGGTGAGGTTGAGGTAGTAAAAGGGTGTAGGTTATGGTGTAGGAGGAGGATGATGAGGGTGTGGATGGGTGAGGTTCAGGTAGTAAAAGGGTGTAGGTTATGGTGTTGGAGGAGGATGATGAGGGTGTGAAAGGGTGAGGTTGAGGTAGTAAAAGGGTGTAGGTTATGGTGTTGGAGGAGGATGATGAGGGTGTAAGAGGAGGATGGTGAGGGTGTAACAGGAGGATGATGAGGGTGTGAACGGGTGAGGGTGTAAGAGGAGGATGGTGAGGGTGTAAGAGGAGGATGGTGAGGGTGTAAGAGGAGGATGGTGAGGGTGTAAGAGGAGGATGATGAGGGTGTGAACGGGTGAGGGTGTAAGAGGAGGATGGTGAGGGTGTAAGAGGAGGATGGTGAGGGTGTAAGAGGAGGATGGTGAGGGTGTAAGAGGAGGATGGTGAGAGTGTAAGAGGAGGATGGTGAGGGTGTAAAGGATGAGTGTGTTGGTGAGGGCTGACAGTATGAGATGTGCACAACCCTTAACACAACCAAACATAACCAAACTGCACACACGACACCAACAAAACAAACATGGCATCAAGCGTGCTTACAATCCGAACTGGAGGCATCTCTATCTTTGGCAACACCAAACCAGATGCCAGAAGCATGAGGATTGCACCACCCTAAACACAACCAAACACAACCAAACTACACACACGACACCAATCAAAACGAACATGATATCAAGCGTGCTTACAATCCGAACTGGAGGCATCTCTATCTTTGGCAGCGCCAAACCAGAAGCCAGAAGCATGAGGGGGCGATTTGCGGCAGCTAGGAGAGCTGTCACGGCATCCACGCTTTCAGGCAAAGCCACTCCTGCTAGGTTGATAGATACAGCCGCCACGACCACCCACAGGGTGGGGTAAGATAGCAGCTGCCTGACTGCATCCTGCAGCTTCCCACCGCCTACTTCCACCCTGGTTAGCAGAGAAATGAAAATTGTTGTGCCTTGCCACGGGGAGTGAGATTGAAGGAACGGATGAGAGGCGGCTGGGCAGCTGATCAGTGTCAAGACAATGAGCTCTTTGCTTGAGTCTCTTGCTTGTATGTCAGTATGTGTAGTGTTGGCAATATCGGCACATCAAGTTGTTTTAGTGGTGGATGGACAGCTGATCAGTTGCGAGTCAATGAGCTCTTTGCTTGAGTCTCTTGCTTGTATGTCAGTATGTGTGTTGTTGACAATATCGGCACTTCAAGTTTGTTCAGAGGTGGATGGAATGCTGTTCAGTGTTGAGACAATGAGATCTTTGCGTGAGTCTTTTGCTTGTTTGTGTAGGGTTGACAATATCGGCACTTAACATTTGCTGCCGCATCCACCCTGAATAGCACAGAAATGAAAATTGTGATGCCTTGGTACGGGGAGAGAGATTGAAGGAACGGATGAGAGGCGGATGGATGGACAGCTGATCAGTGTCGAGACGATGCGCTCTTTGCACGAGTCTTTTGCTTGTTTGTGTCGGGTTGACAATATCGGCACTTCACATTTGCTGCCGCATCCACCCAGAATAGCACAGAAATGAAACTTGTCACGCCTTGCCACGGAAAGTGAGATTGAAGGAACGAATGAGAGGTGGATGGACAGCTGATCAGTGTCGAGACGATGCGCTCTTTGCAAGGGTCTTTTGCTTGTTTGTGTAGGGTTGACAATATCGGCACTTCACATTTGCTCTGAGGTGGATGGGCAGCTGATCAGTTGCGAGTCAATGAGCTCTTTGCTTGAGTCTCTTGCTTGTATGCGAGTATGTGTAGGGTTGACAATACCGTCACTTCAAGTTTGTTCAGAGGTGGATGGGCAGCTGATCAGTGGCGAGACGAGTCTTGATTCAAAATTTAAAAATTGAAAATTGCTACTCCTTGCCATGGGGCGTGAGATTGAAGGAACCCTCCCATTCATTTGCACTGGGGAAGGTAACTGTGGGTTTTGCTTTCGCAGACCGCTACTGCGCCTAAGCTTGGACTACCATGCGAAAGCCCAGAAGAAAGTTCTCGGCCTCTTTCAGGGCAGCAGGTCGGAAATTGTTAACCTAGCAACCTAGCAACCTAGCAAGTTCAAACCGCCATCCTGCCATTCAGAGCTGATACTTCTGTACCAACCAAGCCTGAGCTTCCCATCAGCTACTTCCACTCTGCACAGAAGCAAGTTTCAGTTTGCTTTGCTGTGGTCTTGAACAAATAAATACGTGAGTGAATGAGTGAGTCAGTGAGTGAGTGAGTGAGTGAGTGAATGAGTGAGTGAGTGAGTGAGAGAGTGAGAGAGTGAGTGAGTGAGTGAGTGAGTGAGTGAGTGAGTGAGTGAGTAAGTGAGCGAGTGAGTGAGTGAGTGAGTGAGTGAGAGAGTGAGCGAGTGAGAGAGTGAGTAAGTGAGTGAGTGAGTGAGTGAGCGAGTGAGTGAGTGAGTGAGTGAGTGAGTGAGCGAGTGAGTAAGTGAGCGAAAGAGTGAGTGAGTGAGCGAGTGAGTTTAGAGAGTTGAATAAAACAAATGAACGGGTTCCAATACCTTATAAACTTAAAATTGATTTATAGGCTTAATTAACTTGTGATGATGCAAGTTGCTGTGTACTGGTGTGTTGTGTGTGGAGGTGGGGGGTGGGTAGGGGGTATGGGTGTGTGTGTGGGTGTTTGTGGTGGTGTTTGTGGTGGTGTTTGGGTAATGGGGGTGTTGTGGGTGGGTGTTTTGTGGTGGTGTTTGTGGTGGTGTCAATTTTTGTGGTGGGGGGTATGGGTGTGTGTGTGGGTGTTTGTGGTGGTGGGGTGGTGGTGGTGGGGGTGTGTGGGTGTGGGGTTGGTGGTCGGTGGTGGGTGGGTGGTTGTGGGTATGGTGTGTGGTGGGGTGGTGGTGGTGGGGTGGGCTGTGGTGGTGGGGTGGGGGGGTATGGGTGTGTGTGTGTGTGTGTGGGTGGGTTGGGTGTGGTGGGGGTGAGGGTGGGGGGTAGGTGTGTGTGGTGTGGTGGTGTGGTGATGGTGGGTTTGTGTTGGGGTGGGAGCGACCACCCTGCTTTGTTGGGAGGGCGAGTAGGGGCTAAGGGACGCAGCTTGGACTGGCAGCAGTGGCGTCTAGAAGCTCAAAGTGGGATTCACGTTGCAATGTCCTTGTATCAATTTGGGCGAACCTGGTGCTTCCAGGGCAACCTCTGCAGCGATGATATACACATATATACTCACATTACTTAATTAATTTGTGTACTTAATTTATAGGCTTAATGGCAATTCAGAGGGAGACCTGGACAAACCTTTTCCGCGAAGAAACTCGTACTTCATACTTTGTCGACAATTTTGGCCTGGAAATCCGAGAATTCTCGACAATTTGGCGTAGAATTCTCGACAATTCTCAACGAATACGTTTGTCCAGTCCATCCCCTGAATTGCTATAATTAACTTGTGAGAGGCAGGCAAGTTGACGTGACCTAGGATCGATGAACTTGCTGGTGCTAGTGCTTATTATAGCAATTTAGGGGATGAACTGGACAAACGTTTCGTATTTCGTCGAGAATTGTCGAGAATTCCAGGCCAAATTGTCGAGAATTCTCGGATTTCCAGGCCGAAATTCTTGACAAAGTACGAGTTGTCGCAGAAACGGTTTGTCCAGTTCATCCCCTGAATTGCCTTAAGCTTGTGATGATGCACGTTGCTGTGATGATGCACCTTGTATCAATGAACTTGGAGAACCTGGGTGCCACCAGGGCAACCTCAGCAGCACTGGTACACATATATACTTATATTGACTTCATTAATTTATGTACTTTTAATTTTATAGGCCTTAATTAACTTTGTGCTGTGTCATTGGATAAAGGAACTTGCTGGTGCTGGTGCTAACTAAACTTGTGACAATGCACGTTGCTATGTCCTTGTATCAATGAACTTGGCGAACCTAGGTGTCTCCAGGGCAACCACAGCAGCACTGGTACCCATATATACCCATATATACCCATATTTACTTAATTACATAAGCATACATACATACCTGCGTGCAACAAGAGCATACCCAGCAGCTCCCTCAGCAGCATTAGTACACATATATATCCATATGTACTCGTATTTACTTAATGAATTAGGCATACATACATACCTGCGTGCAACAAGAGCAGACCCAGCAGCTCCCTCAGCAGCATTGGAACACATATATATCCATATATACCCATATTTACTTAATGAATTAGGCATACATACATACCTGGGTGCAGCAAGAGCAGACTCAGCAGCTCCCTCAGCAGCATTGCCGTACACATATATAACCATATGTACCCATATTTACTTAATCAATTAGGCATACTATACATACCTGCGTGCAACAAGAGTAGACCCAGCAGCTCCCTCAGCAGCATTGGTACACCATATATACCATATGTACCCCATATTTACTTAAATGGAATTAGGCATACATAACATACCCTGCGTGCAAACAAGAGCAAGCAACCCAGACCCAGGCAGCTCCCTCAGCAGCATTGGTACCATATATAACCATATGTACCCATATTTACTTAATGAATTAGGCATACATACATACCTGCGTGCAACAAGAGCAGACCCAGCAGCTCCCTCAGCAGCATTGGTACACATATATAACCATATGTACCCATATTTACTTAATGAATTAGGCATACATACATACCTGCCGTGCAACAAGAGCAGACCAGCAGCTCCCTCAGCAGCATTGGTAACATAATATAATACCATATGAATACCGCGAGTGAGTTTAACCTTATAATAGGCCACTACAACATAACCTGCGTGCAACAAGAGCAGACCCAGCAGCTCCCTCAGCAGCATTGCATTATATAACCATATGTACCCATATTTACATTATGAATTAGGCATACATACATACCTGCGTGCAACAAGAGCAGCGACCCAGGGCAAGCTTCCCTCAAGCAGCATGGTTACACATTATATAAACCATATGTACACCAATATTTTACTTATTGAATTAGCATACATACATACCTGCGTTGGCAAAAAACAAAAGAGGGTTAGGGAACCCAAAGGGGCAAAAAGCTTCCCTTCCAAAGCAGGGCAATTGGTACTGCGTACCTCATAATTTACTTATGATTGCAACATACAAGAGCTAGACCCCCAGCCTCCCTCAGCGCTCCCTAGCCCAGCAGCATACATACATTGGTGCAAACAAGAGCAGACCCAGCACAGCATTGGTATATAACCATATGTACCATATTACCTTACTTATTGAATTAGGCCATAACATAGGCCATATCATACTATATCCTCGTGCATAACATGAATTAGGAGCAGACCAGCAGCTCCCTCAGAGCAATGGTAAGCACATATATAACCATATGTACCCATATTTTACTTATGAATTAGCATAACATAATACCGCGTGCAACAAGAGTAGACCATCCAGCAGCTCCCTCAGCAAGCAAATTGGTAACACATAATAACCAATATGTCCCATTATTTTACGTTAATGATTAGGCATACATACAATACCTGCCGTCAACAAGCAGCAGAGCTCAGTCAGGCTGCCCTCAGCAGCATTGGTACACATATATAACCATATGTACCCCATATTTACTTAAATGAATAGGCATAATACATACCTGCGTGCAACGAAGAGAATGACCCAGCAGCTCCCTCACAGCATTGGTACACAATATAACCATATGGTTACCCATATTTACATTAATGAATTAGCCTACATAATACTTGCGTGCAGACAAGAGCAGCCCATTAGCAGCTCCCTCCATCGCAGCATTGGTACACATATATAACCATATGTACCCATATTTACTTAATGAATTAGGCCTACATACATACCTGCGTGCAACAAGAGCAAGACGCCAGCAGTCCTCACAAGCATTGGTACATCATAGTATAATATGGTTTTTTCCCATATTTACTTAATGAATTAGGCATACATACATACCTGCGTGCAACAAGAGCAGACCCAGCAGCTCCCTCAGCAGCATTGGTACACATATATAACCATATGGTCCATATTATTACTTAATGAATTAGGCATACATACATACCTGCGGTGCAACAAGAGCAGACCAGCAGCTCCCTCAGCAGCATTGGTAACAACATAATATAACCATATGTAACCCATATTTTCTTAATGAATTAGGCATACAATATCAGTGCTCCCTCTTACCTGCGTGTACCTCTCATAAAAAAAAATTTTTTTAAAACAATGAGTAGACCCAGGACAGCTCCCTCGCAAGCATTGGTACACATATATAACCATATGTACCCATATTTACTTAATGAATTAGGCATACATACATACCTGCGTGCAACAAGAGCAGACCCAGCCGCTCCATCAGAGCATTGGTACAACTAATACAAGGTACCCATATTTACTTAATGAATAGGCATACATACATACTGCGGGCGCAATCAAGAGCAGACCCAGCACCTATAAGGTCCCTCAGCAGCTTGGTCACATATATATACCAATATGTACCACATATTTTACTTAATGAATTAAAGGCCTACATACATACCGCGTGCAACAAGAGCAACCCAGCACTCCTCAGCAGCATTGGTACCATATAATAAACCATATGTAAACCCAATTTCTTAATGAATTAGGCATACATACATACTGCGTGCACAAGAGCAGACCAGGCAGCTCCCTCAGCAGCAATTGGTACAGCATATATAACGCAGATGTACCCATATTTACTTAATGAATTAGGCATACATACATAACTGCGTGCAACAAGAGCAGACCCCGCAGCTCCCTCAGCAGCATTGGTACACATTATATAACCATATGTACCTTCATTTTACTTAATGATGATTAGGCATACATACATAACTGCCGTGCAAACAAAAGGCAGATCCCGTAGCTCCCTCAGCAGCATTGGGTCACATATATAACCATATGTACCCATATTTACTTAATGAATTAGGCCATAACATACATACCTGCGTGCAACAAAGAGCAGACCCAGCAGCTCCCTCAGCAGCAATTGGTACACAATATAATCCATATGTACCCATATTTAACTTATGAATTAGGCATACATACCTACCGTGCGTGCCAAGAGGCAGACCCAGCAGCTCCCTCAGCACATTGGTACACATATATACACCTAGTAGCCATATTTACTTAATAATTAAGGGGGCATACATACGAACTGCGTGCAATAAAAAACAAAGCAATCCCAGCAGCTCCCTCAGCAGCATTGGTACATATATAAACCATTGTAACCCCATATTTACTTAATGAATTAGGCAATACATACATACCTCGTGCAACAAGAGCAGACCCAGCAGCTCCCTCAGTCAGCATTGGTACACATTATAACCATATTACCCAATATTTACTTAATGAATTAGGCATACATACATCCCTGCGTGCAACAAGAGCAGACCCGCAGCTCCTTCAGCACATTGGTACACATATTAACATATGTACCCATATTTACCTTAATGAAATAGGCCATACATACATACTGCTGCAACAAGAGAGACCCAGCAAGCTCCTCAGCAGCATTGTACACATATACACCATATACCCATATTTACTTAAATGAATAGGCTATACATACATACCTGCGTGCAACAAGAAGCAAGACGACAGCAGTCCCGCAGCAGATTGGTACACATATAAAAACATAATGTACCCATATTACTTAATGAATTAGGAACATCATACCTGCGTGAACAGAGCATACCCAGCCAGCTCGCCTCAACAGCATTGGTACAATATATATACCATTATTACCCATATTACTTAATGAATTAGGCATTACATACATACCTGCGGTGGCCAACAAGAGCAAAGACCCCAGCAGCTCCCTCAGGCAGCTATTGGTACAACATTATAACCATATGTCGCGCATATTTACTTAATGAAATTAGGCATACAATACATACTGCGTGCAAGCAAAGAGCAGACCAGCAGCTCCCTCAGCCAGCATTGGTACAGCATATATAACCATAAGTGTACCCATATTTACTTAATGAATTAGGCCTAACATACATACCTGCGTGGCAAACAAGAGCAGACCCAGTCAGCTCAACTCGCAGCATTGGTAACATTATATAACGCATATGACCCATATATTTAGCTTAATGAATTAAGGCATACATACATACCTGCGTGCAACAAAAGAGCAGATCCCAGCAGCTCCCTCCAGCAGCATATGGTACATCATATATACCTATATGTTTATCCCATATTTATCTTAATGAATTGAGGGCCCTACCATACATACCTGCGGTGCAAACAAGAGCAGACCCAGCAGCTCCCTCAGCAGCATTTGGTACACATATTAACGCATATGTACGCATATTTAACTTAATGATTGGGGCATACCCATCACATACCTGCGTGCAACAAGAGCAGACCGCCACGCAGCTCCCTCAGCAGCATTGGTACACCATATATACCATATGTACCGTTCATATTTACTTAATGAATTTAGGCATACATAGCATAGCCTGCGTGCAACAAGAGCAGACAGCAGCTCCTCAGCAGCATATGGTTACACATAATATAGACCATATGTACCCATATTTACTTAATCAATTAGGCCATACATACATACTGCGTGCAACAAGAGACAGACCCAGTAGCTTCCATCAGCAAGCAATTGGTACACATATAATAACCATATGTACCCATATTTATCTTATAGATTAGGCATATACATACATACCTGCGTGCAACAAGAGCAGACCCGCAGCAGCTCCCTCAGGAAGCATTGGTACACATATATAACCATATGTACCAATATTCTGACTTATATGAATGTACCGCGCATACCATACATACCTGCGTGCAACAAGAGCAGAACTCCAGTGCAGCTCCCTAGTGTCCGCATTTGTAGAAGCCCTCAGCAAGCATTGGACATCATATATAACCATATGGTACCATAATTTACTTAAATCGAATTAGGCCTACATACATACCTGCGTCGACAAGAGCAAAAGACTCCAGCAGCTCTCAGCAGCATTGGTACACATATAGCTAACCATAATGTACCCATATTTACTTAATGAATTAGGCATAACATACATACCTGCGTGCAACAGTAGCAGACCCAGGCAGCTTCCCTCAGCAGCATTGGTAACACATATGATAAACCATATGTACCCATATTTACTTAAATGAATTAGGCATGACATACATTTTTAACCCTGCGTGCAAACAAAGAGCAGACTCCAGCAGCTCCCTCAGCAGGCATTGGTACACATATATAGACGCATATGTACCCATATTTTAACATTAATGAAATTAGGCATACATAACATCCTGCCGTGCAACAA
>CM039462.1:10792082-10925750 GCA_022414725.1 Microglena sp. YARC | reverse complement strand
GTTGCCTCTCACTAGATATAAGCGTTACCACCTCGAGATTGTTGGTGCACAGATACTCAGCCTGACAGCCCCCCCCCCCCCCAGCAAATTGCTGTTGAAGCTATGTAACAAATCAAGATTAAGTGCTTTTTACATTACATTACATTACGTATGGTAAGTCTTTGACAAACGCGAGGTGTATGAGATCTGTGATTTATAACAAAAAGCACACAAGCAAAAACTTCATTTATATCAGCGGGTGTGTCGATGACAAATACCGTACAAAAGGGGGGGTCCCGGTTTTGTTATTGTCCGATATACGTCGCAGATCACTGACAAGCACTCGGCATAATGCATACCGGTGCATGGCCTCTCCCAGGTCCGAGTTGCAATGCTCCAGAAAGGGGCAGGGCCACAGCTAGCTTCCTGTGCGCTACTACGGGTCTGCAGGGATCTTCCTGCAGACTTTCTGTACTTTGCGTCTTTATAAGCGCACTCGTTGCGTGTATCTTCCTTCTACTTCAGTCTTCACTTTGTAAGCAATCTAAACATTGAAAGTCATGGCCCGGTCTGGCCGCTAACGAAGCAACGCCACTGCGCCTGTGCCAAGGACGATCTTCTGCCCTGCACAAGGTGGATAGTTTTCCCTCAGACTAGCGTCGACGGCTTGAGTACTGCTTTGGGGCCTGGATTGCCTCGCTCGTCGTGAGGAATCTTACTGCCTGCGCTGCTCGCCTACTGCTCACACAAAACTCTCCCGTTGTCTCTACAATCCCGTCCAAGACACGCCAATAAGAACGCAGTCCAGGAGTCCAGTAGATCTTGACGTGAGTTGCTAATACTAGGATCATACACAGCGTTAAATCCTCCGAGATTGTTGGTGCACAGATATTCAGCTCTGCACAGCCCCCCCCCCCCCCCCCCAGCCAAATTGCTGTCTGAACATGTAACCAAGTCCAGATCAAGTGCTTTTACATTACATTACATTACCGTACATGTAAGTCTACTTGACACCTGCGAGGGTGTATGAGACTCTGTGATTTAAAACAAAAAAAAGCCCGCACAAAGCAAAAACCCCATTAATCAGGGGTGTGTCGATGACAAAACTCAAAAAGGGTCCAGTTTTGTTATTGTCCGATATACGTCAGACCTGAAGTCGGCAATAATGCATACCGGTGCATGGCCTCTCCAGGTCCCGAGTTGCCTGCCACTAGGCCACAGGCTAGCTGTGTCCTACAATGCAGGATCTTCCTGCAGACTCCCGTCTTTGATATAAAGCGCACTCGTTGCGTGTATCTTCCTTCTACTTCAGTCTTCACTTTGTAACAACTCTAACATTGAAAGGTCATGCCCCATGGCCGCCTAACCGAAGCAACGCCACTGCGGCCTGTGCCAAGGGACGGGATCTTCTGCCCTGCACAAGGTGATAGTTTTCCCTCAACTAGCTCGACGGCTTGAGTACTGCTTTTGGCCCCTGGATTGCCATACCGCTCGTCGTGAGGAATCTACTGCCTGCGCTGCCTGCCTACTCCTCACCACTCTCGTTGTCTCTACAATCAGTCCTAAGACGCAAGTAACCGCAGTCCAGGAGTTCTCAGTAGATCTTGACGTGAGTTTGCTACTCACTAGATTTCATACACAAGCGTTTACCAATCCTCCGAGATGTTGGTGCACACATATTCAGCTCTGCACAGCCCCCCCCCCCCCCCCCCCCCCCCCCCCCCAGCCAAATTTGCTGTCTGAAGCTATGTAACCAAGTCCAAGATCAAGTGCTTTCTACATTACATTACATTACCGTACATGTAGTCTACTTGACACCTACGCGAGGGTGTATGAGACTTCTGTGATTTAAACAAAAAGCACCACAAAGCAAAAACCCCATTTACATCAGGGGGTGCTGTCGATGACAAAACGCCTAACCAAAAAGGTCCAGTTTTGGTTATTGTCGATATACGTCAGACACTGAGTCGGTATAATGCATTCTACCGGTGCATGGCTTCCAATGTCCCGAGTTGCCTGCCACTAGGCCACAGGCTAGCTGTGGCCTACACGGGTCTGCAGGATCTTCCTGCAGACTCCCGTCTTTGATATAAGCGCACTCGTTGCGTGTATCGTTCCTTCTATTCAGTCTTCACTTTTGTAACAACTCTACATTGAAAGGTCATGGCCCCTGGCCGCTAACCGAAGAACGCCACTGATAGGCGCCTGTGCCAAGGACGATTTCTTCTGCCCTGCACAAGGTGATAGTTTTCCCTCAGAACTAAGCTCGAAAGGCTTTGAGTACTGCTTTGGGCCCTGGATGCCTACTGCTAGTCGTGAGGAATCATAACTGCCTCGCTGCCTCGCCTACTGCTCACTTTACAAACTCTCTTGTTTGTCTTCTACAATCCGTCCAAGACGCCAAGTAGACGCAGAATCCAGGAGTCTCAGTAGATCTTTGACGTGAGTTGCTAACTCACTAGTCATACACAGCGGTTACCAATCCCTCCGAGATGTTGGTGCATCAGATATTCATCTCTGCACAGCCCCCCCCCCCCCCCACAAATTGCTGTCTGAAAGCTATGTAACAAGTACAAGATCAAGTGCTTTTACATTACATTACATTACAGTACATGGTAAAGTCTACTTGACACCGGAGGGTGTATGCACTCTGTGATTTAACAAAAGCACCCACAAAGCAAAACCCCATTACATCAAGGTGTGTCGATGAAAAACCCCTACCAAAAGGGTCCAGTTTTGTTATTGTCCGATATTCCAGACACTGAGTCGGCAAATGCATACGGTGCATGGCGTCTCCCAGGTCCCGAGTTGCCTGCCACTAGGCACAGGCTAGCTGTGGCCTACACGGGTCTGCAGGATTTCCTGCAGACTCCCGTCTTTGATATAAGCGCCTCGTTGCGTGTATCTTTTCTACTTCAGTCTTCGCTTTGTACAACTCTAACAATCTGAAGGTCATGGCCCTGGCCGCTAACCGAAGCCACTGGCGCCTGTGCCAAGGACGATCTTCTGCCCTGCCAGGTGATGTTTTCCCTCAAGACTAGCTTCGAACACGGCTTGAGTATGCTTTGGGCCTGGATTGCCTACGCTGTCGTGAGGAATCTACTGCCCCTGCGCTGCTTCGCTACTGCTACTGGCTCACATTTACAACTCTGCCTCGTTGTCTCCTACAATCGTCCAAGAGCGCCAAGTAGACGCAGTAGGAGTCTCAGTGAGATCTTTGAGCCGTGAGTTGCTCACTCACTAGATCATACACAGCGTTTACAATCTCCGAGAACTTGTTGGTTCACAGATATTCAGCTCTGCACAGCCCCCCCTCTCGCCCCCACCCCCCAGCGCCAAATTGCTGTCCTGAAGCTATGTAACCAAGTCAAGATCAATGCTTTTACATTACATTACATCCGTACAATGGTAAAGTCTACTTGACAACCGGAGGGTGTATGAGACTCTGTGATTTAAACAAAAAAAGACCCACAAAGCAAACCCCATTACATCAGGGGTGTGTCGACTGAAAACTACAAAAGGGTCCAGTTTTGTTATTGTTCCGATATAGTCAGACACTAGTCGCATAATGCATACCGGTGCATGCCTCCAGTCCCGAGTTGCTGCCACTAGCACAGGCTAGCTGTGGGCCTACACGGTCTGCAGGATCTTCCTGCAGACTCCCGTCTTTGATATAAGCGCACTCGAGACTTAGCGTGTGGTATCTTCCTCTACTTCATCTTCACTTTGTAACAACTCTAACATTGAAAGGTCATGGCCCCTGGGCGCTAACCGCGAAGCAACGCACTGCGCCTGTGCAAGGACGATCTTCTGCCTGACAAAGGTGATAGTTTTCCTTCAGACTAGCTCGACAACTTGAGTACTTGCTTTGGGCCCTGGATTGGCCTACGCTCGTCGTGAGGAATCTACTGCTGCGCGCTGCTCGCTACTGCTCACACAACTCTCCCGTTGTCTCTACAATCCGTCCAAGACGCAAGTAGAACGCAGTCCCGGAGTCTCAGTAGATCTTTGACGTGAGTTGCTAACTCACTAGATCATACACAGCTTACCAATCTCGAGATTGTTGGTGCACAGATATTCAGCTCTGCACAGCCCCCCCCACCCCCCCCCCCCTCCCCAGCAAATTGGGCTGTCTGAAGCTATGTAACAAGTCGGCAAGATCAAGTGCTTTTACATTACATTACATTACAGTACATGGTAAATGTCTACTTGACACCGCGAGGGTGTTGAGACTCTGTGATTTAAAAACAAAAAAAAAGCACACCACAAAGCAAAAACCCCATTACATCAGGGGTGTGTCGATGACAAAACCTACCAAAAACAGGGTCCAGTTTTGTTATTGTCCGATATACGTTCAGACACTGAGTCGGCATAATGCATACCGGTGCATGGCCTCTCCCAGGTCCCGAGTTGCCTGCCACTAGGCCACAGGCAGCTGTGGCCTACACGGGTCTGCAGGATCTTCCTGCAGACTCCCGTCTTTGATATAAGCGCACTCGTTGCGTGTATCTTCCTTCTACTTCAGTCTTCACTTTGTAACAACTCTAACATTGAAAGGTCATGGCCCTGGCCGCTAACCGAAGCAACGCCATGCGCCTGTGCCCAGGACGATCTTCTGCCCTGCACAGGTGATAGTTTTCCCTCAGACTAAAGCTCGACGGGCTTGAGTACTGCTTTGGGTCCTGGATGCTACGCTCGTCGTGAGGAATCTACTGCCTGCGCTGCCTCGCCATCTGCTCACACCTCTCTTGTTGTTCTACAATCGTCCAAGACGCCAAGTAGACGCAGTCCAGGAGTCTCAGTAGATCTTTGACGTGAGTTGCTAAACTCACTAGATCATACACAGCGTTACCAATCCTCCGAGATTGGTTGGTGCACAGATATTCAGCTCTGCACAGCCCCCCCCCCCCCCCAGCCAAATTGCTGTCTGAAGCTATGTAACCAAGTTCCAAGATCAAGTGCTTTTACATTACATTACATTACCGTACATGGTAAAGTCTACTTGACACCGCGAGGGTGTATGAGCTCTGTGATTAAACAAAAAAAGCACCCACAAAGCAAAAACCATTACATCAGGGGGTGTTGTCGATGACAAAAAAACCTACCAAAAAGGGTCAGTTTTTGTTATTGTCCGATATAGCGTCAGACACTGAGTTCGGATAATGCATACGGTGCATGCCCTCATCAGGTTCCCGAGTTGCCTGCCACTAGGCACAGGCTAGCTGTGGCCCTACACGGGTCTGCAGGATCTTCCGCAGACTCCGTCTTTGATATAAGCGCACTCGTTGCGTGTATCTTCCTTCTACTTCAGTCTTCCACTTTGTAACATCTAAACATTGAAAGGTCATGGCCCCTGGCCGCTAACGAAGCAACGCCACTGGCCTGTGCCCAAGGACGATCTTCTGCCCTGCACAAGGTGATAGTTTTCCCTCAGACTAGCTCGACGGCTTGGAGTACTGCTTTTGGCCCTGGATTGCCTACCTCGTCGTGAGGAATCTACTGCTGCGCTGCTCGCCTACTGCTCACACAACTCTCCGTTGTCTCTACAATCCGTCCCAAGACGCCAAGTAGACGCAGTCCAGGAGTCTCAGTAGATCTTTGACGTGAGTTGCTAACTCACTAGATCATACATAGCGTTACAATCTCCGAGATTTGTTGGTGCACAGATATTCAGGTCTGCACAGCCCCCCCCCCCCCCCCCAGCCAAATTGCTGTCTGAAGCTATGTAACAAGTCCAAGATCAAGTGCTTTTACATTACATTACATTACCGTACATGGTAAAGTCTACTTGAACCGTCGAGGGTGTATGAGACTCTGTGATTTAAACAAAAAAAGCACCCACAAAGCAAAACCCCTTACATCAGGGGTGTGTCGATGACAAAACCCTACCAAAAAAGGGTCAGTTTTGTTATTGTCGATTATACGTCAGACACTGAGTCGGCATAATGCATACCGGTGCATGGCCTCTCCAGGTCCCGAGTTGCCTGCCACTAGGGCCACAGGTAGCTGTGGCTACACGGGTCTGCAGGATCTTCCTGCAGACTCCCGTCTTTGATATAAGCGCACTCGTTGCGTGTATCTTCCTTCTACTTCAGTCTTCACTTTGTAACAACTCTAACATTGAAAGGTCATGGCCCTGGCCCGCTAACCGAAGCAACGCACTGCGCCTGTGCAAGGACGATCTTCTGCCCTGCACAGGTGATAGTTTTCCCTCAGACTAGCTCGACGGCTTTTGAGTACTGGGCTTTTTGGCCCTGGATTGCGACTACGCCGTCGTGAGGAATCTACTGGCCATGCGCTGCCTCTCGCCTACTGCTCACACCACTCCTCTTGTTGTCTCTACAATCCGTCCAAGACGCCAAGTAGACGCAGTCCAGAGTCCTCAGTAATCTTTGACGTGAGTTTGCTAAACTCACTAGATTATACACCGTTACCGATCCCTCGAGATTGTTGGTGCACAGATATTCAGCTCTGCACAGCCCCCCCCAGCCAAATTGCTGTCTGAAGCTATGTAACCAAGTCCAAGATCAAAGTGCTTTTACATACAATTACATTACCAGATTACATGGTAAAGTCTACTTGACACGCGAGGGTGTATGAGACTCTGTGATTTAACAAAAAAAAAGCACCCACAAAGCAAAAACCCCATTACATCAGGGGGTGTGTCGATGAAAAACGGGCTACAAAAAGGGTCCGTAGTTTTGTTATTGTCCGATATACGTCAGACACTGAGTCCGGATAACTGCATACCGGTGGCATGGCCTCTCCAGGTCCGAGTTGCCTGCCACTAGCCACAGGCTAGCTGTGGCCGTACACGGTCTGCAGGATCTTCCTGCAGACTCCCGTCTTTGATATAAGCGCACTCGTTGCCTGTGTATCTTCCTTCTACTTCAAGTTCTTCACTTTGTAACAACTCTAACTTGAAAGGTCATGGCCCCTGGCGCTAACCGAAGCAACGCCACCTGCGCCTGTGCCAAGGACGATCTTCTGCCTGCACAAGGGATAGTTTTCCCTCAGACTAGCTCGACGGCTTGAGTACTGCTTTGGGCCCTGGATTGCTACGCTCGTCGTGAGGAATCTACTTGCCTGCACTGCCGTCGCCTACTGCTGGCAACAAACTCTCCGTTGTCTTACAATCCCGTCCAAGACGCCAAGTAGACGCAGTCCAGGAGTCTCAGTAGGATCTTTGACGTGAGTTGCTAACTCACTAGATCCATACACAGCGTTTACCAATCCTCCGAGATTGTTGGTGCACAGATATTCAGAACTCTGCACAGCCCCCCCCCCCCCCCCCCCCCCAGTCCAGCCAAATTGCTGATCTGAAGCTATGTAATCATGTAGCTGTCTGAAGCTATGCCCAGGGGTCATGGTGTGCTTCGGCACGTGTACCGGTGCATACATTGCCTGCCCAGTACTCTTCCTGCAGACTCCCGTAAAGCGCACCTCGTTGGTGTACTTCCCTTCTACTTCAGACGGCCCTGGCCGCTAGTGTATGAGGACTCTGTGATTTAAACAAAAAAAGCACCCCAAAGTAGCAAAAACGGCGTGGAGTTGCCATTACATCCAGGGTTTGTGTGATGACAAATGTACCTAAGTGCCACAAAAGGGTTCAGTTTTGTTATTTTGGTCGATGACGGGTCCATATGACGTCAGACACTGAGTCGCATAATGCATACCGGTGCATGGCCTCTCCAGGTCCGAGTTGCCTGCCACTAGGCCACAGGCTAGCTGTGGCCTACACGGTCTGCAGGATCTTCCTGCAGACTCCCGTCTTTGATATAAGCGCACTCGTTGCGTGGTACTTCCTTCTACTTCAGTCTTCACTTTGTAACAACTCTAACATTGAAAGGTCATTGGCCCTGGCCGCTAACCGAAGCAACGCCACTTGTGCGCCTGTGCAAGGACGATCTTCTGGCCCTGGCAACAAGGTGATAGTTTTTCCTCAGACTAGCTCGACGGCTTGAGTACTGCTTTTGGGCCCTGGATTGGCCTAGGCTCGTCGTGAGGAATCTACTGCCTGGCGCTGCCTCGCCTACTGCTCAACACCACTCTCCCGTTGTCTCTACAATCCGTCCAAGACGCCAAGTAGACGCAGTCCAGGAGTCTCAGTAGATCTTTGACAGTGAGTTGCTAAACTCACTAGATCATACACAGCGTTAACCAATCCTCCGAGATTGTTGGTGCACAGATATTCAGCTCTGCACAGCCCCCCTCCCCCCCCCCCCCCAGCCAAATTGCTGTCTGAAGCTATGTAACCAAGTCCAAGATCAAGTGCTTTTACATTACATTACATTACCGTACATGGTAAAGTCTACTTGACACCGCGAGGGTGTATGAGACTCTGTGATTTAAAACAAAAAAAGCACCCACAAAGCAAAAACCCCATTACATCAGGGGTGTGTCGATGACAAAAACCCTACCAAAAAAGGGTCCCAGTTTTTGTTATTGTCCGATATACGTCAGACACTGAGTCGGCATAATGCATACCGGTGCATGGCCTCTCCAGGTCCCGAGTTGCCTGCCACTAGGCCACAGGCTAGCTGTGGCCTACACGGGTCTGCAGGATCTTCCTGCAGACTCCCGTCTTTGATATAAGCGCACTCGTTGCGTGTATCTTCCTTCTACTTCAGTCTTCACTTTGTAACAACTCTAACATTGAAAGGTCATGGCCCCTGGCCGCTAACCGAAGCAACGCCACTGCGCCTGTGCCAAGGAACGATCTTCTGCCCTGCACAAGGTGATAGTTTTCCCTCAGACTAGCTCGACGGCTTGAAGTACTGCTTTTGGCCCTGGATTGCCTACGCTCGTCGTGAGGAATCTACTGCCTGCACTGCCTCGCCTACTGCTCACACAACTCTCCCCCTGTTGTCTCTACAATGCCGTCCAAGACGCCAAGTAGACGCCAGTCCAGGAGTCTCAGTAGATCTTTGACGTGAGTTGCTAACTCACTAGATCATACACAGCGTTACAATCCTCCGAGATTGTTTGGTGCACAGATATTCAGCTCTGCACAGCCCCCCCCCCCCCCCCCCCCCAGCCAAATTGCTGTCTGAAGCTATGTACCAAGTCCAAGATCAAGTGCTTTTAAGGTAAAGTCTACTTTGACAAGGGTGTATGAGACTGCTCTGTGAAAAAAAAGGCACCCACAAAGCAAAAGCCCATTACATCAGGGGTGTGTCGATGACATACAAAAAGGGTCAGTTTGTTATTGTCGATAACGTAACTGAGTAATGCATACCGAGTGCATTACTGGCAGGCCAGTCCACACTCGTTGCTTATTTTGCTACCACTCGTTAGCGTGTATCTTCCTGCAGTCACAGCCCCTCTACAAGGAAGATCTCTTCTGGTTGCAAAGATGACTACTGGCCTATGCTCACTATGCCACGCCAAGTGACAGGATTACTAGGGTGTCGCATGAGAGACACTGCAGGAGTCCCAGTTGCAAACTAAAAAAGCATCGAGGTTGTTGGTTGCAATTTCAGCTCTGCCAAGCAAATTGCTGTCTGAAGCTATGTAACAAGTCCAAGATAAGTGCACATTACATTACATTACGTACATGGTAAAGTTACTTGACAACCGCGAGGGTGTATGAGACTCTGTGATTTAAACAAAAAGACCCACAAAGCAAAAACCCCATTACATCAGGGGTGTGTCGATGACAAAACCCTACCAAAAAGGGTCCAGTTTTGTTATTGTCCGATATACGTCAGACACTGAGTCGGCATAATGCATACCGGTGCATGGCCTCTCCAGGTCCCGAGTTGCCTGCCACTAGGCCACAGGCTAGCTGTGGCCTACACGGGTCTGCAGGATCTTCCTGCAGACTCCCGTCTTTGATATAAGCGCACTCGTTGCGTGTATCTTCCTTCTACTTCAGTCTTCACTTTGTAACAACTCTAACATTGAAAGGTCATGGCCCCTGGCCGCTAACCGAAGCAACGCCACTGCGCCTGTGCCAAGGACGATCTTCTGCCCTGCACAAGGTGATAGTTTTCCCTCAGACTAGCTCGACGGCTTGAGTACTGCTTTTGGCCCTGGATTGCCTACGCTCGTCGTGAGGAATCTACTGCCTGCGCTGCCTCGCCTACTGCTCACACAACTCTCCCGTTGTCTCTACAATCCGTCCAAGACGCCAAGTAGACGCAGTCCAGGAGTCTCAGTAGATCTTTGACGTGAGTTGCTAACTCACTAGATCATACACAGCGTTACCAATCCTCCGAGATTGTTGGTGCACAGATATTCAGCTCTGCACAGCCCCCCCCCCCCCCCCCCCTGCTACTACCAACGCCATTTCACAAATCGGATCCATTCGGATCCCCCTTCGCTGTCAACACCACCTCCCCTTGCCTCCGAACACACGAACCAAGACTGAAGAACTGACAAGCTTCCAAGCCCCAGACTCCCTCCTCCCTCCTCCCTCCTCTCTTCCCCCCTCCTCCCTCCTCCCTCCTCCCTCTCCTCCATCTCCAGCCCCCCCCCCCCCCCCCCCCCCCCCCCTACCTTCGTAATCTGCTACAATCATCACATTCCGGCTGTGATAGCCACTACAGCCAGAATGGGGGGGATCTTCTTATCATTGCGGACGCTATAGCTGGACTTCGCTTCAGCCGTCGTCTAATCCTTGCGCATCATGATCTTTGATGGAGATGGCTTCTACTTTTGGGACATCTTCATTGACGACAAGCTTCTGCCTCCTGACAGTCCCTGGCTAGGTAATCGCCAGGGTCTACTATGTCATGAGATCGCCAGCTCCATGAAAAGCATTAATGAGTATTTGTCCCCTGGCATTAGACATGAGCTGAAAAGCAAGAATATCTCTGGTCCCAACTACACTATGATGTACCTGAAACTCTTTTATGGCCCTAAGTCCCCAGCCACAGCTGCAGTTTCAAATAGCCATGATGATAGTGATGCTACAGCCCCTGCCTCTAGGACTGTCTCTGCCTCTAGACTGCCCCTGCCTCTAAGGACTGCCCTGCCTCTAGGACTGTTCCTTGCCTCTAGGACTTCTGTCCCTTGCCTCTAGGACTGTCCCTACCTCTAGGACTAGGACCCGGAAAGTAGACCCTGCTCCAGACCCCATCATCTCTGAAATGCATTCACAAATCCAAGCACAACACCATGAGATCAAAAACATGGAGCGTCAGATGTGCAACATGGCATATGAGATCAAGCAACAGCAAAATCATGATAGATGGGTAGGGGCAACTTTTCCCAACGCCACACACATCAGCCACTGAAGTTATCAAATGCCCTTGTTGAACGCTTGCATGGGGGACCCCTGCATCCTGAACTGCACCAAACCCCTCACCTGCAATCAGAACTTATGCAGACGGAACGTCCTGACTGTGTTGATGGGGAAACCTGCTATGATGATCTTCACTTGCATGGGGGGGATTTTAGCACCTATGCAAGTCAGCCTAATGCTGAAGTGCTTCCACCTCACTCTGCCCCCACACACCCAGCAGCTCCTGATGGGTGCAATTCCCTCAATTATCCTCACTTGCATGGGGGGAACCAGATTGATATACCAGATTGGATAGGCCCAGCAGATGCAGATACAGACCCAGGTAGTAAGCATCAAACCAACCCTCTCCCAACTTATCTGCTTGCAACCACACCAGGTTTCCCAGCAATACCCTAGACTGGGCACCAGCAGTCCAAGATCTACCATCCACATGGACGGAGTTCTGCATTGCATCTGGTTTCAACAAAACACCACCACTCCAACCCATGGCACCTGCACACTCACCTGCAACTCCTGCTGATCCTCACTTGCATGGGGGGAACCTTTAGTGCATATATGCAAGTAACATCCAGCACACGTTATGGAGACACACCATACTCACTGATCACGCCACTACCTATGCAAGTACATCCAGTACACGTGACAGCGACAACAAAACATCCACATCCACATCCACATCCACTGAGCATGTCGCAACGCCTCCCACTCCCACTGATGCTCTGGTTGAACTCGTCATCATCAACCACCCCTACACCACCTCTGCCTTCCATGGTACTTTCTCCCTGCCCTGGCCCACTCCATAATAGGGACAACCAAGGTGCCACGCATCCTTGTGGGCATAGGATACATGCTAAGCTTGTGAGCGATACCCTCGCTTGTGGACATAGGATAAATGATAACCTTGTGAGGGGATGTAAACATCTGAACTTCTGACGGGGGGTATGCACTGATCTGATAGCTCTTGGCTCCACTGATATCAGCATTATGATCTGATCTGCACACTAATCTGCATAAATCGCAGTACCGCTATTTTATGCAGACCACCATGAAATGGTTACATTGCCCTTCATGCGCGTGCAGATCCCCAGCACTTGTGAGCGATAACCTCGCTTGCTGAATAAATCTGCATGTCACATAATTGTCTTTGAACTGACCTGCAGCCACTCTGATAGATAGCTTCCCTGATCTGCAGCCGCCATGATCTGAAGCTTCCCTGATCTGCAGCCATCCTGGTCTGCACCTTTTCTGCGGCAGTCATGGTTACACTCACTTCATATGAATGTCACAGCAATTCCTACCCACCTGGCACCCCCCTTGTAGAGTCCGATTGATTTCCCCAGCAGCTCCCTAGAAGTACGCAAATGACCTGCAGTTCCCCAGCAGGCCCCACAAGCCCTTTACCTTCTCAACAGCTCCTAGCGACATGGCGACAACTCTAGCAACATGGCAGCCAAGCTACTGACCCTGGATGACTTCCCAGCACCTGGCATTTAAATGTGCCCCCTGACCTGCTTGTCATTTTTTAATAGCAATGAACACTCTAGGAATTTAAATCCTGTCCTGCCATGTACTAACACAGCAGTTTGACTAGTTTTTCTTGCCAACCTAGCCCTCCAGTTACATGCTGTTTTCAAATGACTCCTCAGCATGTACCTCCCCTTTGGAATACAGTTGTATTTACTTTCAAGCCCACCTTGTTATATCTTATACCTGATAATGGAAGTACCTCACCCTATCCTTCCATCTGGACGGATAGTTATTAGCTAGCGGGGGATGTCTACCTTAAGTTATTTCTCATAATGTCATCCATAATTTGTGGATTCATTTAGAGCCCCCAAATTATGGGGGGAATAGTATGCTGACCTTATGCATCCCAAATGCCTTCTAGGTGGGATGTACCATACTTAGTCCTGCCAGATTTAGTTATCCTGATGTCACTCTTTGATTTTGACAGTCTTTGCAGGATTTCGACTTCCCAATTAGAGGGGGAATAGTTAGATGATAATTACATGACCGTATAAATTCTCCTTCCCCTTATAGACTTACTTTAGTTTAAGTACCGACCTGGCAGCTCCTTAAAAGCTACCAACCTATATCAGTGATTTAGAGTCCTTAGATAAGATTACCATCCACCTTGACTGTGCCAGCCCGCCTTGCCACAGTCCAGATTACCTTACATCTGATCTCTTGACAAGCCTGACCAGTTTACAGTCACATATAGTGACTTACTAACTTCGAGACCTTCCAAGTGCTTCCTTCCCTTTAGTCTTGACCTAAATAATCTTATTGTCCAAGTTCTTGACCGAAGCAGACCAGCTCTTAGTCATGCTGTATTTCTTTTATATTCTATATTAATTTCTTTATGCCCTCAGTTAACTTCAGGAATTCTTTGAGCTCAAGAATACTCAAGTTGGGGGGGATTATTGTCCGATATACGTCGGACACTGAGTCGGCATAATGCATACCGGTGCATGGTCCCTCCAGGTCCCGAGTTGCCTGCCACTAGGCCACAGGCTGGCTGTGGCCTACACGGGTCTGCAGGATCTTCCTGCAGACTCCCGTCTTCGATATAAGCGCACTCGTTGCGTGTATCTTCCTTCTACTTCAGTCTTCACTGTGTAACAACTCTAACATTGAAAAGTTTAAGCGCGTCATGTTTTGGCCTGAGAACACGCTTATCGTTTATATAAGCTTGAGTCCCTCAAGGAGATTATGGCATAAGCCTAGGCTTTCTCGCGTTTAGTGAATTCAGTGGATTAAAACACGCTTAGCGCTTGGTCAGGTTGGTAACGCTTAGAGAAGTCAAACGTGGTGGTTTAACTCGTGGTGCGGGGGGTTATCCAAAATGTTATCTAGTGGGTTACCCATTAGATTATCTAGTGGGTTACCCATAGGTAATCAAGTGGGTAACCCACTAGGTTATCTAGGGGGTTGTCCATTGGGTTATCTAGGGGGTTATCCCACGGGTTACCAAGTGGGTTATCCAGTGGGTTACAGAGGAGGTTATCCAAGGGATTATCGATTGGGTTATCCATGTGGGGTTAGGGCCAGCCTGTCAAGGAATGCCAGGCTGGCAGCCAAGCCTCGCCAGGCTGGCAGACACTGTGAATTGGTATCGATTGTTACAAGTTTCATTATGTAATAGAATATGTAATACGGTACGCAACCTTCTCTCTTGTCCCAATTAAATATTGTTTTTTTTCTGCGGGCGGACGCCAAGCACCAATATTGCTCGTTGAAGCTATGTAACCAAGTTCAACATATATTAGCCAACTGCCTAATGATATCATATCACAAAGCAATATGAACACTTGATCCAACTAATCATGGACAAAGACTATGCTTCCAGCCAACTCCAATAGCCAGCCACTCTGTCAAACCTAACGCTTGCAGCTGCACTCGAACAATTTCCACAACAACTTCCAAACGCAGTACATAGTTAGTCACCAAGTCATAAAACGCGTGAGAGCACCGCAATTCATGCTGACACTACCTAAGATAGCTCCAAATGTGGCCCAAGGACCACGGAAAAGGAGCTACCTAGAAGCTGCTACGCGTAGCCCATGGAGAGAACCTATTTAAGGTGGCTAATTAATAACGTAGCGAACTAATAAGAAAACCCATGCATGGTCCTTCATCAAGGATCCCCAGCTCAGCTTCCTCAGACGCAAGCATTGTAATAGCTTGAATTGATATTGAATGACAATAATCATATCCTGACAGGTCACTTTTTCCGAAGCACATTTCGTAGGCGCTACTTCTCCTCCGCATAAGCGGAGACTGGAATCGGGATGCGACGACGCTAGGCTTTGCAATGATCATCAATTCGCGCACTTTCCTGATTTGAGATGTCCACTCAAACCAGATTTGCCGAATTCTCTAACCCCTCTCTCCTCCTCAATGATCAATAACAACTGCCAGCGACCAAGCATCCCGATTCCGGGCAAGAAGCACTTTGGAGAAGTCCAAGCGCAGATTGCCCGCAGGAGGGAGGTAGGGGAATGCGAAGCCTCCAACACCAGTGCTTGGAACCCTGTCCACAAACTCAATACCAAATCTGCGAAAGTGACAGATCACCCCAACATTAAAATATCCTCACCTTTCAATGGACAACCTGGACAACAAGATCCTACAGGCAGCATCCGTGCAGAGAGCAAAAGCTCCAAGGATCTACCTAGGACTCACGCTGAACCAAGTTCTGCCAAACCTAAAAATCATCCCAACCCTACTCAATCAAAAAATATCTGGAACAATCAAGACAGACGAAATCCTCCTACTACGAACTCTGCCATTCACCTTATCATTGCCCTTCTTCTCGTCAACTGTTTGAATATCACCGCTGCCTCAACAGCCTCTTTCCGCACTCCCTTATCTTTCTTCGCACCTAAATCTCACTCAGCCACCAGCATGTATTCAATGGGAGCTCAACAAACCAGGGTGCAACAAGATAAGATCGATAGGAAACTGCACCGCCGCGAGAAACAAGCTGCGAAATTCCGCCTCGCTTTCCCACCTTTTCACCACACCGCCGCATACCTCTTTCCCTCGGCTACCACACCACACTATCTTACAAACTACAAACATTCCAACACCACACTCATTTGCCATCTTCGAAACCTCAAAATTCTCTATGCCTCTCATGGCGAACTATACCGCCTCTCATGGCGTGGGTGCAAGTCCCGATATGCCCCTCGTGGCATCATCGTCTCTGACGATTAATACAGCCTCTCATGGCGTGGGTGCAAGTCCCGATATGCCTCTCATGGCATTATCGTCTCTGACGATTAATACAGCCTCTCATGGCGTGGGTGCAAGTCCCGATGTGCCTCTCATGGCATTATCGTCTCTGACGATTAATACAGCCTATCATGGCGTGGGTGCAAGTCCCGATGTGCCTCTCATGGCATTATCGTCCTCGATAATATTAATCGATGGCGAAGGTGCAAGTCCTTATGATCACAATCAACCTTACAATCAACATTGGACAACTGTGTCCTACAAATCTCTTCCCATCCCTTGCTCCTTAGTCATAGACTTTTTTAGCACCTCCCTGATTGCTCTCCTCCTCCTGGCTACTTGTTGGATCATAGGGTGTACCAAGCACAGTACACCCACTATTGATAAGTCAACCGTGAATAGCCTCCTTCTTTTTAATTCCTCTGCAAAGCAGAACTCTAGCTGTGAACCTAATAGGAAATTCTTCACTCAGGACTTTAGAACTTTGACCTATCCCACCTGGGAAACAACCCCTAGGGGAGGCAGACCTACTCCCAGACTTCGTTCCACCTCTGTAAACAGTTCTAGTTATTGGGAACCTCAAATATCCTCTCACTGTCAAATTCATTATATTAACGCCTACCTCGGATACAAGGCCCTGGACTACAAAGATGTCCTACAGTTCTCCATAAACCTCAATACACGTCACTAACTACAATCAACATGATGGGATCTAGAACATGGCTATTTTAACAAACTAACCGGTAACTACACAATCCCTTTAGTCAACTACTACCTGGCTAAAAGGAAATCTCACTTAGGCTTTCTCACTGGCCACAGAAACTCACAACATACATCCCATCCCATCCTCCCACCACTACACCAACAACTGAAGACACATCTGAGAATTATTCTGCAGGAATTATGCCTGGCAGCACAAAACAGCAAATCCTTTCTCGACTTCCTCCTAGCTGCTCAAGGTTTATCCTCCACTACAACTGTGGATATGGACATGCTAGCACCATTAAGCAAATAAATGGTAAGTGGTGGGACATGAACTCTGAACACAACGGCCCTAGTCTCCTCCACTCAAAAGACTGGATAAAACTCCAAGGGCACATCTACACTCTTACTAAATTACCAACCTCCTTCCTATCCTACCCCTTTCAACCAGAAATTAACCACACACCAGGATAGGCCACCCTATGAGGCAGAATGTTGACATGGTCTTCCCTACTAGTAGCACCACACCCACTCACAACCATCCTGACTCTCCCTACAGTATGGACCACATAAATTCCCCATGGCCTGCAGAACTCACAGATCACAATTTACCAGATCGGGACAACTCCTCAGATCTCACCTTCCCAGATCTCACTCTCTTAGACTCCACTTTCTCATATCACGAAGACCTCATAGATCCTCCTTCTTCAAATCAAAAAGACCTCACAGAAACTATTTACCTAGTCTCTGAAGATGAGGAACCTCCCAGATCAAACAAAAAACATCCTCTACAAAAGAAAAATCATTTAACTACAAACGCTCACACTCCTGCACACATCAGATGCACAACACACCTCTCCCTATACCTAGCAAAGTCGTCCTTCCTGACTTCACTAAGTTTCGCCAATGCAGAATCTTTGGAGCCGAACCTCCTACCAAGAAACCTGCTCCTCCCAGAACCACTACTAAAACCCTGCCAACGAAAAGAATTAAAATAATTCATACTACCTCACATCCTGTCCAACAACAGCAAACTGCAATATATCTCACTAACATTATCACCTCCAACTGCAGAGGCATCTTCTCATCCTGGGAAACACTCTATGACCATATTCGAACTAATGAGCCAGACATTGCTATTCTCACCGAAACAAAACTCATATCCAACAACAAAGGTATAATTAATATGATCAAACAAGACCTTTCTGACTACCACTTCCATCACAGCAGCAAAACCATTAAGCAAGCTACCAATGCAGACAACATTGTTACCCGCTCAGCTGGAGTTATCACACTCATAAAAAAGACTCTTACTACCCACCCAATTAAACATGAAATCCCCACTGACATAGCTGGTCATCTCACTCATCAAACTATTAACAACATCACTCACATTTTAGACGTCTACATTCCCTGCAATGACTCTGCCAAAAGAGCCCGTATATATGAACACATTCACTACATCATATCCCAGAACCCCTCTCACCACTATATTGCAGGGGGAGACTGGAATGCAGCTTACTACCTCACTGATAGAAGCAACACAGTCCAGCACCTGGAGGACCAGCCTCACTATCAGCATCTTAATAATACCCAATTCACATTCAACATCACCACGCCCCATACTTACTCAGACAACACTTCCTACAGCAGCGGGATAGATGACATCATTCTCATCAACCCCCCACCTGCAACTACGGTGACAGAAACCACACACCAAATGGGAGACACACTTGACCACTTGACCCTAGAACAACAAATTACCTCCTCTCTCTTTCCCCTCCCAACCTGGATACACACCTCACAATCCAACACCCCAACTGCAACTTCCTCTCAAACAACAGGACATGGCCAAAGCTAAAGAGGCCATTTCAAATCAATTTCTCCATCAATTTCAGCACAGCCACATCAACATAATATAAAGCCTGGACTATAGCACAAACTTTACTGGGAGAAGATAAAACAATCTGCACACATTCAATCTATTAGACAAGAACTCACAGCCACCATGCCAGAAAACCTTAACAGCATGGCAGATCATCTCATGATCACTCTTCACCAAGCTCTCTCCATCATGACTGACACCTGCCCCACTAAGCCCAGCACACCAGGCACTTTCTTGCCCAGGCAAACTGCTAAAACCTACAGACGTCTTAACTACCATATTAAACACATTAAAGCACTTCGAACAGCCTCCAACCATCTTGACCAACAACAATACATGGAGCTTAGAAGCACACCTCACACGGCAGGCACATACTCACCTACCACTAAAATTAAAATACAACACCTACAAAAATTACTCCTCCCTGACTACTGCCTCTCTCTAACTGCTGATATTAAACAAAGTATTACAGAACTACGTAACATGCAGGCTGCACTCACAGAGGAGAGAGCAACCGCCTCCATCAAGAAATTCCGACGCCGCCTCAGCACACAGGCACGACAAACTCACAGGTATATTTTCTCTCCTAAAAATTACACACATACACCCACTGCTCTACTGGACGCATCCTCAAACACACTTAGCACCAGCACCCAGGGTCTCCTGGAAGTTATGACTAAACACATGGGTAAACTTATGTCACCTCCCACACCACCCATCTCAGATGACTATACACGACATGCCACCCCCCCACCATGGGAAACACACACAGATAAATATCACCTTGAAACCCCAGCCAACTCCATACATAACACTGCCTCCCCTTACACCTATCTCTCCTCTTCAACCACCTATGATGACTGTATTAGGAAACTCTCCACCAACAAAGCCACAGGCCCAGACGGCATACCTAATGAACTTCTTATGTGCCTCCCACAGTAAATGCACCTCACCATACACAAACTCATGCAGCTAGTATGGATCCTGGGAGAAACACCAGACTGCTGTAAAACCTCACACACAGTCATGCTCTACAAAAAAACAGATCCTTGCTTGCCTCAAAACCACAGGCCAATAGGCCTTAACAATGCTGTAGCCAAACTCTGGACATCTCTTGTCACTAACACTATTACTACCTACTCTGAAACCAACCACATTCTTAGTGCCTGCCAAGAGGGTTTCAGAAAAGACAAAAGTACCTATAGACAACTCTTGACCCTACTCCACAGCATTGAGGATGCTGCCCTCTTCCACCAGGACCTCTATGCTGCCTACTTTGCATTGACTTTATCTCTGCTTTCAACATGATTGACCACCAAAAACTTCTTTGCATCATGCATAGCTTGGGTTACACCCACGACACTATAGACACTATTAAAGGAATTTACACAAACTCTACTACACATATCCTCCTCAACAATACATCTGGCTCCCCTATCCCCATCACCAGGGGCACTATCCAGGGAGACACTCTCTCCCCCTTACTCTTCATTATTTTTCTAGAACCCCTACACAGATGGCTCCGTTCTGGGGGACGAGGATACATAGCAGCATCCCTACCCCCCAAAACAGCAGATGAAAATCACACTAGCAGCTTGGGGTATGCTGACGACACTGCCGTCCTAACCGGTAGCTCAGAGGACCTCCGTATCCAATGTGGTAGAGGCCAAACTTTTAGCATCTGGTCGGGCATTCCTCTTAACGCCACTAAATGTGTGGTCAGTGGCATACTCCACAATCACACCCCCTCACAAACCTACTCACAACAAACACTCTTAAACAAGGTTGGAAAAAATTCCCTTAGGAAATTCCTATGCTACCTACCAGCCTCCAGACCAAGCCTACAAATACTTGGGGGTTCACATCTCCCACTTACCCTAAATTGGAAAACTCAACTCACTCTACTATTGAAACCATTCACGAACAAAGGCTTGGGTATCCTCACTAAAACTAAAAACAGGGGCAACCCCACGTCAATGCTTACGAATAATTTCACAACGTGTCAGAGCAGCTATTAAATACCCGATGATAGTAGCCCCCTTCTCACTAACCGACATTCATGTCATTGACAGAGCAGTATTAAAAACAGTTAAACTCTGCTGCTCCCTTCTAGATCTTCTCCGACAAGAGCACTCCACTCCCAAAAACAGAGGCAGGACTAGGGGTGCCCTCTCTACTCACTGAATATACCCAGATTACTGCAACAGCCCTCACCCAGTCCATGAACGACCAAGGTCACTTGGGAATCCTCACCAGGGCTCTTCTTACAAATCAACCTCCACATTGACACTCTAGATCCTCTCTCTCTCTCCGCAAGCACTTAAATATATGTCCCTAGGATAGCCCGCCAGCTGGAAATTATTAAAAAAATCTGACATAATAATTTCTTGAATGACACAGAACTTCTTGACAAACTTAACATACACTTCTCCCTCTCCCCCACAGGCAATTCCTGTCTCACTCATGACTCCATTTCATGACCTGGACATTTACTCATACCATGACCTGGTCACCCCCATGGGAACCCACCTTATCAGCACTACAGATCTCTCCCTTATCACCTTACACAAATTACTAAACACACAAACGATCTCTGAACCGCCTCACTGCTCACCTCTCTTCCCTCCAAACCGTCGGTCTCCAATACACTCTGACCCACTTCCTCTCTCTCACCAACAAACTTGCGCCTGGTTACGCAATTGCGCAGAACACAACAGACAACGTTTAAATCTCCTGCTCCTAACGAACCCTCCACTCCACTCACCCAGCGCTACCAACCTCACGCCACCGTTACTGATTCAGACTACGAGGCGGATCCCACTGGGACCTGGAAGGAAACCAATGGTGGGCGTGGCCCACGCAGATCGCAGCAGCCACGCGCACCAAGCATGGGGCTGCCCCAGCAGTGATGCCACCTGGTCAGCACGCCACTACTTGTGCAATCTTGGATTCGACACTCCTCCACTTCTAAATTTTACCGCGCATATAAAATAACTCCCACTTCACATCCTGACAGGATCCGCGAGCCATGACATTCCCCAACAGCAGCGCACCTGCACCACCGGCGCGCCTGCTTCCACCTTACCCACGGATCCCAAGTACAAAGCCCTGCACATTACGAGCTGGCGGGGCAAGCGCTCTTACAACGACGACAAACTTGCCACCACTACCGTTTGTCCACGTCCAATGGGCCCCAACAATTATGCACAACGACCATATCAACTCCTACACACACATGGATACAGCATCCACCACAGCACAACTCTTACTCCACTAACCTCCACCATATATTGGAAACCCCAATCTCACCATGCGCGATCATCTTGCTGAACTGGTGGGACAACCAGCATATGCCCAATTAACCCACACTTTTAAATCCACTCCCCCAACACCACACACCTCAACCCCAGGAAGGACATCCACCTCACTAACCTCCAGCAACAAGGCCAATGGGCCACCTCTCCAGGATTTAATGCTGACAACCATAACCTTGTTCACAAACTTTTGAAAATTGACACACCACGACAGGCACCCAGACTGGACATTCAACCACCCTCAGCCTACATTATACAAAACAGGCATCCTCACTACTCTGGATGGCCAATCCACACACACACACACCAACGCCTCATATCTTTATAACCCCCACTGGTCACTGTCTTGGGCACATTCCCAACGACAGACTCACCTCTCTTAAACAAAACTATGACCATTTTAAAAACCACCACCCTACCAAATGGAACCAACTGACTCAAGGAGAACATACCACACTGACTTAGCTGCCCTCTTCACCAGATACAGAGCTGCCCCTGCCGCCACCAACATTCTTTTCTCCTTTTCTCTACCAAGCATCAGCTGCTCTGGCATTACTCACCATCGTACTTCTAACCCCCTTAGCTACGACCAAAGCCTCACCAGCTTCTCTTCTACCAGCCCTGCTGACAGCTCTTTGGCTCCAACCAAGACCCCTTTCTTACCATCTGGACTGGGGGCTCACTGGTGGACGTTCCCAACTCTACCACACAAGCACACCAAGCTATAAGTGGGCCCTAGCCAGTGCTGACCATGGCTGAAAATACTCTCAGCCCTACCTGCACCCTGATGCTCCTCCCTGATGATCTTGCTGCCCCTTACAAAACTCTTCTCCATCACTCCTGGATTCACTATATTGACTCTAGACCACAGTCTGAATTTTATGCTACCTCTGAAATTTGCTTGGCAGCAAATCTCACACTCCACCCTCCACTCAAAAACTACATCTCATTCTTATATGCAACCCCCACAGCCAAGCTACTTACTTTCCTAAACTCCCAGATTTTATTGAACAATGGACATACTACATGCAAAGCCTTTCCTCATCCTGGGAGCCCTCTACTATCACACTACCTCCCACTCTTACCTTCTCTGACATTGTCATCACCTACCCTCGGAAACTTAAATCTCTTGCCAAAAATCCTTTGCAAACTCCACTCCACCAACACCCTCCTCCCTCCCCTCTTACCATTACCCACCCTTGTCTTTACCTAGCTACCCCCTCCTCAGGCCTCCAGGTCTACACAGATGGCAGTCTAATAAAAGGTAAACCAGGGCATCCTAGCAAAATAGGTGCTGCAGTATATGTCCCGGCTGCAGGGCAAAGTTACACCCTCAACCCTGGGGGAATAGGGGCCACCAAAACTAACAACCGGGCAGAACTGGTAGCCATCCACCAAGCCCTTCTCAACATTGATTGTGACAAATCTCTTACCCTCCATACAGACAGCCTCTGATCTCTTCAACTTATAAAAAAATGATTCACGACCCTACCACTACAACCCGTTCTATTCATACTGAATTACAGCAATCGATTCAAAAACACCTCATTCAACGCATCCTGCATGGCTCACACACCACTCTTTGTAAAGTCCGTTCCCACACAGGGATCCTTGGAAATGACCAGAAACAGACACTCTGGCACGCAAAGCAGCTGAGCACCCCACTTAACCAATTTTACTGACACCACTGGGGAAATCCCCCGCCACAATGTTTACTGGCCCACAGTTACATTCAACCTCCTCGCACACCCATGGGAGATATTCCCCACCGAATTTTAGCACCTACCTTACACAAGGTATCACCTCTAACCTGCCCACTAGCTGCCACCTTGGCCAACACCTCTTAAAGGGATCTATGCAACCACCTGGGCTGATAACACTCCCCACCAACTTCCTCAAGCAAGTAACAAATTTTGGACCTCAACCCTTATCCAACATAAAACTAAATTCCACATCCTTAAAGCCCGCTGGGGTAGACTGTGGAACCGTAAACTTGCATTCCGCTGGAAACTCCCTTATATTACCAGCACTCACCCCCCCACGAACTCCCTATGCCCCATTTGCCACACCTGTGAGGACGGAGCGGGCCACATCCTGGCGGGCTGCACACACCAGACTTTCAAGGGGCTCTATATCAAGAGACATGACGCCGCAGTGCGACTCATCCACAAGGACATTTGCACCGGAGCCCTTGGATCTCGCAGAATGATCATGGACGCTGGCAAGGAAGAGTACCTCCCCAGGGGGGTCCTGGGTAAACGTCTCCCTGACTGGCTACGCCCCTCCACTATTACTGTAGCGGACTGGAAGAGAATGAGACCTGACCTTGCCGTCCTACCTGACATAGACTCTCCTACCTGTATGTCTGATAAAGAACTCTGGGTTCTTGAGCTTGGATACTGCTCTGATACCAACCATGCTACTAATTTTATCACTAAACACGCCCAGCATGTTGAATTAGTAAATGGCCTCAGATCGGCTGGATACCTTGTTCACTATGAAGTTATCACCGTTGGAACAACTGGTACTATTCCAACCTCTTTTTTGACTTCTATGACCACTTTTGGACTTCAAAGATCATGTGCCCTCAAACTGGCGGACACAGTCCACTCCCACACCATCACTAGCTTTCAGAGTATTTTACAGTGCAGACGCTTTATGGAAGCACACCCCGGGTCGATACCCGGGGACTAGCACACAGACCGTCCCCCCTCTCAGGTTTTGTCTTACCAGCTGTATTGTGCCGGTGCTTCCCAACCGGGGTGAAAAACCCCCGTATTAAGCTGCACTGGCATGATGTGGCTACGGTGCCTGCCGGTCAGGCATCGGTAGTAATTATTTTTACTGAGATGGTCCTACGGTGACTATAGCTAGCTCCGGCTTACGCTATGGTGTCCTTAACTTCACGTCCAGTGAGTAACGGTTCTACACGGATGTAACAATTTCAATTTCAATTTCAATAGCTTGCGTCCTCAAACACATCTGACCCATCCCATAGCCCATCTGCAACACATACCATCTGCAACACAATCAACCCACAAAAGCTATGTCTGCAACGCAACTGACCCTTAAACGTTGTGTCTGCGACACACGACGCAGCATCCTTATCAACAACCCTAATGATGTATGAGTGTATGACCCATCCTGGTTGGATTCTAGTAGTTTGCTACGTCTTGTACGACCCATTCATGTGGATGGGATGGGTTCATGAACCCGAAATGGGCCATAAAGAAGCAAACGTTATGACCCAGTTATCAAGTTTTTGACTCATATATATGATTTAACTAAAGAAGCAAGCTCTACGTCCTCGCTCGTCCAAGTTCTTGTCCACCAGCACGTCCTTGTCTTCTCCTCAAAGTCCATGAAATCAGAAACTGACCCGGCCGTTGTGGGCACAAACAGACTTCCTGCTAGCGGCCAATACACTTTTGCCTGCAAACAAAAAAAGCCAGGCGTGGTGTCGCTTAGTTGAACAAGACATGTGGTGTAGTTTACAAGGCAAATGGTGCAGCTTACAAGATAAATGGCACAGCATACAAGAAACATTGTGCGACATGCAAGACAGATGGTGCAGCATACAAGACAAATGGTGGCAAAGGCATAGGCAGAGACGTTGACAAAGGCAAGGGAAGTGACAGTGGCAAACAATGACAAAAGAAGTGACAAAGGCAAGGACATAGACAGTGGTAGTGACAGTGACATATACAAAGTCAGTAACACGAATACAAAGAAAGTGACAAAGACAAAAACCAAGGCTGAGACATAGACAAAGAATTAGACACAGGCAAGGGCAAGGGTAGTGACAGTGAAAGGCATAGGAGAGATAGGCATAAAGTCATAAACAGAGGTAGTGACAGAGACAGTAACAAAGAGGAAGACAGATAAAAAACAAAAATCGAGGCGAAAAATGTAAGCATCACAACCTGATCACAATGGACGAAACAATCCCCTAGGGCACTAGCGCTATAATTAGCCCACGGACCCAGCCTTAGGGCCGTGCGTGGGGCAGGGGCGTGGGCGGGGGCCACCAGGCGGGGGCAGGGGCAAGCCACGCCACACCACCTGCCGCTGGCCAAAAACCCGTTCAGGAGGACGGGACATACCGTTCACGTCTGGGCTGGGCCGAAACAAGCAATACCTTGTACAAATCCGTAAAATCAACCAGACACCTGATTGGTCTCATTTTTCTTGCATCAAAATCTTAAAAATAAAGCCAATCTACATACATGCATTGCATTACATTATTACAGAAAAGTTCAAGACTGCTTACAAATCAACAACCCTTCAACAACTCCCATTTTCGTCACTTCATAGTTAACAATGCTATAACATCAATCGGTTCAATAAAATTCAATTACATCCAATTAAATTAAATTAAATCGATACGAATTCATAAAAATAAAGCAATTCAATGCATTCAAATCACGTTGATTAAATTTACTTGAATGGAATAAAATCGAATTAAATAACACAACATTAAATAAATAAAATACAATTAAAATCATTTGAGTTCATAATTAATTTCATTTCATTCGGGATGTGCCTCTAGGCGCCCTTAATGAGTGGTTTAGTTGCGTCGCTGACGGGAGACATGGGTCGGTTGCGAGTCTGTAGCCAGCCAACATCTCAAGACGCTGGCTGTCCGGGCCCAGAACGCAGGCTATTTAATTGGTTGAATCTCGAGACTCAAAGCTGGGGGTCCTCCTAAGTAAGCAGCCCTGGAGCACACAAAGCGGATCAGACAGTTAGACAAGATATCGAGTAACCATGCTAATTATAGACATTACCCAACTATACACCCATACAACGAGTGGGCTCTACAACGATTCGGCTCTACGACGAGTAAACTCAGATCCCCAAAAGCTCAAAAACATGTTACTTACCAACATAAACTCCCCCTTGTGACTCCATGGCGAGTTAACAGATAAACCCACTGGATTAGCCCTAAACCCAATTCAACACTAGATAAACCACCTGCCGTACGTTAAACTCCCCCCAAACGGATTACAACAAGCTCACGACAGGCTTATAAACTTAAGCGTGGTGGCTTAAACTGGACCTTTTTGATAGGGAAACAAACCAAACTCCCAACCACCGTTTTGGTGGCGTAGGTATTAAACCCCCTAGAGCAAGACCCAGATCTCAACCACTAACAGTGGCGTAAGTAAGAAGCTAACAATGAGAAGTCACAAGGGGAAAAAAAGGATAATAAATTACGGTGCCACTAAGCAGTCCAGGGCTTCCGGTCTTGCACTTCTACAAGTAGAAAGATAGTCGGCTAGGTTACTCCAAAAGGTCTTAGTGCCATTTCCATTCATAAAGGTTCTGAATGTGGAATCGCAGAATTCCACACTCCATACGGTTAATTCGGTATCCTCATGGATATGCCTATAAATATCTGTAAACAGCTTCTGGTAGCGGAGGCGAATATCATTATAAAAAGGGCACTCAAACATATGCATTTCATCCTCAGGTTTTTGGAACCCACACATTTGACAGTGTCTCATTGAACGAGGGATGTGTGCTCCATCCACCACCCTCATTCTTTCTGTGCTCAGCCAATTGGAACCCAATATATAAACTGTGCAATAGAACGAATCTGATCCTGCTCATGTAAGGCGGATGTAAAGAAAATCAAGCCATTCTCATCATTACTGTTGGCTGCAAACAATTTCTGGTATCGGAGGCGTTTAAAGCCAACCTTTCTCTCATCAGGGATGTCTCTGACTGCATTGGTGTCACTTGGGTACTTAAACCTCCATGACTCAAAAACTTCAGACATAATACCTTCGACATCGACAGCCTCCAAAATGTTGAGGTTTCTACTGGATCCTAGCTTGTGGAGAGCACAACGTAAGTCATGAACCCAGCCAGTGTTGGAATCAAAAGATTCCTCAAGAGCCATTATAATGATATCCTCTGGTTCTTTATCTATGATCTTGTTCCAGAAGCGCAAAGCTTGTTTAAGCCAAACAAAACACACCGGGGTTCTACCCAGCTCTTCCATGATAATATTAAATGTAGTAGATTGGCAAACGCCCAACATTTGTTTAAGTATACCTCTATGCCATTTCTCACAAGCATGGTCATTTGACATAAGTGTGTTGTTCAGAATAGAAGGAGCCCACACCTCACAACCAAAATTCAGGATATGTTGTACAAGAGAATCAAATAGATGGGTGAAAATATCAATATTGTATATCTCCATAGTATGGCATCGCCTACGGAGCATGTGGTGTGCCTTTTGGGCCTTACACAAATTTGTAATCAGGATCCATGCGGGCCTCATCACAGAATTGCTTGTTGAAAACGACAATCTCAGTTGTCTTTATACTCACAGCCATCTTTAGCCTCGCAGGAATCCCTCAGGCAGCCAAGCATCGCTTGCATATCTGCCGGGGATTCTGCCATTATAGCTAGGTCATCAGCATCAAGTAACAGTTGCAGAATCTTTCCCTTAAGCTCAGCCCCTACATTTGGGAGCTTGGATTGGAGGAACGATTCAATTATATCAATGAACAGAACAGCTTTGCAACAAATATGGCAATTCCCAACAGGGGGGGGGGGGGGGGGGGGGGGGGGGGGGCTGGTGTTGGTACCATAAGGGCGTTTTTGTGAGTTTCCGGAGTGTGTGCAGAGCACAGAGACGAGGGGAAGACGGTAAGGATAAGATCTTTACAGTTAGATAAGCATTCGATCAATGCGCTAGGAGGAATAACTGAGATGGCGCGGCACCTCAGGGTACCGGCATCAGAGTCCGTGCCATAGCTGGCAGCGGCATCGCAGTTCAGTGCAGCAGGGAGGTAGTCCTGTGCACTCTAAGTCACTCTAGGTGAGCCGGTGAAACCCGGTGAATAACATCCCCCCCAATTCCTGGTATTCTTCATTTTGGAGAATTCCGGGAATTAGAGGAGTTAAAAGAAAAACTAGAGGGACTTTAAATAGTCATAAGCAGCTTATGCTTTGAATGATAAACTTGGGCTGACTGGTAGACTAGTTTAACAGGTCAGGCAGAAAGGGGCCCAGGTGCAGGGAGAGGAGGCTCAGGAATATCCTGTGGGACAGGATTTATGTTCAGGTCTAAACTAAAATAGATAGAAGAAAGCAGACAGTCAAATCAAGTTGCAATCAATCAATATCTAGGAAAAGTCTGGTTCTTGGATCTGTCATGGAGTCTAGAATTTAGGTGACAGAGGTGACTGGTGGAAAGTCAAATCTGAAAGACTATAAGAGATCAGATGTAAACTTTTATCTATCAACTGCTGGCTGGCTATTGGATCAGGAGTTCAGGTGTCATCAACTGGGTATGGGATCTGGTAGAACCCATCTCTCTTTAGCCTAGTTGTGATGGCCTGGTGCAGGTCATCCCACAGGTCAGCTGTAGGGTCAGAGTGGAAGACAGGAGGGCAGAAGTTGAGGATGAAACAGTCTTGCTGGTTCCAGGGCATTATGGCATCATCAACATAGATCAGGATAGGACTGGGCTCTGCATCTGTCCTGATCTGATGGGACTGCATGAGGAGCCATGGCTGCCTGTGGGCTGCATTGCAGTAGGCACTGACCATGGCTGCCTGCAGGCAGATGTTCCACTTCAATCTACCCTTCATGCTGGCTGAACAGGTGTCATACTTATATATGAGGGTGGCCAGAAGCTTAGGGTGCAAGTGGATAGGGGTAAGGACGACAGGTGCAGGATTGGTGGGCATATCCTGTTCTCTCCAGACTTGGTTTGGAAGGGACCTCAGGTGCTTGTACCTTGCATAGAAATCGTGGATCAAGGTGTACAAGGGGACCCTGAGCATGTTGACTATGCAGAGTGGGGTGGGCAAGAGCATCATGTGATATAATATTTCCATCAGTTCCCCCAAGGGGTAGTATCCCTCCCTCCCTTCTCAAGTGTGTAACTGACAGCAGGCATGTGGGCATTGTTCTATATGTCAGCTTGGGAACCTGGTTCTGATGTGGGAGGTGTGCTACCTGGAGAGAAGTCTGTGATGCCAGTGGGGACCATGGTCTGGAGGAGTATGTCCTCTTTGAATAGGGATTTGACGGCAGTGGCCAACTGTGTAGGTTGATCTGCAGGTTGCTCTACTGGGGGCTCTACTGGTGGTTCTACTGGTGGCTCAACTGGTGGCTTTACTAGTGGCTCTACTGGTGGCTCTACTGGTGGCTCAACTGGTGGCTTTACTGGTGGCTCTACTGGTTGCTCTACTGGTGGCTCTACTGGTGGCTGGATTGCCTGCTGGCTGGCTACAGATGGATACCTCTTCTTATAGATTTCCATCATTGATGCTTTCATGTTGGCCAGCTGTTGAGCAACATCTATGTCATCATCATCCTGGCTACAGCTAGGGACACTATCTGGCATGATTTCTACATATCCTGCTTCTCTGTGGCAGTCTGACCTGTACAGGCAGTCTGGGGAAGGCTCACCATTGGATTTCTTCTGGTACTGGACAGTGGCAGGAGCTCTATGCTCAGAGGGTGCTGGAGGCACTGGTACAGGAGGACCTGTTGGCTTGGGCTTGAGAAGGGTATCCATGGGTGGTTTATAAGCCAAGTTTGTGCCTGGTGAGGGGCACTGTGTTGAGGAATGTCATATCCATCACAGTTCCAGCATGTCATATCTGGCTTTCTCTGATCTCTCAGTCTTCCTGGTTCGGCGGGGGGAAGCTGGGATAGGGCTTGTAGAGGTAGACTGGGCAGGGTCAGCAGAGGTGGGGGGTGGAGAGGAGACAGGAGCTGGTTGAGGTGGTGGATAGGGAGGAGGAGGAGCAGAAGCTGACGGTGGCGATGAAGGAGGAGGAGGAGGAGCTGGAGGTGACGATGGAGGAGGAGGAGGAGGAGATACCAGTTCATTTAGGCGGTCTGCAGAGGCCTTGAACCGTTGAGTCCACTTAGCTCTTCCTGCCGAGCATAAATGATGTACCATGACGTTAGGGTTCAGGTACCATGGGTCAACTGGGCTGTCATGATCTGGGTGATCAGTAGGCTTGGGGTAGAATACATCTGTGGCATACACTCCCCCCTTTGCATTGTTGGGGCAGATCAGGACAGGCTGGAGTGATGTTCCAGGCTCATCGGCTTCTCGGAAAGGGAGGCATAGGGTAGCCTGGGAATCATCCAAAGAAAGAGTAAGGGCATCATCTTGTCTCATCATAGCTGGGATGCTTATGAGTTGCATTGGAATGCCATTGTGTGGAATAATGAGTGGCATGGGGTCACTATCAATGGGGCATATATGAACATCCTTGAGGGTCAGGACCAAGCCATTCCGTGCTTGGACTACAGCTGTGCCTGTGGAGGAGCACATACGTGGATGGGGATGTCCTGGGAAGAACACTGGTACTGGAGGATAGAGAGGTGTGATTCTGATGAGTGCATGCTTGTTGTAGGTAAGGTGATGGATGGAATCAGAACTGAGTACCCAGTCATGTGCCATGGGTTGAGAGGGATAGAAACACATAATCGTAGTGCCAGATGGGTGCTCAGAGGTATCTGGATCAGAAGTTGCATCTTCTTGGTCCCCACTACTGTGGGTATTCTGTAGAGTGGGGGAATTTCCTATCTCTGAGACAGTGTGAAGGACAGGGTCATCAGCAGGATAGGGCAGGATACTGGAGATCTTACCCTCAATCATGGCGTCCCGCTCTTTTATCATGTCCTCTTTCCACTCTGGATACCATCCAGATAGATGAGCATCCGGGTGGACAGGTGGCACCTTAGGTGCAGCAGATGCCTGGTCTTCAGGTTGATCAGACGTTCCAGCAGGGTCGTCCTCGCCAATCCAGAATTCCTTGCCCGCTGATGAGGGGACACCAGTCGCAGTCGGCTGGTCTACAGGAATCGGCATGGATGGGCCTGGAGGAGGTTGAGGTTGCTCTTTGTAGCGACCCTCTTGGATGTCCTTGAACCAGTTTGGATCCTTCTCCAGTATTTTCTGCGCGCTCGCGCGGAGTTGGGCCTTGAGTTTGGCGTCGTCCAAGGGGCAGAGGGCAAGAGGATCATTGGGACACAGAGGCATCTTCGGTGGTGGAGGAGGAGCATCCACGAATGGCGGTGGGGGTGGCGCATTCCGGTCAGAGGGGGACCTGGATGCTCGGCGGATGGGAAGTGCTGCATTGCGATGGATGGAGTGGCGGGAGAAGTTTAGAGATCTGAGAGTTGTGGGAATGGGAGTTTGGATAGGGGGAACTAGCATGAACCCTGATCCATACTCGGTTCTCAGGTAGCGCAAGGCAGATGCCGCATTGTTAGTGCGGTCACGAAGAACAGCAGCTATGGATGAATGGACTGAGTCGCAAATGTGGTCCATAGCAATAAAGTTGCTGATGGCAGTGATTTTACTCTCGGGCAAGGTAAGATAGTGCATGCCGTCTTTTGGCTCTGAAAGCGGAATGAAGTCTCTGTCTCCATCAAGCACCGAGTGCCTGCAGATGTTGTCCAGCATAGGGCTGGTCATGTCCTTGTACCAGGTGGCAAAGGTGTCAAGGGTTCCCTTACCATCGAACTTGGGGTATTGCGGCGCGTCCATGGCGATGTTCCGGTGCAAGGCAAAACACAAGTTGAGGGGAGAGGCGTGATTAGGGAGTAGGAGATCTGAGTACGATAACACTCGAGATCTGGGGACGGGTATTTCAGGGGAAAGGGGAGGAGGAGGTTGCAAGCAACGGGTTGGGGTACGAGGACGGAGGGTTTGGGAGAGGAAGGGTTGGTGGTGGAGGCCAACTGGGGAGAGACCTTGAGAGATGATAGGTCAGGAGGTGGTTGAGAGACGGCTGTGGTTGCGTAAGCAACGGGACGTGGGAGATGGGAAGGGGGTGGTGGGGGCGCAGTGGAGGTTGAGATTGTTGTCAGGGGGTGAGGGGGTGTGTGCTGGACGACAGCTTGAGGCTCAATGGAGCAGAATCAATCCGGATACGCGGATGATATACCGCACAAGAGAGGTGTCCCAGCGGGGAGGTTCTTGTCGGGTGGAGAGCCTTACTCGATCCTTTCAATTGATTCACTCCGCGCGACAACAATCAAAATGTTCTTCAGCTCGGAATACCGTCAAGCAAGAACAATCTAAAGCGAATGGGACCGTAACCTGTGAGTTTCCGGAGTGTGTGCAGAGCACAGAGACGAGGGGAAGACGGTAAGGATAAGATCTTTACAGTTAGATAAGCATTTGATCAATGCGCTAGGAGGAAGTACTGAGATGGCGCGGCACCTCAGGGTACCGGCATCAGAGTCCGTGCCATAGCTGGCAGCGGCATCGCAGTTCAGTGCAGCAGGGAGGTAGTCCTGTGCACTCTAAGTCACTCTAGGTGAGCCGGTGAAACCCGGTGAATAACACGTTTGTATCTGTAAGCCAGTTGCCTTGGAAATGTCATCATCATCATCAGCCCTGTGGCTAATAGACCGTTCAGTGAAAAATGAAAACAAGTGAAATTGAAATTGAAATTGAAATTGACATTGAAATTGAAATTGTTACATCCGTGAAAACAAGTGATGTGTTGAAAATAAATTGATTAAAGTGATTTGCTCGCAGGGGGCCATCAAGAATGTTATTTTTGACATGGCTCATGGCTTAAAAGGCCAATATCTTCCTCACCAATAATAATTCTGTCACGAAAGTTAGGTGTATACTGACCCTCAAGGCGAGCTCTATCAGTTAGTCATCTTAAAATGTGTTTTGGCTTATGTATAAGCGACCCCTGCTCCCCCCCCCACCCACTCACACCAACACGAAAGTATCTCCGATTATATGAGGTAGGCTGCAACCCGGGCTGCAAAGTGAGTTTCATCTGCGGTTACATTTGTTACGAAGTGTAATTCATAAATAACATCAGTCAGAGGCAGGTCAGAGGAGTCTCATGAGATACATCAATGTGGGGCCAAAGGGGGCTCAGGCAGTGAAACACCCCTCCATCCACCAAGTACACTATTTGTTTAGCCTGGTCCTGGTCAAGTTGTCGGTAGCCTTGTGGGCAGCATCAAGAGGGCAGGCCTCCCAAGTTTTGGTTTTGTCCCTATCAGGCGAATGGATAATTATCAACAATGTGACTTCATGTTTGCTGCATGTCTTGTAGACCATCAAAGCTCTTTACTTCAGCACTTTGCTCCAAAACAACGAGGCTGGCCCGGGCTTCTTGTTGTTTGAGCTTCCAACTGCTGACTCGGGTTGTTGTTGCTTGAGCTTCAAGAGCAGGGCTTTGTACTTAGCATCCACCTGCTTGGGCTTGAGCTTCATGCTGAAGGTGATACCCCCCTTCACATCAGCTTCCGTGATGGCGTACTTAGAGATGTCTTACTCAGAGATAGTGTGATCTGGGTGGGCAACCTGTACATGGTCCAAGTATCCGTAGCTCCACACAACTGGTGCGACTTAAGGCTGGCCGTGTTGCTTGGAGGGCACTGAACCACGGCAGATGTTGCAAGTTGTCGTCAAGGGCTCGGGTGCGGAAGGCGCCTCGGCTCGAGTTGTGGGCGATTTGGCCTGGGCTGCTCTAGCCTCGGCCTCAGCCCTGGCCTTGACCTTTACCTTTCTTTTCATCCGTTGCTGTTAACAAGCGCGGATTCCTGCTGCTTGAGCTTCCAACTGCTTCGTCGGGAACTTATCGGCTCTGGTTACCGCCCCTCCATGGGTAGCGACTTTGGGTACATCAGTCGTACTGCCGGGCGAGCAAAACGGATGCGCCAAACGGATGTGCCAAACGGATGCGCCAAACGGATGCGCCAAACGGAGGCGCCAAACGGATGCGCTAAGGAACCTAAGGGTTCGCGAACATTTTCAACATTCGAACTTCCGATGTAACTTTCTCGCTGCTCATTTTCCTTCTTAGCATTCGCGTAGCATATTCGCATTCTCCTGCGTCTGCGCTATCGAATGCTTCCACCTGCTCTCTGTTCCATGCAGTTTCGGTCAACTCTTCCCGAAACAGCAACCAAAGAGGAGCTCATGCTTTCGCAGAGGCAATGCTGCTATCTAAGTCGCCGTCTACAACATCTGACGCGACTCGCAGCAACTTCTGTGGTCGCAGGGTGGTAGACGGTTACTTTGGTAGCGAGCTGCACCTCTGGGCAGCCGAAAGTATGCACTACCGGACAGAATGCGCCTCTCCCTGGACTTCCCAACAGGGGGGGATGCGAAGCGCACATCCCTGGCGCATTCTTGATGGTCGCTGCCAGGAGCGAAGGCTCCATGCAATCGAGAAAACTCACTAACGAATCCCCTTTTCCCCCATGCAGGACTCCAGGACAGACACGTGCTCTTTCAAATCGGGACGCTGCCAGTCACCATATGAACTGGAGCACCCTGGGGCTTAACGCCTCTTATTGCCGACCCTTGACAACCACTGTTCGCGGCGCCAATCAATTCATGGACCCTGCTAATTTCTGCCAGTTTTTCAAATCCACTCGACAATACCAATCCACTTTCGAAAACACCCCCCACGCGCTCTGTTACCCCACGCACCAACTTCATAGCCAGGAGAACGGAAGCACAGGTTGGTCCCCAATCTGCGACCTCAAAGCTACGCGGAATCAGATTTACGCGGATAGTAGGAGTCAATGCGCTCCTCTCCACCCCGTTTCCCTCCAATGTGCCTCCCGCTATCCTAGCAACACTACCCTGATGCTCACTCAACACGCTGCTCTCTCCTCTTACGCTGCTCTCTTCCCTTACTCAACTTCTGCTCACAAGCACATGCCCCTTTCTGCTTTCTACCCTAACACTAACCATAACCAATACGATGCGTCTCGGCCGGGGCTCCAAATCTCACTCCCCGATCAACCTCATGCTCACGACAAGTCTCGAGCTACCTATCAAACTCATAGGAGCTACGATCTTACCTGCCTGCCACATACCATCAATAATTATTATCATCATCCCTGGACCGTAAAAAAATGGTCGCCGACAACACGATCATACCTTCGAGAGACTGCTGTCGTTGCCTAGCCTGCCCGCTGTCACTGATCAGATATGCAACCATCACCTTAACTCTAGAGATGTTAGACCCACGTCCTTCTCGACCAGCAGCCAGAGCCCCCTTTATCTCATCTTCATGCCCTCAACTGGTTTACTACCCAACACTCAATCCGTTTTTTTCCCTTTCAACTTGCTCAGATCCATCACTATGGAGAGCCACGGCGGGCTTGGACTCCTCAAAAACCTGAGTGGACTTGAGTACTTTCCAGGTACGGAGTCTCCCACCCCCAACCTACGCCTCTACCCAGAGTCTACCACCCCCACCCTATGCCTCTACCCTTAGTCTACCACCCCCAACCTATGCCTCTACCCTGAGTCTACCACACCCACCCCATGCCTCTACCCAGAGTCTACCACCCCCAACCTATGCCTCTACCCTTAGTCTACCACCCCCAACCTATGCCTCTACCCTGAGTCTACCACCCCCAACCTATGCCTCTACCCTGAGTCTACCACCCCCACCCTATGCCTCTGCCCTGAGTCTACCACCCCCAACCGATGCCTCTACCCTTAGTCTACCACCCCCAACCTATGCCTCTACCCTGAGTCTACCACCCCCAACCTATGCCTCTACCCTGAGTCTACCACCCCCAACCTATGCCTCTACCCTGAGTCTACCACCCCCAACCTATGCCTCTACCCTTAGTCTACCACCCCCAACCTATGCCTCTACCCTGAGTCTACCACCCCCAACCTATGCCTCGACCCTGAGTCTACCACCCCCACCCTATGCCTCTGCCCTGAGTCTACCACCCCCAACCGATGCCTCTACCCTGAGTCTACCACCCCAACCTATGCCTCGACCCTGAGTCTACCACCCCCAACCTATGCCTCTACCCTGAGTCTACCACCCCAACCTATGCCTCTACCCTGAGTCTACCACCCCCACCCTATGCCTCTACTCTGAGTCTACCACCCCCACCCTATGCCTCTACCCTGAGTCTACCACCCCCAACCTATGCCTCAACCAACAACCTACCACCCCCAACCTATGTCTCAACAGAGGACTTCCTGCCCTTATCTATGCCTCTATCAAGAGACCTCCTCCCCATATCCTCCGCAAGAGGACGTAACCATAAGGCCCTACCCCAAGGCCCTCACCTCAAACCCCTGGCACGCGAACACCCCCCTTAACCAATCCCACTCCAAACCCTCCAAATCTATAGGGGACCCCCTCATAAAGCTGGGAAGTAAAGCAAACAAGAAGTACCTGTGGACCAACAGCCACTTCACCCTTCTGCCATGCCGAAGTAACAAGCCCAGCAAGCTGGCGAAGATTCTGGCTCTCAACATAAAAAATGGTGTAGCGCCTGACCCCAGTTCCACGGTCTCGCAAGACCTAAGTCACATGGACCACTTCGACACACCTCAATTTGTAAATAGAGTGTACTACCCCCCCAGTACCACATCAGCCCCATGCCCACCTCTCCCATCCCAAATAGTACCACTAAAGCCATTAACTTGACTCTGTCCTGGGATACGTGGCACACACACCCCCTTGATTCGGAATCAAGTCGGTTGATTTGGTGGCTCCTTTGGAACATTCTTCCGTGGCTACACTAGATGGCCTACAGGGTCTCCTTACAGAGACGGTGCCTCGGTGCAACGCACACAAAAAATAAAGAACGCCTCCTCGCCCCCACCTGTATTAGGGACATACTTATTCAAAAATACGCATTCAATGCCTATCTCCAGCCCCCCCATGACCCGACATGTAGAGGAGGAAAGCGCACCCCACCTCAGCAAGGCCAGCCCACAATCCCGGCCCTAAGCACTATCCTACCATACATTGAGAAACAAATCTCAAGCCACTGCCAAGTGCACGCCATCAATGCCTACCTCGGTGGACCACATGTCAACACAGGGGAAATTTTCAAATTTGGGGAGAGACATCACCAAATACTCAAAGCAACCCGAAGCGACCTGGGTGTTAGGCCGCTTCACTTCACCTCAGCGGGCAATTTTTCAAATTTGCTGATGCAGGCCTACATGCACACTGAATGCCCCCAGATGGGCATACTCCACCAAATTGCACAACCCGATTATAACCCTGAATACACCAATCCCCACAACCTTTCCTCTGATGAACCCTACAACTTTGGAATCCTACCTGGTAGCAGCAAAAAACAAATCCTGGAACGTCTAAAAGGACATAATAAATGTATCTTGCACTTTACCACCCCCCTCCCAACCGCATATGGACATGCCGGCTGTCTCAAACAATACCATAACACCTGGTATTGGATAGACTCAGAAAACATCTCGCCCATCCCCTTGGACTCCACACCGGGCGCTTGGCAGGCCATATATGGGCAAATCCTCATCCTTAAAGAAGAGAGCGCAGACATGAGGTTTTTGGACCCCCAATTCCAGCTTGGTAATGCGTCGGCTGTTACCAAAGATACAACCCCTCCGAACCCAATGCCTACGCTAACCAACATGGAATATACCATGATGGAGGACACCAGCTCACCCCAACGCACCTCCCCCCCAAACACACGAATGGAGTGCGACAAGGGAGATGTTGCCTTAGACCCAACCCTGAGTGCTATCCTACCATACATTGAGAAACAAATTCGATGCCACTGCCAAGTGCACGCCATCAATGCCTATCTCGGTGGACCATATGTCGACACAGAAAAAATATTCAAATTTGGGGAGAGACATCACCGGATACTCAAGGCAACCCGTAATGACCTGTGTGTTTGGCCGAACCACTTCATCCCTCGCAGGGGGAATTTTACTAATATGCTGATGCAGGCCTACATGCACACCGAATGCCCCCAGATGGGAATACTTCACCGAATCGTACAACCTGATTATAATCCGGAACACCCAAACCCGCACGACCTTATCCCTGATGAACCCTACAACCTTGGGATCCTACCTGGCAGTAGCAAAGACCAAATCCTCCAACGTCTGCAAGGACACAGTAAATGTATCTTGCACTTTACCAACGCCCTCCCAATCGCATATAAACATGCTGGTTGTCTAAAAAAATACCATAACATCTGGTATTGGATAGACTCAGAAAACCTCTCGCCAATCCCCTTGGACTCCACACCGGGAGCCTGGCAGGCCCTATATGGGAACATCTTCATCCTTAAAAAAGAGAGCGCAGACATGAGATTTTTGGACCCCCAATACCATCTTGACGTTGCGACGATGGATACTATAGACACAACCCCTACTACAAACTCCTACAAAACCCATGCCTTCACAATCCAACATGGAAGATACCATGATGAAGGACGCCAGCCCGCCCGATCGCACATCCCCCCCCAACACGCAAATGGACTGCGATATAGGAGATGCTGCCCCTTCAACTGTCACCAACCTGAAAAAAACGTGGTAACACAGAGCACCCCCCCACCACAAAAAAATATCAGGCACCCCCAACAAGCATCTGAAACACTCGCAAAACCTGGGCCCCAACATTAAACTCAAACAAACACCAATCCACAACTTTTTCCCCCCACCTCTACCACCACCAATTCCAAGGGAGCCCCCCCCCCCAAACAGGCTAAGAAGCTCAAACAAACATGCTTTAAACCAACCATTCCTTTTACCCCTAAGGATAATGGACCTGCCCAACAACCCACCCACCATGCCCAGTCACCCCACTACTACATGGATAACATACATTTTCTACTCCTCAACTGCAGAGGGCTGAGGAGCTCCTGGGAGCTAATTCTCAATCACATCCTAGACCACAAACCTGATGTGGCTATTCTTACAGAAACCAAACTGCTCTCCTGCCTCTCCTTCATCCAATTCATCAAGAAGGAACTCCCCAATACTCCCTTCACCACAGTAGTGTGGCCAAAACCCCGGACAACAACCACGGTAAAGGAGGGGTCATAATCCTCACCCACAAGCAGTTAGGCCCCCCGTCCACCATGAAGTCAATGCAGACCTGGCTGGTTGCCTGGTGCACATCACCTTCGGCTCAACCACCCCAACTCCTACACACATCATAGGCGTCTACATGCCCCATGACCAACCCCAGCAACGGCAAGCCGCCTATACATACATCGGGACTCACACCTAAAAGCCCGATCACACCACACTCTGTGGAGGGGATTGGAATGCAACCCTCTTTCCCTCAGATAGATCTACCCACGCCACTTCCCACACAGACCAACATCACATATCTATGTGCTCCCAACTCAACCTCCACCCCACCAAACCCTTTCACTAGAGCACCCACCTTCCATTGCTACCAGGAAGGCAACCTCGAGCACCACAGCAGAATCGATGACATCCTCATCTCCCCTTGCCCCAACCCCCTCCACCCCCATATTAGTGAAAAGACCAGGGAGGTCGGAGGATACCTAGACCACATGGCCCTCCACCAAATTATCCCCCCTATTTACCTTCCCATACCCCTGACTTTGACTGACACCCCCCCTCCTAGACCCCAACAACTAGTCATCCCCGTCAGCAAGGCTTCCATGAACGCCACTGGAAAGGCCATTGAAGAAACGCACACTACCTTCTTCATGGAACACACCCAAACCATCAGGGACTGGTGGGACCAGGCCACCAACCTCATAGGAGACAATTCCCTCCCATCCCACCTCCACCAAGTCAAACACACTCTCCTTGCAAAAGGATTAGACCTCGACCATCTCAGCAACCAGATTATGGAACCTATTAGGATGGCCCTCACCACTATGTTTGAAACCTGCCCTACCAGGAACCAAATCCCAGGGCACTTCTTTGACAGAAAGAAGAGCAAAGCCCACGCCAAAATCAACTCCCATATCCAACAGCTTAAGACGTACAGGAAAATCCTAACCATCGACCCCAACTCCTATCACACCGCCCATTCTACTCTCCTAGAAACATGCCATAACCATCCTACCACCCTCACCCATATCCAGCTTGCCTCAGACCATGCCTCACTCTTGGCTGCAATCAATATATCCCTCGATGAGGCCCTCCCTGCCCTCCGGAGAATTCTCACAAACAGCAGACAAATAGCTACCGCCACTGGCAAAGCAGCCTTCATGACCCAACTATCCAACAAACCTAAACAAGCCCACAGAAACATCTTCAAAACCTCTGATAATCCGACGTCACCCCAGACCCTCCAAGACCCCACCACTGGCCAACACAAAACGTCCACTAATGACCTCCTGGACATCTTGGGGGAGCACCTGGGACACTTGATGGCCCCCCCTCACCACACGTGCACCGGCAAATACCTACCCCAAGACAGACAGACCGCCCCCCCTCCATGGGCCTCTCTGCTAGACACATTCTCCCTAGAAACCAAGGCCCAACCCCACCAACACTCCAACCCCATCCTACCCTACCTCATGGAGTTCTCTAATTACCAAAACATGCATCCAACACGTAGCAAAAAGCAAACAGGCTGGCCCAGACGGAATCCCCAATGAACTACTAACCTGCCTCCCCTGGTCTTGGCACCACACCATACATAAAATGTTTGGGCTTATGTGGACCACCGGCTACACCCCCATTTGCTGGAAGACCTCCAACACCATCATGCTTTACAAGAAAGGAGACCCCACCCAAGCCAACCACTACAGACCTATTGGCCTCAACAACACGATGGGTAAATTGTGGACTAACATGGTTACAACAGTGATGTCCAAATACTTGGACCAATACCAAGTCCTCAGTGACTCCCAAGAGGGATTCAGACAGAACAGAAGCACCCATAGGCAGCTCACCCACCTCCTTTATGACATCGAGGATGCGGCCCACTCAAAAAGAGACCTGTTTGCTGCCTACTTTGACTTCTCATCTGCCTTTAATATGGTGGACCATGACAAGCTGCTCCAAACTATGTATGACCTTGGAATCCCGGTAGATGTCATTGAAACAGTGAAAGGAATTTACAACGGGGCTACTACCCACATGTACCTCAACAACACTCAAGGCAAACCAATTCAAATCACAAGAGGCACCATCCAAGGTGACACCCTCTCCCCCCTACTCTTCATCATCTTCATCGAACCTCTCCTCAGATGGCTAAAAGCCGGGGGCAGAGGATACAAGCAAGGCATTACCTCAACATCCAATACTGACCAAGATAAAACAAGGTAGCCTAGGATATGCTGATGACACCAGTGTGGTCACTAACACAGCAGACAACCTCAAGGTACAATGCCTTAAAGTGCAACAATTCAGTACTTGGTCTGGGATTCCTCTTAACGGGGGTAAATGCATGATCACTGGCATATTGCATGGCTCCCACCCCAAGGATCCCACCAACCACAAGGCCCTAACCAAACTTCTCCACAACACCATCCTCATTGTCGACACATGGGCTACATACCTTCCCCCAAATGAACCATACAAGTATCTAGGGGTGCCGGTTAGCCTCACCCTAAACTGGAGACCCCTCATGAAACAAGCCTTGGCCCTCATACATAGTAAAGGACACCAAATCCTCACCACTGCCAAACCAAAAGGCGCCACCCCTCTCCAATGTCTCAGACTCATCACCGCGTGTATTAAACCTGCCATCACCTACCCTATGACTGTAGCACCCTACAGCTACTCGGATATAGGCATCTTAGACAAGGCCTTATGGACCCTGGCTAAAAAATGCTGTGACCTACACCCCTCATTCCCAACTGCTAGTGTCTGCCTCCCCTTGGGACAGGCAGGATTGGGTATCCCCTCCCTAATGGTGGACTATGCTCAAATTACAGCAGCCCACCTCACTAGGTCCCTCAACGACACGGGGAAACTAGGCAGGCTCCACTACAGCCCTCCTCCACAAAGAAGCTTGCTATGCTCCAGGGTATGGATCCTCTTACCTTGCCCAGCCACACACTTCAATACTTTACCTTGGCCAGGCAAATGCACATCCTCAAAAGAGCCTCCATCCAAATCCATATGGAGGATGAAACCCTACTCAACCCCCTTCAAGACTCCCTCCCGGACTTACCCCAACACACCATTCCCCCCAACCTTCTCAAAACCCTCATCCCCTTGGGCATTACTTTCCCTAGCTGACATTGTGGAGCCCTGATGGGACCACAATCATCCCATCCAATACCCTCTCGCACACCTATGGCACCAGAGTCTCCACTAGGCCCAAGTTGCCCTCAACAGACTCAGCCTACACCTGTGCTCTCCACCCCCACCTGGAAGCCCATCTCAACCCTACTCCTGCCACAGCCCCCTGCCCTTGGCATCGAGGACCCTCCCCATCCACCTACGCATTCCCCAACGGCACATTACCAAGTTCTCCACATATACTATCAGCCACCACCTTAACAACTGGGACACCGCCCCCCAAACTGCCCCGACCCTTGACCCCCAATGCCGGCATCCTTACCCCAACCACAACACACAGCCCCCCACGCATAATATTGAGGAGATCCCTGCCTCCAATGCACACATGTGGTGGGCCAGAGAGTCCTATCTTCACCCCACCAAGTATGCTCAAGCCTGGAGCACTGACCCCAAGATTGCTTGGACTGCCAGAATGCAATTCATCAGAAATGACACCCACAAATGTACTGACGCCTCCTACTACAAACACCACACCATCCGTAAGAACAGCTCCCCCGACGACCTGGTGCATGCTGTCTCTACCCCAGACCTTCTTGCTCCCCCAACCCCAGCCAAGCTCCTCCACCTCCTATATGGAAACCAACACAGCCTGACCCACCTCCTGGGCTTCAGAGCCCAAAAGAGGAAGGCTAACGAACCTCGAGAAACCCCCCATCACAGATATTGGAGGGTCCAGAAAGCCCCATGCACCATTCTCTGCCACCATCTCCCTTGTTACATATCTGCTGGCCTCCCCGTGCATTCCCACAACTACTCCTCTGCCACCTCCATTGTGGTCACTTGGTCCCCCGTCCATCTCACAGAGGAACAAATCACCCTGCTGGTTGGCCCCACCAGATTTCAGGAACTCCTCCATGCCTACAACACTGAAACTACCCCCAAAGCCCCCTCCCCCTCCATTCCACCCAGACAAGACCTCCACCTCACTAACCTCCAACAACAAGGACAGTGGGCGGAGGGAGGAGAGTTTGATGCCAAATGGTATAGCGAACTCAGGCAAAACCTCATCATTAACACGGCAGACCACCACCCAGACTGGGATATCCACCCCCCCCTGGCAAATACCACATACAGGCTGGTACACTGAATGACAGGTACCACCACCTCCCTCCCCAACTCAAGAACGGAGACACCACCTACATCTACTCACCAACAGGCCAATGTGTCGGTCATATACCCCTCTCCCAACTCCACCTCCTCCACCACAGATACCATACCACCAAGGCACACTCTCCCCACCTCTGGACCCTCCACAGCACAGGAACCTTCGCTGGAGACGTAGCCACCCTCCTATCACAGCACAAAGACACTACCATCTCCAATGTCTCCCCTGCCATACACAAAGCTATGTCCACCCTGGGGATGACAACGGACCTTGACACATCACCCCTCCTAATGAGTTCCCACCTCCCCATGGGCAACACCCCCACCCCCATTGGCCAACTGTTTGGCTTAGGACCCCACTGCTACACCCAACCTTGGTACGGGGGAAACACACACCTCACCAGCCAGAACCCTGAAGAGGCCCACAAGGCTGTTCGATGGGCACTAGGCAGTGCCATACATGCTCACACCCTTGATATTCCCGCGTGCACCATTCTCTTGGTCCCACACAAACCCACATATGCCCATAACGCCCTCCTAAATCACCCATGGGCTATGGAACTAGCCACTCTGCCTCCCAAGGCCAAACCCCTCACCCCCTCCCTAATCTGGACGGGGGGAAAACTCAACCCTGCCAAGAGACATAGAGGAACCTACAAACTCATTGCCATCTCAAACCCAGCTGGCCATGCCAAGTACCTCCACAACCCACCCACCACATGGGCCCAAACCATGAGGGACATGGGGGCCACTTCCAATCCCACGACCAGGTCCCCCCCCCTCCCAACTGGGCCTTCCTACCACCCACCTACCCAAGGCACTTAGCTCCCTCCTTAAGACCTGGGCACAACAACCCACCCCCATGCAGATAGACCCCACACCCATAACACCCCCCGTGCTCCCGTGCACACATGCTATCCTACAAGCACCAGGCCTCGCTCTATACACAGATGGAAGTGCCATCATAGACAAAGACGGCGTCCTACGCCTAGGGGCAGGCGTATACTCCCCCCAGGGCCGCTGCACGTTGCCTCCGCATAGACCCTGGCGGACAGGGCATCACTGCCGACATCAATCGCGCCGAACTCGTGGCAATCCAACAAGCACTCATACACTCCGAAATAGATGAAGAACTCACCATCTACTCCGACAGCTTATGTTCCTTGCAGCTTATTAACCTGCACATTTACCATCCCAGCAGGACCCGGGAAAACAAACACCGCGACCTCCTGCAAGACATCGCCATCCACATTATCAACAGACACAACGCTGCTGCTACCACACGCCTGCTTAAGGTCCGATCTCACTCAGGAATCATAGGGAATGACGAGGCAGACACGCTCGCGAAAGAAGCGACGACAGGATACAATGTAATTGGGCCAGTTAAAATAGGGGAACATGCGCACCTCAATATGCATTGGCCGTCTGTCCAGCCCCCCAAATATATTAATGGGGACCAGCCCCCCCGGCACCCGGCCAACAATCTCACCAAGGGTATCAAGGCTAACCTCCCCACCCCCCTGCACACCGGGCATGCTTACACCACGGGCATATACTCCTCCCTGTGGGAGCAAGCCAACCCCTTCCTCCTCCCTCAGGCTAGTAATCGTTTCTGGCAATCCACATGAAATGGTGGCAAAAAATACAAATCCACAAGGCTCGGTGGGGACGCTTATGGACTAGGAAATTGGCGTACAGATACAAACGCCCCTATGGTACTAGCACTAGCCCCCCCTCTGATGATAACTGCCCTCTTTGTCGCAAAGCACAGGACGGAGCTGGCCATATTCTTGCTGGGTGCAGCCACCCTGTCTTCAAAGGAATGTATATTAACAGACATAATAAGGCGGTCCAAATCATCCAAAAGGCAGTAGCCAAAGGAGCTCTGGGGGCTCACCCCATGTACATGGATGCAGGCACTTGTGAAGCGAACTCCGACATTCCCACAAGACCCCCAACCACCCTCAAACCCCCTGATCTTCCACAAGCCACATGGGATAAATACAGGCCTGATCTCCTCCTCATTGACGACGAATCCAAACCAAGAAAAGCCTACCTAGTTGAACTGGGCTACTGCTCAGATACTAACCACCAAATCAAATTCCAGGAAAAGAGCGTTCAGCATAAGGAGCTCCAATGTATCCTTCAACAACAAGGATTCCTTGTACACTACCTAGTCTTCACCATAGGTACCACTGGTACCATACCAATCACAACTATTACCAATCTCTCCACCTTAGGGATCAGTCGCGAACACGTAGACAAACTCATCTCTAAGCTGCACAAAGAATCTACCGCCTCCTGTACCAGCATTCTTGCCACACGTCGCATGAAGGAGTCCCTCCCGCCTGGAGGGTGACACTTACTATGTCTGCCATGGTGACTTTCCCCAGCTGCGGCGTACGGGAGGGTCCCCTTAACACCACGCCCCTCCAGGCGTTATTTTTTTTTTTTTTTTTTTTTGAAGGGTTCGCCCTACAAAGTGCATTTAGACCGCACCAACTGACGTTTGCAAACGGCAGGCAGCTCGATAAACTCGTAAATACAGTCAACCATTCTCCGAATCGAAGCAAATTTCAGACAAGAAGTATCTTCAGTCACGTCACCTCGTCTTCCAGGTAGATTTAAGTCAAACTGCGCCCCGAACCACTTGACGTTGGGATTCGACAGTCAAGTCATCCCGAAGGAGACTGCCTGGTCACAGGCGGTGGGTGCACAGCCCCAGTTTATGAGGTAACGCGCAACTGTGTACCAAAGCGCGTTAAACGAGACACACGTTCCGCAAGAATAGCCACGAGGACAGCAACAAGGTTACGCAAATCGCACACCAAACAACCCTAGCTCCCCATCCCCAGCGGATCCCCATACCTAACACGAGGGCAGAAACAAGGTTACACACACCGCGCACCGCACACAAAACAACCCTAGTTACCGCCCCTCCATGGTTACAGCGGGCCTACCATTACCATCCCTAGCCACCAGCGGATCCCTTGGTCCAATTGGTCCAATCCAACACAAGGGCGGTCACGCCCTTGTTGTGAAGTTCTGGTTGGCGTCCAGACAGGATGTACCTTCCAGTACATCCACTTATTTACACCCTGTGTGTAATCGTCCAACGACTGCATATTCGTAACGCTTTCGTCGAGGCGTTTTCGATGGTGTGCGGCACGTTCAATTCTGACCACAGACGGAGAAGTTGTGAATAATGTTTTAGATCGGCCTCGACCCCCCCCCCCCCCCCCCCCCCCCCCTTTGGGGACCCCCCCATATCTCAGCCCCCAGGCACTTTTTCCACTTTTTTCAACGGTTTCGGTGTCTACGACCATATTAGCATAAATTGCGGTTCACTCGATTGTTTTATGTCTTGGTGACTACTACTGTACTTCCTTAGAACTATAGCTGTACATAGTAACTGCTTTTCTGTCTGTACTGTGTCACACTCTGTGACACAGTGCCAGCTTCCGGTAAGCAGCGTCCCCTGGCGTCCTTTCTGCCACGCGCTGTCTAGCCAGCGTCTAGACCCTGCTGTCTTTACCCTGATCCCACCACTGGTGTTTTCCCTTAAGAGGGTTCCCCCAGTGCTTTAACTATTCTCATCATGCATAAAAAAAATGGCGCGATTGACCGCTGCGTGTATCTCTCCACTCTTGAAGTGTATAAGCTGATAGACCAAATCAGAGACGATTAACGGCTTGCGCCTCTCCACATACGATTTGATGGCCCCCCGTTTGCTCGCATATATTATTTCCTGGTAATACTGTTTGTACTGCCGGAGACGGGGAGCAACCAAATTGCTGGCTGAAGCTGTTAAAGTTCGAGTTCATGAAACACACAGGCAGAACATTGGGACTGGATCAAGAGACTCATTCGGGCGGGTTGAATTTACATATTTGGCCATTTAGGCAATCTGTACAAGATTTAATAATCATTCTGAGAATATGTGCCTTAATTGCGTCAGTATTTACGTGGGAAACTGGTAGCCTATCAAAAATGTGACCGTGGATGCTCAGACGGTGAAGCGCTCACACACCACTCTGACCGAGGATGGTCGAATGGTGTAGCACTCACCACACCAACCACTTAAAAGAATGGGACGGAGGCGCCGTTGGAGGCTGCGCAAGGGAAAGAGAAAAATCAGTTCATCACATAGTTATAATCAGTACGTAGTTATGATTGCAGAATTAAATTTCAACTCAGAAGAAGGGGATGGAGGCGCCATTGGAGCATGCACAAGAGAAGAGGAAAACAAGTCCACTACATAGTTATAATCGAAATTCCAACTTGGAAAATGCGAGGCGCCATTGGAGGCTGCACAAGGGAAAGAGGAAAATAAGTTTAGTACGTATTTCCACAGGTGCCTAAGTCAAAAAACGCTCTAAGTTGGGTAAAAGATTGTGGTACAGAGCCATACAGGCCCCAAAATGCTCGGAATCGAATTCTGTCTGGCCCACCTTTCGCGCAATTGTGTCAGCTACGCGCACATGTATTTCCGGTCCGCATTCTCATGCGGTCGCGAGCAGCCTTGTACAGAGCCGGTGGCAGTACATCAGATGTGCGATAAATTGTGGTACAAATCCAGATCTCGCCAGACATGAGGCCGCACATGCTATTCCGAATCATTTTACCGCGGGACGAAAGGCTTAACAAACCCCTACCATAAGTTTGGAGGCTGCGCTTCAGCCTTGGCCTCGGAATTTACTGAGATATCGGTACAGCCCCTACTTGTACTGTAATAGCAGGGAGATGAGCCACACAAAAAAAACTCTCATGGATTTCACCAATACAAAAACTAACTTCAGATGTGGATGATTGAAACAAAGTTGAAACAAAAGTTTTTTTATATATTTTGAAAATAAATTTGAATTTTGAAAATAAACAACTCCGAGCTATGAAGCAAAGCTTAGACCCAAAATGATACATTTCAGGCTGTGCAGCATTGCACCTCACTTACGGCACCCACAATATGTAAAGAATCAGTCTTTTGGGGGTCCATATTCACCTGTACTTCCCATGTACTGCCATCCAAAACCTGATGTAATAATTACTTGAGGAATGAGGAGGAGGAGGAATGGGAGGAGGAGGAATGAGGAGGAGGAGGAATGAGAAATGAGGAAAGATGTGCACAATAGGGCTACCTACTTTTTATTATATGAAAACTTGTTTTTGATAGCGATAGGCTCCGTTCCACTTCTACGTACCGACTTCGGGAGCCCCATAGTGAAAAATATTACATGTGTTGCTTTGCCTGCTTCCCACCACCTGAGAGAACCCAACTCTGAGTATTTATATGTTGCACTGATGTGGTTTGGCAACTTATTAGCAAAAAAAAGTTTTCTTTGGACTTCAGGTAATAGGTGAAAACCATCCGTACCACGCAGGGTCAGACTTGGCACTTGGAGACAGTTATAACAATATAATTCAATTTCCACTGATCAAAAACTCAGGGCCCCCGTCAGTAAAACGATAGGTAGGGGTAAGTTCATCGGCGCTCGTTATAAGCCACTCCTGCCACGATTGGGCAAGTCCCTTCAACCTATTAGGCACACCATTGGACTGTAAATCCAAATCAGAGACCAACCTCATTGGGGTGAAAATCAATCCACAGACAAACTTGAGTTCAGGCTCTAAAATAGATATAAACTTTATATAATGGATGTAGACTTCCCTGCATTGTAGCTTGTTTAAATATTATAAAATGGATCTAGACTTCCCTTCACTGTTGTTTGTTCAAGCTTTCTTCTTGGAATATAATTGTAGCCTCGCAATTAAAAAGTACAACTTTCACTTCGAATTACCAATTGTGGTTCCCCAAAGGTCGGCAAGGTGCTCGTACCAGTTGTCAGCGGGGCCCTTTACAGTGAAACACATAATATACATAAAACAAACAAGCTTCACTTCGACTTACCAAAGGTGGTTGTCCAAGGGCTGGCGACGTGCTCGAACCAGTTGTCAATGGGGCCCTTGCCGGTGGCCACGGATTGAGCAGCAAAGCCAATGAAGGCCAACATAGCCAGGCGCCCGTTCTTGATCTCCTTCAACTTTAGGTCGTCCAAAGAGGCCTTGGAGCCACTGGCCATGCCCATGGGGTCGAAGAGACCCCCAGGGTATCTACAATGTGATTGATAGTGATATTTCAAATTAGATTTCAATAAAATCGAGGACAATTTGTTTTTTGTAAAACAAAATCGGATCTGTCGGCTTATCACCATAGCTGTTTTTTTGGCTAGCTGCAGCAGCTTCTAGGCAGCTTTTCTTCAGCTGGCTGCAGCAGCTTCTAGGCAGCTTCTGGGGCCAGCCACTGGGCTAAGCCCCAAGATTTCAACAGTGCTGGACAGATATTTTAGCCAGCTTCCTGAGGCACTACATTGCTATGTGTTTGGCTGGGTAGCTAGTCAGGGGAGCTGCTTAGAAGCTGCTGCTGGTAGCCGAAAACAAAACTATGCACACTACACATGAAGCCAAATAACATCGAGGGTGTTCGGTGATGGTGAAGTACACCAGCACACCCACAAATACAAATTCATACAAACAGAAGTAAAAAAAAACTCTGAACAGGATGCCCAAAAAACCTTGAGAAGGGCTGACCCCCCCCCCCCCCCCCCCCCCCCCCTCCCTACTGTATAAAAAATCATAGCCAGCACAGACACTCCAATAAGCAATTAAAAAACTAAACGGCACTCATGGTCTGTTTGTCATCATGATTCAGCAAAAGATCTGCTATACTGCCCCTTGAGGTCTGTCTGGTCATGGACGGCCGTTTCGATTCGTTTGGGGGTTCCGGGCGGCCTGGGGGGCTCTGTGGGTGGGGGGCTGGGGGGCTGGGCTGGTTTTGTGTGTGTGGGGGGGTGGGGGACTGTGGGTGGGTGGGGCTGGACTGGGCTGGGCTTGTGGAAAGTGGGAGGGTGTGTATGGGGGCTGGGCTGGAGGGGGGGGGGGGGGGGGTAAATGCTTATTGCACGAGGTCCAAAGTAGTGCCAATAGACTACCCTTACCAAGGCCTACTTGTAGAAGGTCTCAGAATGTCATTTGGAGGTCTGAGTAAAAAGTTAGCAAAATTACATATGGGAGCTGACCCCCCCTCCCCCCACCCACCCCCCCTAAAACAAGTGCTCAGAAAAATCTGAATAAGTGCTCAATAAATCGCAAATAATTATGTCATATACATCCTTTACTTAAAATAAATCGATCAGTGTTTTTTATTTCATAAATCTTCAGGCCAATTTGGCAGCCACAAGTGGCGACCACAGGCTCATCCTGGGATGGTGCGGTAGCACCATCTGCACTAGGTGAATAGGTAACTTCCACCAGGGGTAGGCCTGAGCTAGCTACCTGGGCTGGGCCTGTGCGACATAGGTGCGACCCAGGGCACAAATCACTGACCAGAGGGTCGCCATCGTGGCGACCAAGGGCCCATTTCGGCCGAATTTTGCACACCTGAGGGTCGCACGGGGTGGCGACCGCGCGACACAATATGCGACCGGTCGCACAAATAAAAAACTCTGAAATCGATCGGCATCCATCAACTTTTCGTAGAGGATGCTACCTCCTGATACAAAATATAAATGGTTGTTTACATAATAAAAATATGCAACGACAAATATATCATTGTTTAGACATCAGTATTGAAGGCCGCGGCTTCCCCATTCTCTCCAGTTCCCTAGAGGGAGCCATACAGGCCCATGGAGCTTCCTGGCTCTCCCTGGCTGCCTGGGCACTTCAGGATATATAGGTTTGGATGATCAGTTTCAAAGATGGTGACTTACCCGTTCTGTCCTGTTCCCTTGAGGGATCCCTCTAGGCCGAGGAAGCTTCCCGGCTCTCCCTGGCTGCCTGGGTTCTTCAGATCCTCCCACCTCTTTAGCTCAACAAACTGGACCATCAGCACCTGGACGATGACCAAAGTGTCTGCACAGAATTGGGGTAAGGGGCTTGTCAGATGGAGGTGTCAGAAGGGGTGTGGTGGGGCCAGATTGAGGGAAGAATGGTTGGGGGTGAAGGGTGAAGAATGGTTGGTTGGGGGAGAAGGGTGATGAAAGATTGGGGGTGAAGGGTGATGAATGGTTGGTTGGGGGTGAAGGTTGATGAATGGTTGGTTGGGGGTGAAGGTTGATGAATGGTTGGTTGGGGGTGAAGGGTGAAGAAAGGTTGGTTGGGGGTGAAGGGTGATGAATGGTTGGTTGGGGGTGAAGGGTGATGAATGGTTGGTTGGGGGTGAAGGATGATGAATGGTTGGTTGGGGGTGAAGGGTGATGAATGGTTGGGGGTGAAGGGCACAAGGGTTGTCTGGCCGTACTACTCACTGAAGGGGATGGCGCCCTCGCTGGCGTTGTAGACCTCTCCGGCCTTGGTCCAGTCTGGGATGTCTGCAACACCGGCCTTGGTCAGGAGCTGCATCATCATAGTCACCAGAAGGTTGGTAAGTCACAGTTGCAGGTGGTGCTGTGCTATGTGGTGCTGTGCTCTGTAACAGAGCTGTGTACAGGCATGATGATATTGGTCCCCGAGATTAGGGAGTTCAATATTGTACTGGTCCCCAAGATTATATGCAATATATTCATATCTTACTTCACAACCCAAATATTGTCGGGGTCGTCAGAATGTTCTCAAATAATCTCTCAAACACAAATGATATCAGCACTTCAAAGTATGCACAGATTAGGAAGTATTTCAAGGTATTCATAGATTAGGAATTAGATTTTGAGTGCTAGTGTGCTAGTTTTTAACCACCAAGTCAAAGCCACAAGAGGAACAAACACAGGCTGGCACAAAAATAAGTGATCGGCTCTTTCAGCCATAAATACCAACACCTTTTTAAGGATATGGCACCTTACACTTTTTATGGCAATACAACTGTACATGGCACTACAACTGCATATGGCACCACAGGGATACAAACATGTGTACATGAACAATAACAGTGTACAGTGTACATCGCCAAGAGTTTCTGACAATCAAGGTTGGATGCACAGAAATGGACCGAGAATTTAGATAAGAACAAGAAGTAGGAAAAGACCAAGGACTGAGATATGAAAGAAAAAGTTGGATAAAAACAACTCACTCCGGGGATCAAGATGCCAGCAACGGCCGTCATGGCAGTTCGGCCGTGCACAAGCTCAGCCTGCACATACCTGCGAACAAGTGGGATATGAATGATTTGGTGTTATATCTATTGCCCTAGCTCTTGCTCTTAGGTATATCCATTGCGTTTGCTCCGCTGATCTTTGGTATCCATATGCAACACACAATTAATGTGAAGAAATCAGTGCGTGGTTGGGTGCTTGTGTGGTGCGTGTATGTGTGTGTGGTTGGGCGCATGTGTGCGAGTTCATGCAGAGCTACATGACTACAACTCATGTGTGTTAATGTGTGTTGAATGGGGTGCAAGCACATAATCCACGGGAAGAAATCATGAATGCAGAACTTCACGACTGCAACCCATGTGTGTGGATAAGCTAGGAAGTACATCAGCTTTGACAACCTGTTGAACCTAGTGCACCCCAGTCTAATATATTTCGATCTGTGACATGGATTCTTCCTTCAACTACGGTCAAAATAGACACATCCGTGTCTTATTTTTTTTAACCTTCGTCAGACTATCATTATTCGCATAGAAATCCAGAAGATGAAAAAGTCATATTACTAAGATTTGACGGTGTAAAAATAAACATGTGACGTGTCAATGCACCAAGACATTGGGGGGGGGGGGGGGGGGGGGGGGGGAACAAGATCATACTTAAACGTACCACTTGAGGGCCTCGGGGTCAGCTCCAAGGTTGAGGGGGTCAAAGCCGAAGTCTCCAGCCAGGCTGAAGGGGTACACGTGGGATTGAAGTCAGGTGGGGGGGGTTCTAGGGGTAGGGTGGGCGTGGGGGGTGTCTCAGTAAGCTCAGGTGGGGGGTTTCTCTGGGAAGGGGGGGTGTGGGGGATTTGGGGGTGGGGAGGGGGGATCCATGTCAGGTGGGGGGTTCTAGGGGTAGGGTGGGCGTGGGGGATTTGGGGTAGGAGAGTTCATTGGGGTACGGGGCCGTGGGTGATGTCTCAGTGAGGTCAGGTGGGGGTTCTCGGGGTAGGGTGGGTGCTGGGGTATTTGGGTTTCGTCCAGTGGGGAGGGGGGATTGATGTCAGATGGGGGGTTCTAGGGGTAGGATGGGCGGGGGTATTTGGGGTGGGGGGGGTGGGGGGGAGTTAGGTAGGTAGGCTAGCAAAGTTTATTCATTTCAGTGGCGAGCAGCAGCTTCTAGGCAGCTCCCTGGGCTCTCTTTTCATCCCAACCTTAAGCAACCTAGGCACCTACATGTCAGCTTGCCAGTCCTAATGGAATCTTTGAGTTTAGTCCAGTGGCAGTCTCAGGGAGCTGCCTAGAAGCTGGTGCTCAATATGCTATCATATGATAGCATGTCATAGTATGCTATCATATGATTACGGCGGCCTGACTAGGCTAAATTTGCTTTTCATGTACAATATCATGTGATATGCAATTTGTATGATATCATACTAGCCTTTGGTAAACATCATATGAAATGCCAGTCCCTAGTTATATGCTGGGGACCATAGGACTATGGTGTTATATAATCCTGGTTACCAAGTAAACACAAAATGCATCTGCAGCTTAATGGATTTGAGGGCTTGAAGGCATGACTCACGTAGTGGTGATGGACAACGACACCAAACACATCCTCATTCAGCAAGATCTACATGTGTGTAGGCATGCTCTCCACTTATCACCCCCACCCTTCACAAGCCACGAGCCTGTGTTGCTTCACAGTGGCGACGTATTTCAGAACTTCTGCACCTTCAGGGCCAGGCCCTCCTAGTCATCTAGAATGATCTTGATTATCCAAATATGGGAGGAGTTGGATCTGTTGTTTGGGTGGGGAGTTGGGCAAGTCCCTCGGGTCTAACTGGCTGCATCTGGACTGTAACGAACATAAGGGCCGTACATACCTGCCGTCCAGGTGGGCGGGCGCCTTGGCTCCGGGGGCCCATGAGTCGCGGGCGGCAGCGGAAACGACGATGCTGCGCTTGGGGGCCTACGCGGGTGAGAAAGGAGGCCAGAACGCAGGATGAAGTCAGGGATTCAAGGATCTCGCAGCTTGGCAAGGGGGGGGGGGGGGGGGATGGGTGGGTGGGTGGGGGGGGGGGGGGAGGATTCATGGGAGGTCGATCACGGTCGGGACAAGCAATTCAGGAGGAGGAGGAGGACATGGCAGCGTGTTGCTTTTCTCTGCGTGTCGCAGCCACCTTCTGTTCCGGATGCTGTTATTACTACCAAAGACGGCGATGAGCATTAACAGGCTGGAGCCATGCAGACGAGTTCAAATTCAAGAAGCCAGAGGTCAAGGCGTGGGTGTTGGAGGGTGAATCACCCCCCGCATGTAACGGATGGGCTGATGGCAATGACTGATGAGGCCAGAAGTGTTATGTCGCGCGCTGCGATTATTTACTGGCCAAACGAGGTATAATTGCATGAAAACGAAAAGGGTTGTAATAACTGATGAGCAGTAGCATGAGCGTGTGCATCATTTCGGCATGCTGCTATTGAGCTCAAAGAGATCGATGATCGTGGCAGGGCAGTAAGGCGAACAGTAGGTACACAGCTCATGGTCGCATGCGAATTAAAAGCAGCCCACGCTCCCTCTACTATCGGCAGGCTGCCCGTTGCGGGGTAGCGATTCTGACCTGAGCCCTGGCAACACCGGACTTGGAGGAAAGCTTCTGGATAGAGAAGGCCATGATGCTAAGATGTAAGTTGGGTGAAGGTGCCAAGGTGAAGAACGGAGGTTGAGCCCAGACTTGATGAGACCAGATTTGATGGAAGGCAGAAAGGCGGATACACTAGTGTGATCTGTACTGTACTAAACTCAAGGCATTCTGGATCTGTACTGTACTAAACTCAACACATTTTAGGGGTAGCAGGTCGTTTGATCGCCGCCTGCGCTCCAGGGGAGTTTTCTAAAACGGGGAATGTCTTTTTACTCCTTGATTTCCGCGGTTATCGTGCAGGGGCACGAATTGTCTTCTGCAGATGGTATGGCGCAGGGTTCCTGGTCAGACGCCTAAGCAATTACTCGTATTCTTCAACGGAATTCCAACCAACTCTCTATAAGGCGCAGGGCACATCTCAACGGAGCGTTCACCGAATCTGGGCACAATGAAGTTGACCGAGATGGAGGGCTTCACGGGGCCACACCACCGGTGGATACGTAGACCGTGAGCGCCCATCCCCCGTGTAAGTGTGTTCCAGTCCAGGGGTAGCCAACTAGGCCAGTTTTTTATTTTGTATTCCCCCCACCCCTCCCATAGCAATATTTGAACTGGAGCAAATTGCCCAGAATCTAAATATAGCACAAATGATAGGATTTCAAAATCCCTTGGAATTCAAGTTTAAATTTAAAAATTGTGTCGTCTGCCGGTATGCAAGCTTTAATCCTTACCCATTGTCTGATGGGAAAATTGATATGACAAGATTGTGGATGGCATCTATCTTGCTGTCCAGCGTATTTTTGTAGAAGGAGCATACGACCTTGTGTCGCTCGCAGTTACAGCCCGCACAATAACGCCAGTCCCCACGCCCCTGCTTCCATAAGGGCTTCAATGCACCTGCTGAGCCTTGACCTTGAGAATATTGGGAGCATTTCTTCACACCGGAAGCATTTTGGCAAGCCATACTCAGACAAATTGAACACGTCTGTCAGATGGCACCCCGAACCGCCCAGAGTGTTCAGGGCAGGATTTCTCGTTTTAAGTTTCTGGTCCGTGAATTTGTGTCGTTGGAGGTTGCTAGAGATCGAGGGTGAGAGGGGGGGGGGGGGGGGGGGGGGGGGAAGGGGGGGCGGCGGTTGCAGTCCAAGGGAGTGACCAACTGCCACTGGTCATGCAAAGCCAGGTCAGTCAGGCAAAATCCAGCCCACATGGCTAATTCCCGAAACTGTGGGTTTCATTTCAGGCCCGATTCCCCAAACGATGTTTTTTATCGCAGCTATAATCATGTGTGCCCCTGTGTGCTAACTAATGCTTTAAGGAGATTCTAACCCAAGGTGGGCCTCTCATCATGCTATGGTACGACTTATAGGTCGTACAAGACGTACCAGGCGCACCATGTGTCCCGTTAGCTACTAGCTACAGTCGGCTACTAGACATAGTTACCACACCATACAGATGTAGTGATTGCTCTTCTGATGCTCTCCTACTTGTCCAGGGAGCATTTCCCATTGAGCTATCTTTCACATGTAACCAATACTGTGTAGCATCTAACGAGTCCCTGCGACCCTGCCACATCGTCTACGAGAAGCAAGAACTACAAAACATCACAAGCCACAGGTCTTTTCTTTTCAGTTTTCTTAACAGCTTCTAGGCAGCTCCCTGAGCCAGCCACTCTGCTAAAACGAACTGTTTCAGCAGTTCAGGACAGCTGATCCTAGCATCTTCAGAGTGCACTAATTTGCGCCAGGTTAGGCTCACTATCCAGTCAGGGGAGCTACCTAGAAGTTGCAACTGCGTGGAAAAGCTGGCAATATCAGCTTCCAGATGCACGAGGTTGTTTATGGTATGGATGAAGAGAGTGCCTGGGGATCTGCCTAGAAGCTGCTGGTGGCAGCTGAAAAGAAAAGCTAGAGTGAAAATACTTCCGAAGCCCCCCAAAGGAAGCCTGGGACAAAACTGTTCATGTTGATGCAGTGTTGGTGTACTAGGCTTTTCTTTCCGGCTACTATTCTACTACCAGCAGCTTCTATGCAGCTCCCCTGTGTGGCTATTCAGCCAAATCTCACGCATCCTAGTGCATCTTGAAGCTGTCCTTAATTCCTTATCCGCTCTCCAGAACTGCTGAAATATTTCGGCCCTTTGGTGTACCTCCATCACAGCTTACCGTCTGACCCCTCCTTATGTCAGCTATACAACCAAGTGAAAAGGCTTAATATTGATTTATTATTTACATGTCATTCAGCATTTCAATCGGCGTTTCTGTCAATTAAACCCTCATAGTAATCTATACAGAGTTGATCTTGATTGTTCCTGGTTGGGCAAGCCCCTTTCACCTACATGGCTACGGTTATAGACCGGATAATATACCGGCTATTGAGTGGCACAGAGCAGCCAGTGTCCCTGCCTTGCTCTGTGCATTGCCCATGTCAGCTATGATCACGTGCACTGTCATGCAGTACCGCCTGTACTGCCGCCTGCTCCTAAATCAGTCCGCCACGGCGGCGATCACCTTTCGAATGTTCTACTGTAATCTATCTCAGTAGCTATAATCTCCCGGTGTCTGCAGTCTCCCTCTACAGATGATCAAAGCTACCCCCCCTGGACTTTAATTCTGCAACAAGTAGACGTACCGATGGTGGCCCGGACCCGCTTGTCACATGGTCCACCATATCAGGTCGACTGCTGGGACCTGGCCACCTGGGCCACTATAGTCTGCATACCTGTATGTTTTCGTCTCGCCCTCCCTCGCCCCGCATACGGTGGCTTATGAACGCGAATTCCCAGTACAGTTAAGGTATTTATCCTCTCAACCAGGGTTGTTAAGGGGGACTTAAAGATCTGCATCTTGAGACTTTAGCTTTCCGGAGTATTATCTCGTGAGGACTGACACAGGGAAATGGCGAAGGCGCTAAGCTTACAATCGTGATAGCATGCCAGGCGGCAAGCTAGGTATAACCGTATAAGAAGGGAAAAGGCGACAGTACCTCAGGGTACTGCCGCCGGTAGGTGCCGGCCCTAGCGGGCGGAGGCACTACTATGGAAGCTTCCAGGCGGAAGGCCTGGCGCCCCAAGACACTCTAGCTGAGCCGGGAGAACCGGTCTATAACATCCCCCCCAATTCCTGGTATTCTTTATTCATAAGAATCCCTGGAATTAGGAGGTTCTAGGAGAAGGGAAGCTAGAGTGAAAAATAGATAACTGGTGCATAGGGGGGCCAGGGGGCATAAGCTTCTGGTTTGGCCAGTGTTCACTAATGGACGGCATTAGACTTTGAGAGGCATATGCAAGTACATCAAGAGGGGAACAAGGGACAGAGGCAGTACAATGACTATTATCTATTATCTAGGTGGGACTGGATTCCAGCTATGGGGCTGCCAGGAAGGTGCAGCCATATGGCTTTGTTCAGCTAAAAGGGGCTGACAGCAATCTGTTTGATTTCCATTAATAAACAACTTTAAAGTAGATGTCCCCCGCTGGCTCATGGCTATCATTCCGGATGGAAGGATATAGTGAGATACCTCCAGTATCATCTATAAAGTATCATGAGTCAGGATCTCAAGATCAATGCTAGGGGAAACTATGGGGTCATAGTGTGGAGTCAGTAATGGACTGTAAGGGATCTGCAGGAAGCTGCAGGAGGAGAGCTCAAGAAGGCAGGTAGCTCCCCATGGTCAAGGACATGAGTGATGCTATATCACAGGTTCTTGATCAAAGCTTCTATGGTTATAACATTTTGAGCTTGGCAATGCATCCAATCTTTGCTCTGAAGTCACAGAACTTGGCTCTGGGCAGAGCTTTGGTGAGCATGTCAGACATGTTGGCAGCAGTAGGGATTCAGTTCATTTTGATACCCTCCTTCTTGGACTGTTCCTTGAGGAAGTAGAACCTGGTCTCCATGTGCTTCAGTCTGGATGACAGCTTCTCTTGGTTCCAGGCACTAAGGGCAGCTTGGTTGTCACCGTTGATGGTGAGGGAAGGGGGAACTGTGCCTGTGGCAGAGTGTTGCAGTTTTCTCAACCACATTCCTTCTTGGGCAGCAGAGGTAGCTGCCATAAACTCAGCTTCTGTAGTGGACAATGCTGTAGCAGATGCCTGGATCTTGGATGCCCATGAGATTGCTCCCCCTTGGTTGAGGAAGACGTAACCTGTTGTGGACTTCCTTGTGATTGGACAGGCAGCATGGTCAGAGTCACAGTAACCAATGAGGGGTTTGTTGGAGAAGGTGTAGGTGATGCCATGGTCTGGTGTGTTAGACAGATACTTGAGGATACCAGTTGCAGCTTCCATGTGGTCATGCAACGGGTGTGCACTGTGCCTGGCCAATCTGTTGACTGCTTGGGCAATGTCAGGTCTTGTGTTAACTGCCAGGTAGTTTGAGGGAGCCTACAATTTGGCAAGTGGTAGGCCTGTGTCTGGGGCGTCTTTGCTGGCATAGGGCAGTGGAGCATCTGGTAGGAGGGGCACAGGGAATCTGGTGCTGTTGGGTTCAGGAAGCATGTTGTGGGCGCGCAGCAGATCCTGGATGAACCTTGATTGGCAGATGTGTAGGGTACCAGCTGATGCATTCCTTGTGATTTCATAACCAACAAAGACTGAGGGGTCACCGAGGTCTCTTGTCTTGTAAAGTGTCATGATGGTGGTTTTGTACTTGTCTAGGATGGTTTTGTCAAAGGACAGCATAAGGAAGTCATCAACCCAGAGGAGTACCCAGATGATGGGTGTGTTAGTTGAGCTGGGGAGCACAAATAGACCTTGGTATACGTCTACTTCTTTGAATCCTATAGCTGTCATATATTCTTTTACCTTGAGGTACCACTGTCGAGAAGCTTGTTTGAGACCATAAAGGCATTTCCACATACGGCAGACCCTGTGGTCCTGTTCGAATCCTGGTGGTTGGGTGCAGTACAGTTCTTCTTCAACTATTCCATTGAGGAAGGCTGTGGAGACGTCTAACTGTGCTAGGTATGCCTTTGGGTTTGCTGCCATTGAGAGGATGTAACGAATGGTAGCATGCTTGGCTACTGGTGCAAAAACTTCATCATAATCCATTCCTGGGCATTGGGCATACCCTTTGGCAACTAGTCTTGCTTTGTACCTGACAATTTCTCCATCAACTGACTGTTTGATGTCAAATACCCACTTGGTTCCTATGGCTTTTGCTCCTGATGGGAGTTCTGAGAGAGACCAGGTGTTCATCTGTGCAAGTGCTGCTAGTTCTTCTTGCATAGCGGCTTTCCATTCTTTGGCCTGAGGGCCAGAAAGAGCTTCTCTTTCATTCCTGGGAATGATGACTTGGTCAGCAGCTAAGAAGGCTAGAAAGTTAGGGGAGCGTCTTTCTCTGCCAGTACGTCGAGGTTCAACTAGGGATGGGTCTACTTCTGGGGGTGGTGGAATATCAGGGCTAGGAGGTGTGGCTTGAGGTAGCTCCTGGTGTGGTGGAGATGGGGGGTTTGGGGGATTCTCAACTTCCTGAGGGATGTGTTCATCTCCTTGTTCTACGGTTTGGTTATGAGGTGTACTGGCTGCTGGTGTGAGAGTGGATGCTGGTGGTGTGTGAGTCGGCTGGTACACTGTTTCTGGGTAAGAAGAGAGGTTGTCTGGTAGTCCCCACACCTGTGGGTTGGTCTGATATTTAGCTTGTCTTGCAAGGATGTACTCTCTTTCCATGAGTTCAGACTGGGTGGGGATAGCAAGGGCAGGTGGAGTAGGGTCATCTTCATCAATTTCAACAGGGATATCGTCTTCGTAGTTTCCTAGTACTACAGCGTCTGCACCAGGGAATCCTTTTTGACCTGCCAAGTTTTCAAATTCATTGAAAGTAATATCTCTGGCATCAAAATTTTTGTGTGAGGAGTCAACCACTCTGTAGGCTTTTCTTGAGTCTGAATATCCAATGAGTCTAGTGATTTTTGCTGAGGGTGAGAATTTGAATTCCCTAGATTTGGGTGGGACGTGTACATATGCTGTGCATCCAATTGTCCTGAGGTGATCTATCTTAGGTTTGATACCATGGAAAAGTTCATAGGGTGTTTTGTTGGATTCAGAGGTGGGTGAGAGGTTTCTGAGGATGCTTGCATTTTTGACCATTTCTGCCCAGTACCTGTTGGGGAATTTAGAGGAGAGGAGAAGGGCTGTGGACCTGTCATGCAGAGTTCTGTTTAGGCGCTCTGCTGCACCATTAGTAGAAGGGTTTCCTGGAACTGTGAAGTTGAGGGTGATTCCTTTCCTCTTGCACCAATTTTTGAATTTGGTGCAAATGTATTCTGATCCATTGTCTGCAAAAATAGTTCCAATTTTGTTCTGGATGAGGACTTCATACCGTTCAAGCTCAGTGATTGTAGCTTTTGCTACTTCATATTTGTGTTTGTGAAATGTAACAATGGATTATTTGGAGTAATCATCAAGAATGCCTTGGAAGTAGATGCTGCCATTCAGGCTAGGAACTTTTCATCTTTTCCACTCATGTCAATGTGGAAATTCCCATTGGTCTGGTAGCTCTGGTGTGAGATGTGGGGTAGGGTTTTTTGTCCATCTTAGATAGAATGCAGATCTCACATGTTTGTTTACTCATTTTTCTAAATGCAGATGAGGTGATGTCGTTACCAATGACCATGTCTTCTGAGGCCATTCTTGCTAAGGAGCTGTAGGCTAGATGTCCTAATCTGATGTGTTGAAGTTCAGCTGTCATAGGGGTTTTTCTGGAGACAGCTGCCATTGCCACAGCAGTTGTGTATTCTGATCCTCTGATAAGGGTAGGATCATGTTTGACTACAGGAACTAGGTACAGGAGTCGTCTTTTGGATCCTGAGATGATGACTTTGTTATTGATGGTCATGGTGCCTTTGTCAGATGTGAACTTGATTTCCATGTTAGGCACATTTTTGATGGCTGATGCCATTGAGAACAAGTTGTGTGTGTTCTTGTCTGAGTTAAGGTGAACATTGAGAAGGTTGTGAAGCTTTCCATTTTCTCCTCTGATGAGGGCTGTGCCAGACTTTGTAATTTAAGTGTGACCAGAGGCCGTTAGGACTTTTATGGGAGCTATGTCTTTTATGTCATAGAGAAGGCTGGCATCTCCAGTCATGTGAGAGGTTGCACCTGTGTCCATGATCCAGTTTTTGTATATGCTGCGTGTGGTGCGTGTGGTAGCATTGAGGGCATATTGGGAGCATGGTTGTTTGTCTGGCTCTGGCTGTTTGTGACTTTGTGATGGTTGGTTGTCTGACTCTGGCTGGTTGGTTCTTTTGTTGGCTCTAAGGGATATTAAATCCTCACTCATGGGAGGGGAAAAGTTCATCATGTTGAGCTGTGGGTATGGCACCAGATGTGTGGAGGGATCTATGTTTTCAAAATACCAGTCTGCATACACATCTCGGAGCCAATACAATAAGTCTATGTGCCTGAAGTTCTTGTACTGTAGTCTGAGAACAGGGGACATGTTGTGCATGATGCAGATGCTCGATCTAATTTTAGTTTTGGTGTGAGACTCTCTACTTTCTTCCTCCATCACCTTAACTTCTTGAGAGATGTCCTTGAGCCAGTGATGAAACTCTGCGGCGTTAGACGCCGACGGTGGATTCATTGAAAGGGCTGGGACGACTCGTAGTTGAGGAAAAGGGGGAAGGGGGGGGGGGGGGGGGGGGGGGGGTACAGTTGGCTTGCGGGGCCGGGGGGGGTAAAAGGGGATTGGCGGGTGAGAGAGAGGAGAGGGATGATGGCTTGACGCAGTGGGGGGGGGGGGGGGGGGGGGGGGGGGCTGGTGTTCCAGCGGGTTGCCTAGCAATCAGAGGAAGATTCTGCAACTGAGATCCTTTTCAGGGTACTGCCGCCGGTAGGTGCCGGCCCTAGCGGGCGGAATGGCACTAACTATGGAAGCTTCCAGGCGGAAAGGCCTGGCGCCCCAAGACACTCTAGCTGAGCCGGGAGAAGCGGTCTATAACAGAGACGCAGCCAGTGAGACAGTTCCGAAATCTGCATTTAAGACGCAACGAACCATACAAAATCTGCACCTAGAAATCAACAGATGAACGGACCTTCTAAGAATGCAAACGACCTACTGGATCTGCACCTAAGACGCATCGGACCCTCCCAAATCTGTGTCTCAGTTTTTTTTCGAAGGAGGATTTCTGAGGTCTCCCTTTTTTGCTAATACGGAGGGCAGAGTATTTGAACAACCCTGCTTTCAACGTGTTTGTCTCCTTGATAAACTTTTCTTCAACTCGACTGGCGCCTAGTGTGTCTTAGTTTGCTTTGGTAACTTCATATGCGGGCTTCTGCTCTGATGATCGATTTCATGTAAATAAAATCAAATGCTTTCTGTGACAACAGGCAGCTATATTTAAAGAGATCTTAGAGATATTTATTAGTGTACACTTCTGCATGTGTGCTCTTACTCTATGTGGCTAATATGCCGTAAATATGTTTCTGTCCGAGTATATATCCAATTGCAGCTGGTGAAGTGATAAGCTGGCTGGTTTTGTTACGCAGCAGAGGGGTACGCAGGCACCAGGGGCCCATCACCAGAGAGATCTCTGCCCATCACCCAGTCCCCCCGCACCAGTCCGGAAGTCCAGGCTGTCGTGATGAAACCATCATCTGGGCCTCGTCGCCCAGCCAAGTTGCTGACGTCATGAAGTACAGCTGGGGCCTGCTCCCCTACTGTGCGCAAAGGCTGCTCTTCACTCTTGCCCTCGTACGACGCAAATAATAAAACTCTTTCATCCATTTCTGGTATGCCAACGGCCATAAACCAGCGGTGATTAAACGACGCCATGAATTCGTTTGCTTTGCTCGAGGCTGGTGACGAAAATGGTGACGAAAACGACATCGAGCAGCTGGTGAAGGCTGCAAAGGTCGCAGCCAAGAAGGAGGCCGTGATTACTGAGGCCAAGCCCGGTGAGAGGATGCGCGCGAGCAGGGATGCTGCGTGCTGATTGAAGAAGGTTGTTGCATGGTCCTATACGCCGCAAAGCGTCTTACCTTCTGCAGAATACAATTCACCCCCCTGTTCGATAACCTCGGAAAGCAGGGAGCATAACCACCATGCTGTTGACTGTTGCTGACTTGCATCTGACTCATAATATTCAACGATCTCAGCCCTCTTGACGATTGTTGCATTCTTTTGTTGTAGAGCCCAAGGTTGTGCCTAAGCCTGCCGCTGCACCTCGCCCAGAGGGCGGTCGCGGTGGACGAGGCGGCCAAGGCGAAGAGCGAGGCCGAGGCGGCAGGGGTGGCAGGTTCGAGGCAATGACACCAGCCAGTGGTGGGGGTTCCGGCATCGAGCGAGAAAAGGGAGAGGGCCGAGCTCACAGGGGTGAGGGACGAGGCGGTCGGGGCGGTGGAGGATATGGAGGGCCAGGAAGGAGAGAGTACGAGAGGCACGACGGCACTGGCCGAGGGTGAGTCCGAAGGTGATTGTGATAATGGTGATGGGGCCGATGATCGTTACATTATCCTAGTTCCCTACTGGCCTCCAAATTTGAAGAAGAAGTATTGTTCCATGGATGTTCACTCCTTAACGTGTCTAACCGTCTGCGTTATCTCCCCATGCGTCGGCAACCTCGATTGGGTGAACGATGGCCAGCTTACCATATTGCAACGTAATTTAATGCAGTAGTTAACAGCGCTATCTGATCCAACTTGCAGGAATGAGACTGAGAAGCGCCATGGTGCTGGCAAGGGCAACTGGGGTGCTGTAGGAGAAGAAGGGTAAGCCACATATATGTTCAAAATCCTCATCCTCATCCATATCCTCATCCTATGTATCACATATGTTCAATATATTCAATGCCTCTTCCCCCCTTGACACCAGTCTCTTGTCTTATATCACTCCACTTGCATGTCGTGCGGTGTGTGCATGTAGCACGGTGTGTGGATGTAGTGCGGCGTGTTCTTTTGCCAGTACAGGGATGATCATGCCTAGTGATGGGATTGATAAGGCAACTGGGGTGCCTCAGAAGAAGACGGATGATACATATGTGCACATTCGGATTCATAAAGAAAATTAAGACATTAGTTAATATTCGGATGCATGTAAATATAACACATTAAGACTTATTTTCACGCTCAGATCTGGTTCAGATCTATGTATATGTAACATATGTTCACATCTGGACCATTTTTATGTGCGTTTTGTAGTGCTTCCATGTACTTTTTACCATAGTGTGTATGTCATCTTGGCTGGCTGGTTGATCACCACTTGTTTGTGGTAATGTGTGTGCATGTGTGTTTGTATATACTCCACTTGTTTGTGGTGATGTGTGTGTATACTCTAGATGTTTGTGGTGGTGATTGTGTATACTCCGCTTGTTTGTGGTGATGTGTGTGCATGTGTGTGTTTGTATATGCTCCGCTTGTTTGTGGTGATGTGAGTGCATGTGTGTGTTTGTATATGCTCCGCTTGTTTGTGGTGATGTGCGTGCATGTGTGTGTTTGTATATGCTCCGCTTGTTTGTGGTGATGTGCGTGCATGTGTGTGTTTGTATATGCTCCGCTTGTTTGTGGTGATGTGCGTGCATGTGTGTGTTTGTATATGCTCCGCTTGTTTGTGGTGATGTGCGTGCATGTGTGTGTTTGTATATGCTCCGCTTGTTTGTGGTGATGTGCGTGCATGTGTGTGTTTGTATATGCTCCGCTTGTTTGTGGTGATGTGCGTGCATTTGTGTGTTTGTATATGCTCCACTTGTTTGTGGTGATGTTTGTGCATGTGTGTGTGTTTGTATATACTCCACTTGTTTGTGGTGATGTGTGTGTATACTTTACTTGCTTGTGGTGATGTGTGTGCTATTGTTGCTGCGGGTGTGTGTGCGTGTTTGTGTGTGGTACACATGCATGTGTGTGCTGTGCAGAAGTTTGTGTGCATTTGTGTGTTTATAATCCACTTGCTTGTGGTGTTGTGTATGCATGTGCTATACTTGGAGGCTGGCCTCAGTGTGAGCAAACAGGCTATCCCCCTCAACCTGACGCCTCTTAATAAGGCGTATTATTTATTTACCGTATTTGTTCATGCCTTTCTCTCCTTATGCCTACGTAGTGAAGCCCAGGCTGCTGACTCCCCACGTGCTGAGAAGATGGAGGGCGAGGAGATTGCTGCCCCTGCTGCTGCCGAGCCTATTGTTGAGGAGAAGGTGAGGGAGGAATACAATCACTATGTTTCTTTTCTGCGACCCACCTACACACACACACACTTATGTACCACGTAAACACACACTCACACTTACACACGTATGCACCACGTACAAACACGCGTGCACACATGCTTACACACTTGTATGTGTTACACACACATGTAGCACATACATACACTCACACTAATGTTCTATACACACTCACGAATGTACAACACACAAACACGCACAAACACTTATGAACCACACACAAGCACGCAGACACACACATGCACACACACACTTATGTGCTACACATACACACACTTATGTGCAACACACAAACATGCCCTGCTGCCCTGAACAAAAAGCAAGCAAGAAGAATACCACCTTGACCCTCCCCCCCCCCCCACCCCACCCCCCTCACCCCCCCACCACACATGCACGTGCTGACATGCACCATCACTCGCCCCCCCTCCACACATACATACTCACCCGCTCATGCACCTCCCCCTTCAGCAAGTGTCCCTGGATGAGTACAAGGCCCAGCTGGCTGAGAAGAAGGCCGCCTTGAAAATAAGCACACTCATGCACACGCACTTGCCCACCTACCTGCCCTACCTACCCTACCTTCTTACCCTATCTACTCTACCTACACACACACACATCCGCCTTGCAACAAATGTCCCTGGATGAGTACGAGGCTGTGCTGGTTGAGATGGCCGCCTAGAAAATACGCACACATGCACACACACTTACCCTACCTACCATACCGACCATACCCTCCCTACCTGCACTCACACACGCACACCTCCGCCTTGCAGATAGTGTCCCTGGATGAGTACGCGGCTGTGCTGGCCGAGAGGATGACCGCCTTGAAAATACGCACAAATAAGCACACAAGTACACACACTTATCCTACCTCCCCTACCTACCTACCTACGCACACGCACACCTCTGCCTTGCAGCAAATGTCCCTAGACGAATACGAGGCCGTGCTTGCTGAGAAGAAGGCTGCCTTGAACAAGAAGGCTGCCGAGAAGAAGGTGAACATGGATGAATTCAAGGGCATGAAGACACACGTGCGCGTTGAAACTGAGGACGAGATCACAGGTATTGAGCTCTCAACCAAGAAGACTGCGGCTGATAAGGCGGCAAAGGATGAGGACGAGAAGGCTGAGGGCAAGAAGAAGGTGAGAGGTGGCTTGGCTTGGCAGGGCTGGTAGTGCTGGGTAGTGGGGAGGATGTAGGCTTGTGAGCCGGCTGCGGGTAAGGCTGAGTAGGAGGAAGCTGACAAGGCTGAGATCAGGAAAGATCAATAACACGGTGTGGGTATGGGTGGGTGGGTAGCTGTCAACCAAGAACACTGCAGTTGATAAAGATGAGCCTGGGGATGAGGCTGAGGAGGTGCGAGGTGGCTTGGCTTGGCAGGGGTGGTTGTTCCGGGTGGTGGGAAGGAGATAGGCTCGTGATTCAGTTGCTGATAGGGCTGCTGCCAAGGATGAGGACGAGGAGGCTGATGTAGCGTATGAACTACTTATCCTGTTTTGACGACTGGCTCAATGGTACAGCACGTCGAAACAGGAAGGCGCGGGGTTCGAATCCCTACGGGTGCGCTTTTGTGTTAGCGATTGCTGTCAACCGCCATGGTAGCTTTGTCCAGGTAGAGTAGCAGCCCGTTCTGTGCCGCGGTTAGACGGGGCTCCCTTAATGTCACGCCCCACCAGGCGGTCTCATTACTCAATGAACTGCTTCAAACGATGTGTATCAAGTAACCTTGGGTAATGGGTAATGGTCCCATGAGTTACATGCCGGGAGTTTACCCGAGCGTACTAAGTAGCTCAGTGTAGACCCTCCTCTGAAGGCGTAGGCCCTGTATGTCTATATCATGTCCCCGGTGTTTTGCTCGTTTCTACCGTACCCCAACATTGTGTTAACGGTCTGTAACCTAAGTCTGTAAACAGGGCAGAGTACATGTTTAGAGAGCGTTTACAGACTTTGACCTCTGTAAACCCCTTGTCAACCCTCTGTAACGGGGTTGGAAAGGGCCCGGATTTGGACAGTGTATCGGCTATTTGGGATAGCTATATCGTGTAGCTACAGGTCGTTAGGATCTTCAACGTCCTTGCCCCGTAACCCGTAAACGTAACCCACCCCAGACCACTTATCCCTCCTGTCCACCCACCAACACCCTTCCATACCCACTCTCCACGCACCCTCACCCACCCCCTCCACACCCACCCCCTTCCACGCACACACACATACACCCCTGACTCTCTGCAGGTGGTTCTGCCGACCAACTTCAAGTACGATGCCGAGGCTGCTGGAGGCCGTAGCGAGGGCCGTGGTGGCCGCTGTCGTGGAGGTCGTGGTGAGGGCCGTGGTGGTGGTCGTGGAGGAGGGTGTGGAGGCGACAGGCCTGCTCCCGCTGGTGGTGGTGGTGGAGGAAGCGCTATCGCTATCGATGATGCTAGCGCTTTCCCCTCCCTGGGTTGATTATCATCTGCTGGCGACGGGCCTGCTCCCGCTGGACGTGGTGGTGGTGGAAGCGATATCGCTATCGATGATGCCAGCGCTTTCCCCTCCCTGGGTTGATCATCATCATCATCTGCTGGCGACAAGCCTGTTGCCGCTGGATGTAGTGGTGGACGTTCTATCGCTATTGCTATGGTGGAGGTGTAGATGGTGGTGTGAAGCCTGCTGCTGTTTTTCTGAAAGGCATGGCGGTGGTGGTGGACGTTAAATCGCTCTCTCGTGGTGGTGGTGAAAAGCCTGTTGCTGCTTGACGTGGTGGTGGTGGTGGACGTGCTATCGCTATTGATGATGCCAGCGCTTTCCCTACTCTTGCTTGAGCATCATCTCGGCACCGTTTCTGTTTTGGGCACATAGCAGCTTTTGTGCATCTCACTTTCCCTGCTCTTGGGTCAAACCTGAAGCTAGCTATTGTGTCTGAAAGCTGACACGGCAGGTATTCCAATGCTGCTAAAATAATAAGTGGGCTTCACCCAATGGCTGGCTAATGGAGCTGGGCAGCATGTTTTTGGTAGGGCAGGATAGGGGTCGAGTGCACATATACATGATAGTGGTTGTGTTGATGGCTCCTTGTTGAGCATACCGGCTTTGAAACCCAGCCACTGTTCAGTTTTCTGGCTAGGATTTTAGATAGTCATGCATGTGACAGTTCAGGACTGCTTTGTTACCAAAAGGCGCCCAAGCTGTTAAGCAATTGCCCCAAAGGCTTTAGATGGGGGCAAGGTTACTCAACATCACTCAAGTACCGGCCTATTTCTTTGAACTCTTACCTTTTCCTGTGTTGGCATGACTTATTCTATACGTCTTACACCTAAACTGTACATTACCCGAATCATTGTTTTCCCCACCAACTACCGTATTCTCCTGTTCATCTACTGTATGAACGAATGGAATACTCCATCTGTGTTATAATACGGGAATGAAGGTGCAGGAGTGCTTCACGTTGTAATTAGAAGACGGTTGTTTTGCAAGAAAATATTTTCACCCTGAAGGGTCAAGGGTAGGTCTCCTTGCTCTAACCTTAGACACGTGTTAACATGGCTCTAACCTTTGAGGCTGCTAGGCGTCTTCTTCGGTTACATCCACAATTCAAGGCCAAGCCTTCGTATCAGAAGAAAGAAAGGAATGCTAGTCGGCGTGGCTTTGGGAAACGGAGGACGAAAACAGATGCACAGTGACGGGAAGGAAAGAAACAGTGATCTACCACCGTACGAGGTCTCACTCTGTACTTCGTTGGGGGTGATAGTGGTGTGTGTGTGTGTGGGGGGGGGGGGGGGGGGGGGAGATCCCTGGACCCCCCCCCCCCCCCCCCCCCCCCCCCCCCCCCCCCCTCCTGAGCAGAATATTGTGGTGGATCTATCTCCAAAGTAATGATAACGCCTGGTGGGGCGTGCCGTTAAGGGAGCCCGTCATACGCGGGTGGAGAGCGGTCTCCTACCTCAACTGGACAAGCTACCATCGCGGTTGACAACGACCTGCAACGCTAAGAGCGACCAAAGGGGGGATCTCTCCCATATAGTATCTACGGACTGGTATTCAGTACAGGAACACCCCATGTCATTGTGTGGGCTAGAAGACAAGTTCTTGAAAAGCAGTTGAAAAGTACAGAATGTTTTGATTTTTGGCGGAGCCCCCATGTTTACCAGTTTGACCGAAAAATAAATTAAAGCCTGACACATCATTACATCAGCCAGTAACTAACTCGCTTTGATCAGCTCCATCGTTGCCACCTTTCGTTCTGTTGCCAACACACACCGCCAATTGTCCGCTTCGCTTGCAACGCTGCGTATGACATGTTTCAATTTTTGCCATCGAGCAATGCTTCCAATTTTTGCCCTGGAGCCATGCTTTTATTTTCAGCCCTTCCTGTCATGCTTGGGCAAGTCCCTTGAGCCTATTTGGCCTACCCCTGGGCTGTAACATACATATATGATATTTGGCTCTAGCCTGTAAGAAACCTGCTGTCTTCTTGAACTTGAACTTTGTTACATGTGATGGCTCCAGCCTGCAATTCGGCTGCTCGCCGTCTTCGGAAGCAACGACAACATTAAATTTGTTCCACTGCATTCTTCGGATAAAACAATGCGTAAAACTACCGGTATCCAGTCTCCCACTACCGGTATCTTCTTATAATCGAAACCAAGGCAACAACTTCTTTAACAGAAAATCTTCAAGCGGAATCAATCTGCTCAGACAAGCAGATCTGGATTAAACTTGAGCTCGGCAACATTACAACACGGCAACAAATGGTTCCTTTCATTTTGTCACGAACAATATCTATATCATCATCTTGAGGGCTCATTGCCAGCTATGGTGTCTACTTCGTCAAAAGCGATACACTTTTCATCGGCGGAATAATAGATAGAGCATCCTACGCCCAGTCCCACAACTAGCGTTTGATATGCAGCCTAGTCTGTTGGTCCAGTGTAACATTTCTTACTTTTCCCCCTAAAAAATGGGTCTCCCAATGCTAGCCCTGAACTCGAATTATAACACTTGCACTGTACCCAGATATCTCAGGAGTGCATTGGATTGATTACACGGTCTATCAGCCTTCAGACTGCTCACCTTCTGCAGGCGGAGTAGACATGGGTAATATAAACCCTTATATATCTTGAGCTCACGGTGTGAGTTCTGTACACTTACTATATATATATATATATATATGGAGCACATGCACCTTCTCTTGGGCAGAAACTGCATCATGAATGTTCAGATGGGTAGCCAGGGAAGCTGCCTAGAAGCACCCGATCGAAACCGAGAAGAATAGCATCGTCAGGCCTGCTGCAGCTTGCATGCTGGGGACACCACTCATGTAACAATTCAAATTCAAGCACCAGCCACTGTATGTTTTTGAAGACGCCTCGCATTCCGTCGCAGGTCTGTCGATGCATGGCAACGCATGGGTCTGTCTAAACTAGTCAGAAATGTCCCCCCCCATACACACCCCACACACACCCCAGGCTCCGCACTTCGTAGGTTCAGGGGGCAGCGCGTTGCACTGGGGTCGCACCGAGTCGCTCAATTTGCGATGCGGCGCACAAAAAAACAACTGGCAGCAGCTTGCACATTGCCAAGGACAACGCTCATGTTACAATTCGAATTCGAATTCAAGCTGCAGCCTGCACATTGAGGACAAAGCTGATGTAATAATTCGAATTAAAATTCAAGCAGCAGCTTGCACATAGAGGGCACCGCTCATGCCAGTAGCAGAGTACAGGACGACCCCCAGCTCTGCTTGCCCGAGAAAGCAAACCAATTGTATAGCCTACATCCTGCGACGCAACGGGCCCTTCCTTCTAGTCAACGGACCTTCCCCACTTTGCTTCTTGCGACGCAACGGGCCCTTCATTGTTGTGTCTGTGACGGAGGACGCTCTAAACAACCCTGACCAGAAATAGCATACCAAGTCCCACCAGCCTCCTTTGCTTAATAGCTTTTCTTTTTAGCTAGGCGTCTCCACTTCCCTCCATCTGTCCACTGTTGACCCACTTCCAATCTCACCTCAATGCATCACTGCCTTACCACTAGCAATTGTGGCTTTCACATCTAGAACACCGCTCATGTCAGTAGTAGCATCAGCCCCACCCTGCTTGGCTTCTTCACCTTCCGCCACCTGCCCACCGTCGGCAACACCGTCCTTGTCGGCTTTCTCATCAGCAGGCTTGCTCTTACTGGGAGCAAACATCTTGCTGTACATCTTAGCCGCCTTAGCATCGGATTCCTTCTGGGACACCTGTGGCCAAGGGGTTGGTGTTGAGATGCAGTTGAGCGACCCCATCCCTTCACCTGCCGACCACCCATGTACCCCGCCCACCCCACCCCTCGAACCCCCCACCCCATCCCCGCCACCCCCAATACTGGAAGCAAACATCTTGCTGTACATCTTAGCTGCCTTCGCATTGGAATCCTTCTGGGACACCTGTGGCCAAGGGTTGGGTTGGAGGTGTTGAGAAGGAAGTGGGGTGGTAGGGAGGGTGAAGGTGTGTAAGGTGGCGGTGGTGTGTGTGCGGGAGGGAGGGGGGAGATAGTTCATGCCGGCCACAGGGTTGGAGGTGTTGCGAAGGAAGTGGGGTGGTAGGGAGGGTGAAGGTGTGTAAGGTGGCGGTGGTGTGCGTGTGGGAGGGGGGGGGGGGAGATAGTTCATGCCGGCCACAGGGTTGGAGGTGTTGAGAAGGAAGTGGGGTGGTAGGGAGGGTGAAGGTGTGTAAGGTGGCGGTGGTGTGCGTGTGGGAGGGAGGGGGGAGATAGTTCATGCCGGCCACAGGGTTGGAGGTGTTGAGAAGGAAGTGGGTGGTAGGGAGGGTGAAGGTGTGTAAGGTGGCGGTGGTGTGCGTGTGGAAGGGGGGGGGGGAGATAGTTCATGCCGGCCACAGGGTCGGAGGTGTTGAGAAGGAAGTGGGGTGGTAGGGAGGGTGAAGGTGTGTAAGGTGGCGGTGGTGTGCGTGTGGGAGGGAGGGGGAAGATAGGTCATGCCGGCCACAGGGTTGGAGGTGTTGCGAAGGAAGTGGGGTGGTAGGGAGGGTGAAGGTGAGTAAGGTGGCGGTGGTGTGCGTGTGGGAGGGAGGGGGGAGATAGTTCATGCCGGCCACAGGGTTGGAGGTGTTGCGAAGGAAGTGGGGTGGTAGGGAGGGTCAAGGTGTGTAAGGTGGCGGTGGTGTGTGTGCGGGAGGGAGGGGGAAGATAGTTCATGCCGGCCCTAGGGTTGGAGGTGTTGAGAAGGAAGTGGGGTGGTAGGGAGGGTGAAGGTGTGTAAGGTGGCGGTGGTGTGCGTGTGGGAGGGAGGGGGGAAATAGTTCATGCCCGGCATTACCACGTACATAAGGTATAATTATCAGTGTCCTGCACTCCAGTTTGATGAGATGTCTGCTTCAATTACAAGAACAAAGTCGACTGCATCAGCAGTTGAAATTGATTGTGATAGCCAAGCCTTGACGTACCTTCATCCTCTTCAACAAAGTCAATATGTCCACGTCAGTTGGCTCATCCAGCCGACCCTTCTTTACACTTAAATTGTATGTGCAGTGTTATGCTTGTGTGTACGTGTAGGGTCACGCGTAGGGTTACGTTCATTCAGTCATTGAGTCATTCATTCATTCATTGACCTGCCTTGATCCTCCTTGATGGCAAAGTCAGTGTGTCCATGTCAGTAGGCTCATCCAACAGACCCTTCTTGACATCTGTCTCAGCTTCCTGGAAGTCCTGTGTTCAGATTTGGCAGACTAACCAAGTAGGGGAGCCACCTTGAAGCTGGTGCTTGTAGCTGAGAAAAAAAGATCCGTGGTAAAAAAGAAAAAAGGGAAGCATTAACATACCTTGATCCTCTTGGACAAAATCAGTAGGTCTTTGTCAGTAGGCTCATCCAACAGACCCTTCTTGACATCTGCTTCAGCCTCCTGATAGTCCTGCGTTGCATGGTAGGCTTGCGCACGACGGTACAAGGCCTTCATGTTGCTAGGCTCCATCTCAAGCACCTGCACAACAAACAGTCTAATCACAGTCAACAAGCAGGCAAGAAACAGTCACGTCACAGTCAAGAAACAGTCATGTTACAGTCAACAAACAGTCACGTTACAGTCAACAAATAGTCACGTTACAGTCAACAAACAGTCACGTTACAGTCAACAAATAGTCACGTCACAGTCAACAAACAGTCACGTTACAGTCAACAAATAGTCACGTTACAGTCAACAAACAGTCACGTTACAGTCAACAAATAGTCACGTTACAGTCAACAAACAGTCACGTTACAGTCAACAAATAGTCACGTTACAGTCAACAAACAGTCACGTTACAGTCAACAAACAGTCACGTTACAGTCAAGAAACAGACAAATATGAGTCAACTCAGCAAAGTGTCTGATATATGATATCTGGAAGGTACAAGGCCTTCAAAATGCTAGCCTCCGTCTCGAATCACCTACACAACAGAACAGTCAAATAACAGCAACAAACAGTCAAATTACGCCAAAAAACAGTCAAATTACAGCCAGAGAAAAGTCAAATTACAGCCAAATTACAGCCGACAAACATTCAAATTACAGCAACAAAACAGTCAAATTAGATTCAACAAACAGCCAGTCCTAGGGCTAGCGTACCGAGACCACGAGGCCAGGCTACCCCCCCCCCCCCCCCCCCCCCCCCCACACACACACACCGCCACACAAAAAGTGAAATTTGATGCTTACCTTAGCGCAGTTGCTCTTCACCTCCTTGTAGTCCTTCAGCTTCAATCCAACAGCCGCCAAGTTCAAGAAGCACGACTTTCTTCACAAACCTGTGACTGACGCTTTCAACTCCTCACTAAAGTTCTTGTCAATGCTGATGGCGGCGCTTGCCTTCTGGTAGCACGATGATGCTCGCTTAAGGTTGCCCTCCTTGAACGCCTTGTTACCCTTCTCCTTCTTCTTTTCAGCAGATGCAACCTAACAGTAGTTGGTGTTGTTGGTGTTGGTGGCCTTCTGATGGTTAATGTATGCACGCTTAAGGTAGCCCTCCTTGCACGCCTTGTTACCCTTCCCCTTCTTCTTTTCAGCAAAGCAACCTAACAGTAGTTGGTTAGCTTAGCTTGGATAGCCCAAGACTTAGAAGCCCACGGTAGTATGTCCCCCCCTCCTCCTCTCCATATCTCCTCCCCTCCACCTAGGGCCAACTAGAGCCACCTATCTCAACCCCCCCCCCCCCCCCCCCCCCCCCCCCCCCCCGCCCCCCCCTCCCCCTCCAGCAGCAACTTGGCTACTAGCCCAAAGGGTATAGATAGAAGTGATCAGCTTAATGACACACCTAGCATAGCAAATGTTATGTGATGCGAGGGCAAGTCCCTAACTAGATGACTTACTGTATTTGATACATTGAAGTTGTTTTCTGGCTGGCTGGCTAATTATTTGTTGGATCTAAATTAAGATATATTTTTTTAATGTGCGGCTGGACTGCAATATAATTGTGTAACACCGTTAACCAGTAGTTGGTGTTGTTGGTGTCGGTGTTGTCGGCCTTCTGATAGTAAATGTATGCACGCTTCAGGTTGCCCTCCTTGATCGTCTTGTTACCCTTCTCATTCTTCTTTTCAGCAGTTGCAAGCTAACAGTAGTTGTTGGTGTTGTTGTTGGTGGTATTGGTGTTGAAGTTGTTGGTGGTGGTGGTGCTGCTGCTGTTGGTGCTCTTGTAATTGTTGTTGTTGTTGTTGGTGATGGTATTGTCGTGTTGTTGTTGTTGGTGCTATTGTTGTTGTTGTTGGTGGTGGAAGTGGTGCTGTTGTTGTTGTTGTTCGTGTTGTTGTTGGTGCTGTTGTTGTTTGAGTTGCTTGTGCTCTTTGTGTTGGTGGTGTTGGTAGTGAAGTTATTGATGTTGTTGTAGTTGTTGTTGACTGAGTTGTTGTTGTTGTTGTTGTTGGTGGTGGTGGTGGTGGTCGTGGCACACTTTAGGTTGCCGCCCTTCAACGCCTTGTTACCCTTCTCCTTCTTCTTTTCAGACACTGCAACCTGCCAGGAGTTGTTGCTGTTGTTATTGGTGGTGTTGGTGGCGTTGGTGGTGGTGTGGTGGCGTTGGTGTGTTGTTGGTGGCGTTGTGGTAGTGTTGATTGTGTGTGTGGCCTTCTGGTAGCCAGTCAATGCATGCTTCAAGTTGCCGCCCCTCACCGCCTTGCCACCCTCTTAAACCTTATTCTGTGACACTGCAACCTGACAGTAGTTGTTGTTGGTGTTGATGTTGTTGTTGTTGTTGTCGGTGTTGTTGGTGTTGGTGGTGCGGTTGTTGTTGTTGTTGTAGGTGGTGCGGTGGTTGTTGTTGTTGTTGTTGTCATTGTTGTTGTTGTTGGTGGTGGTGCTGTCGGTGTTGTCGGTGTTGTTGGTGTTGTTGATGTTGTTGATGTTGGTGGCGTTGTTGGTGGCGTTGATGGTGTTGGTGGCCTTCAGGTAGCCAGTCAATGCATGCCTAGGTTGCCGCCCTTCAACGCCTTGCCACCCTCTTCTATCTTCTTTTCAGACACTGCAACCTGTCAGCAGTTGGTGTTGGTATTGGTGGAGTTGGTGGTGCTGTTGGCGCAAACCGTGACTAATAGGACTCAGGGGACAAAGGATGAATACTACACTACACATCTTACACAAACGAGTGAAAGGGAAATAATGATTCTGTTCTATGTACGTGAAGCAGAACAGTACACTTGTAGTGCCACTTCTCTTGAACTAAGTAACTCGTGCCTGACAAACCCGACTGCTTTCATTCCACCTCAAGGAAGTCAGGTGACCCTTCTCTGATCCCCACCCACCCCCCTTTACCACACAAGCATACCAATCCTCTCCCTGCCCCACTCCACCCACCTTTACCACATAACCCTTGCTTTCCCCGTCCTCTTCCTGCCCCCTCACCTGCCCCCACCCCTCCACTCGCAATCTCTCTCTCTTCCCTCCACCCCCTACCCTCCACCCGACCCAGCCATCCCCACCCTGGACTCCCTTGTCTCACTTTCTCCTCATCCCAATCGTTTCCCACGCGTAATCTAAGTTCTTCCTACCTGGAGTTCTCGGGAGCATTCTCCTGCGCCAAATTACGTAATGCCTCCCCCCACCCGCCCCACCCGAATATATCCTGCAGGATCGCGTATCGCCTGGTGTACAAATTTTTGCAGCAATTTTCAAACTGGAGCAATTCTCGGCCCAAATCTGGGCAGTCATCTTCTCTATCTCCCACCCCCACCCCTCGTAGCAGACCGTCTGCACACACACTCATACGCACACAGAAACAGAGACACACACACACTAATCTTTTCCTCATCATTCATCTCCCCCCCCTCCCCACCCTCACACCCCCCCTCGTAGAAGACCGTTTACACACACACACTCACACACACAGAAACACATACAAACATGCGCGCACACACACACAGAAACACTTACGCACACAAACACACACACTCACCTCCTCATCATTCATTTCCCAAGCATCTTTGCTCTTCACAATCTCCACCACCTCCCCCTCGTAGAACCCGTCTACACACACACACATACGCACACAGAAGCATACACACGCACACACAGAAACACTTACACACATACCAACCTTCTCCTCATCATTAATTTCCCAAGTGTCTTGGCTCTTCTCTATCTCCACCACCTCCCCCTCGTAGCAGACTGTCTACACACACACACACACATACGCACACAGAAACAGACACACACACACAAACTCACCTCCTCATCATTCATTTCCCAAGCGTCTTTGCTCTTTCACGATTCTTCACCCACCTCCCCCTCCTAGCAGACCTTCTACACACTCACATACACGCACACAGAAATAAACACAGAAACACACACTAACCTTATCCTCATCATTCATTTCCCAAGCGTCTTTGCTCTTCACGATCTCCACCACCTCCACCTCATAGCAAAACTGTCTCTTCCCGGGGGGCACCGTTCGCTTGAGGCGCATCAAAGCCCTTTCTCTCCGAACGCGTACTCAGGCTTTGAATGGTGACTGAGCGCAATTACTCACCCTTAGATTCTCATCTTCACCACAGCAAGCTCCAGACCCTCAGGCACCTCCCCTGCACCACCAATGTATAGGTTTGATGTTGGTATGTTGAGATATGATCTTTGCATGTTGGGGTATGATGTTGAGAGTGTTGAAGGAAAATAGCAGGGATCTTAGGGGGAGAGCCTGGGGCTCCAAAAGGCCAGGGTAACCTCCCCTGCACCACGAATCTGTTTATATATTTATGTTAGTATGTTGGTATATGATGTTGGTATGTTTAGATATGATGTTGTGTTGGTATGTTGGTTATATGGAAGTTTCGGTTGGGGATATGATGTTGGTATGTTGGGTATATTGATGTTTTGGTATATATTATAATGATGTTGGGAATGTTTGGATATGGTGTTGGTATCCAGTTGGTATATGATGTGGATATTTAGATATGATGTTTGGTATTTAGATTGATTAGTTGGTATGTTGGTATATGAGGTTGGTATTATTTAGACATGATGTTGGTATTATAGATATGATGTTTACGGTATGTTGGTATATGATGTTGCGTAAATTTTAAATATGATGTTGGTATGTTGGTATATGATGTTGGTATGTTGGTATATGATGTTGGTATGTTTAGGTATGATGTTGGTATGTATAGATATGATGTTGGTATGTTGGTATATGATGTTGGTATGCTTAGATATGATGTTGGTATGTTGGTATATTTAGTTGTTCTGTTGGGATATAATGTTGGTATGCTTAGATATATATGGTTATGTTGGTATGCTTCTACATATGATGTTGGTATGTTGGTATATGATGTTGGTCTATTATTAGATATGATGTTGGTATGTTTAGGATATGATATTGGTATGTTTAGATATGATGTTGTATGTTCTAGATATCATGTTGCGTGATGTTGTATATGATGTTGGTATGTTTAGATATTCATGTTGGTATGTTGGTATATGATGTTGGTATGTTTTAGATATGATGTGGGTATGTTTAGATATGATCGTTGGTATGTATTGTATATTAAGATATATGTTGGTATGTTGGATATTGTTAATATGTTTTTATCGATGGTTGGTATGTTAGATATATTTAGATGTTGGTTATGTTTAGATATGATGTTGGTATGTTTAGTTTAGAGAATATGTTGGTTTGTTATGTTGGTATGTTGGTATACGATATGATGTTGGTATGTTTTAGTTATGATGTTGGTATGTTTAGATATGATGTTGGTATGTTTAGATATGATGTTGGTATGTTCAGATATGATGTTGGTATGTTTAGATATGATGTCAGGTATTTGGTATTGTTGTTGTAGATATATGATGTTGGTATCTGTTTTGGATATTTAGATGATGTTATATTTGGTTGGTATGTTTTATTATATGATGTTGGTATGTTTAGGTAATGTTTATGCTGTTTGGTATGTTGGTTATGTTTAGAATGCTTAGTATATGATGTTTGGTATGTTTGGTATGGCTAATTGAATGTTGGTATGTTTGGTATATGAACGTTGGTGATATTAAGATGTTGGTATTGTTTTAGATGATGTTGGTATGTTTAGATATGATGTTGGTATGTTTAGATATCATGTTGGTATGTTGGTTTGCTTAGAGTATGATGTGGGTATGATATGTTGTGGGTATGTAGGTATTGTTTAGATAGTATGAGTTTAGAGATATGATGTTGGTATGTTTAGATATGTGTTGGCTATCTTTAGTTGGTATGTTTAGATATGATGTGGTATATGTTCAGATATGATGTGGTATGTTATAGTATATGATGTTGGTATATGTATGTGGTATATTTAAATTGGTGTTGGTATGTTGTATATGATGTTGGTATGTTGTGAAGGGTATGATGTGGGTATTGTGAATGTATTCACTGATGTTGGTATGTTTAGATATTGATGTTGATTATGTGTTGTACTGTTGGTATATGATGTTGTAGAGTTGGTATGCTTGATTGATAGATATCATGATGTTGGTATGTTAGTTGATATTAAGATGTTGGTGCGTTTAGTTTTGGTATGTTGTATGTTTATATATGATATGTTGTTGGTTATGTTTAGTATCATATATTTTGTTGGTATGTTTATATGATGTTGGTATGTTGGGTATATTAGACTTATCGTTATGTTGCGTATATGATATGTTGGTATGATGCCTTATTATGTTTAGATATGATGTTTATGTTGGCAGGTATATATGATGTTGTATGTTTAGATATGATGTTGGTATGTTTAGATATGATGTTGGTATGTTTTATAGGATATTCATGTTGGTATGTTTTGATATGATGTTGGTATGTTTACATATTACATATTTGGATGTTGGTTAGATATTGATGTTTGGGTATGTTTTTATATGATTTGGTATGCTTTATATATGATGTTGGTATGTTTTAGATATGATGTTGGTATTGTTTATATGATGATGTTGGTTTTGCATGTTTAGATATGATGTTGGTATGTTTAGATATGATGTTGGTTATGTTTGGTAATTTTTATATATGATGTGCATGGTTATGTTTATATGATGCTGGGTAATGTTTTAGGCATATATATGTTTTTCTATATATGATGTTGGTATGTTTAGTTGCGTAATATGATGTTGGTATATGTTTATATATGATGTTGGTATGTATTAGATATGATGTTGGTATGTTTATGATGATGTTTCGGATGTTGGTGATCGATGCTAATATGATGTTGGTATGTTTTTAGATGCTATGAGATAGTGTTGGTATGGTTTTTTATATGATGTGGTGTTCTTAGGTATGATGTTGGTATGTTTATATGATGTTTTTTTTTTTTTTTTTTGGGTATTGTTATAGATATTGATGTTGGTATGTTGTAATATGAAGCTGTTTGGTATGTTGTATTATGATGTTGGTATTCTTGCTTAGTATGATGTTGGTATGTATGGTATGCTGGTATAGTATGATGTTGGTATGATTGATATATTGATGTGGTATGTATATGATTTATGTGTTAGATATGATGTTGGTATCGTATATGATATATGATGTTGCGCTATGTTTAGATATGATGTTGGTATATATATGATGTTGGTATGTGTTGTAGATATTTAGGATGTTGGTATGTGTTTTATATATGATGTTGGGTATGTTTATATATGATGTTGGTTGTTGTATATTTATGATATGTGTTGGTATGTTTATGTGGTATATGATGTTGGTATCATATGGAGTTATGTTATGATATGTTGGTATGTTTAGATATGATGTGGTATGTTATTATGATGTTTTGGTATATTTAGATATGATGTTGGTATGTTGGTATATGCTGTAGATATGATGTTGGTATGTTGATATGATATGGCTCATATGATGTTGGTATGTTTAGGTATATGATGTTGGTATGTTGGTATATGATGATAAGTTTTAGATGCTATTTGGTTAGAGATCATGTTGGTATGTTTAGGATATGTTGGTATGTTGGTATATATGATGTTAGGTATGTTTAGATATGATGTTGGTATGTTTAGTATCATGTTGGTAGTTGTGGTTAGATATGATGTTGGTATGTTTAAGATATGATGTTGGTATGTTGGTATATGATGTTGGTATGTTTTAGATATGATGTTGGTATGTTTAGATATGATGTTGGTATGTTAGGTATATGATGTTGGTATAGATATGATGTTATGGTATGTTTAGATATGATGTTTGGTATGTTTAGATATGATGTTGGTATGTTTATGGGTATATATGATGTTGGTATGTTGGTATATGATGTTGGTATGTTTAGATATGATGTTGGTATGTTTAGATATATGATGTTGGTATGTTGATATGATGTTGGTATGTTTACTATGATGTTGAGATATGATGTTGGTATGTTGGTATATGATGTTGGTATGCTTAGATATGATGTTGGTATGTTGGTATGGCTACATATGATGTTGGTATGTTAATATATGATGTTGGTATATTAAGATATGATGTTGGTATGTTTAGATATGCTGGTATGAGATATGCTGTTTGGTATGTTTAGATATGATGTTGGTATGTTTTATATGATGTTGGTATGTTTAGATATCATGTTGGTATGTTGGTATATGATCGTTGGTTATGTTTAAGATATGATGTTGGTATGTTTAGATATGATGTTGGTATGTTGGTATATATGTGGTTATGTTTATATTAGATATGATGTTGGTATGTTTAGATATGATGTTGGTATGTTGGTATATGATGTTGGTATGTTTAGATATGATGTTGGTATGTTTAGATATCATGTTGGTATGTTGGTATATTGATGTTATGTTTGGATATCGGTATGGATATGATGTTGGTATTAAGATGATGATGTTTGTATGTTTAGATATGATGTTGTGTTTATCGATGATATGTTTATCATATGTTGGTATATGATGTATTGTTAAGATATGATGGGTATGTATAGATATGATGATATGATGGTTATATGATATGAGATATGATGTTGGTATATGATGTGGTATGTTTAGATATGATGTTGGTATGTTTAGATATGATGTTGCGTATGTTTAGATATGATGTTGGTATGTGCAGGTATTATGATGTTGGTATGAGATATGATTTGGTATGTTTAGATATGATGTTGGTATGTTTTTATATGATGCTGGCATGTATATTATGATGTTGGTATGTTTATATGATGTTGGTATGTTTAGATATGATGTTGGTATGTTTATATATGATGTTGGTATGTTTAGATATGATGTTGGTATTGGTATGTTGGTATATGTTTTAGATATGATGTTGGTATGTTTTTATAGATATGATGTTGGTTTATGTTGATATATGATGTTGGTATGTTTAGATATGATGTTGGTATGTTATGATATGATGTTGGTATGATTTGGTATATGATGTTGGTTGGTATGTTGGTATGATATGGTATGTTGGTATGTTTAGATATGATGTTGGTATGTTAGGATGTTGGTATATGATGTTGGTATGTTTAGATATGATGTTGGTATGTTGGTATATGATGTTGGTATGTTGGTATATGATATGATATGTGTGGTATGTTGGTATATTATGATGTTTGTATGTTTGTATGATGATTTGGTATGTTTATATGATGTTGGTATGTTTAGATATATGATGTTGGTATATGATATGTTGGTATATGATGTTGGTATGTTGGTATATGTTTGGTATGTTTAGATATCTGATGTTGGTATGTTTAGGTATATGATGTTGGTATGTTTTTTATATGATGTTGGTATGTTTAGATATGATGTTGGTATGTTCTATATGATGTTGGTATATTTGGTATGATATGATGTTGGTATGTTTATATATGATGTTGGTATGTTTATATTGATGTTGGTATATTGGATATGATGTTGGTATGTTTAGATATGATGTTGGTATGTTATGTTTATGATATGATGTTGGTATGTTGGTATATGATGTTGGTATGTTTAGATATGATGTTGGTATGTTGGTATATGCATATGTTGGTATATGATGCTTGGTATGTTGGTATATGATGTTGGTATGTTTAGATATGATGTTGGTATGTTTAGATATGATGTTGGTATGGTCATGTTGATGTTGGTATATGATGTTGGTATGTTAGATATGATGTTGGTATGTTAGATATGATGTTGGTATGTTGGTATATGATGTTGGTATGTTTAGATATGATGTTGGTATGTTTAGATATGATGTTGGTATGCTTAGATATGATGTTGGTATGTTGATATCATGTATGTTGGTATGATGATGTTGGTATGTTTAGATGTTTATATTGATGTTGGTATGTTTAGATATCATGTTGGTATGTTTAGGTATATGATGTTGGTATGTTTTAGATATGATGTTGGTATGTTTAGATATGATGTTGGTATGTTAATATGATGTTGGTATGTTTAGATGATGTTGGTATGTTGATATGATGTTGGTATGTTAGATATGATGTTGGTATGTTTAGATATGATGTTGGTATGTTTAGATATGATGTTGGTATGTTATATGAATGTTGGTATGTTTAGATATGATGTTGGTATGTTTAGGTATATGATGTTGGTATGTTGATATGATGTTGGTATGTTAAGATATGATGTTGGTTATGATGTTGGTATGTTTAGATATGATGTTGGTATGGATATGATGTTGATGTTTATGTTTAGATATGATGTTAGTATGTGTTGGTATGTTGGTATATGATGTTGGTATGTTTAGATATGATGTTGGTATGTTATATGATGTTGGTATAGATATGATGTTGGTATGTTTAGATATGATGTTGGTATGTTTATATGATGTTGGTATGTTTAGATATGATGTTGGTATGTTGGTATATTGATGTGGTATGGTATGTTGATATCATGTGGTATGTTTAGATATCATGATGTTTATATGATGTTGGCATGTTGGTATGTTGGTATATGATGTTGGTATGTTTAGATATGATGTTGGTATGTTTATATGATATGATGTTGGTATGTTTAGATATGATGTTGGTATAGCATGGTATATGATGTTGGTATGTTTTAGATATGATGTTGGTATATGGTTGGTATGTTTTATATAATGATATTGTTGGTATGTTTTATATATGATGCATGTTGGATGTTTAGATATGATGTTGGTATGTTTAGATATGATGTTGGTATGTTTAGATATGATGTTGGTATGTTTAGATATGATGTTGGTATGTTAGATATGATGTTGGTATGATATGTGTGGTATGTTTAGATATGATGTTTGTTTGCAGGTATATGATGTTGTTATGTTTAGATATGATGCTGGCATGTTTTTATATGATGCTGGCATGTTTATATATGATGTTGGTATGTTTAGATATGATGTTGGTATGTTTACATATGATGTTGGTATGTTGGTATATGATGTTGGTATGTTTATATATGATGTTGGTATGTTTAGATATGATGTTGATATGTTTAGATATGATGTTGGTTCGCTGGTATATGATGTTGGTATGTTTAGATATGATGTTGGTATGTTTTTATATGATGCTGGCATGTTTAGATATGATGTTGGTATGTTTATATTTGATGCTGGCATGTTTATATATGATGTTGGTATGTTTATATATGATGTTGGTATGTTGGTATATGATGTTGGTATGTTTAGATATGATGTTGGTATGTTTAAATATGATGTTGGTATGTTGGTATATGATGTTGGTATGTTTAGATATGATGTTGGTATGTTGGTATATGATGTTGGTATATTTAGATATGATGTTGGTATGTTTGGATATGGTTTTGGTATGTTGGTATATGATGTTGGTATATTTAGATATGATGTTGGTATGTTTAGATTTGATGTTGGTTTGCTTAGATATGATGTTGGTAGGTTGGTATATGATGTTGGTATGTTGATATATGATGTTGGTATGTTTAGATATGATGTTGGTATGTTTAGATATGATGTTGGTATGTTTAGATATGATGTTGGTATGTTCAGATATGATGTTGGTTTGCTTAGATATGATGTTGGTAGGTTGGTATATGATGTTGGTATGTTGATATATGATGTTGGTATGTTTAGATATGATGTTGGTATGTTTAGATATGATGTTGGTATGTTTAGATATGATGTTGGTATGTTCAGATATGATGTTGGTATGTTTAGATATGATGTTGGTATGTTGGTATATGATGTTGGTATGTTTAGATATGATGTTGGTATGTTGGTATATGATGTTGGTTTTATTTAGATGTGGTGTTGGTATGTTGGTATATGATGTTGGTATGTTTAGGTATGATGTTGGTATGTTTAGATATGATGTTGGTATGTTGGGTATATGATGTTGGTATGTTTAGATATGATGTTGGTATGTTTTTATATTAAGTTGTTCTGTTGGGATATAATGTTGGTATGCTTAGATATGATGTTGGTATGTTGGTATGGCTACATATGATGTTGGTATGTTGGTATATGATGTTGGTATATTAAGATATGATGTTGGTATGTTTAGATATGATGTTGGTATGTTTAGATATGATGTTGGTATCTTTAGATATCATGTTGGTATGTTGGTATATGATGTTGGTATGTTTGGATATGGTGTTGGTATGTTGGTATATGATGTTGGTATATTTAGATATGATGTTGGTATGTTTAGATATGATGTTGGTATGTTGGTATATGATGTTGGTATATTTAGATATGATGTTGGTATGTTTAGATATGATGTTGGTATATTTAGATATGATGTTGGTATGTTGGTATATGATGTTGGTATGTTAAGATATGATGTTGGTATGTTTAGATATGATGTTGGTATGTTGGTATATGATGTTGGTATGTTGATATATGATGTTAGTATGTTTAGATATGATGTTGGTATTATAGATATGATGTTGGTATGTTTAGATAAGATGTTGGTATGTTTAGATATGATGTTGGTATGTTTAGATATGATGTTGGTATGTTTAGATATGATGTTGGTTTGCTGGTATATGATGTTGGTATGTTTAGATATGATGTTGGTATGTTGGTATATGATGTTGGTATATTTAGATATGATGTTGGTATGTTTAGATATGATGTTGGTTTGTTTAGATATGATGTTGGTATGTTTTTATATGATGCTGGCATGTTTATATATGATGTTGGTGTGTTTAGATATAATGTTGGTATGTTTAGATATGATGTTGGTATGTTCAGATATGATGTTGGTATGTTTAGATATGATGTTGGTATGTTGGTATATGATGTTGGTATGTTTAGATATGATGTTGGTATGTTTAGATATGATGTTGGTATGTTTAGATATGATGTTGGTATGTTGGTATATGATGTTGGTATGTTTGGATATGGTGTTGGTATGTTGGTATATGATGTTGTTATGTTTAGATATGATGTTGGTATGTTTAGATATGATGTTGGTATGTTGGTATATGATGTTGGTCTGTTTAGATATGATGTTGGTATGGCTATATATGACGTTGGTATGTTTAGATATGATGATGGTTTGTTGGTATTTGATGTTGGTATGTTGATATATGATGTTAGTATGTTTAGATATGATGTTGGTATTATAGATATGATGTTGGTATGTTTAGATATGATGTTGGTATGTTTAGATATGATGTTGGTATGTTTAGATATGATGTTGGTATGTTTAGATATGATGTTGGTATGTTTAGATATGATGTTGGTTTGCTGGTATATGATGTTGGTATGTTTAGATATGATGTTGGTATGTTGGTATATGATGTTGGTATATTTAGATATGATGTTGGTATGTTTAGATATGATGTTGGTTTGTTTAGATATGATGTTGGTATGTTTTTATATGATGCTGGCATGTTTATATATGATGTTGGTATGTTTAGATATAATGTTGGTATGTTTAGATATGATGTTGGTATGTTCAGATATGATGTTGGTATGTTTAGATATGATGTTGGTATGTTGATATATGATGTTGGTATGTTTAGATATGATGTTGGTATGTTGGTATATGATGTTGGTATGTTTGGATATGGTGTTGGTATGTTGGTATATGATGTTGGTATATTTAGATATGATGTTGTTATGTTTAGATATGATGTTGGTATGTTTAGATATGATGTTGGTATGTTGGTATATGATGTTGGTCTGTTTAGATATGATGTTGGTATGGCTATATATGACGTTGGTATGTTTAGATATGATGATGGTATGTTGGTATATGATGTTGGTATGTTTAGATATGATGTTGGTATGTTGGTATGTTGGTATGTTGGTATATGATGTTGGTATGTTGGTATGTGATGTTGGTATGTTTATATATGATGTTGGTATGTTGGTATATGATGTTGGTATGTTTAGATATGATGTTGGTATGTTTAGATATGATGTTGGTATGTTGGGATATGATGTTGGTATGTTGGTATAACAAGTAATGATAACACTTGGTGGGGCTTGGTATTAAGGGAGCCCCGTCTTATTGCGGTTGGGAACGGGCTGCTACTTTACCTGGACAAAGCTACCATGGCGGTTGACATCGACCGCAAACAATACATCGCACCTGTGGGGATTCGTTCGTTCGTTCTTTCTAGGAGCTCAACCATTGAGCCATTCGTCGGAATGGGGATATGTTGGCATATGATGTTGAGAGTGTTAAGAATAGCGGGGATCTTGTGGGGAGAGCCCGGGGTCGCGCCCTAGACCTCCCCATGGGGGGAGAGCCTGGGGCTCCATAGCCAGGTACCTCCCCTGCACCAGAGGGGAACATGGATGTTTTCGGCGAAGCCCCCCCTTCTGGGGGGCGGGAGCCCCCAGGGTTACCCTTTGACTGTTTGACCGTCCGCCTGAAAAAATTGAAACCTGACACGTCAGCAAACTGTCTAACTAACTGGCTTCAGTCAGCCCTAGTTCGTTACCACCTGTCAAGCCGTTGCCAACACACTCCGCAAATTTTCCGCGCCGCTTGCGATGCTGCATAGGACTTAATTAATAATTATAATAAATAATATTAGGTAATTCTTGCCTATGCTGAACAATTCTTTATGCTTCATAGTTGCGAACTTGCCAGCTCAGAGCAAAACTGCTTTCATGCAAACACTGTACAACTTTGCTTAGGATAACGGTTGGGAGATCCAGAAGTAAAAACAAAAAAAAACAATGGTGGTGGGATCTTGAAGTTGTTTTGATCACTTGGTCATCATCACCAAGACCAGCTCCAGACCCTCAGGCACCTCCCCTGCACAAGAAAGTAGCATGAGGGATTCAGTTTTTTATTTTTCAAATCTGAAAGTTTTTTCTTTCTAGCTTTATGGTTGAAGGTCTCCTCCAGAGACAGCGTCGTAGTGCTTCAACAGCATTTTTAAAGCTTTTATAGCCTTAACAGCTTTTTCAGGCCATCTAAGGCAAACAATAAACTGCTCGCTTTTTTACAACGATAATTTTGCCTACACAGCTGTACACAGGGTCAAAAAAGCGATCGCTGTATACAAAAAAGCCCTGGGGGGAAAAAATATTTGAGCAACACTGTTTCTCTGATCAGATGATGATTAAGAGCACTGGCGCAGTATAGCTGACAAAAGCGTGTAGAAATAATCCCCAGCGCTTCCATGTTTGAATTGGCGGGACTTACGTTTCGAGACTTCCGGTTTACGGACTATGCGTAGCAGCTTCTAAGCACTAAGAGGCACCTATAGACACCTCGAGAGCTGCTACCTTTTTTATACACGGGTGGCCATCATGACTACAAAACGCTATAATTGCTCAAGGTTGGGCAAGTCCCTTTAACCATAGTTATCAACCCCTGGAAAGTGACACACGCAAACACGCACATGAAAACATACATATTAACATACACTGGCAAATACACACTACAGGCCCCTCACCACCTTCATCCTTGGTGAACTTGTCAACCCTTGGACTGTCACACCCACATCCACACACACATTACTAACACAAATACAAACACCTATACACATACACACCAACATACACATGTACGTACACACTGCAGGCCCCTCCTCACCTTCATCCTTGGTGAACTTGTCAACCCCTGGACTGTCACACACACACACTACTAACACAAATACACACACACCTATACACACACACACACACACACACACTACTAACACAAATACACACGCACCTATACACATACACACCTATGCACACCCACACACACACAACTGACACAAATACACACACATATATACACACCCACACACCCACACACACACCTACACCCACACTACGAACACAAATACACACACACCTATACACACCCACACTACTGACACAAATACACACACCTATACACATACACACCAACATACACATGTACGTACACACTGCAGGCCCCTCCTCACCTTCATCAGTGGTGAATGTGAACTCATCGCCCTCGCCATGCTGATCGAAGATGGAGCCGTCAGATAGACGCCCTGTGTAGCGCACTGTCACCTTGGCACCTTCGTTTGCGTAATTGTAGCTGTTGCTCTCATCCTCATGGATTGTCTTCTTCACCACTCCACCATCTTCACTGACATCCTCCATCCTGTTCCATCGCACAAGCTCAAGATGGACGTCGACAGTTGCATCGGGAGGAACGTCAGGAGCATTGCCCTCTGAGCCGTAGGCATCTGGATGGGTGTAGTGGGTGGGTGGGGTGGGTGTGGGTGGGGTAGGTGTGGGTGGGTGGGTGGGTGGGGGGTAGGTGTGTGGGTGCAGGTGTGTGTGTGTGTGTGGGTGGTGGTGGTGGTGGTGGTGGTGGGGTCAGTGTGGATGGGTTGGTGTGCGTGTGTGTGTGCTCTTGCTCCATCGCCCTGCTCCACTGCACAATCTCAAGATGTACGTCAAGAGTGGTATGCACGTGGACATTAGGGGCATTGCCCTCAAGAGCTGTAGGCATCTGTGTGTGTGTGTGGGGGGGGGGGTGGGGGGGGGGAGGGGGGGGGGGGGGGGGGGGGAGAGGGGTAGGTAGGTGGTTGTATTAGGGTGGGGGGTTGGGTGGGAGGGTGGGTGGGTGGGTGGGTGGGTGGGGGCTGTTGCTCCATCGCCCTGCTCTACCACACCAGCTCAATAAGTATGTATATGACAGTTGCATGTACTTGGACATCAGGGGCATTGCCCTCACTTGGGAGTACCGCCCAGGGGGGCGGTACTTAGAGGGACGGTACCTGGAGTACCGACCACAGGCAGGGGGCCGGTACCTGGAGTTAGCCGGTCAAAGATATAAAAAAATAGCCGTGGGCATCTGTGGGTGGGTGGGTGGATGGGTGGGTAGAGGGGTAGGTAGGTGGGTGTATTTGTGTGTGTGTGTGTTTTGTGTGTGTGTTTTGTGTGTGTGTGTATGTGTGTGTGGTGGTGGTGGTAGTGGTGGTGGTGGTGGGGGGGGGGGGCTGTTGCTCCATCGCCCTGCTCCACCACACAAGCTCAATATATCCGTTGACAGTGGCACGCACATGGAAATTAGGAGCATTGCCCTCAAGAGCTGTAGGCATCTGTGGGTGAGGGTGTGTGTTGGTGAGTGGTGGTGGTGGTGGTGGTGGTGTTGATGGTGTGGTGGGGGGGGGTCTGTGTGGGTAGGTGGGCACTTAGGTGGGTGTACTTGGGTGGGTGGGGTGGATGGGGGCTCTTGCTCCTTCGTACAAGCTCAAGAAGTATTTCGACAGTTTTTATTGGCCGGCACATCCAGGGTATTTCCCTCAGAGCTGTAGGCATCTAGTTAGCTGTGGGTGGGTGGGTGTGTTGGTGTTGGGTGTTTTGGTGTGGGTTGTTTTGGTGTGGGTGTGTGGGTGTGGGCTCTTGCTCCATTGTACAAGCTCAAGATTTAAATCGACAGTTGCATCGGCAGGGACATCAGGAGCGTTGCCCTCAGAGCTGTAGGCATCTGGGCGGCTGTATGTGGGTGGGTGGGAAGGTGGGTGGGTAGGTGGTTTGGTGTGGGTGGATGGGTGGGTGGGTGGGTGGGTAGGTGGGTGTGGCCTCTTGTTCTATGTACAAGCTCAAGATATACTTGACAGTTGCATCGGCCAGCACATCAGGGGTATTTCCCTCAGAGCTGCAGGCATCTAGTCGGCTGTGGGTGGGTGGGTGTTTTGGTGTGGGTTGTTTTGGTGTGGGTGTGTGGGTGTGGGCTATTGCTCCATTGTACAGGCTCACGATTTACTTAGACAGTTACATCGACAGGGACGTCAGGAGCATTGCCCTCAGAGCTGCAGGCATCTAGTCAGCTGTGGGTGGATGGGTGTGTTGGTGTGGGTGTTTTGGTGTGGGTTGTTTTGGTGTGGGTGTGTGGGTGTGGGCTCTTGCTCCATTGTACAAGCGCACGATTTACTTAAACAGTTGCATCGACAGGGACGTCAGGGGCATTGCCCTCAGAGCCGTAGGCATCTGGGCGGCTGTGTGTGGGTGGGTGTGAAGGTGGGTGGGTAGGTGGGTTGGTGTGGGTGGATGGGTGGGTGGGACGGTGTGGGCTCTTGCTCTATAGTACAAGCTCAAAATTTACATAGGCAGTTGCATCGGCAGGGACATCAGGAGCATTGCCCTCAGAGCCGTATGCATTTGGGAGGCTTTGTGTGAGTGGGTGGGCAGGTGGGTGGGTGTGCGCTCTTGCTCTACAGTACAAGCTCAAGATTTACATTGACAGTTGCATCGGCAGGGACGTCAGGAGCATTGCCCTCTTAGCCGTATGCATCTACGGGTACAAAGCACGCTTGCTTTATAGTGGAATGTGTCTTAGTTTGGTGTGGGTGGGTGGGTGGGTGTTAATGTGTGCTTGTGTGTTTGTGTTCGGGGGTGGTTGTGGTGTGTGTGTGTGTGAGGGCGGGGGGGGGGGGCAGTGTGTTTATGTGTGCGTGGGTGGGTTGCCTGTTGGGAAGAAATGTGTTTATGTGTGTGTGTGTGTGTGTGTGTGTGTGTGTGTGAGAGTGTTTGTGCATGGAGAGGGGGCGGGGGGGGGGGGGGGGGGGGGGCACCATCACCACCACCAATGGACTGAGATAACTTGCATTCAGGCTTGAGAGTGAGGCGTGCCACTTCTCCTTTCTTCATCGTCTTCACAGCCTCAATGATTCCCTTCAGGATGGTGGGCTTGCCACCCTTAGCCAGGGCCGCCTCAGCTTCCAAGACGCAGAATCTGGCGCCCTCCTGTCCAGTCTCGAAGATCAGCTTTCCAAAAGGGGGGCCTGCCTCCTTGCCTGAGCTCTTCTGCTCCACGTGCTCATAGATGGCAAAGGTAACTGCGGCATAAGTGTATTTATTTTATTTTATAAATTGAACCTCATATTTCATTTTAATTAATTTTAAATATTGTCTTGTATTTCCTTGACTGGGCCCTTCTGCTCCACATGCTCGTAGATGGCAAAGGTAACTGCGGCATAATTGTATTTATTTTATTTTATAAATTGAACCTCATACTTCATTTTAACTAATTTTAAATATTGTATTGTATTTCCTTGACTGGGCCCTTCTGCTCCACGTGCTCTTACATGGCAAAGGTAACTGCATCATACTTGTATTTTATTAATTTTATGAAATAGTGTATCTCATATTTCATTTTACTTCGCTTTACGTATTATATTTTATTTCCTTGACTGGGCCCTTCTGCTCCACGTGCTCATAGATGGCAAAGCTGACTGCGGCATAATTGAATGTATTTTATTATATAAATCGTATCTCGTATTTTATTTATTTTATTGTATTGTATTTCCTTAACTGGGCCATTCCGCTCCACGTGATGGATTGAGAAGGTGACTGCAGCAGAGGCAGTGGATTTTCAAGAACATATACATAAACAAATAAATAAATAAATAAATGCATGAATAAATGCATGAATAAATAAATAAATAAATAAATAAATATATGAGATAGGCAGTGGGCTGCAGAGATTTTTCAGGAATATCATAATATCTAAATAAAGAGATAAAGGCAGAGGGTGATAGGTAGTGGGTAGGGGATTATTCGATCGTACAGAAATAATCAAACAAATCAGTGAGGGCAGTGGGTGAGAGGGAGGTGGAGAGAGATTTTTAATTTCTGGAGAGATTTGTCAAGAATGAAAATGACAAACGAGTGCCAACCTAGTTGCAAACTTTTCCAACAGGTCACACACCCGACAGCTGCCTACATCCGGTTCTGTTGCTGAGCTGTTCGAGGAGCTGTTTTTAGGAGGATCCCTGAGCCAGCCTCTGGGCTGAGACCCCAAGATTTCAACAGTGCTGAAAACTCTTTTAAAGGGAAGGGAAGGGACCAACAGCATCACATGCAGCAGACTCCATCCAAGCCTTCGTCAATATCTCCAGGCTCCTGCCATCCAGTGGAGTTCACGATGGTGGTATTAAGTCATCTCACTAGGCACAAGGCAGACCTCACGGCGCAAGGCAGGCCTCACGGCAGGCACAAGGCAGACCTCACGGCACAAGGCAGACCTCACAAGGCACAAGGCACAGACATAAGACGGCAAAACCACCTAAGTTTAGGCAGTCTAAGCTATAGGCAGTCGGCGCCTATTGGTAATAAAAAGCGACGACTGCCTATAGCTTAGAATCATTGTACAGAAGGGTAGGGACCACCAACACCAATAGCAGCACGTGCAGTAGACTTACCCAAGCAGTAGCCATAGCCCTTAAAGAAATGCCCTTTTTCACATCCATGCATGAATCATTAAGTTACCAGTTACACTTACATTTACAGTTTGGACTTATAACTCTATGTATGACTCTTTAAGTGACCAGTTACAGTGGCAGTTACAGTTAGCACTTCATGTATGACACTTTAAGTTACCAGGTACAGTGACAGTGACAGTTCGGATTACATGTTTGACTCTTTCAATTACAGTTAAAGTTTGGACTTCATGTTGTTTCTCTATTACTTACCCAAGCATTCATCAATATCTCCAGGCTTCTGCCATCCATTGGAGTCCACAATGGTGGTCTTAATGACGCCACCATTGCCACAGATGTCGCTCACGCTCTGCCAGCTGATCAACTCCACTTCGAAGCACAGCGTTGCATTTGCAGGAATCTTGGGAGGAGAGCCTTGGGCCCCGTAGGCATAGTCTGCCTTGCATGTAAGCATGCTCTTCTCACCCTTCCTCATGGTGGCAACACCCACGTCCCAACCCTTGATTACAGAACCTACAGTCAGATAAAGAATTGGGGAGAGAGATGTTAGAATGCAGTGCATTCAGGCAAACAAGTGAGGGAGAATTTGGGAGAGAGATTCTCCCCATGGTGGCAACAACCACATCGCAACCCTTGATAGGAGAACCTACTGTGAGACAAAGAATTGGGGAGAGAGATGTTAGAATGCAGTGCATTCAGGCAAACAAGTGAGAGAGATTTTGGGAGATAGATTCTCCTCATGGTGCCAACGCCCACGTCCCAACCCTAGATGAAAAAAGCTACAGTCGGACAAATAATTGGGGAGAGAGATGTTAGAATGCATGCAGAGTGTTCTAACAAAGAGGTGAGGAGAGAGATATCAGAATACAGTGCGTTCAGACAAATCATTCATGGGTGAGATATCAGAACACAGTGCGTTCAGACAAATCATTCATGGGTGAGATATCAGAACACAGTGCGTTCAGACAAATCATTCATGGGTGAGATATCAGAACACAGTGCGTTCAGACAAATCATTCATGGATGAGATATCAGAACACAGTGCGTTCAGACAAATCATTCATGGATGAGATATCAGAACACAGTGCGTTCAGACAAATCATTCATGAACAAGATATTATGCTGCAGTGCATTCAGACAAATCATTCATGGATGACACATAAGGATGCAGTCCATTCAGACTAATCATTCATGAACAAGATATTATGCTGCAGTGCATTCAGACAAAGAAGTGAGGGTGAGACATCTGAGTGCTGAACATTCAGAAAAAGGAGTAATGAAAGATGTATTAGAAAGCAGTGCATTCAAACAAATAAGTGGAGAAAGAGAGAGAGATCAGGATGCAGATCATTCAGACAAATAATTAATGGCCGAGATATTATAATGCAGTGCATTCAGACAAAGAAGTGGGGAGGGTGAGAGAGATCAGGATGCGGATCATTCTGAAAAAGGATTCATGAAAGAGGTATTGCAATGCAGTGCATTCAGACAAAGAACTCGGAATGTAGTGCTCAGGAAATTTCCTGAATACTACTTTACTGGCTGGACATCTGCCAGTACAAGTCTGCACTCCAAATAAATATTAATAAATAATAAAAATAATAACATATATATTAATGATATTATAAATCAATATTGACAAATAATAAAATGTTAATACCGGGTTAATACTAATAAATATCAAAATATGTACACCTGCCAGTACATATTATGCCTCGGTGAGTTAAGCAATTACGCATGTCCTGCTGTGTTGTCTTGTAATATATCAAATCATAAAGAAAAATAAGGGTGTAGAGGATTGTTGCCAGGTCGGGGAGGGGAATGGAAGGTTGTGGACTGTTGGGAGGGAAATGAGGGTGCGTAAGGGTGTGGAATGGTGTTGCCGGGTCAGGGAGGGGAATAGAAGGGTGTGGAAGTACATATATTGCACTCTACTGGACAACAGGGCTTATATTTTCCGCTAGGCAGCTCCCTGATACTTCCACTGGGCCAAATCCAAAGATTCCAGGAGTACTGGCAAGCTGACGATATGAGCTTCCAGGTTCACTAGGTAGCTTCAGCTTTGGATAAGAGGGAATCCGGGGGGGGGGTACCTAGAAGCTGCTGCTCGTGGCTGAAAAGAAAAGCTATCCGCTAACAAGACAGCAAGCAAGGTTGTCTGAGGGGCACCAACTACCATCCATTTCCATTCAATGACTTGAATTAACTTGACTCGACTTGACTTGATTTGACTTGAATTAAATTGAATCGACTTGAATAGGCTTGAATTGGCTTGATGTAAAATCTCAAGACGATTTTGCTTTACTCCTAGTGATTTAGCTGTACTACAAACGTACTAAAGGCTTCAACTCATGATAAGCCGTTCAAAGGAAGTGTGCTGCTAGCCTGTTGTGCACTACTGGGCAAGACAGCTGATAACACAGCAAGCAAAGTTTTCTACTTCACCTAATCGTATTTGAAATACCACCAAGATGTTTTCTTAACATCGCCATTTTTTCTTACAAGAGTAAGCTATTTTTTAGAGTTACTTAAGATATAGTTTTGTAACAAGATTTAAGATTCGTTTAAAATAACGTTTAAATTGAAGATGAATAATTGTTCTCATGAAAATATCAACACTTTGAACTAATCTTGTTTTTGAGATGCTAAAGAATCGTTTTAATGCTGGTAAGATTGTAAGAAGTTGTTTTAGTGATAAAACTTGCTTAACGTTTACTTGACTAGCACTAAGAATTGCTTTAGCTGATAATACTTTAAAAGGGCACAGACTAACCTTGTCCCATATGGCCTAGTCTGAGTACTGCCAAGTACCGCCTTAGTTCCCTCTCTCACTGGAACTACAGAAACACTACACTCTACACACTACAAACACACTAACTAAACACTAAAAACACACTGCACGCACACTGCAAAGACAATACACAAACACTACCTACACACTAAAAACACACACTCACACTACAAACAAACTACACACACACTACTAAGACACTACACACACACTCACACTACAAACAAACTACACACACACTACTAAGACACTACACACACACTCACACTACACAGACTAACCTTGTCCCAGCGTAAAAGTGAAGGGTTCATCTCGGTCCCGGCTGGAGTCAAACTTAGAGCCATCAGACAAAAGAGTGCCGGTGTAGTGAACTGCGACAAATGGGGGAGAGGCGAGATTGAAGAAAGCGAGGGGCAGGTTTTGCAGGTCAGCAGAGAAGAAAGAGTGGGAGGTGGCAGCAGGGGGGTTGGGGGACCTAGAAAGTTTTTTTATACCCTACGCTCAGAGTTGTTTTACTTGACCCCCCCCCCCCCCACACCCACCCCCACCCCCATCCCCAAGATTGTGAGGAACTGAGGCAAGTGGGGAGAGGCGAGGTGGAAAGAAAGAAAGAAAGCAGTACGCCAAGTCAGCGTGTCTTCAGGAAGCTATCCAGAGGGGGTCCTCGGACCACACCAGTGGGGGGAGAAGGCTATGGGGGGAGGGAGGAAGTGGTGGAGGAGGGCAAGAGTGGGGGAGGAAGTGAGGTGCAGAGTTTGCAGGCCAGGCAGAAAACAAGAGTGGCACACTGTTTTTTTTCAACAACGCCTTGCCATGCTGCAACGGAATGAAGGAATGGCGACGCAAGGGCCTGGCTAAAGTAGTCAGAAATGGCCCCCCAAACTGCGCGGAGCATGCCCTGGGAGTAGTTAAGGTGCATAGGGAGGGAGAGTTCTGATTATAGGAATTCAGCCGACTCTTTGGATTTTACAGGGCTACAGGTCGGATTGGTGGCTGGCCCCCTCAACCTCACGCCTGGTAATAAGGCATACTATTTACTTATTAGGCGTGTATGTTTTCGGTGAGGCTGGACCACAACTTAGCTGTGGTACACGGTTCACCCAGGCGCTGTAGAGAAACATGAATTGCCGGGTTAGCCACTGAATTTTTTACATTACATTCCGCTATATACAGACCATAGTTTTCCCAAGACAAGCCCTCTCCACAACATCCGGGGGGTCTTCCAACCATCCTCAAAATCAATTACCATGTCAAAATCGATCATTGGGCATCTCCTTCTTCAATCTTTTGCCCTATAGACATACAATCCCTGTCCAATCAACCCATTTGGAGTCTGAGGATCACTGTCTAGAGTCCCCCCCCTGCTGCCCTCACCCATCTGTTGAGCATCTGCTTCTTCAATCCTCCATGCTCCAGACATACAATCCATGTCTGATCCACCCATTTGAAGTCTGAGGATCACTGTCCAATGTGCACCCCTGCCGCCCTGACCCATTACCACACATTCCCTTGGGACCTCCCTGGCTTCCTGACACCTTTTCCAATCCACTTCTAAGGCTGAGGACCTGGTTCTTCAATTCTTTGCCCTCCAGACATACAATCCCTGTCCAATCAGCCAATTGGAAATTTGAGGATCAACGTCTTGTGTTCACCTCGGCTCCCCTGACCCATTACCAAACATTCCCTGGTTTCTTACCTGTCACACTGTCTCCCTTGGCAGGTCTTTCCCATCCAGTTCCGACAGTGATGATTTTTTTCTTCAAGCCAACATCATCCTGTCATAAGGGAGGGCGGTGTCTGTTAGAATCTTGCCTTCCATGCAAAGCAATAAGGTAAGAGAAAGTGGAGGGCATCGAGCCCATGGCAATTCTGCCAGGACAGAAAATATGGAAGAGCTATGTATGTTAGAATCTTGTCTGCTATACAAAGAAACAAGACAGGGATGGGATTATGGAGGGCATGGGGCTCACTGCAATTCTGCCATGACAGATTAATGATTTGAGGTGGTATATGAGCAAGGAGTGAGGCAACACCAATATTCGAGTATGGCCTTGCATAAATGTGTCACTACCAGCGTGAGGTGCCCATAAAATATAATAAAAGGAACATGACAAAATGTGCTTGCAAGGACGGTTTTGAGAGTGTGGAGGGGAGGAGGGGGAGGTGCGGTGGTGGTGGTATATATGTGTGTGTGTGTGTGCTGGGGGGGGGGGGGGGGGGGTTCTTGCTTCTGTTTGTGTTTGTGTGTGTGTGTGTGTGTGGGGGGGGGGGGGGGGGGGCAGTGCTTACCGTGACGTTTTTTTCCACGTCCACCTCGTCATCATCATCATCATCTTTAAGATCAGGGCTCTCCTCTGCAGCCAAGAGGATCAGTGGAACTATGTTAGTGGCAGAATCAAAGCAGAAAGTGAAGTGCACATGCCGCCCCACCCACCCACCCACCCACAAACAGAAGCACAAACAGAACCCCCCCACACACACACGCACACACACACTCTCACACACACACACACACACACACACATACATACAAGCCCATGTCTCCCAGGTTGCCTGCTACACCCATCCCGCCTTCGGCAAACGAAAATGAGAGTCGACCATTGCTTTTGCTTAACGCATAATGGGTTAGGATCCTGGTGAAAGTCCTGGCTACTTTCCGTGGGTATCGCACTGGGGGACGAAGAATATTCTGCAGACGGTTAGGCGCATGAAGGCGTCCAGAACCATGCATCCATCCCTTGTCTTCTTAACCCTCTTAAAGCATCTCGACTATTAGCACTAAGATAGGTCTCAGTCGACAGAAGCGTCGAAAGATCGCAACCCAAGCCCCCCGAGCCTTAGATCACAGCTTAGATCTACGCTACCGCCACTCACGAGCAGGTGAAGTTGCCTCGTCGTCCACCATTGTTGCTGCTTGCGGCGAGGTGAAGTGAGTTGAGTCGTGCTAGGTTCCTTGCGATGTAGAGTTGCTGTAGCTGTAACCTTCGCGCGCGTTATGAATCTGACGCCGATGACAGTAGCTTCTAGAGAAAGGAAACCCCCGCTCCCGAACCCTTGTTTCTAATTTCCAAGTAGGTTCTAGAGGGAGAGGTCTAGATCATTATTTGCACTGCCAATCTGCTCCACTTTCTTGCCTTCTTGTATCTTTGCCTGGTCGCTTTATTGCTTTTACCCAGGAATTTCGATCGGTGAATGTATGGAGGGGCCTACGGTTCGAACATGCTGTCGCATGGCGAGTGGTACATGGATTCGGTGCAAGTAGCTTGCGCATGTGCCTAAACATAATTACAGTATAAGCAATATCATAGATTTTGAAGTTAAAACTTTGCAGGCACGGTTCTACGGAAGTTGGAATGTATATAGAATATTGATGACAGCTTGGCAGACTTGAATACGGTTGGAGGGCTTGTAACGTTGGCCCATGCGAAGGGGATTGCGCCCTCGACATCATGCCTCGTCCTACTAGGGCCCCCAAGGTTTGTTTGCCCATGTATGCCTATTTTTAAAATATCATGTGAAGATGGAATCATGACATTGGGTATGGGTTGCAGTTGGGCCCTTTTACAAGTAATTTAAGTATGTGGTGCGTGGCCATTCTTTTGCTACGTGCTCCTTGTATTCCCATGCCCCAAATTTGATGCAAATAGGCTATTCGCGTTACACACACACACCAAGGGTGGAACTTTAAAACATATAAGTGAGCAGGCCAAGTTCCAAGCTATGTTTGAGTCCCCATGTGGCATGTTTTGGGGATGCATTGTATATACATCCATAGGAGGTAGAGCTGGTAGGTGTGCACCATGTCACCATGTGCCATGAACTTGAATATATATGCCACATGACACTGCCTAGGCACCCCCATTAAGGCTTGCCTATGAATGCTCATGGTGCCCATGAGGCATAGCCAGACCTCCCCCCAAACATGTAGGTGTACCCTATGCACTCCCCAAGTATGCTTCGTGGCTACCTAAAAGCTTGCAACTTGGTCCGATGACTTGAATTTGAACGTCGAATACCGGGAATAGATCACCAGCCGGGCTCCACCACCGAGCTTGGCCTTAGACATGGATCTGCCTGAGAAGACAGAATCAAAGTTGAGCCCAAGTACTCTTGCTATGATGCAGTATGGAAGATGAAATTCGCCTAAAGCGTCGTTAGGCTTACATAAAAGTGGCGCCATGCGCCTAAGCCCTGCGCGCCCTATACTATCACAACAATGAATTGTTTTGTTGATTAGAAGAGCTTGCCGCTGCCAGGCTGTCTCGTGCCTGAATTCCCTTCGCCCGAGCTTCTAAATCAAATGGTTCTCTGTCCAAGTTGGTCGGGAGACACACCTAGGCGATACTTTAGCGAAATCGGGCTGTTTCTCACATCTTCAAATCTTCCCAAGAAACGGTTAAACCGACTTCTTTCGCATGGAATCGACCCGTGTTAATTTCTCTGAGGGCACTTATTCGCGTCCAGATCTCAGGGCTGCGGATTTCGAAAGCCGCAAAGCAAGTTGAATAGTCGCAACACCAGTATATGCAAAGCCTCACACGTCCAATAGTCGCAAAGCAGTTTGGATAGTCTGAAAGCAAGTTCGATATCCGCAAAGCAACTCCAATGGTCGAAGAGCAACTTCGCTTTTCAACTTCCTTGGGAGTTGCTGTACCTGCGGCAAAATGGTGCACTTTGCGAAACCAACCTGCTGTCGAAAGCTTGCCCCGGAGAGCACTTCTTCGCATACGGATCTCAGGGTTGCGGACTGTAGTGCGGTTGGTCGGCCCCCTAAGGGAGACAGACCTATGCGATAGTCCCGCGAAATCGTGAGAGAGAGGAGAGTGAGGATAAAGTTACATGCTCAGCAAAAATCAATGCGAATTGGTCAAGTCCTCACATCGTCACATCTTCACATCTTCAAATATTCCCAAGAACGCCGGTCAAAATTGCCTGTTAATCTGACTGGCCTGAAATCTTACCGGCTCGTGTTCGATTCCCGTCGGGGGCGGATTACCTCTGAGGGCACTTTTTCGCGTACGTATCTCAGGGTTGCGGACTGTGGACGCGGCGTTTTCATTTGTCGTTTCCCTCCTGTCCTGTGGACTCAGTCTAGGGACCAGGAGCATGTCTACGATTTCCCCCTGAAGAATTCGCTTCTTCGTGACTCTCCTAGCTCATTGCATCAGCGCATTGTGCTTGACAAGGAAATCTGCTCTTTCGCACTAGTTCCTGCAGGTTGCGAAGTAGCAACTGTAGCCTCGGGAGTTGCTGCACCTGCCTCCATGGAACTTCGGGAAGTCAGTGAGCTAATAAGTCCATTATTCTTACATGCCACCAAGTTGAATAATAATGCCATGCCATGCTACATTGATTCTTGACCCCCCCAATATTAAATTGTACGGATAAGTAAGCAACTGCTTGTGCATCCATCACCAAGGAGGCTGCCACTGCTGCTTGACGAACATCACACGAACCCCGGGGCCGACCTCCAGGGGACCCGCCAGGGCCCCCTACCATGTTTTCATTTGTCGTTTCCCTCCTGCCCTGTGGACTCAATATAGGGACCTGGTCACCTGGAGCATGTCCAACACAACAGCCGACTAACAAGCTCTTATCGTAGACACACGGAAACCACGTTCCACATCCATCAGAAACAGCCAAAGAAAGAAGGCATCCGCCTCAACTGCATTCACACTCCTGGTACAATAAATGACATATACTGATATACATGACGGCTCCCTCACAGTTTTAAAAGTAAAAGCATACCATTGGATGCCAAGCCTAGACATAAAACATAACATGACAATCTACGTTAAACGTCTCAAACGATCAAGTTGTTGGCGATTGCAACTAGCAAATGTATCCCGCTGCACGTCGTTTCACCTTGGCATACCCAAGTGGACAACTTTGTCATATTTTTCAACATTCAACAAGAAATGTAACAATTTTAGACAACTTACATTACATTACATTACATTACATTACATGTTAAAGTCTACTTGACACCGCGAGAGTGTTTGAGACTGAAAAACCTAAACTGAACTACAAACCCAGAAGCCACCGTGTTCCATACCCCACCCCCGGGGCCGACCTCCAGGGGACCCGCCAGGGCCCCCTACTATTTTCACCGTGTTCCTTTTGCATAACTCCCCTCCCCGTGTATATGTAGGTTTTCATAGAATTTTGTCTTAAAAGTATAGACGGTTCAGGCGTAGCCAAATAGTCTAAATTGACTTGACCAACATAAATATTGGGAAGAGCTGTATGCAAAACAAGCACTGGTGAACCGAACTCCAACACATCGTAAACAACGGGGGCCCAGAGTTCGTGCAATGTAGATTATTGAACTTAACATAATTAAAATATTATTACTGCAGCAGTTGATGAGCCCCCCCGGTAAAAAATTGTTTGGGGTGCAGTCCACTAGTAATTTCGCATTATATCCCTTCTTTTTATAGTTGGGCACTTCCCTTTAGCCTATTTGGTCTACCCCTGGAATGCAACAGCACACACAACTTCATGTACACGAAACTCCCGATTCCTTAATCATTTACAGTTCTCCATGCACCAGATTGCATGTTCCAACGGACTGCAAGTACAGGGAACTGAAAACCCTTGAAAACACTCCTGTACATTACGGGACTACAGTGCTTCAGCACTTCTTTTAGGTAAGTTGCCATGTAAATTCTATGTAGGTTGATATGCTTCAGTCCAGGGGCAGCCAATTCGGCTATAGGGACATGCGCAACGCTGAACAATGGAAGCAATTCCACACGATCATTAATTCAATACGGTACAAGAAGCTACTTAAGTCAAGACCTGCTAAGCAGCATCGGACTACGAGCACCCATCTTGTGTGTGTGTGTGTGTTGCTGACTGTTAGACGCCGAATTGCCGGCGTATAGAACCTTGTAACAATTACGATTCATCTTTTATGACGTTATGCATCAGACTAAGAGCACCCGTGTGATTGCATTCTGTACTCAAGAGTGCCGTGTGGTCGTGTTCATAATACCCATGTTAACTCCGCCTGCAGACGAGCAGCCTGAGGGCTGATAGACCATATACTGATATACTCAATCCAATTTAACGGTATATCAAAATAAATAAATATAAGATATGGTTGGTGGTTGGCCCTCGAGCAAGCAAACGGGCTGGCCCCCTCAACCTCACGCCTTGTAATAAGGAGTACTATTTATTTATTTCTGTAAATGGTTGCCAGAGTATGCTGCAAGACTTTCCAGACCTGTAGTCATAAATGCTTCCTCGTGCGCCCAGGGTACTTGTGGGTGGATGGGTGGTGGATGGATTGATGGGTAGATGAGTGGGTATGTGGGTTGGTGGACGGGTAGGTGGGTATGTGGGTGGGACTGTCTGTTGGTACATCTCCATGCACAGTACGTTTTGATGAATTGCTCAAAGGTGGAGCTCGGAGAAACAAGGTGCGGTGTTTGAATCCCCACGGGTGCGCTTAAGTGTTCGTGGTCGCTGTCAACCCCCATGGCATGGCAGCTTTGCCCAGGTAAAGTAGCAGCCCGTTCTCTACCGCCGAAAGATGGGGCTCCCTTAATACCACGCTCCACCAGGAGTTCTCATTACTTTCTTTTGGGGGCTATGCAGCTTCCAGCCAGTTCCATTAGCCAGGCACTGGGTGAAGACAAAAGCTTTCAGCTGCATTGGAATGCCCATCATTTCAGCTTTCAGACACACTAGCTAGCTTCTGGTTAGGCCGAATGGCAGGGGAATGGAGCTGCCTAGAAGCTGCTACGCATAGCCATTAAAAAACAGTATCTCCATACCCACGTCTCCTCATTCGATCCTTATTCTTCAACATCCAATCCCTGCTGCCTGACTGTCTAGAGCTAAAGCTTATGTGCTGACATGCTTCCTCTCGCACCCAGTATACTTGGTGTCCGTAGGAATATCTGCATACCCACGTCTCCTCATTCGATCCCACTCCTTCAAGCCACTCCCTGTTGTCTGACAGTCCAGAGCTATATACAAATAAATAATACACCTTCTTATGAGGCGAGAGGTTGAGGGGGCAGCCCGTTTCCTTGCACTGGAACCAACCACCAGTCCAGGGAAATAGCTTATGTGCTGACATGCTTCCTCTTGCGCCCCGTGTACTTGGTGTCCGTTGGGATATCCGCATACCCACGTTTCCTCATTTGATCCTTCTTCTTAAATACCCAATCCTTGCCAACGGCCTTCCCAGAGCCTCCTTTGCCATTCTTGCGGCGCTTACGCTCGCGCCCTTGCACCTGAGAGAAATCAGTAAGGTGGTAAAAAAAGGTGTAAGTGGTGCAAAATCAGCAAGGTGGTAAAAAAAGGTTTCGGTAATTTTTGAACCAAGCGAAAGAGTTGTTTGTCATCACATAACTGCTGGGCAGATCCTTGCAGCCCTTCTTCCGGCGCTCTTGCCCTTGCACACGAGGAGAAGCGGTGAGGCGGGTGTTAGCAACTTTAAAATAAATGAACAGTACGCCCTATTAAGGGGCATGAGGTAGAGGGGGCCAGCCCAGGATATGGTGCTTACACTCTCGCCCTTGCACATGAGAAGAAGCGGTGAGGCGGGTGTTAGCGACTTTCAACTAATTGAAGGGGATGCTTGTTAGGACGTACATGCTGGGCTGATCCTTACTGCCATCAGACGGGCTGGAAGGACCAGCCCAGCACGGCAGGACCAGCCCAGTTGGCAGTGAGGTGGTAAACAAAGAGCTAGGCAACCAAGCGAAATAGCTGTTTTCTTCACATTGCTGCTGAGCAGATCCTTGTAGCCCTTCTTAGGGTGCTTACGCTCTCGATCTTGCACATGAGAGAAAACAGCAAGGTGGTAAACAAAGAGCTAGGCAACCAAGCAAAATAGTTGTTTTCATCACATTGCTGCTGGGCCGATCCGTGTAGCCTTTCTCGTAGTGCTTCCACTCTCTAGCTTGCACCTGAGGGGAAGTCGTGAGGCGGGTGCAGGCAACTCCCTTAAACTCTGAGGGGAAGTAGTGAGGCGGGTGCAGGCAACCCCCTTAAACCCTGCAGGGATGCTGAGTAAGTAGGGTATGGCAACTAATATAAGTGTTTGGAAAACTAATATTAACTAATATTATTATAGTGTCAAAATAATATAAGTCTTCAAATATATTCAAAATTCTGGTCAGACGGCTCGTCTGACTAATATGACAAATTCACACTTTTGACCTCTCCTCTGGGCCCATCAACCTCAGAATCAGATCCCTCGAGGCCCCTTGCTTGCGGCAAGCAAAGCTACTGTACTACTGTACCAACCAAGCCTGATCTTGATAGATTGAGTGCTCAACTGGGCTTGTATTGGGTCAACTATAGCCTGTCTATGGCAATGAACGTAATGTAAACAACTTCCCACCTTTACTTCTCCTCTGGGCCCATCATCCTCAGAATCCGATCCGTTGAGGCCCCTTGCTTGCGGCATGCACGAGCTAGTGCCAACCATCAGAGTGAGGAAGTACTTCTTGGCACGTGTACTGTTGGGGAAATCAACAACCAAGCCACCTGAGAATCCAACCTGGACAACACAAATGAAGGCAGGGAAGAGTGAGATGAGATATTGAAGCCAAGGAATGGGCAGTTGGGGAAGTCAACAACCAAGCCACCTGAGAATCCAACCTGGACAACACAAATGAAGGCAGGGAAGAGTGAGATGAGATATTGAAGCCAAGGAATGGGCAGTTGGGGAAGTCAACAACCAAGCCACCTGAGAATCCAACCTGGACAACACAAATGAAGGCAGGGACGGGGAAAATGAGATATTGAAGCCGAGGAATGGGCAGTTGGGGAAGTCAACAACCAAGCCACCTGAAAATCCAACCTGCAAGCATACTTGAAGGCAGGGAAGAGGCAGATGAGAAATTGAAGCCAAGGAGGTGATGATGACCCCCCCCCCCCCCCCCCCCCCACACACACACCACCCTATTGGTGGCTGGCTCCAGTGCAAGCAAACGAGCTGGCCTCCCCAACCTCCCACCTCGTAATAAGGCGCACTATTTATTTATTTATGAGGCAGCTGAGAAGGTGCTTAAGTGGTTTTCTTTTTGACTTTGAGCAGCAGCTTCTAGGCAGCTCCTCTGGTTTGCTATACAGCCAGAGAACAAGCACCCTGGTGTTCTTCGAATTATCAGCTGTACAGCCAGATACAGCACTACTAACATCTTGGGGCTTATCCCAGTGGCTGGCTTAGGGAGCTGCCTAGAAGCTGCAAAGAAAACCCCCAAAGAAAATGCCTATGCTCTTTTGGACATTTCATGCTCATAGGAGGGAATGTTTGTATGTACGTATGTATGTATGTACGCATGTTACAGTCCAGGGGTAGGCCAAACAGGCTTAAGGGACTTTCCCAACCGTGGTAGCAGGGGCTTCAAAAGAAAAAAACATTGATAAAGTGAACCCCAAACAATCGTTTTACCTACGGGGGCCCTGAGTTCGTACTACAGTGATCATTTAATTCTCTTCATAGGGGGGTATATACTGTTTATTTATCAGGGTCAGTAGCACATCAATATCTTTCAGGGCCAACTGCACATCACACCTTCTCAGAGGGGTGGGGGTGGGGTGGGGGGGTGGAAGGGTCAAGACTGCTGAAGTATCAGGGCCAGTAGCATATCAAAAGCTTTCAGGGCCAACTGCACATCACACCTTCTCAGAGGGGTGGGGGTGGGGGTGGGGGGGTCAAGACTGTTGAAGTATCAGGGCCAGTAGAATATCAATAGCTTTCAGGGCCAACTGCACATCACCTTCTCAGTGTGTGTGTGTGGGGGGGGTGGGGGGGGGGGGGGGGGGGGGGTCAAGACTGTTTATTTATCAGGGCCAGTAGCATATCAATAGCTTTCAGGGCCAACTGCACATCACACCTTCTCAGGGGGGGGTCAATACGCTATATTTATCAGGGTCAGTAGCACATCAGGGTCCATAGCAGATCAATAGGTTTCAGGATCAACAGCTCACCAGGGTTCATAGCAGATCAATCGGTTTTAGGATCAACAGCACATCAGGGTTCATAGCAGATTAAGAGGTTTTAGGACGAACAGCACATCAGGGTTCTTAGCAGATCAATAGGTTTTAGGATCAACAGCACATCAGGGTTCATAGCAGATCAATAGGTTTTAGGATGAACAGCACATCAGTCTTCATAGCAGATTAAGAGGTTTTAGGATCAATAGCACATCAGGGTCCATAGAAGATTGATAGGTTTTAGGATGTGCAGCACATCAGGGACCACAGCAGATCAATAGGTTTTAGGATGAACAGCACATCAGGGTTCATAGCAGATCAATATTTTTCAGGGTGAACAGCAAAGCTTACCTTCATAGCAGATCCTACCAACATTTCAGCTTGAGTTAAGTTTTCGGGGTAGATTTGAAGCACAGCACGAGCCCCACGAACTAAAGATGCGTACAAGGTCGAAAAGAAGGCCTTCATTCGGCGCCTGCAGCATGAATGATTTCAGATTGAGCTGCATTTTCAGTATTTGACAACACCATACATATATAGGCACTATTGGTATACATAATATATATATTATACCGGCACCTGCAGAAGTTACTGACTCCAGATTTGAAATGATATTCCGTTTAAATCTAAGCACAAACCCACAAAGTAAGAATGCAGACAGGGTCACTAAGAAGCAATTCATTCGCCACCTGCAGCGTAAAACAGATGTCTATGCGTACAACAGATGCCCATGCGCACAATAGATGTCCATGTGTTCAACAGATGTCCGTGCATACAACAGATGTCTATGCGTACTACAGATGTCTATGCGTACAACAGATGTCTATGCGTACAACAGATGTCTATGCGTACAACAGATGTCTATGCGTACAACAGATGTCTATGCGTACAACAGATGTCTATGCGTACAACAGATGTCTATGCGGGCAACAGATGTCCATGCGTACAATAGATCTCCGTGTGTAAAACAGATGTCTATGCGTACAACAGATGTCTATGCGTACAACAGATGTCTATGCGTACAACAGATGTCTAATCGTACAACAGATGTCTATGCGTACAATAGATCTCCGTGTGTAAAACAGGTGTCTATGCGTACAACAGATGTCTATGCGTACAACAGATGTCTATGCGTACAACAGATGTCTATGCGTACAATAGATCTCCGTGTGTAAAACAGATGTCTATGCGTACAACAGATGTCTATGCGTACAACAGATGTCTATGCGTACAACAGATGTCTATGCATACAACAGATGTCTATGCGTACAACAGATGTCTATGCGTACAGCAGATGTCTATGCGTACAATAGATCTCCGTATGTAAAACAGATGTCTATGCATACAACAGATGTCTATGCGTATAACAGATGTCTATGTTTACAACAGATGTCTATGCGTACAATAGATCTCCGTGTGTAAAACAGATGTCTATGCGTACAACAAATGTCTATGCGTACAACAGATGTCTATGCGTACAACAGATGTCTATGCGTACAACAGATGTCTATGCTTACGACAGATGTCTATGCGTACAACAGATGTCTATGCGTACAACAGATGTCTATGCGTACAACAGATGTCTAATCATGAAACAGATGTCCATGCGTACAATAGATCTCCGTGTGTAAAACAGGTGTCTATGCGTACAACAGATGTCTATGCGTACAACAGATGTCTATGCGTACAATAGATCTCCGTGTGTATAACAGATGTCTATGCGTACAACAGATGTCTATGCGTACAACAGATGTCTATGCGTACAACAGATGTCTATGCGTACAACAGATGTCTATGCGTACAACAGATGTCTATGCGTACAATAGATCTCCGTGTGTAAAACAGATGTCTATGCGTACAACAGATGTCTATGCGTACAACAGATGTCTATGCGTACAACAGATGTCTATGCGTACAACAGATGTCTATGCATACAACAGATGTCTATGCGTACAACAGATGTCTATGCGTACAACAGATGTCTATGCGCACAATAGATCTCCGTATGTAAAACAGATGTCTATGCATACAACAGATGTCTATGCGTATAACAGATGTCTATGTTTACAACAGATGTCTATGCGTACAATAGATCTCCGTGTGTAAAACAGATGTCTATGCGTACAACAAATGTCTATGCGTACAACAGATGTCTATGCGTACAACAGATGTCTATGCGTACAACAGATGTCTATGCGTACAACAGATGTCTATGCGTACAACAGATGTCTAATCATGAAACAGATGTCCATGCGTACAATAGATCTCCGTGTGTACAACAGATGTCTATGCGTACAACAGATGTCTATGCGTACAATAGATCTCCGTGTGTATAACAGATGTCTATGCGTACAACAGATGTCTATGCGTACAACAGATGTCTATGCGTACAACAGATGTCTATGCGTACAACAGATGTCTATGCGTACAACAGATGTCTATGCGTACAACAGATGTCTATGCGTGCAACAGATGTCCATGCGTACAATAGATCTCCGTGTGTAAAACAGATGTCTATGCGTACAACAGATGTCTATGCGTACAACAGATGTCTATGCGTACAACAGATGTCTATGCGTACAACAGATGTCTATGCGTACAATAGATCTCCGTGTGTAAAACAGGTGTCTATGCGTACAACAGATGTCTATGCGTACAACAGATGTCTATGCGTACAACAGATGTCTATGCGTACAATAGATCTCCGTGTGTAAAACAGATGTCTATGCGTACAACAGATGTCTATGCGTACAACAGATGTCTATGCGTACAACAGATGTCTATGCGTACAACAGATGTCTATGCATACAACAGATGTCTATGCGTACAACAGATGTCTATGCGTACAATAGATCTCCGTGTGTAAAACAGATGTCTATGCGTACAACAGATGTCTATGCGTACAACAGATGTCTATGCGTACAACAGATGTCTATGCGTACAACAGATGTCTATGCTTACGACAGATGTCTATGCGTAGAACAGATGTCTATGCGTACAACAGATGTCTATGCGTACAACAGATGTTTAATCGTGAAACAGATGTCTATGCGTACAATAGATCTCCGTGTGTAAAACAGGTGTCTATGCGTACAACAGATGTCTATGCGTACAACAGATGTCTATGCGTACAATAGATCTCCGTGTGTATAACAGATGTCTATGCGTACAACAGATATGTATGCGTACAACAGATGTCTATGGGTACAACAGATGTCTATGCGTACAACAGATGTCTATGCGTACAACAGATGTCTATGTGTACAATAGATCTCCGTGTGTAAAACAGGTGTCCATGCGCACAATAGATGTCCATGTATACAACAGATGTCTATGCGTACAACAGATATCTATGCGTACAACAGATGTCTATGCGTACAACAGATGTCTAAGCGTACAACAGATGTCCATGCGCACAATAGATGTCCATGTGTTCAACAAATGTCTGTGAGTACAACAGATGTCTATGCGTACAACAGTTGTCTATGCGTACAACAGATGTCTATGCGTGCAACAGATGTCCATGCGTACAATAGATCTCCGTGTGTAAAACAGATGTCTATGCGTATAACAGATGTCTATGCGTACAACAGATGTCTATGCGTACAACAGATGTCTATAAGTACAACAGATGTCTATGCGTACAACAGATGTCCATGCGCACAATAGATTTCCATGTGTTCAACAAATGTCTGTGAGTACAACAGATGTCTATGCGTACAACAGATGTCTATGCGTACAACAGATGTCTATGCGTACAATAGATCTCCGTGTGTACAACAGATGTCTATGCGTACAACAGATGTCTATGCGTACAACAGATGTCTATGCGTACAACAGATGTCTATGCGTACAACAGATGTCTATGCGTACAACAGATGTCTATGCGTACAACAGATGTGTATGCGTACAACAGATGTCTTTGCGTACAATAGATCTCCGTGTGTAAAACAGATGTCTATGCGTACAACGGATGTCTATGCGTACAACAGATGTCTATGCGTACAACAGATGTCTATGCGTACAATAGATCTCCGTGTGTAAAACAGATCTCCGTGTGTACAACAGATGTCTATGCGTACAACAGATGTCTATGCGTACAACAGATATGTATGCGTACAACAGATGTCTATGCGTACAATAGATCTCTGTGTGTAAAAAAGATGTCTATGCGTACAACAGATGTCTATGCGTACAACAGATGTCTATGCGTACAACGGATGTCTATACGTACAACAGATGTCTATGCGTACAATAGATCTCCGTATGTAAAACAGATGTCTAATCGTACAACAGATGTCTATGCGTACAACAGATGTCTTTGCGTACAACAGATGTCTATGCGTACAACAGATGTCTATGCGTACAACAGATGTCTATGCGTACAACAGATGTCTATGCGTACAATAGATCTCCGTGTGTAAAACAGATCTCCGTGTGTACAACAGATGTCCGTGCGTACAACAGATGTCTATGCGTAAAACAGATGTCTATGCGTACAACAGATGTCTATGCGTACAACAGATGTCTATGCGTACAACAGATGTCTATGCGTACAACAGATGTCTATGCGTACAACAGATGTCTATGCGTACAATAGATCTCCGTGTGTAAAACAGGTGTCTATGCGTACAACAGATGTCTATGCGTACAACAGATGTCTATGCGTACAACAGATGTCTATGCGTACAATAGATCTCCGTGTGTAAAACAGATGTCTATGCGTACAACAGATGTCTATGCGTACAACAGATGTCTATGCGTACAACAGATGTCTATGCGTACAACAGATGTCTATGCATACAAAAGATGTCTATGCGTACAACAGATGTCTATGCGTACAATAGATCTCCGTGTGTAAAACAGATGTCTATGCGTACAACAGATGTCTATGCGTACAACAGATGTCTATGCGTACAACAGATGTCTATGCGTACAACAGATGTCTATGCTTACGACAGATGTCTATGCGTAGAACAGATGTCTATGCGTACAACAGATGTCTATGCGTACAACAGATGTTTAATCGTGAAACAGATGTCTATGCGTACAATAGATCTCCGTGTGTAAAACAGGTGTCTATGCGTACAACAGATGTCTATGCGTACAACAGATGTCTATGCGTACAATAGATCTCCGTGTGTATAACAGATGTCTATGCGTACAACAGATATGTATGCGTACAACAGATGTCTATGCGTACAACAGATGTCTATGCGTACAACAGATGTCTATGCGTACAACAGATGTCTATGTGTACAATAGATCTCCGTGTGTAAAACAGGTGTCCATGCGCACAATAGATGTCCATGTATACAACAGATGTCTATGCGTACAACAGATATCTATGCGTACAACAGATGTCTATGCGTACAACAGATGTCTAAGCGTACAACAGATGTCCATGCGCACAATAGATGTCCATGTGTTCAACAAATGTCTGTGAGTACAACAGATGTCTATGCGTACAACAGTTGTCTATGCGTACAACAGATGTCTATGCGTGCAACAGATGTCCATGCGTACAATAGATCTCCGTGTGTAAAACAGATGTCTATGCGTATAACAGATGTCTATGCGTACAACAGATGTCTATGCGTACAACAGATGTCTATGCGTACAACAGATGTCTATAAGTACAACAGATGTCTATGCGTACAACAGATGTCCATGCGCACAATAGATTTCCATGTTTTCAACAAATGTCTGTGAGTACAACAGATGTCTATGCGTACAACAGATGTCTATGCGTACAACAGATGTCTATGCGTACAATAGATCTCCGTGTGTACAACAGATGTCTATGCGTACAACAGATGTCTATGCGTACAACAGATGTCTATGCGTACAACAGATGTCTATGCGTACAACAGATGTCTATGCGTACAACAGATGTCTATGCGTACAACAGATGTGTATGCGTAGAACAGATGTCTTTGCGTACAATAGATCTCCGTGTGTAAAACAGATGTCTATGCGTACAACGGATGTCTATGCGTACAACAGATGTCTATGCGTACAACAGATGTCTATGCGTACAATAGATCTCCGTGTGTATAACAGATCTCCGTGTGTACAACAGATGTCTATGCGTACAACAGATGTCTATGCGTACAACAGATATGTATGCGTACAACAGATGTCTATGCGTACAATAGATCTCTGTGTGTAAAAAGATGTCTATGCGTACAACAGATGTCTATGCGTACAACAGATGTCTATGCGTACAACGGATGTCTATACGTACAACAGATGTCTATGCGTACAATAGATCTCCGTGTGTAAAACAGATGTCTAATCGTACAACAGATGTCTATGCGTACAACAGATGTCTTTGCGTACAACAGATGTCTATGCGTACAACAGATGTCTATGCGTACAACAGATGTCTATGCGTACAACAGATGTCTATGCGTACAATAGATCTCCGTGTGTAAAACAGATCTCCGTGTGTACAACAGATGTCCGTGCGTACAACAGATGTCTATGCGTAAAACAGATGTCTATGCGTACAACAGATGTCTATGCGTACAACAGATGTCTATGCGTACAACAGATGTCCATGCGCACAATATATGTCCATATGTTCAACAGATGTCCGTGCGTATAACAGATGTCTAACAGGACAGACGCGATAGGTTGCGTAGCCAATAGGCCAGGTAGAACCAATGAACAGCTAAAGCTGACACTCCACCTGTTCTAACTGTCAAGAAAATTATACCTTCAAACCTTTAACAATAAACTTCGAAAAAGAAATCTGAAACTAAAAAAACAAGCAGAAAATAAATCTAATAGAGAGAGACATCCTCAAGGGCGACACCGATACTTCCAATATCATTCTAAGATTTAACCAACCTAAATGTTCATTTAAGGAGGGGAAAGAGCGCAGAATAGTTCTACACTCCACCTAACTGAAGCAAACTCTATTTACGCCAATCAGGGCTAAAAGAGGTAAAACAGTTACTCAGACCTTGCAGGCTCCATCCTTGGACCGCAGGTGTAACAATCCCAAAACCAGGTGCAATTTCTACCCAAAAGAGGGGAAATCAAACAAAAATAATAATAATTCCAAACAGATCTACCAGCGAGGTAGTCATGACCAGAGACTCGAGGTAAAATCAACCCCCAAAATCCAGTGCGACAGGTCTATACAAACTACATACCCATTCACCATCGCTACAGGATTGGAGTCGTACAACACTCGAGGTGAAGCAAGGGGCAGTAGACCTGAAGCAAATTAATATTTCTGAAATCACCGCAGGTGGGCATCGAAACCGCGACTCCCGCAGAGAGCACAAACCTGAACTGCAGAAAAATCACTGTAAATCAATAAACCTAGGGCGAAGCTTGTACTTGACCAAACCAAGCATACCATTCATTACTCCAAAAAAACCTCTGCGGGGAGAGGCTTAGTGAAAGTATCAGCCAACTGCAAGGAGGTATGCACCTTAGTAACACCGATGCGCTGGCTTAGAACCAAATCCTTGATGTAGTGATGCATTATATCTATGTGTTTAGCCTTGCTTTCAAGCTTGTAGTCCTCTGTCCAGGACAGAGGTACCGTGGCATCACATTTGATAGTAATCAAGTGAACAAGCAATCCCAGGTCTACCCTAAGATGCTTGAGCCACTGAACTTCCCTCGCACAACCAGCCAAAGCTTGATACTCAGCTTCCCCAGTACTAACTGCAGGGGTGATTTGTCGCTTGGATACCCAATTGACAATTCCACCAGAAGCTAGAAAAGCAAGACCAGTTTGAGATCTCCTGTCCTCCGGATCCTCACCAAAAGATGCATCACTGTAAGCAAGGAGCTCAAATTTTGGGTCATGAGTGTAGGCAATACCAATATAAGTATGCTTGCGAAGGTACACCAGAACCCTCAGAGCTGCATTCCAGTGAGCCTGAGTAGGTGCTGCTGTGAATCTAGAAAGTTGACTAACAGCAAAAGCAATATCAGGTCTTGTGCACGTGGACAAGTGGATGAGGCTACCAACCAGAGATGCGTACAAAGTGTTGTTAGGTAGAACAGGACTGCCAATGGCATGAACTGTAACTGACTTAGACACCATGGGCACCTCAGACGTAGCCTTCAACTTCTCTTCCCCTGCATTAAGCTTGAACCGCTCAACCATCCCATTAATAGCATTATGCTGACTGAGTACAATCTTCACACACCGCCCCTCATCATCAAGGTAACATTACAGTCCAAAGAGAGGAACTGTTCAGGTACTCCCATTTCTGTAATAACCCACCCGTTATTACGCAAGATGGTAATAAGTGCATCATAGAGCACGAGCTCATCAACAGCAATCCAAAAATCGTCGACATATGTCAGGACCCAGGACCACAGGCCATCAGCATCCAGGCGCACAAAAAGTGCTGGATCAGAGAGCGTCGGTCGGAAACCTGCAAGGCGAAGAACCTGCAGGACATTGTCATGCCAAGCTCTAGGGGCCTGCTTCAATCCATACAAGCTCTTCACAATGCGACAAACCAGGGTTTTCCATTAGGCCCAACCTTGATGAAGCCGTCAGGCTGCCTCAAGTACAAATTTGAGGTTGGGATCTATCACTCCATGAAGGAATGCAGTCTTCACATCAATTTGCCTGGAGAACATCTTACGATGAACAACACCTGCAAGTAACACCCTCAAAGTCGCTTTAGAGGTGACCGGAGCAAAAGTCTGGTCGTACTCAATACCAGGACGCTGCATGTAACATCTAGCCACAAAACGCGCTTTGTAGCGCTCCACTCTTTCCATCCTTACCCAACTTTTTAGTAAATAACCATCTGGCAGACATAAGTCTGTACTCATCCCCAGGATGAGGCTCCAGAATCCAAGTACCATGACCCTCGAGGGAAGCGATTTCATCTCTCATTGCTAGCTGCCACTCTTCCCTCTCAGGGTTATCGAGCGCTATAGCTTGAGCATAAGAAAGCTCACACTGGATGGAGATAAAAGCAGCACCAACTGGTTCTGGTACCTCTTCTGCAGAACCATCAACAGACGGGGATGGAGGGGATCGCTCCACCTCATCAGAAGTATCACCAGCAATAGAAGGAGAAGGGGAAGGAACTAAAACATCAGGAACCGTAACATCTGGCACTGAAGGGTATCGCTTCAATACCGATTCATCTAATAAACCAAACTCAGGAACCTCCCCACGCATCCTCCCACTTGATCTAACTCCAAGAGCAGAAGGAAGAGGGGTGGACGAGGCTCCCGAGGTGTAACCTTTGAGAGCAGTGATTGTATCACTCTCCCAGGAGGTAGCTCTGGACGTCGAACGTCCGGCGCATCTCCCACATCACCTAACCCAATCCAAACCTGGGCTGGCATGCTCATAGCAGACGCTAGAGTAGAATCACTGGCTGTATCACTAGAGTCAACATTACATTAGTCACTAGGCAGTTGCTCATCCCGAGCAATAGGAAGCTGCAGAACCTCAGGCTCGAACAATGGGTTACCACTAACAAGGAAAGGAGTCTCTACAATTTTTATCTAGGCCGCTAGCTCCACCTTCTCCCCTTAAATCACTAACAGCCAGGACAGAGGGTGGGAGGATAGAGAATGGAAGGCAGCGAGTCGGAATAATATCCGCAGTCTTAGTGTCAGGCACAAAAACAGGGGAGACATTGGGGCAGCAGCCTGCCGAGAACGTAGGTTCATATGGAAAACTGCTCCCACATCTGTTTCCATCTGCCCTGAGTCCTGTAGAAGATATTCTAATGCTGCCGGTTCAGTACGCCCTCAGTGACGGCCAAGGGAGAACCAGAAGCAAAAGAACTCCCATCATACACCAATTGCCCATCGACGGGCACTGGGCCGGTGCCCTCAAAAAAGGTCACGTCACGAGCCTCAATCACTTAGTGCAACTTTGGAATCCAGACCTGGTAGGCCTTCGACACCACACTATACCCCACCAGTCTACCCTGGATACTCTTAGGATCTAATTTCCCCCGCTTCTTCCCATCTAGTAGGTTACATAGGCTATACACCCAAAGACGCGGAGGTGGGACACCTCGGGGACGCGCTGATAGAAAAGCTCATACGGAGTCTTTCCATCTTTCGTCTTTGTGGGTAACCGATTTCGAAGGTACGAAGCAGTCAAGAAGGCATAGGGCCAGAAACCCTTGCTCATCCCTGATTCTATCAGCATCGTACGAGCCATAGCAGCAACTACCCCATTGAACCTCTCAGCAACCCCGTTTTGGCTGTGGGCAATACACGCTACTATGTTCGTACGTCGCATTTACCTCATGAAGCCAGTCAACAAACCATTTGACCAAAAACTCTTTTGCTTGGTCCCCCCTAAGCGTTCGAAATGCTACCCTAAAAGTTCCGCACCTCCACTTCTTAATCGTAAATTGGATCTGCCATGCAGCATCCGATTTCAGTCTAATCGGAATAACCGCACTCCACCTAGAAAAATCATCAACTATGACAAGAAGATAAAGTTCCCTCTCAACCCAGCACTGAACGGCCCATGATATCAATATGTATCAATTCGAGCGCGCGTGAGTATTCCTAGTACGATTTGGGTATGGTTTGCGTATGGCCTTACCCAAACAACATGCATCACAAGGGTCCTGTGAGAACTTTTGAAGTGCAGCCCTGGTAAAGTTGGGTCCGCCAGTAACAGTGCCGGAGTGCGACAACATGTGCATAGCAGGTTGACCAGGATGGCCAAATCTGCGGTGCCATAGTTTCGCACTGTCACGACAAGTAACTGTAGGATCGCCTTGACCAGGAGTAACAGTTTCAGCAGAAACGCCGCAGGAGAGGTCGAACTCGCGACGCCCGTGGATGAGAATCAGGGATTGGGCAGTGTACCGATTCCGAAGTGGAAAAAAAAAAAAAAAAAAAAAAAAATGTCAGCTGTACTACTAGGACACGAGTGCCTTAATGGCATCTGATCAGATGCCTATAAGGCACTCGTGTCCTAGTAGTACAGCTGACAATAATGCCTGACTCGGGAGGAAAACGGGGGGGTTCGATCCTCCCCAGAAGGTCGCGGTACACAGGCGGGTTGCGGGTCTAATCAGTACTAAGTTGCCCCCAATCGTAAGACCATAGCCGAGAGCTTGGCTGTGGATTTGTGGAACCTCTGGGTAATCTGTTCTCCTCCTGGGACATGCATTATTGTCAGCTGTACTACTAGGACACGAGTGCCTTATTGGCATCTGATCAGATGCCAATAAGGCACTCGTGTCCTAGTAGTACAGCTGACATAAACACCAGACGTGGTGGCTGGAACAGTCCAAAGAGTTCTAGACCCTCTGTGGTAATTACAACGATCTGCATCAAAACTAATGATACAACCCTGGGACCTAGCCGTAGCATTTACACTGAGAAGGTTAACAGGACAATTAGGTATGTAGAGCACATTGTCTATGGTAATCGGGGCCTCAAGCCACTCATTACATAGTTCAATGGTTCCAATACCAACTGCCTGCTGAACAACACCATCTCCAAATCTAACAGAGGGGCAATTTGCCTGATATCTGATGGATTTAAAGAGGGTGACGTCCCCAGTCAAACTCCGACTAGCCCCACTGTCTAAGTACCAGGTAGCTTCGACACAATCATCAGCCTGAGCAGGCGCCCAGGCTGTTTCAACACTAATGAGAACGGGTAAGGGGGGTTTGCATCTCACTTCTTTGCAAGTAGAGCCATCTGAGCCATCAATGCGGTATATTCAGCACGGCTGACTGGTGCAGCTCCTCCTCCACCTCGTGGTGGTGGCTTCTTCTGACCGCCACGACCTCCACGAGCAGCACCACGAGGGCGAAGCTTCGGGAACTGCGTCCAGCAAGTTTCCGAAGCGTGTCCAGGGCGAGGGCAATAGATGCACTGCGGCACTCCACTGCCCTGAGGTAATCCTGCAGCAGCCATTGCTGAATATACCGGATTGATGGCTCAGATGGCTCTACTTGCAAAGAAGTGAGATGCAAACCCCCCCTTACCCGTTCTCATTAGTGTTGAAACAGCCTGGGCGCCTGCTCAGGCTGATGATTGTGTCGAAGCTACCTGGTACTTAGACAGTGGGGCTAGTCGGAGTTTGACTGGGGACGTCACCCTCTTTAAATCCATCAGATATCAGGCAAATTGCCCCTCTGTTAGATTTGGAGATGGTGTTGTTCAGCAGGCAGTTGGTATTGGAACCATTGAACTATGTAATGAGTGGCTTGAGGCCCCCATTACCATAGACAATGTGCTCTACATACCTAATTGTCCTGTTAACCTTCTCAGTGTAAATGCTACGGCTAGGTCCCAGGGTTGTATCATTAGTTTTGATGCAGATCGTTGTATTGCCACCAGAGGGTCTAGAACTCTTTGGACTGTTCCAGCCACCACGTCTGGTGTTTATGTCAGCTGTACTACTAGGACACGAGTGCCTTATTGGCACTAAGTACCTATACCTCTGGGTTAGCTAGTACCGACCATATACATAGGCGGACTAGCTAGTGGGCCCCCCCCAAACCAAAGGGCCCCTTGTCTTTTGTCTTTTGTCTTTTGTCTTTTGTCTTTTGTCTTTTGGGGGCCCACTAGCTAGTACCGCCTATGCCTATGTCTATGTCTACGGCGGCACTAGCTTAGGGCATTAAATTAAGGTTCCCGCGAGTATTACCATCCATAGGCAGCTAAAGGAAAGAAAGGAAAGAAAGGAAAGAAAGAAAAGCTGCCTATGGTAATACTAGGCAAGTATGAATGAGAATGAGGCAGCCCTCTTTTCTTTTACTTTAGCTGCCTATGGATGGTAATACTTGGGGGGTAGGGGGCCCACTAGCTAGTCTGCTTATGTCTATGGGTAAGCTATTCCGCCCCCTTCAAGTACAACAGATATCTATGCGTACAACAGATGTCTATGCGTACAACAGATCTCTATGCGTGCAACAGATGTCTATGCGTACAACAGATATCTATGCGTACAACAGATGTCTATGCGTACAACAGATCTCTATGCGTGCAACAGATGTCTATGCGTACAACAGATGTGTATGCGTACAACAGATGTCTATGCGTACAATAGATCTCTGTGTGTAAAAAAGATGTCTATGCGTACAACAGATGTCTATGCGTACAACAGATGTCTATGCGTACAACAGATGTCTATACGTACAACAGATGTCTATGCGTACAATAGATCTCCGTGTGTAAAACAGATCTTCGTGTGTACAACAGATGTCTATGCGTACAACAGATGTCTATGCGTACAACAGATGTCTATGCGTCCAACAGATGTCTATGCGTACAACAGATGTCTATGCGTACAACAGATGTCTATGTTTACAATAGATCTCCGTGTGTAAAACAGATCTCCGTGTGTACAACAGATGTCTATGCGTACAACAGATGTCTATGCGTACAACAGATGTCTATGCGTACAATAGATGTCTATGCGTACAATAGATCTCCGTGTGTAAAACAGATCTCCGTGTGTACAACGGATGTCCGTGCGTACAACAGATGTCTATGCGTACAATAGATGTCTATGCGTACAACAGATGTCTATGCGTACAACAGATGTCCATGCGCACAATAGATGTCCATGTGTACAACAGATGTCTATGCGTACAACAGATATCTATGCGTACAACAGATGTCTATGCGTACAACTGATCTCTATGCGTGCAACAGATGTCTATGCGTACAACAGATTTCTATGCGTACAACAGATGTCTATGCGTACAATAGATCTCCTTGTGTAAAACAGTTCTCCGTGTGTAAAACAGATGTCCATGCGCACAATAGATGTCCATGTGTTCAACAAATATCTGTGAGTACAACAGATGTCTATGCGTACAACAGATGTCTATGCGTACAACAGATGTCTATGCGTACAACAGATGTCCATGCGCACAATAGATGTCCATGTGTTCAACAAATGTCTGTGAGTACAACAGATGTCTATGCATACAACAGATGTCTATGCGTACAACAGATGTCTATGCGTACAACAGATGTCTATGCGTACAATATATCTCCGTGTGTACAACAGATGTCTATGCGTACAACAGATGTCTATGCGTACAACAGATGTCTATGCGTACAACAGATGTCTATGCGTACAATAGATGTCTATGCGTACAACAGATGTCTATGCGTACAACAGATGTCCATGCGCACAATAGATGTCCATGTGTACAACAGATGTCTATGCGTACAACAGATATCTATGCGTACAACAGATGTCTATGCGTACAACTGATCTCTATGCGTGCAACAGATGTCTATGCGTACAACAGATGTCTATGCGTACAACAGATGTCTATGCGTACAATAGATCTCCTTGTGTAAAACAGATCTCCGTGTGTAAAACAGATGTCCATGCGCACAATAGATGTCCATGTGTTCAACAAATATCTGTGAGTACAACAGATGTCTATGCGTACAACAGATGTCTATGCGTACAACAGATGTCTATGCGTACAACAGATGTCCATGCGCACAATAGATGTCCATGTGTTCAACAAATGTCTGTGAGTACAACAGATGTCTATGCATACAACAGATGTCTATGCGTACAACAGATGTCTATGCGTACAACAGATGTCTATGCGTACAATATTCTCCGTGTGTAACAACAGATGTTCTATGCGTACAACAGATGTCTATGCGTACAACAGATGTCTATGCGTACAACAGATGTCTATGCGTACAATAGATCTCCGTGTGTAAAACAGATGCTATGCGTACAACAGATGTCTATGCGTACAACAGATGTCTATGCGTACAACAGATGTCTATGCGTACAATAGATCTCCGTGTGTAAAACAGATCTCCGTGTGTACAACAGATGTCCGTGCGTACAACAGATGTCTATGCGTACAACAGATGTCTATGCGTACAATAGATCTCCGTGTGTAAAACAGATGTCTATGCGTACAACAGATGTCTATGCGTACAACAGATGTCTATGAGTACAACAGATGTCTATGCGTACAACAGATGTCTATGCGTACAACAGATGTCTATGCGTACAATAGATCTCCGTGTGTAAAACAGATGTCTATGCGTACAACAGATGTCTATGCGTACAACAGATGTCTATGCGTACAACAGATGTCTATGCGTACAACAGATATCTATGCGTACAACAGATGTCTATGCGTACAACAGATGTCTATGCGTACAATAGATCTCCGTGTGTAAAACAGATCTCCGTGTCTAATGCGTACAACAGATGTCGTGCGTACAACAGATGTCTATGCGTACAACAGATGCGTACAACAGATGTCTATGCGTACAATAGATCTCCGTGTTGTAAAACAGATGTCTATGCGTACAACAGATGTCTATGCGTACAACAGATGTCCGTACAACAGATCTCCTATGTCAGATGTCTATGCGTACACAGATGTCTATGCGTACAACAGATGTCTATGCGTACAATAGATCTCCGTGTGTAAAACAGATGTCTATGCGTACAACAGATGTCTATGCGCGTACAACAGATGTCTATGCGTACAACAGATACAAACAGATGTCTATGCGTACAACAGATGTCTAATCGTACAACAGATGTCTATGCGTACAATAGATCTCCGTGTGTAAAACAGATGTCTATGCGTACAAACAGATGTCTATGCGTACAACAGATGTCTATGCGTACAATAAATCTCCGTGTATAACAGATGTCTATGCGTACAAACAGATGTCTATGCGTACAACAGATGTCTATGCGTACAACAGATGTCTATGCGTACAATAGATCTCCGTGTGTAAAGCAGATGTCTATGCGTACAACAGATGTCTATGCGTACAACAGATGTATGCGTACAATAGCTCCGTGTGGTAAAATCAGATCTCCGTGTGTACAACAATGTCTGTGCGTACAACAGATGTCTATGCAAACAACAGATGTCTATGCGTACAACAGATGTCTATGCGTACAATAGATCTCCGGTGTAAAACAGATTCTATGCGTACAACAGATGTCTATGCGTACAACAATGTCTATGCGCACATAGATCTCCGTGTGTTAAAGCAGATGTCTATGCGTACAACACAGATGTCTATGCGTACAAAACAGATGTCTTTGCCTACACAGATGTCTATGCGTACAACAGATGTCTATGCGTACAACAGATGTCTAAGTACAACAGATGTCGCGCACAATAGATGTCCATGTGTTCAACAAATGTCTGTGAGTACAACAGATGTCTATGCGTACAACAGATGTCTATGCGTACAACAGATCTCTATGCGTGCAACAGATGTCCATGCGTACAATAGATCTCCGTGTGTAAAACAGATGTCTATGCGTACAACAGATGTCTATGCGTACAACAGATGTCTATGCGTACAACAGATGTCTATGCGTACAACAGATGTCTATGCGTACAACAGATGTCTAAGCGTACAACAGATGTCCATGCGCACAATAGATGTCCATGTGTTCAACAAATGTCTGTGAGTACAACAGATGTCTATGCGTACAACAGTTGTCTATGCGTACAACAGATGTCTATGCGTGCAACAGATGTCCATGCGTACAATAGATCTCCGTGTGTAAAACAGATGTCTATGCGTATAACAGATGTCTATGCGTACAACAGATGTCTATGCGTACAACAGATGTCTATGCGTACAACAGATGTCTATAAGTACAACAGATGTCTATGCGTACAACAGATGTCCATGCGCACAATAGATTTCCATGTGTTCAACAAATGTCTGTGAGTACAACAGATGTCTATGCGTACAACAGATGTCTATGCGTACAACAGATGTCTATGCGTACAATAGATCTCCGTGTGTACAACAGATGTCTATGCGTACAACAGATGTCTATGCGTACAACAGATGTCTATGCGTACAACAGATACTATGCGTACAACAGATGTCTATGCGTACAACAGATGTCTATGCGTACAACAGATGTCTATGCGTACAACAGATGTCTATGCGTACAATAGATCTCCGTGTGTAAAACAGATCTCCGTGTGTAAAACATATGTCTATGCGTACAACATATGTCTATGCGTACAACAGATGTCTATGCGTACAATAAGTCTCCAGGTGTTAAATAGAGGTTTATGCGTACAACAGATGTCTATGCGTACAACAGATATCTATGCGTACAACAGATATCTATGCGTACAACAGATGTCTATGCGTACAATAGATCTCTGTGTGTAGATTTCACATAGATGTCTAATGCCTATGCGTACAATACAGATGTCTATGCGATAACAGATGTCTACAGATGTCTATGCGTACAATGCAGAATGTCTATGCGTACAACAGATGTCTATGCGTACAACAGAACAGGTGTCTATGCGTAACAGCGTGTCTATGCGTACAACAGATGTCTATTGCGTTACAACAGATGTCTATGCGTACAACAGATAGTTCTATGCGTACAATAGATGATGTCTCCGTGATGTAAAACAGGTGTCTATGCGTGCGTACAAACAGATGTCCATGCGTACAACAGATGTCTATGCGTGCACAGATATTCTATGCGTACAATAGATCTATGCGTACAACAGATGTCTATGCGCTAAACAGATGTCAACAGATGTCTATGCGTACAACAGATGTCAAAATGTTCTATTCGTACAGGGATTCTATGCGTACAAACAGATGTCTATGCGTACAACAGATGTCTATGGCGTAGAACAGATGTCTATGCGTACACAGAATGTCTATGCGTACAATAGATCTAATGCGTAGGTCTGATGCGTAGAACAGATGTCTATGCGGTAGAACAGATGTCTAAATGCTCCGTTGTACAACAGATGTCTATGCGTACAACAGATGTCTATGCGTTACAACAGATGTCTATGCTAGCGTACAATAGATGTCACACAACAGATGTATAGTACAACAGATGTCTATGCGTACAACAGATGTCTATGCGTACAACAGATGTCTGTGCGTAGATCTCCGTGTGTAAAAACAGATGTCTATGCGCCTACAACAGATGTCTATGCGTACAAAGATGTCTATGCGTACAAACAGATGTCTATGGCGTACAACAGATGTCTATGCGTGTACAAACAGATGTCTATGCGCGCACATAGAATTATCTCCGTGTGTATGCGAACAACAGATGTCTACAACAGATGTCTATGTACGACAGATGTCTATGCGTAAAACTATAGTGTGTATGCAGAATCTTCCGTGTGTAAAACAGATGTCTAATGGTACGTACAACAGATGTCATGTCTATGCGTACAACCAGATGTGTAAACTATGCGTAACAATGCGCCCGTGAAACAGATGTCTAAAAACAACTCCGTGTGTAAAACATATGGATGTCATATGCGTACAAGCAGATTGTCTATGCGTACAACAGATGTTTTATGCTAATGCGATTACAACAACAGATGTCTATGCGTACAACAGATGTCTATGCGTACAACGAATGATGTTAATGCTCTATGGGCGTACAATAGATCTCCGTGTGTAAAACAGATGTCCTATGCGTACAACAGATGTCTATGACGTACAACAGATGTCTAATGCGTACAAACAGATCTCCGTGTGTATAAAACATAGAACAGATGTCTATGCGTACAACAGATGTCTATGCAACAGTACGTACAATAGTTAAAACAGAGTGTCTATGCGTACAACAGATGTCTATGCGTACAACAGATGTCTATGCGTACAACAGAATCTATCTATGCGGGTACAACAGATGTCTATGCGTACAACAGATGTCTATGCGTACAAACAGATGTCTAATCGCTAACAAAGATCTACAGATGTCTATGCGTCTAGCGTAAATAGATAGATCTCCGGTGTGTAAAACAGATGTCTATGCGTACAACAGATGTCTATGTTACGTACAACAGATGTCTATGCGTACAATAGATCTGTCTTTGCTACAACAGATGTCTATGCGTACAACAGATGTCTATGCGTACAAACAGATGTCTATCGCGTACAACAGATGTCTCATGCGTAACAATAAACAACGATCTCCGTGTGGTAAAACAGATGTCTATGCGTACAACAGATGTCTATGCACAACAGATGTCTATGCGTAACCAATAAGATCTCCGTGTGTAAAAACAGATGTCATACGTACGTAACAGATGTCTATGCGTACAACAGATGTCTATGCGTACAACAGATGTCTATGCGTACAATAGATTTCGTTGGGTAAAACAGATGTCTATGCGTACAACGATGTCTATGCGTACAACACTATACTGTCTATGCGTACAACAGGTAAAAAGATGTCTATGCGTACAACAGATGTCTTATGCGTACAACAGATGTCTAGCATACAGAATGTCACAGAATGTCTATGCGTACAACAGATTCTACAAATAGATGTCCATCGTGTGTAACAAATTGTCTTGCGTACAACAGATGTCTATTTGCGTAACAGATGTATATGCGTATAGTGTATGTCTAGTGCGTACAGATGTCTATGCGTACAACAGATGTCTATGCGTACAACAGATGTATGCGTACAATAGATCTCCGTGTGTAAACAGATGGTTGCGTACAGACAGATGCGTACAACATATGTGTGCGTCATCTATGCATACAACAGATGTGTTGTAAGACGCGTAGCTTATGAGTACAACAGAATCGTGATATGCGTACTTAGATAGACAGATGTATATGTGTTAAACAGGTGTTCTATGCGTAAAAGATACTATGCCGTAAAACAGATGTCCTATGCGTACGGATGTCTATGGTAGTAATCAACAGATGTCTATGCTGTGGCGATGCTATGCAACAGATGTCATTCTATGCGTATGTCCTATCTAATGCGTACAAAATGTACAATAGCGTCATCACGATACAACAAGTCCTATTAGCGTGCATACAACAGATGTCTAATGCACTATCGTACAACAGATTTTATGCGTCTATTATAGTGTAAAACTCTATGCGTACAACAGAAACAGAAATGTCTATGCGTACAACAGATGTAAGATGTCTATGCGTACAACAGATTCTATGCCGACACACACCCAGATACAACGATGTCTAGCGATAAAAACAGATGTCTATGCGTACAAAAATATCTCCTGTGTGCGTAACAGATGTCTATGCGAATACAACAGATGTCTATGCGTACAACAGATGTCTATGCGTACACAGATGTCTATGCGTACAACAGATTGCGTCGCACAATAGACTCGAGCCGTGTGTACAACACGGTGAATCTAATGCGTACAAACAGATGTCTATCCGTACAACAAGATGTCTATGCGATAACAACAGATGTCCCTATGCGTACGACAGTCTTATGTAGCCCTCAGATATTGTCAACAGAAAATGGTCGTCAATAGCGTCCACAACAGATTATGTTATATACACAGATGACGTAGCATCAGATGTCTATGTGGGTAACAAATTAGATCTTCGTGTGTAAGACAGGTGTCTATTGCGGTACACAGATGTCTATGCGTACAACAGATGATCTATCGCGGTCCAACGATGTGCGTAACAATAGATCGTTTATGTCTAGGGTGAGCGAATAGATCTCCGTGGTATGTATCAGAACACAGAGGATCATGCCTAAAAACAAGATGTCATACAACAGAACAGATTACCAGCGTGCTATGCAACACAGATGTCTATACAATAATCTTTGTGCATGTGCGTGTGATGAGTGAGACACAGACAGGATTATAGTCTCTAGCTTACGTATTAACAGATGTCTATGCGTACAGATGATCAGATGTCGATTATAATCTTTTATGTGTCATATGACGAAGAATATTAATACGCAATACTCTCAGTAGACGTTCATATGATGGATTGATCTATAATGCTGTGGACCGTTATCACAATTAGTAATTTATCCTTATGCGAGGCGGTCTATATTATTACAAGTATACCTGTCACAGATCTTATTAGGTTATGTGGGTGATACTAGATAGATACTATCTGTTACTATGCAGAGCAGTTTAATAGACTATGCGTACTTACATCAGCCTCGGTCTAGGAGGTGTGAGGATCTGATCTGCGACCCAATTATGCGTAAATAGCGTAATTGTGAACAGACTATGAGGATGTCGGTATGCGGTTACATACAGATATGTGCGTGATGCCTTAGCGCGTACATTCAAGTGTTCTGTGATAGCCTCTATATATATCAGTCCGGTGTGACTTATTGCAGATATTTCTTATATTGTGTACATATTTCAGAGCAGTTGTCGTCCATGCACGTACACAAGACGCCATACATTGGCCTGTCTATATGGCGTAATTCAACAGATGTCTCATTATGCGGGTACAGACAAAGCGTAGCCACAGAGATGTCTATGGTTGGCAGGTACAACAGATGCGGCGTGTATGATCTTGGCGGCTGCGATAGGTACGCAGATGATGCGGGAAGATATAAGGCGGCACATAGATTGCCCCACAAGGGATGTCGATTCAACAGTCTCTATAGTGCTGCCTACCTACAACCATTATAAATGCGTGAGGGTTACCCTGCCACGTTAAGTATAGTACTGTGTGACACCCGCTGTACTCTCGCAAGGTCTACACCACAGATTGTTATATTGCTATGCGTACAATATGAGCCTATACAGGTTGTGCTGGTCTAACAAAGACGCAATGCGCCTACATTGATCGTGTGATGTATGGTCTAGTGCTCGTGCAGCTGCTTTGTGTATGTGTGGGGTAGGATCACTGTGCACGCTTGACCCGAATAAAGCTTAACACTGCAGATCTAACACTTCACCCGTGTTGATCTAGCGCGTACAACTAATATAGACAGGCGGTCATCAAAGTCTAGAAATCTTATATGTTGACCTCCTAATGTGTTGAACTTAGGGGTGGAATTCAAAGTGTTAATCAACAATATTTATAGAAAATGTGCGTACATCTCCGCAAGTAAGTCTTCGTTTCGTACGTCCAATTAAGTCTTTGCGTACTGTTTGTTTGCTCTTCGTGTTTTCTATGTCGTATGCAACAGTTGTCTCAGTCAATGTACTATAAAGGTGATCTACTCCGTTACGTTACAATATTAAACCCCTGCTTTAACAGTATTATTACCATTCTCTATGTGTACAACAGATACAACAGATGTCCGTGATGTACACAGTGTGTAAGAATACAGTATGTACTATGCGTACTATGCACTGAGATGTCTAATTACATAGAGATTTATGCGTCTGTGACAAGAGTGTCTATGCCGCTCAAATCACCTGATGTCTATGTGTAATCAGATGTCTATGCGTACAATAGATGTCTGCGATGTAAACAGATGTCCGTATGCTCTATCGTACAACAGATGTCTGAGTGCGTCAACACAGATGTCTAAGCGTACACGATGTTATGTATGCAACAGAGTTATAACAGATGGTGTAAGCGTACAATAGATCTCTGAATGTGTAAAAACAGATCCTCTATGCGTACACAGATGGTCTATGCGACAACAGTATGTCTATTGCGACAAAGATGTCTTATGCGTACAACAGATGTCATGCGTACACAGATGTCTATGCGTAACAACAGATGTTCGCGTACAACAGATTTCTATGCGTTACAACAGATGTCTAATGCGTACAATAGATTCTCTGTTGTAATACAGATGTCTATGCGTACAACAAGATGTCTTATGCGTAAACAGATGTCTATGCGTACGAATAGTCTCCGGGTTGTAAATAGATTCCGTGTGTAACAACAGATAATGCGTACAACAGATGTCTGCGTACAACGATTTAAGCGTACAACAGAGTGTTTACACAACAGATGTGTATGCGTAAACAGATGTCTTGGCGTACATAGATGTCTGTGTAAACAGATGTCTATGCGTAAACAGAATCTATGCAACAGTTTGATCAAAGATTGTATTGCTACACAGATGTTGTAAGAGTAACAATGTTCTGTGTTAAAAAGAATCCTGATGGTAAAACAATATCTAGCGTACAACAGATGTTTAGTTGCCAAGATTCTTGCGTACATGATGTCTATGCGTACAAGATGTTATGCGTAAAACAGATGCTATTGCAAACAACAGATTTCTATGCGTATATATGTAATAGATTTGTGTGTAATACCAGATCATATGCGTACAACGATTCTATGCGTACAACAGATGTCTATGCGTACATGATATCCGGGTGTAAAAGATCTCGTGTGTAAGCAGATGTCCTGCGTACAAATGTCAGCGTACAACAATGTCTGCGTACAACAAGATTCATGCAAAACAAGAGTGTCCATATGCGAGGAGTGTCTTAGTGCAACAGATTCCATGCGCCAATAATGTCTATGCGTACAACAGATGTCTATGCGGACAACAGCACATATGTCTGCGGAGATGTCAGAGTGTGTACAACAGTGTCAACAGAGTGGTCCAATTGCGTACAATAAGATTTCAGACACCATATCTATGCGTAAACAGATGTCTATGCGTACAAACAGATCTCTATGCGTCAACAGATTCTACTATGGGTGCAACAGATGTTCTATGCGTACAACAGATGTCTATGCGTACAATAGATCTCCTGGTAAAACAGATCTCAGATGGTGTAACAACAGATGTCTATGCGTACAACAGATGTCTATGCCGTACAACAGATGTCTATGCGTTACACAGATGTCTTATGCGCGTACAACAGATGTCTATGCGTACAACAGATGTCTATGCGTAAATAGATCTCGTGTGTAAAACAGATGTCTATGCGTACAACAGATGTCTATGCGTACAAACAGATGTCTATGGCATACAACAGATGTGTATGCGTACAAACAGATGTGTAAGGCGTACAATAGATCCTGTGTGTAAAACAGATCTCTATGGTAAACGGATTCTACAAACGGAATGTCTAGCGTAAACAGATGTCTATGCGTACAAACAGATGTCTAATGCGTACAACAGATTCTATGCGTCAACAGATTAACAGCGTACAAGAGATCTCCGTGGTGTACAGATCTCCGGCGGGGTGTGCGTACAACAGGATGTCGTGCGTACAACAGATGCATGTCTACCACAGATTTTATCGTACAACAGATGGGGTCTATGCGACAACAGATGTCTGTAAAAGATTCTGTAGTGCAATAACGATGTTATGTGAAAACTGTCTATGCGTACGAGCATATGTGTAATGGACAACGAGGATGTTATGCGTACAATTTTCAGATGTCTATGCGTGTACAATACAGATGTCTATGCGTCAACAGCAGATGTCTATGCGTAACAACTAGTTTTATGCGTACAAACAGATGTCTATGCGTACAACAGAATGTCTTATTGGCGTACAACAGATGTCCATGTGTCAACAGATGTCCTTTGCGTACACAGATATCTAAATGGACAACAGATGTCCATTCGTAATACATGATTCTATGCGTACAACAAGTATGTCTATGGCTTACATCAGATGTCTTTGCGTACAAACAGATTGTATGGACAACAGATGTCGTATGTATCACAGATTGTTATGCGTACAACGAAATGTATATTGACGTACAACGTGTCTGTTATCGCGTACAACAGATTGTCTCTTGCGTTGAACAAGATGTCTTATGCGTTTACTAACAGATCGTCATGCGTTGACAATAGATGTCTATGCGTACATAGATTCTCCGGTGTAAAACAGTATCTCCGTGTGTATCAAACAGATGTCCCGGTGGCGTACAACAGATGTCTATGCTGTTAAACAGAATGTCTTATTTTTGTACAACAGATGTTCTATTGCGTTACACAGTGTCTTATGTCGTATCAACAGATGTCCTATTGCGTACAACAGATTTCTATGCGTTACAATCAGATGTTCTGATTGTCTGTACTATAAAGCTTATCGTACACATGATGTTTTCTATGCGTGTCATATTCAGTATGTTCTATGTCGTACAATCTAGATGTCTTAGTCGTACATAGCGATGTCTGTGTGTAAAACAGTATTCTTCGCTGTGTTGTTAATATACTAGTTGTTATGCGTACAACAGATGTCTATGCGAACAGACAGATGGTCTCTTGCGTACAACAGATGTCTATGCTTACGACTGACTCGTGTTGTAAAACAGATGTCTATGCGTACAACAGATGTCTATGCGTACAATAGATCTCCGTGTGTAAACAGATCTTCCGTTTGTACA